>CM055127.1:177660094-178317594 GCA_029206835.1 Rana muscosa
TAATGCTCATACATCTTTGAGGGGGGGGTTGCTGACACATAATGCTCATACATCTTTGGGGGGGGGGTTGCTGACACATAATGCTCATACATCTTTGAGGGGGGGGTTGCTGACACATAATGCTCATACATCTTTGAGGGGGGGGTTGCTGACACATAATGCTCATACATCTTTGAGGGGGGGGTTGCTGACACATAATGCTCATACATCTTTGAGGGGGGGGGTTGCTGACACATAATGCTCATACATCTTTGGGGGGGGGGGTTGCTGACACATAATGCTCATACATCTTTGGGGGGGGGTTGCTGACACATAATGCTCATACATCTTTGAGGGGGGGGGTTGCTGACACATAATGCTCATACATCTTTGGGGGGGGGGGGTTGCTGACACATAATGCTCATACATCTTTGGGGGGGGGGTTGCTGACACATAATGCTCATACATCTTTGGGGGGGGGGTTGCTGACACATAATGCTCATACATCTTTGGGGGGGGGGTTGCTGACACATAATGCTCATACATCTTTGGGGGGGGGTTGCTGACACATAATGCTCATACATCTTTGGGGGGGGGGGGTTGCTGACACATAATGCTCATACATCTTTGGGGGGGGGTTGCTGACACATAATGCTCATACATCTTTGGGGGGGGGTTGCTGACACATAATGCTCATACATCTTTGGGGGGGGGGTTGCTGACACATAATGCTCATACATCTTTGGGGGGGGGGTTGCTGACACATAATGCTCATACATCTTTGGGGGGGGGGGTTGCTGACACATAATGCTCATACATCTTTGGGGGGGGGGGTTGCTGACACATAATGCTCATACATCTTTGGGGGGGGGGGGGTTGCTGACACATAATGCTCATACATCTTTGGGGGGGGGTTGCTGACACATAATGCTCATACATCTTTGGGGGGGGGGTTGCTGACACATAATGCTCATACATCTTTGGGGGGGGGGGGTTGCTGACACATAATGCTCATACATCTTTGGGGGGGGGGGTTGCTGACACATAATGCTCATACATCTTTGGGGGGGGGGGTT
The DNA here is from genome assembly GCA_029206835.1 of Rana muscosa. NCBI lineage: Eukaryota > Metazoa > Chordata > Amphibia > Anura > Ranidae > Rana > Rana muscosa. Next base: position 177,661,150 of record CM055127.1, read on the forward strand.
GCTGACACATAATGCTCATACATCTTTGGGGGGGGGGTTGCTGACACATAATGCTCATACATCTTTGGGGGGGGGGGGTTGCTGACACATAATGCTCATACATCTTTGGGGGGGGGGGTTGCTGACACATAATGCTCATACATCTTTGGGGGGGGGGGTTGCTGACACATAATGCTCATACATCTTTGGGGGGGGGGTTGCTGACACATAATGCTCATACATCTTTGAGGGGGGGGTTGCTGACACATAATGCTCATACATCTTTGGGGGGGGGGTTGCTGACACATAATGCTCATACATCTTTGGGGGGGGGGTTGCTGACACATAATGCTCATACATCTTTGAGGGGGGGGGTTGCTGACACATAATGCTCATACATCTTTGAGGGGGGGGTTGCTGACACATAATGCTCATACATCTTTGGGGGTGGGGGTTGCTGACACATAATGCTCATACATCTTTGGGGGGGGGGGGTTGCTGACACATAATGCTCATACATCTTTGGGGGGGGGGGTTGCTGACACATAATGCTCATACATCTTTGGGGGGGGTTGCTGACACATAATGCTCATACATCTTTGGGGGGGGGGGTTGCTGACACATAATGCTCATACATCTTTGGGGGGGGGTTGCTGACACATAATGCTCATACATCTTTGGGGGGGGGTTGCTGACACATAATGCTCATACATCTTTGGGGGGGGGGTTGCTGACACATAATGCTCATACATCTTTGGGGGGGGGGGGGGTTGCTGACACATAATGCTCATACATCTTTGAGGGGGGGGTTGCTGACACATAATGCTCATACATCTTTGGGGGGGGGTTGCTGACACATAATGCTCATACATCTTTGGGGGGGGGGTTGCTGACACATAATGCTCATACATCTTTGGGGGGGGGGGGGTTGCTGACACATAATGCTCATACATCTTTGGGGGGGGGGGTTGCTGACACATAATGCTCATACATCTTTGGGGGGGGGGTTGCTGACACATAATGCTCATACATCTTTGGGGGGGGGGTTGCTGACACATAATGCTCATACATCTTTGGGGGGGGGGGTTGCTGACACATAATGCTCATACATCTTTGAGGGGGGGGTTGCTGACACATAATGCTCATACATCTTTGAGGGGGGGGTTGCTGACACATAATGCTCATACATCTTTGGGGGGGGGGGGGGTTGCTGACACATAATGCTCATACATCTTTGGGGGGGGGGTTGCTGACACATAATGCTCATACATCTTTGAGGGGGGGGTTGCTGACACATAATGCTCATACATCTTTGAGGGGGGGGTTGCTGACACATAATGCTCATACATCTTTGGGGGGGGGGGTTGCTGACACATAATGCTCATACATCTTTGGGGGGGGGGTTGCTGACACATAATGCTCATACATCTTTGAGGGGGGGGTTGCTGACACATAATGCTCATACATCTTTGGGGGGGGGGGTTGCTGACACATAATGCTCATACATCTTTGGGGGGGGGGGGTTGCTGACACATAATGCTCATACATCTTTGGGGGGGGGGGTTGCTGACACATAATGCTCATACATCTTTGGGGGGGGGGGTTGCTGACACATAATGCTCATACATCTTTGGGGGGGGGGGTTGCTGACACATAATGCTCATACATCTTTGGGGGGGGGGTTGCTGACACATAATGCTCATACATCTTTGAGGGGGGGGTTGCTGACACATAATGCTCATACATCTTTGAGGGGGGGGGTTGCTGACACATAATGCTCATACATCTTTGGGGGGGGGGGTTGCTGACACATAATGCTCATACATCTTTGAGGGGGGGGTTGCTGACACATAATGCTCATACATCTTTGGGGGGGGGGGTTGCTGACACATAATGCTCATACATCTTTGAGGGGGGGGTTGCTGACACATAATGCTCATACATCTTTGAGGGGGGGGTTGCTGACACATAATGCTCATACATCTTTGGGGGGGGGGTTGCTGACACATAATGCTCATACATCTTTGGGGGGGGGGGTTGCTGACACATAATGCTCATACATCTTTGGGGGGGGGGGGTTGCTGACACATAATGCTCATACATCTTTGGGGGGGGGGGTTGCTGACACATAATGCTCATACATCTTTGGGGGGGGGGGTTGCTGACACATAATGCTCATACATCTTTGGGGGGGGGGGGTTGCTGACACATAATGCTCATACATCTTTGGGGGGGGGGGGTTGCTGACACATAATGCTCATACATCTTTGGGGGGGGGGGTTGCTGACACATAATGCTCATACATCTTTGAGGGGGGGGGGTTGCTGACACATAATGCTCATACATCTTTGGGGGGGGGGAGGTTGCTGACACATAATGCTCATACATCTTTGGGGGGGGGGGGGGTTGCTGACACATAATGCTCATACATCTTTGGGGGGGGGGGGGTTGCTGACACATAATGCTCATACATCTTTGGGGGGGGGGTTGCTGACACATAATGCTCATACATCTTTGGGGGGGGGGGTTGCTGACACATAATGCTCATACATCTTTGGGGGGGGGGGTTGCTGACACATAATGCTCATACATCTTTGGGGGGGGGGTTGCTGACACATAATGCTCATACATCTTTGAGGGGGGGGTTGCTGACACATAATGCTCATACATCTTTGAGGGGGGGGTTGCTGACACATAATGCTCATACATCTTTGAGGGGGGGGTTGCTGACACATAATGCTCATACATCTTTGAGGGGGGGGTTGCTGACACATAATGCTCATACATCTTTGAGGGGGGGGTTGCTGACACATAATGCTCATACATCTTTGGGGGGGGGGGTTGCTGACACATAATGCTCATACATCTTTGGGGGGGGGTTGCTGACACATAATGCTCATACATCTTTGAGGGGGGGGGTTGCTGACACATAATGCTCATACATCTTTGGGGGGGGGGTTGCTGACACATAATGCTCATACATCTTTGGGGGGGGGGTTGCTGACACATAATGCTCATACATCTTTGGGGGGGGGTTGCTGACACATAATGCTCATACATCTTTGGGGGGGGGGTTGCTGACACATAATGCTCATACATCTTTGGGGGGGGGTTGCTGACACATAATGCTCATACATCTTTGGGGGGGGGGGTTGCTGACACATAATGCTCATACATCTTTGGGGGGGGGGTTGCTGACACATAATGCTCATACATCTTTGGGGGGGGGGTTGCTGACACATAATGCTCATACATCTTTGGGGGGGGGTTGCTGACACATAATGCTCATACATCTTTGGGGGGGGGGGTTGCTGACACATAATGCTCATACATCTTTGGGGGGGGGGTTGCTGACACATAATGCTCATACATCTTTGGGGGGGGGGTTGCTGACACATAATGCTCATACATCTTTGGGGGGGGGTTGCTGACACATAATGCTCATACATCTTTGGGGGGGGGGGTTGCTGACACATAATGCTCATACATCTTTGGGGGGGGGTTGCTGACACATAATGCTCATACATCTTTGAGGGGGGGGTTGCTGACACATAATGCTCATACATCTTTGGGGGGGGGGGGGGGTTGCTGACACATAATGCTCATACATCTTTGGGGGGGGGTTGCTGACACATAATGCTCATACATCTTTGGGGGGGGGGGAGGTTGCTGACACATAATGCTCATACATCTTTGGGGGGGGTTGCTGACACATAATGCTCATACATCTTTGAGGGGGGGGTTGCTGACACATAATGCTCATACATCTTTGGGGGGGGGGGGTTGCTGACACATAATGCTCATACATCTTTGGGGGGGGGGTTGCTGACACATAATGCTCATACATCTTTGGGGGGGGGTTTGCTGACACATAATGCTCATACATCTTTGGGGGGGGGGGGTTGCTGACACATAATGCTCATACATCTTTGAGGGGGGGGTTGCTGACACATAATGCTCATACATCTTTGGGGGGGGGTTGCTGACACATAATGCTCATACATCTTTGGGGGGGGGTTGCTGACACATAATGCTCATACATCTTTGGGGGGGGGGTTGCTGACACATAATGCTCATACATCTTTGGGGGGGGGGTTGCTGACACATAATGCTCATACATCTTTGGGGGGGGGGTTGCTGACACATAATGCTCATACATCTTTGGGGGGGGGTTGCTGACACATAATGCTCATACATCTTTGGGGGGGGGGTTGCTGACACATAATGCTCATACATCTTTGGGGGGGGGGGTTGCTGACACATAATGCTCATACATCTTTGGGGGGGGGGTTGCTGACACATAATGCTCATACATCTTTGGGGGGGGGGGTTGCTGACACATAATGCTCATACATCTTTGGGGGGGGGTTGCTGACACATAATGCTCATACATCTTTGAGGGGGGGGTTGCTGACACATAATGCTCATACATCTTTCGGGGGGGGGGGGGTTGCTGACACATAATGCTCATACATCTTTGGGGGGGGGTTGCTGACACATAATGCTCATACATCTTTGGGGGGGGGGGGAGGTTGCTGACACATAATGCTCATACATCTTTGGGGGGGGTTGCTGACACATAATGCTCATACATCTTTGGGGGGGGGTTGCTGACACATAATGCTCATACATCTTTGAGGGGGGGGTTGCTGACACATAATGCTCATACATCTTTGGGGGGGGGGGGTTGCTGACACATAATGCTCATACATCTTTGGGGGGGGGGTTGCTGACACATAATGCTCATACATCTTTGGGGGGGGGGTTTGCTGACACATAATGCTCATACATCTTTGGGGGGGGGGGGTTGCTGACACATAATGCTCATACATCTTTGAGGGGGGGGTTGCTGACACATAATGCTCATACATCTTTGGGGGGGGGGTTGCTGACACATAATGCTCATACATCTTTGGGGGGGGGGGTTGCTGACACATAATGCTCATACATCTTTGGGGGGGGGTTGCTGACACATAATGCTCATACATCTTTGGGGGGGGGGGTTGCTGACACATAATGCTCATACATCTTTGGGGGGGGGGTTGCTGACACATAATGCTCATACATCTTTGGGGGGGGGTTGCTGACACATAATGCTCATACATCTTTGGGGGGGGGGGGTTGCTGACACATAATGCTCATACATCTTTGGGGGGGGGGGTTGCTGACACATAATGCTCATACATCTTTGGGGGGGGGTTGCTGACACATAATGCTCATACATCTTTGGGGGGGGGTTGCTGACACATAATGCTCATACATCTTTGAGGGGGGGGTTGCTGACACATAATGCTCATACATCTTTGGGGGGGGGGGGTTGCTGACACATAATGCTCATACATCTTTGGGGGGGGGGGTTGCTGACACATAATGCTCATACATCTTTGAGGGGGGGGGTTGCTGACACATAATGCTCATACATCTTTGGGGGGGGGGGGTTGCTGACACATAATGCTCATACATCTTTGGGGGGGGGGGTTTGCTGACACATAATGCTCATACATCTTTGGGGGGGGGTTGCAGACACATAATGCTCATACATCTTTGGGGGGGGGTTGCTGACACATAATGCTCATACATCTTTGGGGGGGGGGGGTTGCTGACACATAATGCTCATACATCTTTGGGGGGGGGGGTTGCTGACACATAATGCTCATACATCTTTGGGGGGGGGGGTTGCTGACACATAATGCTCATACATCTTTGGGGGGGGGGGGTTGCTGACACATAATGCTCATACATCTTTGGGGGGGGGGGGTTGCTGACACATAATGCTCATACATCTTTGGGGGTGGGGGTTGCTGACACATAATGCTCATACATCTTTGGGGGGGGGGTTGCTGACACATAATGCTCATACATCTTTGGGGGGGGGGGTTGCTGACACATAATGCTCATACATCTTTGGGGGGGGGGGGGGTTGCTGACACATAATGCTCATACATCTTTGAGGGGGGGGTTGCTGACACATAATGCTCATACATCTTTGGGGGGGGGGTTGCTGACACATAATGCTCATACATCTTTGAGGGGGGGGTTGCTGACACATAATGCTCATACATCTTTGGGGGGGGGGTTGCTGACACATAATGCTCATACATCTTTGGGGGGGGGGTTGCTGACACATAATGCTCATACATCTTTGAGGGGGGGTTGCTGACACATAATGCTCATACATCTTTGGGGGGGGGTTGCTGACACATAATGCTCATACATCTTTGAGGGGGGGGGGTTGCTGACACATAATGCTCATACATCTTTGGGGGGGGGGGTTGCTGACACATAATGCTCATACATCTTTGGGGGGGGGGGGTTGCTGACACATAATGCTCATACATCTTTGGGGGGGGGGTTGCTGACACATAATGCTCATACATCTTTGAGGGGGGGGTTGCTGACACATAATGCTCATACATCTTTGGGGGGGGGGGTTGCTGACACATAATGCTCATACATCTTTGGGGGGGGGGGTTGCTGACACATAATGCTCATACATCTTTGAGGGGGGGGGTTGCTGACACATAATGCTCATACATCTTTGGGGGGGGGGTTGCTGACACATAATGCTCATACATCTTTGGGGGGGGGTTGCTGACACATAATGCTCATACATCTTTGGGGGGGGGTTGCTGACACATAATGCTCATACATCTTTGGGGGGGGGGGGTTGCTGACACATAATGCTCATACATCTTTGGGGGGGGGGGGTTGCTGACACATAATGCTCATACATCTTTGGGGGGGGGGGGTTGCTGACACATAATGCTCATACATCTTTGGGGGGGGGGTTGCTGACACATAATGCTCATACATCTTTGGGGGGGGGCACAGTTTGGCATGTTCACCCCTGGCTCTAGATGAGCTTGTCCCGGCACGGCTGAGGGCGCTGATCGGGAGTCGGTCGGATGCTGGTTTTCCAGTATGCACGTCAGACAGAAGCCGGACAAATGTCTCCCGACATTCTGCCCTTACAGGTATGTACAGGGCTTAAGCCATATCTGCATCTTCATGTTCATTACAAAAGATAAATACATAGATATGTAAATGGAGCAGAGTCTGTAACCTCACCCGGTCTAATGAGAACCTTTGAGGCCACAGACCGCTGACATCCTTCAATATGTGGTGGGTTGTGAGGCATAGTGGGTGTAAAGGTGGTAAAAGTCATTGGGCGCCAGACACTTCTTGGATACAAAAGAGGTTTTATTTCTTTGACGGTCTTTTTTTATATATTGCAAAGGAAAGAGAGCTAGGGCCAGGACACCCTTAAGTAGTAGCATAGGCGTGCGCAGGGGGTGTGCCAGGTGTGCCTGGGCACACCCTAATCCTGAGTTTGGCAACCCGTCAATCGTGATCTACCTGCCGATCATGGGCAGGTGACAGGTAAACCGCGATTCTTCCTTGCCGAGCCCCAGAATCTGGACAGGAAGGGCAGCGGAGCTGGCATAAAGTGGAACAGATCTGTATTTTCCTCCTGTAGCAGCTGAAAGTAGGCTTCTCCTCCTCTCCCTCTCCCTGACATTCAGCTGCTACAGGAGCAAAATACAGGGGGATCGGTACCAATATATGCCACCGCCACCCCTCCTGTCCCTGTTCATCTTCTTTCTGCTGCCCGGGTCCCCCTTGCTCCCCCCCCCTCCATTGTTTCAGGGTGGATAGTGGGGAAGAGGCCAGTACATATGTCACACATGCATATGAGTTGGAGCTTTGAAGTGCACACCCTAATGCAATAGGCTGCGCACGCCTATGAGTAGTAGCAATTTCAATAGGCAGACTCCGAGACTTCAACAGGAGGAGAGCCGTACAGGGAAAGGCCCAGCAAGGTGCCACTTCTGTATGTGCAGGATTTCTGTCTCCTATGGCAACAGAACTTTACAGTTCCTAATTCAAACGTAACAGTTTTCTCAGCTTTACTACAACTTCTCCTCTCACTGGACCCTCTGATTCACTACTCAGAATCCCGTGAGCCCCTCAAGGCTTTTGCGTTGGTATCCTCCTCAAGCGTCACTTACGCTTCCCTGCTGGGTCCCTAGCTTGGCACTCCGGATACTTCTCAAGCTTCACTCCTGCTGACTGGCTCGGTCCCTGGCTCGACACACAAGGCTGATCTGCATGCGTCACCTCCACTGGTTGGGTCCCCGACTTGATCACCGGCTGAAGCCTCCCCATTCTTCACCGTGCCCGTTCGGTGAGAATGTTGCTCCAGTTCTTGCTTCAGTTACTCACTGTGGTCCCTGGTAAAGGTGGTTGGTCCCTTAGTGGCGTCAGCTTCCCTTCTACCTCCGACCACTGACAGGTTCTCCGGCCGGCAGAAGCGTCACTTCTGGTTGGACTACAAGCTGCTCTCTTACTTCTGGATAGGCCCTCACACAGCCTGGCAGCCTCACGCCCCTGGGATAGGCCCAATCTCCGGCCTGGCAGCCCGGGGCAAACAACACACCTCCATCCAGACAGCCGTCCAGGTGGTACAGAACATGGATCAAGTGACTCCACCCGAATATATAGGCTCTCCCAGCAGGCCAAGGGAATAAAGAAAATCCCTGCCCATTGGTTAAGATACCCCATATACCCATAACCTGACCTTGGGTTGTCCTTCTCATATCTAATACCTCCAAGTGCCCGGCCACCTGGTGGTAGAAGAGAAAAGTACAACCAGGCCAAACTTAGGGAGAAATCAATGGATCTCTAGTAATTAAATACAGTAATTACTCCTGACAAGGAATTTGGCGAGGAGCTCCCTGACTAAACCCCAGAGCGCTACATAAATAAATACATTAATAAATGAATAAATAATGGAACAAATTAATAAATACATAAACCAATAACAACTTTCTTTTACATCTAAGGTGCTGCAGTGGAATACAACACGACAAAACAATCTGACCTGATCTCCAGTAGGGCACAACACTCTGCAGAACGTCGTAACACTCCTGAAGGTAAGACCGTGAATCCCCTCCAACAAACCAATGAAAATAGTTAACAATGTATTTTTTCGGTGAGATAAAATAATTAGAACATGAACATAATAATGCACAACGGGAGTGTTGGGACAAGATCATCCAGTGCCCAGGGCAAAGATGCCAAATTGCACCCCCCCCCCCTCCATTAACTGCGAGCTTATGAGGAGAGGGGGAGAGAGAGCACAGCCCGCACCACCTCCCGGCTCTCCCCTCCTCGCCACTTCCAGCGCTGGACTGATAAAGATAGTGATGCCGCTGTCACTACTCCTGTCAGCTTCATAATAGAAGGAACTTGCGGTGCCCCATCCCTACAATACACACTGCATCCAGGGCAGCCCCCCCCCCCCCTTCTGCCCACCCCTTGTCCCAGCCCTGCACAAAAGTAACACGTGCTAAGTTAAATTACAGTTGCTTGTTCGCAATAAGATTCATTAAAAGTTGTTCCTTTGATACACTTTGATGCAGAACGTCATAACACACCTGAAGTTAAGACAGTGAATCCCCTCCAACAAACCAATGGAAAGACTTAACAATCTGCCACCTAGTCATCCGTATTTTTTTGGAGAGATAAAATAATTAGAACATGAGCCTAATGCACAAAAGTAATACATGCTAAGATAAATCACAGTTACTTATTTGCAATAAGATTATTGAAATTGCTCCTGTGCTACACAGAGACTGATACATTTTTATATTAATATTACAAGGAACGGTCTGCTTCTATATCTGTGTTACATAAAATCGAAGGATTATGTCCTGCTAAAAAGATCACTTATATAGACAAAATAGTATGTTAATGACGAGGGATGAGCCGAACACCCCACCCCCCCCACCCCCCGGTTCGGTTTGCACCAGAACCTGCAAACAGGCAATAAATTTGTTCGAACATCCGAACACTGTTAAAGTCTATGGGACACGAACATGAAAAATCAAAAGTGCTAATTGTAAAGGCTTATATGCAAGTTATTGTCCTAAAAAGTGTTTGGGGACCCGGGTCCTGCCCCAGGGGACATGTATCAATGCAAAAAAAAGATTAAAAAACTGACGTTTTTTCGGGAGCAGTGATTTTAATAATGCTTAAAGTGAAACAATAAAAGTGAAATATTCCTTTAAATTTCATACCTGGGGGGTGTGTATAGTATGCCTGTAAAGTAGCGCATGTTTCCCGTGTTTAGAACTGTCCCTGCACAACATGTCATTTCTGAAGGAAAAAAAGTAATTTAAAACTACTCGCAGCTATAATGAATTGTCGGCTCCCTGGCAATACAGATCAAAGTCATTGAAAAAAACGTCAGGGGTCCCCCCCCACAGTCCATTACCAGGCCATTTAGGTCTGGTATGAATATTAAGGGGAACCCTGAACCAAAAAAAAAAAACGTGGGGGTCCCTCCAAATTCCATATAAGGCCCTTCAGGTTTGGTATGGATATTAAGGGGAACCCAGCACCAAATTTAAAAAAAATGGCGTGGGGTCCCCCCAAAAATCCATACCAGACCCTTCAGGTCTGGTATGGATTTTAAGGGGAACCCCGCACCAAAATGGCGTGGGGCCCCCCCAAAAATCCATACCAGACCCTTATCCGAGCACGCAACCTAGCAGGCCGCAGGAAAAGGGGGGGGACGAGAGAGCGCCCCCCCTCCTGAACCTCCTGGGGAGGCTGTCCCTATGTTGATGAGAACAAGGGCCTCATCCCCACAACCCTTGCCCGGTGGTTGTGGGGGTCTGCGGGCGGGGGGGTTATCGGAATCTGGAAGCCCCCTTTAACAAAGAGGACCCCCAGATCCCGGCCCCCCCTATGTGAATTGGTAACGGGGTACATTGTACCCCTACCATTTCACAAAGAAAGTGTAAAGATTTGTAAAAAACACACAGACACAGTTTGACAAGTCCTTTTATTTAAAAATAAAAAATAAAAATAAATAAATTCCAGCGATGTAATCACGTCGATGTCCAACGATGATCCATTCTCCAGCGACGCTGCAGTCTCCCCTCTCCAGCAGGAACGAAACCCCCATGACGCGTAAGAGGGGGCGGGGTCACCCGTCCTTATCATAGGGAACCATGACGCGTAAGAGGGGGCGGGGTCACCCGTCCTTATCATAGGGAACCAGGGGTTCCCTATGATAAGGACGGGTGACCCCGCCCCCTCTTACGCGTCATGGGGGTTTCGTTCCTGCTGGAGAGGGGAGACTGGTCACGAAAACAACACATTAATTCCCACTTCTGACCTCCTAAAAATGCCAATTGCCTGGATGTCATGTTGACCCTTTGGCATCAATGCTTTCTTGAGTGGCTGATCCATAATCATTATGCACAGCATTATTTTTGGGCCAGTGGTACAGGACAACAGTCAATCAACCAGCATTTTTTTAAGGTGGTCAGCAATGAAAGGCTCCATATAGCTCCCATGACAGGTATCCTTTAAGGTAAACTTTACTCAAGGGATAAAAGGGGGTTTCCATTACTGGCCTCCTGCTATAAAAGGCTAGTTGCCTGGCGGTTATATAAAGCCACTGGCTTTAGTAACTTCTAAAGGTAGCATTACATGGATCAAATTCCAGCTGACTTTTGTTGAAGGACCCCCTGGGGTTCCTTATGATAAGGATGGATGACCCTGCCCCCTCTTACGCGTTATGGGGGTTTCGTTCCTGCTGGAGAGGGGAGACTGCAGCGTCGCTGGAGAATGGATCATCGTTGGACATCGACGAAATTACATCGCTGGAATTTATTTATTTTTTTTATTATTTTTAAATAAAGGACTTGTCCAACTGTGTCTGTGTGTTTTTTACAAATTTTTACACTTTCTTTGTGAAATGGTAGGGGTACAATGTACCCCGTTACCAATTCACATAGGGGGGGCCGGGATCTGGATTTCCCCTTTGTTAAAGGGGGCTTCCAGATTTCGATAAGCCCCCCGCCCGCAGACCCCCACAACCACCGGGCAAGGGTTGTAAGGATGAGGCCCTTGTCCACATCAACATGGGGACAGCCTCCCCATGTTGAGGGCATGTGGCCTGGTACGGTTCAGGAGGGGGGGGTGCTCTCTCGTCCCCTCTTTTCCTGCGGCCTGCCAGGTTGCGTGCTTGCATAAGGGTCTGGTATGGATTTTTGGGGGGGACCCCACGCCATTTTTTTTTATTTAGTGCGGGGTTCCCCTTAATATCCATACCAGACCCAAAGGGCCTGGTAATGGACTGTGGGGGGGACCCCTGCCGTTTTTTTCAATGACTTTGATCTGTATTGCCGGGGACCCGACAATTCATTATAGCCGCGAGTAGTTTTAAATGACTTTTTTTCCTTCAGAAATTACATTTTGTGCAGGGACAGTTCTAAACACGGGAAACATGCGCTACTTTACAGGCATACTTTAGACACCCCCCAGGTACGAAATTTAAAGGAATATTTCACTTTTATTGTTTTACTTTAAGCATTATTAAAATCACTGCTCCCGAAAAAACGTCCGTTTTTTAAAACTTTTTTTTGCATTGATACATGTCCCCTGGGGCAGGACCCGGGTCCCCAAACACTTTTTATGACAATAACTTGCATATTAACCTTCAAAATTAGCACTTTTGATTTCTCCCATAGACTTTTAACGGTGTTCCGCGGCTTTTTGAATTTGCCGCGAACACCCCAAATTGTTTGCTGTTCACCGAAAGGGCGAACAGCCAATGTTTGACTCGAACATAAAGCTCACCCCTATTAATGACTCCAGTTCCAGTGGGCACCACACTAAGATAAGATGGATCCCTTTATTATTGTATGTATTTATATAGCACAAACAATTTACACAGCACTTTACATACTGTACATTCACATCAGTCCCTGCCCTCAAGGAGCTTAAAATCTAAGGTCCCTGCCTCACACATACATACAGTATATACTAGGGCCAATGTACCTACCAGTGGTGTGGGACAGTAGGAGGAAAGACCAAACACAGGTTTTTTAAAGTTCGTGTGTGTGTAAAGGCAGTTGTCCCAATACTTTTGGTAATATAGTGTAGCTGACATAGTAATCGCATGATCAGGAACCACTCTGATTGGTTCCCAGTCCTTAGTGGGGATTGGAGCTGTCACTTACAGCTGGGTTTGCCAGACAGTGGTGGCTGTTAGCTGTCAAAGGGATGATGTCATCAAATGTATCCTTGGCACAGGCCATCATGCTAGTGGATGCTATTGCACAGATTGTGTGTGGAAAGGGGTTAACTTAACCTAATGGAAATAGAAAAAAAAAAACCTTCCCCCACTTAGTGCTAGGACCCTCTGGTATTTTTTATTTATAATTTTTCTTTTCTTTTTTTTTTATTTTACCATTAATTTGGTTATGAAGATCAACCTCCAGAAAAGAAGTTCAAAAATGAGGAAGAAGCCAAAACCATAAGTCATGGTGAGATTAATTATTTTGCAATTTCCTGAAGTTCAGCTTTAAAGCAGAAATAAAGAATCTTTGTCTTTTCCATGCAAACACTTTAGATCAGGGGTTTCAAACTTAATTTCATAGAGTATTTAAATTTATCCAGGGCTTTTCTTTTCTCAGAATAGGTGCAGGAACGCAACCAAAATTGCACTACCAGTGGGAGAATCTTAAAAGGGCAATAAATACCAGGAGTGCATTATGTGCAGAGTTCAGGGATACACTATGTACAGAGTGCAGTTCCAGATCTGCCCTATGCACAGAGTGCAGAGTTCAGGGGTGTGCTATGTATGTGCACGGTTGAGGAGTGTGCTACATACAGACTGCAGGGTTTAGGGGTGTGCTATGTCTAGAGTGCAGAGTTCAGGGGTGTGCTATGTACAAAGTGCAGAGTTCAGGGGTGCAATGTGTACAGAGAGCAGGGTTGAGGAGTGTGCTACATACAGACAGCAGGGTTTAGGGGCGTGCTATGCACAGTGTGCAGGGTTACGGTAAAAAAATCCCTAGGTGTAAGGGCCACATTAAATGTTCTGGCGGGCCAGATTCGGCCCAAGGGCCTTGTGTTTAACACATGTGCTCTAGTTGTTCAAGTTAAAAAACAGTTTATGCATGCATACTTGCAAATCTGTGTTAACTTCTGCTGTATTCTAATTTTACAGTATGTTATCCTAATGATATATTGCAGAGCCTGTCCCATTAGCATTGTTCAGTATTAGGAAGGTGATGAAGGTGGTGCTACCATCTGAATCATTCTCTCAAAGAAAATTCTCTGGGGGGATCTAAGTTTTGCCTGTATGGTTTATGAGTCAGTTCTATCCCCACCCTATTCCCCTAAATCTCCTGTTCTTTTATCAGCCACTCGTTATTTACTTTTCTAAATGAAATGAGAAGGGAGAACAGAAGGTAAAACTCTTTTTCAGTGCAGTGATGTGCCCTGGCTCTTGTAGGCCTACAATGTAGGAAAGGTATGACAATCTTATGACCTCTGAGCTGTGCAACCAGCAGAGGTCAAGCCATGAGGTCAAAGATTATCTCAGGCCCCACTTCTAAACCTGTACAGCAGCTGAAAAGCCATAAAAGTGTTGCTAGTATACATGTATGCTCTAGATTTAACTAGCCTTATTTATATCAGCTTTGTATTCTTTCTTTAGAAGACCCAATAAAGATGATGTTTCTCAAGAAGCTCATGGCTTTAGATGTCACTGCAAGAAACATTTGTTCTCCGGACAGAGACGTGGATGCATGCTTTGATTTTACCAACGAGGACTTTGATGATCCCATGGAATCTGATGCCCGTTACCCTCTGGATGTCTTTTGCGATGCACTTCATGACTCCGATACCTTCTTACAACAAGAGATTTTCTCCAAAATGTCCATGTGCCAGTTTGCCCTCCCTCTGCTGCTCCCTGCACGTGACGGATCATCCTCTACCTTCATGTTGTGGGCGATGAGAGACATTGTGAAGAGATGGAAACCACAGTCATTAGTGGACAGCACGGGGTTTAAAGAAGACCACTTAGTCAACATTCCAATGCCAATTTTCTCTTTTGTCAGACTGGGGACATGCAACTTATCAAAGTCAAAGATTCTAAATCAAGTGTTAAGTCCTCCTCAGTTCATTCAAAATTATTTTGTCCATAGGGACATGCCTGGTGGAAATGCCCAGCGCCTTTGCTCAGACGGGCTGGTGGAAATGTCTTGCTATTTTCCGGCAGGACGTGGACACTCAGATATTTTTCCAGAACCTGTAGGCTTCGTTAACCTGAGAGGGGATCTTGAGTGTCACTTGAAACAGTTTTATTTATTATCAGGGGTATCAGCGGCTGTGTTTGTGTTTATTGAGAGTATAAAAGATCAGCAATATGACCTGTTGTCGAACCTGGTAAGCCAATACCCACAGTTCTTCTTCATTGTGAACTTAGGAGTTGAAAACAGTGATATTCTTGAATTCCTTAAAAGTTTATCGACAACGCATAACCTAAAGAAAGAGAAATTTATTGTTAAAAACCGAAATGTCAATGACACACAAGTAGTCAAGACTTTACAGTCAAAGATAAAAGCACTGATAGCAAATTCCATGGAAAACCCAACTCTAGAGCAAATTTCTCATCGAGCTTCTAAATTGCATTTCAATATTGATGAGAATTTTAGGGAATGTGAGGAAGCAAGGAAAGCCGCAACGACAATCACCAGTCAGATAAAGAATGTTCTGGATTATAAAAAGAAAACAATGAAACTACAAGGTGATCTTTGGAAACAGCTGACTAAGATCGAGAAGGAAATGTGTAGGATGAGAAAATTGGAGGACAAAGATGTGGAAGAATATCAGTCACAGCTCCGGGAAGACCATTTCCAGCTCCGTAAGCAGCAAAAAAACCAAAAGATGGCACCTGGTGTGAAGCAATTTCTGGATGCCCTGAAAGGGTTTACTCCAGCAGAGCGAAAAGTATTCCTGAAGTGGCTGAAAATACAACTAGACAAACTTGGAAGACATCAGCTTGCAAAATTAAATGATGAATACAGAGAGCTGTTGACAGATGTCGCATCAAATGCCAATGCCTTTATGGAAATTGATCAGAAATTAGCCGATGGTTCGCTAGCTGTTGAACATTTTATACGCGAGTTGGGGCAGTTTTATGAAGTAGAACATTCTATAGGGAAACAAAAAATGGGGAGTCTCTCAAAAATAGCTGCTAATCTGTTGTTGGATGGGTTCCCATTGGAGTTGATAGATGGAGATGCCTCCAACATACCCATGCAGTGGATAACCGATGTCCTGAGTGAGCTAGAAATCATAACACAGAGAAACTGCACAGTTAGAGTAATTACTGTCCTGGGAGTGCAAAGTACAGGGAAGTCCACCCTTCTGAACACCATGTTTGGCTTGCATTTACCTACATCTAGTGGTCGATGCACACGAGGAGCCTTCATGACTCTCCTTGATGCAGAAGAGAACTTTGACGAGAAGCTGGGCTGTGACTATGTTATGGTTATTGACACTGAAGGATTAAAATCGATGGAACTAGCCTCTCTTGATGGCAGTTATGAACATGACAATGAATTGGCGACAGTAGCTGTTGGGTTGAGTGACATCACCATAGTTAACATGGCCATGGAAAATACAGAAGAGATGAAAGACATACTTCAGATCGTAATCCATGCCTTTCTGCGGATGAAGGAAGTAGGGAAAAAGTCCAGCTGCCATTTTGTGCATCAGAACGTGAGCGACGTGTCCGCTCATGTGAAAAACCGCCAAGCCAGAGAAAAATTTCTCGAACAGCTGAATGAAATGACCAAAGTATCTGCAAGAATGGAGAACAAAAGTGGAGTAAACACCTTCTCTGACATCATACACTGTGACATCGAGAGTAACTCCTGGTATATTCCCGGATTGTGGCATGGCATTCCACCTATGGCTTCCGTTAACTATGGCTACAGTGAAAATATTCAGGAGCTAAAAAAGTCTATAAAGAATTATATAAAGTCTATGCCGGGAAAACCACAAGATATCAGACAGTTCACAGAGTGGATGAGAAGTTTGTGGGAAGCAGTGAAACATGAAAAATTTGTCTTCAGTTTCAGAAACCGCTTGGTCACTGAGGCCTACAACCAGCTTTGCATCCAGTACTCAGACTGGGAATGGAGATTTCAGAAAAATAGCCATGACTGGATGATTAAGACCGAAACTCTGATCTTTAACCTATCATCTGATCAGTTAGGATCTAAAACGTGGGACAGGATAAAAAGCGAGATGAACTGTTTATTGGACGAAGAAGAACGGGTCATGGCTAGATCTCTAGAGAAGTACTTTACGGATGATTGTGACAATGCCCATCTTTTGGAGATGTTTAAAAGTGATTTTTTCCAAAGCATCAAGTATCTCAGAAGAAACCTTGAAATTGGTCTTCTTGGCAAATGTGATCTGACAATCAACATCCAAAAAGAGAAATGCCAAATCCAAGCTGTACAAGACAGATATATTGGAATCATAGAAGAAAGCGTGTCAGACATCATGGACAAAATAAGAAAGAATGAGTACTCGGTAAATGAAGAACAGTTAAACAGAGAATTTGAGACGATATGGACAAAAGCAACATCCACTTTACCACCGCCAACATTAAAAAAACGGAACATCGACCTGGCAATCATTCAACAGCTGAAACGAGACATGCAGTGTGATGACAGTAGTGTTAATCGAAAACTAAATGAACTTAAAAGCCTTAATCAATATAAAGGAGAGGACTTTTCTATGAATAGAAACTATCTCCAAGTTGATTCCGAAGGAGAAAGGGATTGTGCAAAAGATCTTGCCTTGTCTGTACAGAGAAAATGTAAAGAAAAAGTAACAGAAATTGCAAATTCCAAGACTGACTTTAATGAAATGTATTCTCAGGAACTGCTGAAAATGATCAATAATAACCTGAACCAGCATAAATTTGAAAATCTTCGGACAACTAAATTGTTTGAGCTGGACCTTAAGCTTTGGGTTTTAGGTAATGCGGTCGTGACGTTTCAGAGAATGCATGAAGAGTTTGTCTGGCGTAATGATCCGCAAAGCTACCTAGAGGAGATGAAACCTCAATACTTCTCCACGTTCATCAACATGTTTGAAACAAGGAATGAATGCCAAAGAAGGGCTAAACAATTTTGTACGGTGTCTTTAACACCAGCCATCCTGGACCACATCAACAGGTGCCTTGGCAAAGAGATCGTGGATGACATTCTCCAGAAAAACGGCCCTCAGGAATTCAAGAGTCGGAAAATCTTACAACGAGAGGTGCTCAAAACATTGCTTAATCATGGCTCTCCTGAAAAATACGCAGAATACATCAACAGCTATGAAGATTTCATGAAAAGATGGATCTCACAATACCTTACTGAGCATTATAAATGCCGAGATACTATTCATGTATTGCAAACAAAAATTTTGCAGAGTCTTTTGGTAAAAATAAAACAAGCTCTTCGTGATGAAAAAACTCTTCAAGCCGAGACTATATATGATTTCTTAGCTGAGTTTTGTAACGTTTTGAGGGAAGAACTTGTGATTTCACAGAACAGTACGAAAGTCGTCATTTTTGAAAACAATTTGAATACTATTAAGCAGTTTGCACATGAGATTGAATTGTACCTATCTGACTTAGAAAAACTGGTTGAGCGAGACATAAACTCACGGAACATAGAAACAACATTTTTACATTTGACACTGAAACCTCAGGATGAATTGTTCATGAAGGTGATTGGATGCGGCAAGCAGTGTCCTTTCTGTAAAGCCCCCTGTGAAGCTGGAGGAGGGAATCATAAAGAACATTTCGCATCTGTCCATCGGCCGAGAGGGCTAGCCCAACATGTCAATGAAAAAACAAACGCTCTCGACCATTCCATATGCTCTTCCAATGTCATTTCTAATAAGACTTTTAGAAATGCAGAAGGGAAACCCCACCCTTACAAAGATTACCAAAAATATTACCCAGACTGGGTTATCTACCCTGACACAACTGCCGATAGCTCGGATTACTGGAAGTTTGTTCTTATCGAGTTCAATAATTCTTTTGCCAAACTGTACAATGCCAACCCAGCCAATCTTCCAGAAGACTGGCACAAACTGACAAGGGAAGAAGCTCTCAAGAGCCTGAATAAAACCCAGTGAGCCAAGAGTAGATCATTATATAATGTAATACAGATTAATCACTAATTGTCCAGCCTTAAAGCAGAGCACCACCTTAAAGCGGAACCTCCGCTCATCGGAACGCTACCCCCCCCTCTGGTGTCACAATTGACACCTTTCAGGGGGGAGGGGGTGCAGATACCTGTCTAAGACAGGTATTTGCACCCACTTCTGGGAGTCCTCTCTGCGGGAAATCTGCGGGAAGTACGTCACTTCCTGCAGAATACCCATTGTGTTCTGGGAGACACAGTCAGAACAGCGCAGCGCGACTCGCGCATGCGTCGTAGGGAACCGGGCAGTGAAGCCGCAAGGCTTCACTTCCTGGTTCCCTCACGGAGGATGGCGGTGGGGGCAGTAGAGTGACGAGCGATTGCTCGTCCTCTGCTGCGGACGTCGCTGGACTACAGGACAGGTAAGTGTCCTAATATTAAAAGTCAGCAGCTGCTGTAGCTGTAGCTGCTGGCTTTTAATAATTTTTTTTCGGCGGAGCTCCGCTTCAAGCCCTGTACACACGGCCAAGAATCCTGTCAGGAAAAAAACGTTGGTTTTCCTGACGAGATTCCTGCCAAGCTTTTCTTGCCAAGCCGTGGATACAGACAGCCAATCAAAAGAACCGCCGTTCTTTTGAATGGCAAGAACGCAGTGACGTCATTGAATACAACGAGCATGCGCACATCAGATTCGATGCCGTCGCCTCCCTCTTGCTTCACCCTACACTACCCTTGTAAGCTACCGCGCATGCGTCGAAGTCTCATCGAGCATGCGCGGGCTTACCTGAGGACAGGTAAGCGTACACACACACGGTTTTCTCGTCGGGAAACAGGCCGACCAGAATCCCGACGAGAAAAACGAGAATCCTGACGAGAAAATAGAGAGCAGGTTCTTTATTTTTCTCGTTGAAATTCCCGGCAGTTTTCTCTACGAGAAACCCATACACACAAACGGTTTTCTCTGCAAAAAGCTCTGCCAGAAGTTTTCTTGCAGAGAAAACCGTTCGTGTGTACGAGGCTTAAGAGTGTACAGGTGAGGATAGGGATATAAGAGCAGCCATTTCTGGTACAGGTTCCACACCTCTGATCCTCATCCTTGCTCTGGAACAAGTAGGGTAATGCCGCGTACACACGATCAGACATTCCGACAACAAAACCGTGGATTTTTTTCAGACGGATGTTGGCTTAAACTTGTCTTGCATACACACGGTCGCACAAATGTTGTCGGAAATTCCCATCGACATTAACGCGGTCACGTACAGCACGTACGACAGCACAATAAAAGGAAAGTTCAAAACCAAGTGCGGCACCGTTTGGGCCCCTTCTGCTAATCTCGTAGAAGTTTGGTGAGAGACGATTCGCGCTTTTCAGCCTTGTGCTTTTCAGTCCGTGACGTGTTTGCAGCGCGATGAATGTGCTATCTCCATTACAAACGCTAGTTTTACCAGACCGAGCGCTTCCGTCTCGTACTTGATTCAGAGTATGCGTGGAATTTTGTGCGTCGGAACTGTCTACACGCACTCTGAATTTACCAGAACGGATTTTGTTGTCAGAAAATTTGAGAACCAGCTCTCAAATTTTTGGTGTCCGATATTCCGACAGCAAAATGTCCGATGGGGCCTACACACAGTCGGAATTTCTGACAACAAGCTCCCATCGAACATTTGTTGTCGGAATTTCCGAGCGTGTGTTTTTTTTTGGAAAAGCTGCTAGTTCCAGGCCAGTAGATTTCCAGGTAACAAAGTTAGGATCAAAATGAGAAAAGAACCTCCACCTGAAAAAACTAGCCAGGATATTTAGATTAGTTCTGTTCTCACAAGTTCCTTTAAAGGTCTGCTACCTTCATCAAACAATGATTGTTGAATTATTAATTTTTTTAACACTTGTCTCTCTTAATCTATATAAATTAAAAAAAACAAATACATCGGTGGATAACACTTCAGCCCCGGACCATTTTGGCTGGTTAAAGACCAGGCCCCTTTTTGCGATTCGGCACTGCGTCGTTTTAATTGACAATAGCGCGGTCGTGCGACGTGGCTCCCAAACAAAATTGATGTCCTTTTTTTCCCACAAACAGAGCTTTCTTTTGGTGGTATTTGATCACCTCTGCGGTTTAAATTTTTTGCGCTATAAACAAAAATAGAGCAACAATTTGAAAAAAAATTACATATTTTTTATTTTTTGCTATAATAAATATCCCCAAAAAATATTTAAAAAAACATTATTTTTCCTCAGATTAGGCCGATACATATTCTTCTACATATTTTTGGTAAAAAAAATTGAAATCAGCATTTATTGATTGGTTTGCGCAAAAGTTATAGTGTCTAAAATATAGGGGGTAGTTTTATGGCATTTTTATTAATATTTTTTAGGGCTGTGGAAATTAACTATTAATTCCTTGATTAATCGATTAATTGTTTTGATCAATCAAAATTATTTTGTTCGATCAAAATTCTTTTGATTGGTACTCACCTCTCCCCCGGCCACCGGGTCTTCAGGAAGATCCGGTGACGTCACGGACACCGGCGGGGCTTGCCGTGTCCATCTGAAGGGCTCCTTTACTGTGCCTTCATATCTGCATGCCGGCGGGACCTTACTATCTGCCACACGCAAGGGCTGTTACACTTCCCTCTATCAACCTGGGATTCTACAGCCATCCACTGGGAGTTGTGATAGTTCCCTTCACGGGACATCTACATGCCGACGGACTGATGTTAACCCCTCCTCATCTGGATTCAGCAGTGGTATCATTGTACACATTTTTATACCAGTATCATACTTAGCTACATGTTTTTATGACTGCTTTTGCTACCGTTTGGTATTACTCGCACCATTTTTACAGTTTATGTAGCTACATCGATTTTATCTCCATTGCAATATTTATTTTGTTACCTACTTGAAGACTATAAAAGTTTTAAGTTTTTTCCCATTGAGCGCTGCCTTTGTGTGTTTTTTGTATCCTGCCATCCATTTTTCCAGTGGTTGGGAGCTGCACTGGGAATCGACCTACAAGATCAGATAAAAGTAGTTGGATCTGTATGTGCGTTATAATTAATCAAAATTAGTCGATTAATCGATTTAAAAAAAAAAAACGAATAATCGAACACGAAAATTTTAATCAGTAACAGCCCTAATATTTTTTTTTTTTTACTAGTAATGGCGGTGATCAGCTATTTTTATCGTGACTGCGACATTATGGCGGACACATCGGACACTTTTGACACATTTTTGGGACCATTCACATTTTTACAGCGATCAGTGCTATACAGTGATTACTGTGAAAATGACACTGGCAGTGAAGGGTTTAACCTCTAGGTGGCGCTGTAGGGGTTAAGTGTGACCTAATGAGTGATTCTTACTGTGTGGGGGCGTGGCTTGGCGTGTGACGTCACTGATCGTCGTTCCCTATGACAGGGAACAGACGATCACTGACATGCCACTAGGAAGAATGGGGGAAAGGTTTGTTTTCACTTACCTCTCCCCGTTCTTCAGCTCTGTGACCCGATCGCGGAACACCGGTGGCGATCGGGTCCTGCGGGTGCGGTCATGGAGCTTCAGGCCGGGATAGTGAGCGCGCCACCAGCGGCACGTGCGCGACCCACGGACAGGTTCTTAAAGGGGATGTACCTGTACGCCCTTGTGCCTGTCCGTGCCATTCTGTCCACGTACATCGTCGTGCGGCGGTCCTTATGTGGTTAATAGCACAAATACATAAAATGTTCACAGCAGGGTCAGGAGGACAAGGTTCGTTAGCACCCAAGATGAAATGACAACGTTTCTGTTCAGTCCCAAACCTTTATATTTCCCTTGAGCCCACCTATGTGCCACCATTATATATATATATATATATACACACACACCGATCAGCCATAACATTATGACCACCCACCTAATGTTGAGTGTGGCCCCCTTTTGCTAAAACAGCCCTCACCCATTGAGGCATGGACACCAAAGTAACATCCACATGAATGGTAGGACGGAAGGTTTCCCAGCAGAACATTGTCCAAAGCATCACACTGCCTCTGCCGACTTGCCTACCTTCTTATAGCGCATCCCGGTGGCATCTCTTCCCCAGGTAAGTGACGCACCCGGCCATCCACATGATGTAAAAGAAAATGTTATTGATCAGACCAGGCCACCTTCTTCCATTGCTCCGTCATCCAGTTCTGATGTTCATGTGACCATTGTAGAAGCTTTTGGCTGTGGAGATGGGTCACCATGGGCTTCACAACCTCATACACTACAAACTGCGATGCCCATTTTTTTTTCTGCTTTCACCAAATCAGAGTTACAGAGCAGGTGAGGTTGAAAAAAGACACAAGTCCATGAAGTCCAACCTATGTGTGTGATTATATGTCAGTATTACCTTGTATATCCCTGTATGTTGTGGTCAACATCAACCTTATGGACAAAATGTTCCCTTGCTGCCTTAATATATCCCACCAATTTTCAGATGCCATTGTAACGAGATAGTCCCTTTACTTGTCAGTGGTCATAATGCTATGGCTGATCTGTGTATATTGCATTCATAAAGTATTCAGACCCCCTTTCACTTTTTTCAATTTTGATATGTTGCAGCCTGATACTACAGTTGTTTAAATTAGTTTATTTTTTCTCACTAATCTACACCCAGTACCCCATAATAACAAGGTGAAAAAAGAATTCAAGAAATCTCTGTGAATTTATTAAAGCGGAGTTCCACCCAAAAATGGAACTTCTGCTTTTCGATACCTACCCCCCCTCCGGTGACACATTTGGCACCTTTCAGGGGGGAGGGGGGTGCAGATACCTGTCTAAGACAGGTATTTGCACCCACTTCTCTCCCATGGGAGTCTACACAACTTCCCGTCCCCCCGCTGTCTCCTAGGAAACACACTGTTCCCAGGATAGAGCGGGGACCAGTGACGGCGCGCCGCGCCACTCGCGCATGCGCAGTAGGGAACCGGGCAGTGAAGCCGCAAGGCTTCACTTCCTGATTCCCTCACCGAGCATGGCGGCGGCAGCATCCGAGGACCGAACGATTGCTCAGCCTCGTCTGCCGTCATCGCGGGCACGCTGGCCAGGTAAGTGTCCATTTTTTAAAAGTCAGCAGCTGCAGTATTTGTAGCTGCTGGCTTTTTAAAAAAAAACTTCGGGTGAAACTGAAATATCACATGTAATTTAGTATTCAGATCCTTTAGTACTTTGTTGAAGCACCTTTGGCGGCAATTACAGCCTCGGGTATTTTTGGGTGTGACGTGACAAAGCTTTGCACACCTGGATTGGAGGATTTTTTGCCATTCTGCTTTGCAAATCCTCCCAAGCTCAGTCAGGTTGAATGGGGGCTGTTGGTTGACAGCGATTTTCAGATCTCTCCTGAGATGTTCAACAGAGTTAAAGTCTGGGCTCTGTCTGGGCCACTCTAGGACATTCACAGAGTTGTCCTTAATCAATTGTGTTGTCATGGCTGTGTGCCTAAGGGAACGTTGTCATGTTGGAAGGTAATCGATCTGCCCAGTCTGAGGCCCTAAACTGTGGAACAGGTTTTCATTAAGGATATCTTTGTAGTTTGCTCCATTCAGCTTTCCCTTAACCCCGACCAGTCTCCCAGTCCCTGCTGCTAAAAAACACTGCCACGGCATGATGCTGCCACCACCATGCTTCACAGTTGGGATAGTATTGGGCAGATGATGAGCAGTGCCTTGTTTCCTCCAAACATAAGGTTTACAATTGAGGCCAAACAGTTCAATCTTGGTTTCCACAGACCAGAGAATCTTATTTCTCACAGTCTGAGGGTCTTTCAGGTGTTTTTTTGCAAACTCCAAGCGGGCTTTCGTGTGTTTCTTATCTTGCTATACGTGATACAAATGTACTATAGAATAATGCATTTATATATAAGGTGTTATATATTTGATGCAAAAATGCTTATGATTAAATATAATGAATCTCATGATGTATGGTTTTTGGCCCGTACGCTGATTCATATGCAATCTTTGAAAAAAGAACAAAGGATGAATTTTCATAGATAAAATTATTTTTATTCAGCAGAAAATGCTAAAATAGTGAATATTCCTACAAATCAAGAATATTTGGTCACTCGCATGTATAATGTGTTCTTGTATAATGATTGTAATAAAAATGTATTCTTTTGGACTCCTGGTGTTTTTCCTCTATGAGTTCAAATCCAAAATAGGCGGTGGACCCAACGTTCAGGTTTTATATATTCCCATACAAATCTGCAGTATTCAATGGGAATTGCTGAAACCGCTAATGCCGCATACACACGACCGTTTTTAATGTCATTGAAAAAAACTGCGTTTTTCTCGACGTGATTCTTCTCAAGCCTGCCTTGCCTACACACTATCGTGGAAAAAAATGCTCGAGCAAAGCGCAGTGACGTACAACACGTAGGACGGCACTATAATGGGGAAGTTCCATTCGGATGGCGCCACCCTTTGGGCTGCTTTTGCTGATCCTTGTGTTAGTAAAGTTTGTTGAGAGACGATTCGCGCTTTTCAGCCTCGTGCTTTTCAGTCCATTACAGCGTGACGAATGTGCTATCTCCATTACGAACGCTAGTTTTACCAGAACGAGCGCTCCCGTCTCGTAACTTGCTTCTGAGCATGCGCATTTTTTTCACGTCGTTAAAGCCCACACACGGTTGTTTTTCATGACGAGAAAAACGACGAGAAAAATTAGAGCATGTTCCAAATTTTTAATGGTCATTTTTCACGTCGTGAAAAATGCTCGGGAGCCCACACAGGATCGTTTTTAATGATCAAATAAAAAAATTGCATTTTTCTCGTCATGAAAAACGGTCGTGTGTACGCGGCATTAGTCTTTGCTTGTGTGCTGACTAGCTGGTAAGTAAATATTCCAGGGGGACTTACTGGCGAGCGGTGGTAGCTGATGTCAACAGAGTGGCTGGCCTGCACCTAGACGTTGATCCGCTTGTCTTTCTCCTAGGTGTTACCGACAACCTGCCAGCCACTAAACGTGTGTTTTATGCACCCTTTTACGCTAGATAGACACTCCTATCCAAATGGAAACTCTCGGACCTGGTGCTTTCGGCATGGCGAGCCCAAATAAATGCTGTACTACCACTATATAAAATCACTTATATGGGCCGTAACTGCCCACAGAAATTTGGCAAAATCTGGGCGGCATGGGTGGGGGCTAGACACCTTCTGAATGCTCCTGTATTGGCCCTCGTGCCTATGTGGTTCTGGGACAGTTAGACCTGACTTTACCCCTCTCCCTCAGAGTCGCGGATGACTTGAGCTGTCCGCTGCTCTTTGATAATTGTGGACACTGATTCTGCCCAGCCCCTTTTCCTTTCCTTCCCTCCCTCCTCTCTCCCCCTCCCCTCTACTCTGGATGTTGTTCCCCTGCTGACTCCCTGTTGGGGTGCTGACTCTCATCTCCCCCCCCCCCGGGTCTAGTAGTTAAGTCCAAGCACGGGTCAAGGCAGGCAGGAGGCAAGAGATTAGTCAGTTCCAAGAAAAAATCGAGGCAGGCAGGAGGCAAGAGAGTAGTCTGGTCCAGGCAGGAGTAAAGGCAGGTTGCAGGCAAGAGGGTAGTCAGGTCAAGGTGGGGTCAAGGCACGCAGGAGGCAAGAGAAAAGTCACATCCAGGCAGGGTCAAGGCAGGCTGCAGGCAAGAGAGTAGTCAGGTCCGAACAGGAGTCAAAGCAGGCGGCAGGTGGGAAAGTGGTCAGATACAAGTTGACAACAAACAGGCAGCTGGTAGTATTAAGGCACTCAGGTAGCTGTCAATAAAAGAGAGAACCAGCTACTTCAAAGGCTGGTGCTTAAATACCTTCCTGTTCAGAGGACACACCCAGCGACATTACTGGGAACTTTGGAAGTTCTGAAGGTAGTGGAGGGAAATCCCAGCAGGGATTCTGAAAATAATTCTGGAATACCCAGCATGGATCTTGTAAAAAATCCTGGAGACCCAACAGGGATTTTGAGATGGATCCTGGCAGATCCATCAGGTCTCATGGGAGGAATCCTCGAAGACAGACAGGGATCCTGCAGGGCATCCTGGAAGAATTGGCAGGGATTCTGAGAATAATCCTGGAAGACCCATAAAGCATCATTAGAGGAAGCCTTGAAGACCCAGCAGGGATAGCGCGGGGAATCCTGGAAGACCCAGCAGTTATCTTGGAAGGAATCCTGGAAGATGCGGCAGAGATACTAAGATGAGTCCTAAAAGACCAGGCAGGGATCCTGCAAAGAAAGCTGAATGACCTAGCAAGAATTCTATAAAAATCATGGAAGACCCCAGAGGGATCTTGGGAGGAATCCTGGAAGACCCAGCAGGGGTCAATTGAAAGGAATGCTGGAAGACCCAGAATGAATCCTGTGAGAACTTCTAGAAAACCTGGTAGGGATCCTGAGAGAAATCCTGGAAGACCAGGTAGGGATCCTGCAAAGAATCCTGAATGACCTAGCAGGAGTTCTATAAAAATCATGGAAGACCCCGGAGGGATCTTGGGAGGAATCCTAGAAGACCCAGCAGAAATTCTGAATAGAATCTTGGATGACCCGGCATGGATGCTGAGAGGAATTCTTGCAGACCCAGAAGGTATCCTAAGAGGAATTGAGGAAGACCCAGCAGGCGTCCATTAAAAGGAATCCTAGAAGACCCAGAATGAATCCTGTGGGAACTCCTAGAAAACCTGGCAGGGTTCCTGAGAGGAGTTGTGGATGACCTGGTAGGGATCCTGAAAGACCAGGTAGGGATCCTGAGAGGAATCCTAGAAGACCCAGCAGAAATCCTGAATAGAATCCTAGATGACCCGGGATCTCAGTTTGTTGTGTATGGGGCTGCGTAGCTGCAGACCGATCAGGGTGTCAATGCCGACCCCACTGTCAAAAGTGCCTACAATGGGCAGATGAGCATCA
Source organism: Rana muscosa (assembly GCA_029206835.1). Classification (NCBI taxonomy): domain Eukaryota; kingdom Metazoa; phylum Chordata; class Amphibia; order Anura; family Ranidae; genus Rana; species Rana muscosa. Next base: position 177,689,042 of record CM055127.1, read on the forward strand.
GAACTGGAGCACAGAGGTGGCCGGGTCTGATAAGTCAACATGATGTGGATGGCTGGGTATGTGTGTGTCACTTACCTGGGGAAGAGATAGGACCAGGATACACTGAGGGAAGATAGCCTGTGGAGGCTGTATGATACTTTTCTTTGTGGAGTCCATGCCTCGATGGGTCGGGGGGAGGGTTTTATATATATATATATATATATATATATAAAATCAATATCATTTTTTTTTTAATACAGTGGAACCTTGGATTATGAGCATAATCTGTTCCAGGAGAATTCTCGTAATCCAAAGCACTCGCATATCCCCAGAAGTCAATGGAAACTAAAATAATTCCTTCCGCATTGACTTTAATGGCATGCAATACCGCATTTGGCCAGAGGTGGGGGGGGCACCGGAGAGCCTCGAAAATGATTGGGGACAGCTCGGCTGACCTCGGAAAGGCTCGGAAACACCCGGGAACGGAGTATTTCCGAACGGCTCAGAACGGCTTCGATCGGTTTCGCTCAGCTTTGCTCGACTACGGCGCCCCCCCCCCAGCACCTCTGGCCAAATGCAGTACTGCACACCCCATTAGCTTGAATTCTGACAACACTCGCAAACCGAGTCAGAATTTTTTTTTTAAAAGTTGCTTGTCTTTTAAAATGCTCGTTAACTGTGTTCCTCGTAAATCAAGGCTCCACTGTATACAAAGAGTGACACACAAGCAGTGAAGATGATTAGGGGGTCCAAGGCAAAGACGTCACTCTTCGATTTCCTTTATTGGTCACATATTTTTTTTTCACTTTAATAAAGTTCAAACTGAAAAGTAGCAACGTTGAAATAAAAATGTTGAAAAGTAACGAGATTGGCAAACACCATAATATGGTGACATTAAAGGAAATGTTTACTTTATTCAACCCAGAATTATTATTATTTTGATATATGAATATCAGATCAGTTTAATGTTAGTAGTGCGTTGATGTCGGCTAACACTATAACCAATTTCTACAGGTTGGAATTACATGTCTACAGTAAATGGGGGAAGACATAATTGGTTATCACATAAGTACTAGTGATATGGATCCAGCTCTCTCTGGAGTTATGTAAATCCTCGGTCAGTCGGTCCGTCAGTCGGTCGGTCGGTCGGTCGGTCGGTCGGTCGGTCGGTCCGTCGGTCCGTCGGTCCGTACATTTTAGGAAATTGTGTTTCAGTTGAAGAAAATCAGAATGTTTGCTTTTCTGCTCTAAGAATTCAGCAGAACCGGTCATTCTACCCGAACTTACGGAAACTCAAGAAGTCCCAAGACAGGAACCTGAAGTTCCACATTGCTCTGCAAAGTAAAGAAACTTCTATTGTTTGTATCGAAGAGATTCTACAAAGTATCATCCGAGAACCAGGAACAGGGGGTCGGGGGGGGGGGTAAATCCCAGAGAACGAAACTCCTTCTTGAAGAGAAACTACAATTATGATCCAAATCTTCCCTTTCGCACTCCAATTCATGTAAATATTAAAGTGTATGGGAACCATAGGCGAGCGCACAGGGTGCGCTGGGTGTGCCCAGGCACACCCTAATCACCCTGTGCAGCACAGATTCCCCCTACTGCCCTGGTTCCCCCCTCCTTCCCCCCCTGCAGCGCTTCCGGCATTCCTACTCTCCTCTGCCTCCAGGGGGTGTTTTAGGATGAGTGGGGGAAGGGGCTGGTAAATATGTAACTTACCGTCCCCTTCCCTTTCATTGTGAGTGATCGGTACTATGAGTTTGATCTTTGGGGTGCACACCCTAATGCAATGGGCTGCGCACACCTATGATGGGAACCCAATCACTAAAGGGGTTGTGCAGTTGATCTGCATATTTAATAACTATAAATAAATATATATACACACATATACACTATATTGTCAAAAGTATTGGGACACCCGCCTTTACACGCACATGAACTTTAATGGCATCCCAGTCTTAGTCCGTAGGGTTCAATATTGAGTTGGCCCCGCCCTTTGCAGCTATAACAGCTTTAACTCTTCTGGGAAGGCTGTCCACAAGGTTTAGGAGGGTGTCTATGGGAATGTTTGACCATTCTTCCAGAAGTGCATTTGTGAGGTCAGGCACTGATGTTGGATGAGAAGGCCTGGCTCGCAGTCTCCACTCTAATTCATCCCAAAGGTCTTCTATCGGGTTGAGGTCAGGACTCTGTGCAGGCCAGTCAAGTTCCTCCACCCCAAACTCGCTCATCCACACTATATTGCCAAAAGTATTGGGCCACGCCTCCAAATCATTTGGTGGAAGGGGGATTATGGTGTGGGGTTGTTTTTCAGGGGTTGGGCTTGGCCCCTTAGTTCCAGTGAAGGGAACTCTAAAAGAGGAAGTAACCCCCCCCTGAAAAAACGGGATAAAATAAGACCCTGCAAGAGAAAAGCATAATGAGCTAGTATGCATAGCATACTAGCTCATTATGTGGCACTTACCTGAAATCGAAGCCCCCAAAGTCCTCCTCGTTCCCCTCCGCCGCCATGTCCCCTCGGAGCTTCTTCCTGGTAACGCCGCTCCGGCGATGTGATTGGCGGGATGGGCGATGACGTCACACGCATGCGCGCAGGGCCGGCTTTCGCCCATTCAGAAAACCTGCGATCCCAGCATGTCCCATTCATTATGTCGGGGCGCTCAGTCCGCCTGCGCCATTGTCTACAAATACGGTGCAGGGTTTTCTGCAAATATCTTCTTAACCATGTAGGTTTAGGAGATATTTCATGCACCTACAGGTAAGTCTTAATCTAGGCTCACCTGCAAGTTGTCAGAGTGGGTTTACAACCACTTTAAGGCGTCAGAATACCAAGACATTTTGGACTATTTCATGCTCCCAACTTTGTGGGAGGAGTTTGGGGGCGGCCCCTTCCTGTTCCAACATGACTGCGCACCAGTGCACAAAGCAAGGTCCCTAAAGACATGGATGAGTGAGTTTGGGGTGGAGGAACTTGACTGGCCTGCACAGAGTCCTGACCTCAACCCGATAAAAAACCTTTGGTATGAATTAGAGCGGAGACTGTGAGCCAGGCCTTCTCGTCCAACATCAGTGCCTGACCTCACAAATGCACTTCTGGAAGAATGATCAAACATTCCCTAACGCTCCATTCACACTAATGTGTTTTTTGATGCTTTTTGCATTTTGTAGAAATTTAGAGAGCTTCTTTAATATGGGTTCCTATGGAACACATTAACATCAATGCATTTTTGTGCCTCTGTGTTTTTGGAAAGGGTCGGGGACTTTTTTTACCGCAAATTACAGCATTTGGAATGTAATAGACTTCAATGGACTTGCATCCAAAACGCAAGTACTGCATTTTTTATTGTGATTTTGCCGCTATTTGCATTTTGCGATTTGTGTGTTTTTTTTGTTTTTTACATTCACTGTATATAGCTGATTGCTAAGGAGCAGGCCGCGTCCTTAACAACTAAAGAGTCATCAGCTGTCAGCGGGCTTCCCCACTGACAGATGAGTGTAAAAAAAAAATTGCCAGCTTAAAAAATTCACAAAAAAAAGACGTGGGGTCCCCCCCAAGACCATACCGGACCCTTCGGTCTTGTATGGATTTGGAGGGGACACCCTCATGCCAAACTAAAAAAAAAATGGTGTGAGCCCCCCAAAATCCATACCAGACCCTTATCTGAACATGCAGCCCGGTAGATCAGGAAAGGGAGGGGACGAGCAAGTGCCCCCCCCTCCTGAACCTTATCAGGCCACATGCCCTCAACCACCCAAAGCACCTTGCCCCCATGTGGATGGCCTGCCGGGGGGACTTATCGGAATCTGGAAGCCACCTTTAACAAGGGAGCCCCCCAGATCCCACCCCCCCTATGTGAATGGGTATCAGGTACATTGTACCCCTACTCATTCACCCCAAAAAGCAGCGAAATGTAAAAAAAAAAAGAGCCAATAAGCCCACCAGTCGGGGTTGTCGGGAAGAGGCCCTTGTCCCCATCAACATGAGGGCAAGGTGCTTTGGGGTGGGGGGTGCAGAGCCCCCCTGCCCCAAAGCAACCACCCCCCCATGTTGAGGGCATGTGGCCTGGTATGGTTCACGAGGGGGGGGGTGCTTGCTCGTCCCCTCCCTTTCCTGATCTGCTGGGCTGCATGCTTGGATATGGGTCTGGTATGGATTTTTAGGGGGACCCCACGCCATTTTTGAAAAACGTTTGGCGTTGGGGTGTCCCCTCTAAATCCATACCAGACTGAAGGGTCAGGTATGGTCTTTGGGGGGGACCCCACGCTGTTGTTTTTTTTGTGATTTTTTTTTTAGCGGCAACTTATTTATTTTTTCATTCAGCTGTCAGCGGGGAAGCCTGCTGACAGCTGATGACTCATCGGTTGCTAAGGATGTGGCGGACGGCTTCCCGGCCCGCTCCTTAGCAACCAGCTATATACAGTGAATGTAAAAAAAAAAAAAACGCAGATCGCAAAATGAAAATCACGGCAAAATCGCGGTACAAAGCGCAGTACTTGCGCTTTGGATGCGGGTCCATTGTATTCTATTGCAAAACGCTGCATTTTGGGGGAACAAAAAATTCCCCAACTCTTTCCAGAAACGCAGAGGAACAAAAATGCATTGATGAGCGGCACAGTGGTGTAGTGGTTAGCACTCTCACCTAGCAGTCAAAAGGGTCGCTGGTTCGAATTCCAACGACGGCACTACCTGCCTGGAGTTTGCATGTTCTCCCTGTGTCTGTGTGGGTTTCCTCCGGGTGCTCCGGTTTCCTCCCACACTCCAAAGACATGCTGGAAGGTTAATTGGCTTCTGTCTAAAAATTGGCCCTAGTATATGAATGTGAGTTTAGGGACCTTAGATTGTAAGCTCCTTGAGGTTAGGGACCGATGTGAATGTACAATGTATATGTAAAGTGTTGTGTAAATTGACGGCGCTATATAAGTATATAAATAATAACAATGTGCTCCATAGGAATCCATGTTAAAAAAAGTTCCCCATTAGTGCAAAATGCAAAAAGCATCAAAAAACACATTAGTGTGTATGGAGCCCCGTACACACGGTCGGACTTCCATCGGACTTTTCCGTGGATTTTTGTCCGAACGAAGTTGGTCGGGAACACCCATAGCATACACATGCTCTGACTTTTCTGCAAACTTTCCCAAAACTTTTTGCAACATCACGTGTTTTTTCTGCTCTTTTCTGCTCTTTACCGCCACCCTTTGGTCAACTTCTGCTATTGTTGGTTGATTCTAACATTATTTGTTTTGTCCATTTGACAAAAGTCCGATGGTTTTCTGTACACACGGTAGGACTTTGCTCCATCGGACTTTTGTTGGGCAAAAGTTTGTCCGGTTGCAGACCCAACTTTTGTCCGATGAAAACAAAACCAAACGAAAAAAAGTTTGTCCGACGGAGCGTACACACGGTCGGATTGTTGGTCCAACTTGCTTAAAACGAAGTTTGTTGGCCAAAAGTCCGACCGTGTGTACGGGGCTTAAGACTGGGATGCCATTAAAGTTTATGTGGGCGTAAAGGCAGGTGTCCCAATACTTTTGACAATAGAGTATATATATATATATATATATATATATATATATAAATCATTTTTTATTTCATTTTTAGTCAAAAATTGCCTAAAGTGCACCATAGACCATCTAGGCTACAGCTTCAGATAATGTAAAAATAAAAAAAAAATACAGATTTTTGGCTAAATCACACTGAATAAAAAGAGATCCATAGAACAACTAATAAATCCTGCGGTGTACATCGCCCTCTAGCGTTACAAATGAGATATAACCGCGTTATTTCTCATCGTTCACATTATTAACTCGTTGCACTTCTGAGCCATTTTCTCATTTTTAGATACCAGCTTATTATTTCTGCAATAACATCATTATTACTAATTCTACATAAGCCAGGCATATATTGTTTCAGACATTCATTTTAAAATTTATTGCAATTTTACAATTCATAAGTGAAAAGTTGTACGTCCAGCCAAAAGTTATTTATTTATTTTCTTTAGATTTGGGTAGAATGGGAAAAAAAAAAATAGAACCTCTGTTGACTTTTACCCTTATCTGGGACTCTGTTATGCCGCGTACACACGACCGTTTTTCATGACGAGAAAAATGCCCTTTTTTTAATTTGATCATTAAAAACGATCGTGTGTGGGCTCCAGAACATTTTTCTCGACGAGAAAAATGTCCATTAAAAATTTGGAACATGCTCTATTTTTTTCTTGTCATTTTTCACGTCGTCGTTTTTCTCGTCGTGAAAAACGGCCGTGTGTGGGCTTTAACGACAGGAAAAAAAACGCACATGCTCAGAAGCAAGTTATGAGATGGGAGAGCTCGTTCTGGTAAAACTAGCGTTCGTAATGGAGATAGCACATTCGTCACACTGTAACGGACTGAAAAGCACGGAGACTAAAAAGCGCGAATCGGCTAACACCAAACTTTTACTAATACAAAATCAGCAAAAGCAGCTCAAAGGGTGGCGCCATCCGAATGGAACTTTCCCTTTATAGTGCCGTCGTACGTCACTGCGCTTCGCTCAAGCATTTTTTTTCACGATTGTGTGTAGGCAAGGCAGGCTTGAGAAGAATCACATCGAGAAAATTGACGTTTTTTTTCTATGACATTAAAAACGGTCGTGTGTACGCGGCATCAGAGAGATTGAACCTAACTTCCTGTCCCGGTGACAACAGTTGTTTCATCAGACAGGAAGTGAAGAAACACACACAAAAAAAAAGCAAATAAATAATATCTTTTTCAGTTAGAGCAGAATTTTTTTTAACATTAACCACTCATTTTTATCTGCCATAACTTTAGGGGGCTTTTAAAAAAAAAAAAAAAACATTTGTTGGCTGAACTTCAGAAACATTCCTGCAAATTAGGTGAAATTTCCCTGTATTTTTTTTTTTTTTTCCATGAGATCAAATCCTATATCGTCTGCTGTATATTTTCTAATTGAGATATTTCAGAAAGCTGTACCACATTGAGTAAAAACCAATGTTACCAGCGCCACAGATATGTAAATAAATTAATTCCGCAGCCAAGCTCTTCATAATGTGCTGCAACAATTAGTGCGCCTTTAAATAATGATAGAATTATACGTTATTATTATTAGATATATATTATAACCTTTATAATTAGAAAAGTGCACAGCATTATGGAAACTTTTTTTATTTTTGTTTATATATATATATTTTTTTATTTTTAAGTATTTTTATATATATATATATATATATTTATTTTATTTACTCTATAAGTTTCCACGTTTCTGGTTACACCACATTTTGGCTACTAGATAAAGCTGACAATAAAGGAATAATCTATTGGGGGAAAAAAAAAAAACAGGGAAATTTCGCCATCGTGCACAAATGCTTCTAACATTCAGCCAACAAATGTTTTAGACGGTAAATAGACCGCGATGTGTGACAACACTAAAAAAAATAATATTTTTTGGGGAAAACAGTGATCATTGCAGCACGAGCTGATTTTTGAAAAACCCTTCAGGGGGACTTTTTACAAAAAGGTAAATTTGAGCTTTAACTTTAAGTTCACCAAGTCTTGTGTCAAAATATAGTTTTATTGTATTGGAAGAAGATTGGGGTGGGATTATAACGATGGCAACAGATAGTAATAGGGACAAAAAGGTAATTAAAACATCACATTTATTGTAGACATGATTAAAATACGATCCAATAAAATCACTCATTATACATCTGCATTTTGATGGTCAAACAAGTGAGATTCCAATTATGTGGTGGCTAATTGTTCCTGTGTTATCCCAACATGTTTCGCCAGCACTGGCTTCATCAGGGGATTTGAAAACCACCGGAAAGCATGTAAAATCCCAGCAAGCCCCCAGGCAATCACCACTAGGATCAGCACCACCGAAAAGAGGAGCACAGAGGACAACACACTGACCAGGTTGGAGAACAATATACAGCGTAAGCACAAGAGGGCGCCTGCATATAGGACAAGTATCCGGACTAGATAGGTTGGTTGGCAAAGGAATAACGTTCAGCAGGTCGCCCTCAAATCCCTCAAATGGGATTTGAGGGCGTCCTGCTGAACGTTATTCCTTTGCTTGAAAGCAAAACCAACCTATCTAGTCTGAGTACTTGTCCTATATGCAGGCGCCCTCTTGTGCTTACTCTGTATATTGTTCTCCAACCTGGTCGGTGTGTTGTCCTCTGTGGTCGCATGGTGCCTCCTCTTTTCGGTGGTGCTGATCCTAGTGGTGATCGCCTGGGGGCTTGCCGGGATTTTACATGCTTTCCAGTGGTTTTCAAATCCCCTGATGAAGCCAGTGCTGGCGAAACATGTCGGGATAACACAAGAACAATTAGCCACCACATAATTAGAATCTCACTTGTTTGACCACCAAAATGGAGATGTATAATGAGTGATTTTTTTTTATCATATTTTAATCTTGTCTAAAATAATAAATAATTACCTCTTGTCCCTATTACTATCTGTTGGCATCGTTATAATCCCACCCCAATCTTCTTCCAATATACTTGATCTTTTGGGATGAGGTGCCGGATGCTATAGGGTGACCCGTGTCAGAACAAATATATAAATAGTTTTATTGTGATTGGCTTCTACTGACATTTACAATATATTTAAAAAGCTTCAACACTGTCACAGAAATCAGTTCAAAACAAGCTAACAAGCGGCTTTACTTGTTTTCAGCTCTGACTCTCAGACATTGCTTAGATACTTCTGTAATATAAAAAAAAGGATTATAAATAATGTTTTTTTTTTTTTTTTTTTTTTTTTTAAAGAAGAGTATGTATAACCAAGAAGAGTGTCACTGTGCAACGAACATGATCAGTGACTGTTCAATATCATGGCGGGATCTGGATTTCCCACGATCGGTATCTGCCCTGTAATCAGATTGTTATCATCTATCTCGTCACACAGCTGGGAAATGATAATTCAGCACATTGATGTCTCTACTTGTAGAACATTATACTGAACTCTCTATATGTCTATATATTGGAGACTGCAGGGACACTCACTGCCAGATAGTATTATAATTGTCATAAAAGAAAGAGAGATACAGGAATGATTTATTTATTTATATATATATGTGTGTGTGTGTGTGTGTGTGTGTGTGTGTGTGTGTGTGTGTGTATATATATATATATATAAAAGAACAGTGCCTTGAAAAAGTATTCATACCCCTTGAAATTTTCCACATTTTGTCATGTTACAACCAAATTATTTAAATGTATTTTATTGGGATTTTATGTGATAGACCAACACAAAGGGGCACATAATTGTGAAGTGGAAGGAAATGATAAATGGTTTTCAACATTTTTTACACATAAATATGTGAAAAGTGTGGGGGTATATTTGTATGGCGCCCCCCGGAGTCAATACTTTGTAGAACCGCCTTTCACTGCAATTACAGCTGCAAGTCTTTTTGGGGATGTCTCTACCAGCTTTGCACATCTAGAGAGGGACATTTTTGCCCATTCTTCTTTGCAAAATATCTCAAGCTCTGTCAGATTGGATGGAGAGCGTCTGTGATCAGCAATTTTCAAGTCTTGCCACAGTTTCTCAATGTGATTTAGGTCTGGACTGTGACTGGGCCATTCTAACACATGAATATGCTTTGATCTAAACCATTCCATTGTAGCTCTGGCTGTATGTTTCGGGTTGTTGTCCTGCTGGAAGATGAACCTCCGCTCCGGTCTCAAGTCTTTTGCAGACTCTTATGCCTTGTACACACGATCGGAATTTCCGATAAAAAAAGTCAGACGGAATTTTTTCATCGGGTATTCCGACCGTGTGTTCCCCATTGGACTTTTTTCCGTCGGAATTTAGAAAGAGAACATCGGAAATTCCATTCATCTGTATGGAACTCCGACGGAGAAAAAAACACGCATGCTCATAATCAATTAGACGCATGCTCGGAAACATTGAACTTCATTTTTCTCGGCTCGTCGTAGTGTTGTACGTCACCGCATTTTTGACGGTCGGAATTTGGTGTGACAGTGAGTATGCAAGACAGCTTGAACGGAATTCCGTCGGAAAAATCCATCGGAGTTTACCTCGATGGAAAATCCGATCGTGTGTACAGGGCATTACAGGTTTTCTTCTAAGATTGCCCTGTATTTGACTCCATCCATTTTCCCATCAACTCTGACCAGCTTCCCTGTCCCTGCTGAAAAAAATGGTGTGTTCAGGGTGAGGTGCAGTGTTAGTTTTCCGCCACACCTTGCTTAAAGGCCAAAAAGTTAAATTTTGGTCTCCTCTGACCAAAGCACCTTCTTCCACATGTTTGCTGTGTCCCCCAAATGGCTTCTCACAAACTGCAAATAGGACTTCTTATGGTTTTCTTTCACCAATGTCTTTCTTCTTGTCACTCTTCCATAAAGGGCAGATTTGTGGAGAGCACGACTAATAGTTGTCCTGTGGACAGATTCTCCCCCCTGAGCTGTGGATCTCTGCAGCTCCTCCAGAGTTACCATGGGGCCTCTTGGCTGCTTCTCTGATGAATGTTCTCCTTGCCTGGCCCGGTCAGTTTAGGTGGACGGCCATGTCTTGGTAGGTTTGCAGTTGTGCCATACTCTTTCCATTTTCAGATGATGGATTGAACAGAGCTCTGAGAGATGTTCAAAGCTTGGGATATTTTTTTTATAACTTAACCCTGCTTTATACTTCTCCACAACTTTATCCCTGGCCTGTCTGGTGTGTCCCTTGGCCTTCATGATGCTGTTTCTTCACTAAGGTTCTCTAACAAACCTCTGAGGGCTTCACAGAACAGCTGTATTTATACTGAGATTAAATTAATTTACACACAGGTGGACTCTATTTACTAATTAGGTGACTTCTGAGGGTAATTGGTTCCTCTAGATTTTAGTTAGGTGTATCAGAGTAAAGGGGGCTGAATACAAATGCACGCCACACTTTTTACATATTTATTTGCAAAAAAATAATTGAAAACCATTTATCATTTTCCTTCCACTTCACAATTATGTGCCACTTTGTGTTGGTCTATTACATAAAATCCCAATGGGGTATGAATACTTTTTCAAGGCACTGTAGATAGATAGATACTGTTGTAGACAGATGGGAGAGGAGGAGAGAAGAGTAGGAGGAGGTAGGAGAGGGGGCATAGGAGAGGAGGGGATAGGAGGAGGAGAGGAAGAGAGGAGGAGGATGGGAGAGCAGAGAAGAGGGGAAAGATAGGTGGACAGGGGGGAGAGAAGAGAAGGAGGACAGGAGAGGGTGCAGAGGAGAAGGAGAGGGGGACAGGAGAGGGGGAGGAAAGGAAACTAAAGAATGATGAGAGGATTGAAGAGCAGGAGGAGGAGTGGAGAGGACAAGGAGAGCAGGAGGAGAGGAGGAGGGGAGAGGAGGAGGAGAGCAAGAGGAGGGGGAGAGGCAAAGAAGAGGACAAGGAGAGGAGGAGGAGAGAGGAGGAGGAGAAGAGAAAATAAGAGAAGCAGGAAAGGAGAGAAAAGGAGGGGGAGAGGAGAAGGAGAGGGATAGGAGAGATGAAGGAGAGGAGAGGAGGAGGAGGAGAGGGGGACATGAAAGGGAGAGGAAAGGAAAAGAAAGGATGATAGGATTGAAGAGCAGGAGGAGGAAGAGTGAAGAGGACAAGGAGAGCAGGAGGAGAGGAGGGGGGAGGAGAGGAGTAGAAGAGGACGAGGACAGGGGGAGGAGGAAAAGAGGAGGAGAAGAGGACAAGGACAGGAGGAGGAGAGGAGAAAAAGAGAGGAGGAGGAGAAGAGGAAAGAAGGGAAGGAGGAGAGGAGAGAAAAGGAGGGGGAGAGGAGGGAGAGGAGAGATGGAGGAGAGGAGGAGGAGAAGATAAGAAAGAGGAGAGGAGGGGATGGGGTGAGGAGGAGGAGGAGAGGGAGAGGAGAAATAAATGAGAGGATCAGAGAGGAGAGGAGGAGGAGATGAGGAATAGGAGAGTTGAAGAGGAGGGGGTGGGGAGAGGATGAGGAGGAGGAGGAATGAGAGGAGGAGGAGGAAAGGAGAGGGGGTGGAAAGAAAAATAAAGATGACAGGATCAGAGAGGAGAGCAGAAGGAAAAGAGAGGGAGAGAAGGAGGAGAGGAGGAGTTGGAGAAGAGAGAATGAGCAGAGGAGGAGGAGGGAAGCAAAAGAAGAGGTAAGAGAAGAGGAGAGGGAGAAGGGGAGAAAAGTATAGGAGAGGGAGAGGAGGGGAGAGAGAGAGGAGAGATGGAGGAGAGGAGAGGAGGAGGAGAGGATGAAAAGAGTAAAGAAGGGAAGGAGGAGAGGAGAGAAAAGGAGGGGGAGAGAAGGGAGAGAAGAGATGGAGGAGAAGATAAGAAAGAGGAGAGGAGGGGATGGGGTGAGGTGGAGGAGGAGGAGAGGGAGAGGAGAGATAAAGGAGAGGATCGGAGAGGAGAGGAGGAGGAGATGAGGAATAGGAGAGTTGAAGAGGAGGGGGTGGGGGGAGGAGGAGGAGAGGGAATGAGAGGAGGAGGAGGACAGGAGATGGGGGAGAGGAGGAGGAGAGGAGGACAGGAGAAGGGGGAGAGGAGGAGGAGAGGAGGACAGGGGAAGGGGTGGAAAGAAAAATAAAGATGGCAGGATCAGAGAGGAGAGCAGAAGGAGAAGAGAGGGAGAGGAGGAGGGGGAGAAGATAGAAAGAGCAGAGGAGGAGGAGGAAAGCAGAAGAAGAGGAGAGGGAGAGAAGTAGAGGAGAGGGAGAGGAGGGGAGAGAGAGAGGAGAGATGGAGGAGAGGAGAGGAGGAGGAGAGGAGAGGATAGGATAGAAAAGGAGTGGAGAGATGGAGGAGAGGAGAGATGGAGGAAAGGAGAGATGGAGGCGAGGAGGAGGCGATGAGGAAGAGGAGGAGGAGAAGAGGGGAGGAGAGGAGGGGGAGAGAAGGAGAGGAGGACAGGAGAGGAGGCATAGAGAAGGAAGAGGAGAGGAGGAGGAGAGGGGAGGAGAGGAGGGGGAGAGAAGGAGAGGAGGCATAGAGAAGGAAGAGGAGAGAAGTGGAGAGGAGGAGGAGAGGAGGGGGTGGAGGAGGATGACATAACATTGTTTATAAACATTGATCAGACGGGAGAAGTACTATTGTAAAGTAACCTGTTACTAGACCTAGAAGAAGTGTAAGTGTAGAAATTGCGTGGTTCATAGGCGGTGTACAGGTGGGAGAGATGAACTTGTTAAGTTATTTGACACTTTTTGTACCGAATGTATTAAAGAAAAAATATGTAAAACTTCTACTTACATGGATCCGTTTTAAACTACCTTCAGATTACCTTTTGAGTAAATGTAAACTTCATTGTGCGCACTCACTAAATCCTCCTCCAATTTCCCTTTAAATGAAATAGCTGAGTGCTAGAAGTGCCTGCAGACACAGCGCACAGCCCGTCAGCTGCTGTCAAAGTGACTGATAGGACAAGTCCAGGCACAGGGGACGCCGCCGATATACACAGCCCCCAATTCAGAGACAGAAACACGATAAAGCAACATTCAAATAAAATTGTTGATTTCCAAATGGGATGGGAGGGGTCCGATCACTACATCTGATAGAAAAATTCTACCCGATTGTTTCATATCTGGAAATGTTCATCGCCCCATACAGACCAGAGAGATGGGCCTTCTTCATCGGACGGACATGGCTGTCAGAACTGTGCTGAGCCAGTGAGGAAAAGAGGTGAAGGGAACTTTTTTCTTTATCTTCCTATAACATAACTTTAGTTTGTTACATTAGAATTTACTAATCTAAGACATTTAAAGGACAACTACACCCAACGTGAAAGAGGTCCCAAAGCTGCTGTACTGTATGTGAAAGAACTACTTATAACATTCACAGCTAGTAAGGAACAGCCTCTCATTAGGGCAGAATATTTGATATTTTTGGAACAGTGGTGTGTTAGCTGCCATGCTAGACTACAGGAGGCATAAAAGAGGATAGACAATGGTTTTAATGCTGAGGAATACCAGAGAGGGTATCAAATGTTTGTTAAAAAATGCTGTTCAGAGACTTGGAGGAGTGTGCAAGCAAAGGGTTAAGTCAACAAATTGGGGGGTTAATGTTAACCCCTTCGGGCCTGAGGGTAAAACAAATCTGAAGGCCTAAGCCCAATTTTGCAACTTAGACATATGTTAGTAAAACCGTACATATCATCTACTACTTTGTGCATCCAGGTGGATTGCACCACGTTGTTTTCAGGACAAATTGGGCTTTCATTTGGTGGTAAATGGTAATGGGTATCTCCAGATTTTTTTCTTATTATCAAAGAAAAACAAGCCCAAAATAGTACGGTAAATAATTATTTTTTTTAATTTACCTGTACCGTATATACTCGAGTATAAGCCGACCCGAGTATAAGCCGAGGACCTAATTTTACCACAAAAAACTGGGAAAATTTATTGACTCCAGTATAAGGCTAGGGTGAGAATGCAGCAGCTACTGTAAGTGGAAAAGAGGGTCAACAATGCTCATTTGAAGCCTCACTGTGCCATTTGCAACCTCACTGTGCCCACTGCAGTATCACTGTGCCCATTGCAACCTCACTGTGCCCATTGCAACCTCACTGTGCCCACTGCAGTCTCACTGTGCCCATTGCAACCTCACTGTGCCCATTGCATTCTCACTGTGCCCATTGCAACCTCACTGTGCCCATTGCAGCCTCCCTGTGCCCATTGCAGCCTCCCTGTGCCCATTGCAACCTCACTGTGCCCATTACAATCTCACTATGCCCATTGCAGTCTCACTGTGCCCATTGCAACCTCACTGTGCCCATTGCAGCCTCACTGTGCCCATTGCAACCTCACTGTGCCATACCTCACTGTGCCCATTGCAGTCTCACTGTGCCCATTGCAACCTCACTGTGCCATACCCATGTGCCATACCTCACTGTGCCCATTGCAGTCTCACTGTGCCCGAGTACCTGAATTCTTGACAGGCGGACATTTTTTAAAAGTCGCGGCTTCCTCCTGACGTTCTGTTCCGTGATAGGCATTTGACACTGTGTTCTGCCCATCACGGAGGTCCTCTCATCCTCGGACTCAGTTTCCCAGCAGACACTGTTTCCAGTGTTCCGCCAATCACGGACATTCTTTCATCCTTGGACAAGAGGACGTCCGTGATTGGCGGAACACTGAACACAGTGTCTGCTGGGAAACTGTCCGAGGATGAGAGGACCTCCGTGGTAGGCGGAACACAGTGTCAATTGCCTATCATGAAACGAAACACCAGAAGGAAGCCGCAACTTTTAAAAAAATGGACGCCTGTCAAGAATTCAGGTACACTGACTCGAGTATAAGCCGAGGGGGGTATTTTCAGCCCTAAAAAAAAGGGCTGAAAAACTTGGCTTATACTCGAGTATATAAGGTATATTTATTGCTACTACCATAACCTTCCACCAAAGAACAACCTGCTCCTGATGATCACAGTGATACCACATATATGAATGTTAGTTGTTGTTTGTACCCGTAGTACGGCCCAGAAACAATAGTGCTTATTTTCTTTTTTTTTATTCTACCTAAAACACACTGATGCCGATATTATAAAAAAATAAAAATCCTGTCCAAAAAGTACTGACCCTGACCTTTGACCCAAACACTAACCCTAGCACTGACCTAGATCGAACCTTGATCTAGGTTTTTTATTTTATTTTATTTATTTTTTATTGTTATTATTATTATTTTTTTTACACACACTTTTTTTTCTCTCTCTGCAAGGACAGAGAAAGATACAATGTACCTCTCTTGTCCATTCACAGAGACAGAAAACACGGGGGCGGGCTTCACAGTGACTGATCACTGTTATTGCCAATCAGAGGCTATCACAGCGATCAGGTGACCTTGAATCGGACATTCTGGTCCCGATCGTTAGAACGGGGCCCGGGGCTCTCAGTGCTGGGAGCAAGCCATGTGCCATATCACGCCATGGTGTAAATATCTGTGTATCAACTTTATGTTTATTTGTATTCAATAAATGTTGTACCTTTTTTACATAATGTTACTTCTCTAAACTCTGGTTCATCTCCTTTGCCCATACAATCCCCGGGGCACTTACCTTTACAATTTCATCTTGAATTGGGATGTGGCAAAGGCTTTCCAGTCCTACACTCCTTGGTGGTTCTCCTCTTTAGTTTTTTCTTTCATATCACGCCAACCAGACTGTCTTCTGTCAAAGGGGCATGACTGAAAAAGATCTGCCAATCGGCATCCCATCAGCACTCTCAGCCAATGGCTGAGAACTTTGACCAGTGTGTTTTGGAGGGAGGGGCGTCACCTTGTCAGAAACCCAATAGTGCAGCAGGGAGATCTTTGTACTAAGATCGGATTGTTAGTACAGGATCTCCTCCCGAGCTCTTCCGTTTTTTTTTTTTTTCGTTCAGCCTGCCGAGTTGAATGAAAAAAACTGATAGAGTGTACTAGGCTTTAGTGTGAGAGATACCAGGAGGGTATTGCTTGGGATGGAGTTGGACATATAGGGAAGGTGAACCTAGGGATGGAGTTAGAGGGAAGGTGAACCTAGACGTGGAGTTAGAGATATAGGGAAGGTGAACATAGGAATGGGGTTAGAGATATAGGGAAGGTGAACTTAGGGATGTAGTTAGAGATAGAGGGAAGGTGAACTTAGGGATGGAGTTAGAGATAGAGGGAAGGGGAACCTAGGGATGGAGTTAGAGATATAAGGAAGGTGAACATAGGGATGGGGTTAGAGATATAGGGAGGGTGAACTTAAGGATGGGGCTAGAGATAAAGGTACAGTGAACTTAGGGATGGAGTTAGAGATAGAGGGAAGGTGAACTTAGGGATGGAGTTAGAGATAGAGGGAAGGGGAACCTAGGGATGGAGTTAGAGATATAGGGAAGGTGAACATAGGGATGGGGTTAGAGATATAGGGAGGGTGAACTTAAGGATGGGGCTAGAGATAAAGGTACAGTGAACTTAGGGATGGAGTTAGAGATAGAGGGAAGGTGAACTTAGGGATGGAGTTAGAGATAGAGGGAAGGGGAACCTAGGGATGGAGTTAGAGATATAGGGAAGGTGAACATAGGGATGGGGTTAGAGATATAGGGAGGGTGAACTTAAGGATGGGGCTAGAGATAAAGGTACAGTGAACTTAGGGATGGAGTTAGAGATATGGGTAAGGTGAACTTAGGGAACATAGGGAAATGGTTAGAGATATAAAGAAGGTGAATTTAGGAATGGAGTTGGAAATATAGGGAAGCTGAACTTAGGGGTTGGAGTTAGAGATACAGGAAAGATGAATTTAGGGATGGGGTTGGAGATATATATAAGGTGAACTTAGGGATATGGTTAGAGCTATAGGAAAGGTGAACTTAGGAATGGAGTTATAGATATAGGGAAGGTGAACTTAGGGATGGAGTTAGAGATACAGGAAAGATGAACTTAGGGATGGGGTTGCTGATATAGGGAAGGTGGACTTAGGGAGGGAGTTAGAGATAGAGGGAAGGTGATCTTAGGGAGGGATGGAGTTAGAGATATAGGGAGGTTGAACTTAGGGATGGAGCTACAGATAAAAGGAAGGTGAACTTAGGGGTGAAGTTAGAGATATAGGGAAGGTGAACTTAGGGATGGAGTTAGAGATTTAGGGAAGGTGAACTTAGGGATGGAGTTAGAGATTTAGGGAAGGTGAACTTAGGGATGGAGTTAGAGATTTAGGGAAGGTGAACTTAGGGATGGAGTTAGAGATTTAGGGAAGGTGAACTTAGGGATATGGTTAGAGATATAGGGAAGGTGAATCTAGGGATGGAGTTAGAGATAGAGGGAAGGGGAACCTAGGGATGGAGTTAGAGATATAAGCAAGGTGAACATAGGGATGGGGTTAGAGATATAGGGAGGGTGAACTTAAGGATGGGGCTAGAGATAAAGGTACAGTAAACTTAGGGATGGAGTTAGAGATATGGGTAAGGTGAACTTAGGGAAATGGTTAGAGATATAAAGAAGGTGAATTTAGGAATGGAGTTAGAGATATAGGAAAGGTGAACTTATGGATATGGTTAGAGATATAGGGAAGCTGAACTTAGGGATGGAGTTAGAGATACAGGAAAGATGAATTTAGGGATGGGGTTGGAGATATATATAAGGTGAACTTAGGGATATGGTTAGAGATATAGGGATGGTGAACTTAGAAATGGAGTTATAGATATAGGGAAGGTGAACTTAGAGATGGAGTTAGAGATACAGGAAAGATGAACTTAGGGATGGGGTTGCTGATATAGGGAAGGGGGACTTAGGGAGGGAGTTAGAGATAGAGGGAAGATGAACTTAGGGAGGGATGGAGTTAGAGATATAGGGAGGTTGAACTTAGGGATGGAGCTACAGATAAAAGGAAGGTGAACTTAGGGATGGAGTTAGAGATTTAGGGAAGGTGAACTTAGGGATGGAGTTAGAGATTTAGGGAAGGTGAACTTAGGGATGGAGTTAGAGATTTAGGGAAGGTGAACTTAGGGATGGAGTTAGAGATGTAGGAAAGGTGAATCTAGGGATGGAGTTAGAGATATAGGGAAGGTGAAACTTAGGGACATGGTTAGAGATATAGGGAAGGTGAACATAGGGGGGATGGAGTTAGAGATATAGGGAGGGTGAACTTAAGGATGGAGCTACAGATAAAAGGAAGGTGAACTTAGGGATTGAGTTAGAGATATAGGGAAGGTGAATTTAGGGATGGAGTTAGAGATTTTGGGAATGTGAACTTAGGGATGGAGTTAGAGATATAGGGAAGGTGAACTTAGGAATGGAGTTAGAGATATAGGGAAGGTGAACTTAGGGATGGAGTTCGAGATATAGGAAGGTGAACATAGGGATGGAGTTCGAGATATAGGAAGGTGAACATAGGGATGGAGTTAGAGATATAGGAAAGGTGAACTTATTAATCCTCTGCAATGTGTCATTGAATTCTGATAGTGGGTAGACTTCCTAGCTTTCTGAATACACTGATCAGCGCGATAGCTTATTGGCCAGTGGACTGCGCCCAGAGCCAACTCAGTTGTGTGACATTAGCAAATTAATATTTACTAGTGTCTTACTGTTTCTCCTCCTGGCCAATCAGGAAGCGTGATCTGAGTCCCAATTGGCCAGGTGTCTTAAAACCCAATTGGTCGCAAGTCCTAACTCCTGATTGGCCGGGAGGAGAAGCGACTGCTGGGACTCAGGAGGAGATGCGGTGGGGAACCATCATCTGGATGGGGTAAGTGCAGGGGGGAGCAGCGGGTGATCGATCGAGCGATGGGGGGGCGGGTGGCAATCGAGCGAGCACCAGGGTGGGTTATGTGACTGGCTGACTGGGGGGCCACGGGCTGTCCCCCAAGAAAATTGAGCACCAGCCGCCACTGTTATTGCCTGCATGCACTAATCAATGCAAAAATTTCCAACAAGCCAGTTCATAAAAAGCTGGTCAATAGATTCAATTTTCATGAATGGGAATGGCCATACATGGATCGAAATTTGGCCAGTTCAGCAGACATTTTGATCAATGTATGGCCAGCATTATTGTGAGAGATAGAGGGAGGGTCATGTTAGGGAGAGAGTTAAGCCGGCCATACATGGGATCAATATTCGGCCGGTTCAGCCATGTATGGGCAGGCTGGATGTACACAAGTCAATCTATCAATCAACTTGTGTACAACCAACCTGTTGGAACATTTTCTGAGTGTGTTTTGATAGCGGGGAATTCTCCCCACTGTTAGAATACAATGACTCAGCGGGAGGGATTCCCCCATCCACATCAGGTCGTCAGTGCATGTCACTGGCAGCTAAAACTCCTGAGGGGGTTGTTTAAATATCTGGATATCTCGGACAAAAAAAAACGTCATCTGTTTCACGATAGGTAGCTTAGACTACTGCAACTCTCTTTATCTGGGATTGCCAAAGATGTTAGTGCAGAAGTTTCAACTTATTCAAAATGCTGCGGCAAGGTTACTTATGGATGTGCCGTTGAGAGATCATATCACCCCTGTCCTCTGTGCCTTGCACTGACTGCCGGTCCACTTTCGTACCTGTTTTAAGGCTGGATGTATCATGTTTAAGATTATGAGAGGCCTGGCCCCAAGCTATCTCTGCTCTCGTTTTCATAAACGCGCTCTTGGCAGATCACTCAGATCCACCGGCAGAGATCTCCTCTACATCTCGATGCCCAAGAAGATCCGGGGTGGTGGTCGGGCCTTCTCCCACCATTGTGCCGTACTGTGGAATAGCCTCCCTGTCGAGCTCCAGGAGGCCCCTACTATTCCGGTCTTCCGCTGATTACTGAAGACTTGGCTTTTCACGCAAGCCTTCCCTGTGTAGCCTCTCTCTTCCATCCTTTCTGCCGCTCTGTGCAGCTTCTGGTCCCTGGGTCCTCTTCTCCCAGGAACTCTGCTATGCGCGTCGGGACCCTTCGGGGTAAGACCGCACTATATTAGGATACCTCTCAACTCAACTCAACTCAACATCAAGTATGTGGATGGGGAAATCAAGTCCTTTTCTTTCATTCAACTCGCTGGCTGAACAAAACAAATGACCGTTGTATGGTCAGCCTTAGAGCTAGAGGGAGGGTAATGTTAGGGATAGAGTTAGTGTTAAGGGGGGTTTAGTATGAGGGATACAGGTTGGGTTAAAGAGGATTATTTTTAGAGCCGTGGAAAGTGTCATCTATTTCTACATTTGTTGTTAATTCATTTAGAAATTCTATACAATGTAGACATCTATTTATTACTGACACAAAGGCCATCAATTAATTGTTATTGTTAAGTGGCACCAATCGCCCCCATTCACATGGGGCGGACCACAGCTGCGATCCACTTGCTCAGCAGGGGATCTCTCCACTGATCTCCACTGAGCAGGCAGATGACATGTCCGTGTCCGCTCCGTTCATGCAGAGCAGACACGGACACAGACCACTCTGCTCTATGGGCGGCCGGATGCAACTGGGCTGCCTGTCTTTTTACACCTGACTGCTGTCTAATCCACTGGATGAAAGGGAAATGGACCCCCACCCATCTCTTTTTGGCTGATCGGATTGGATTGGATGTAGGCGGGTGTAGATGGACAAATGTCCGTTTACACCTGCTGCATCATAGAGAAGAATGAAGGTTCCGATAGGGTCTGCCTAAGAAACAGACAGGCAGACCAGATTGGAGTGTCCATGTGAAAGGGGCCGTCAGGACTTATTGATATCGTAACACTGGTGAAGATTCTGATTATTATGTTGCACTTTCCACAACTTCATCACTGTTTCTGTGCTCTAAACTCAGTGTGAATGTCATTATCTGTTGAGAAGGGGTCATATATTTCCAAATGACATCATTTCAGACTGGATGGTGCAGTGCTGGGTTTCCTGTTGATTATTCTTGGCTTTGACTTGCATCACCTGATAATTTTATAAATTTAGCATGTAACTTCTCTAAAGTTCCCATCTGACAGCTTGGCCCGTCCTGACGGTATTATTAAAAGATTTAGCAATTGCCATGGATTGCACACACATTGTCTACCTCTTCCTCCATATGACTCACATCTGGGTAAAATCACACTGTCATTTAACTGAGAACATTTTCTACATTTTTCTTATAATATTTAGCTGAAGGAATTTTGGAAGTACCTTTACAATTTCATATGATTGTTGTTCCATATGTTAATCATAATCATTGGTGTGCGCAGCCTATTGCATTAGGGTGAGCACCCCGGAGCGCAAACACACATGTGTGTATATCAGCAGAGCAGTGGACAGTGTTAGTAGAGCAAAGATTGTGTCAGTAGGGCAGTGGATGGTGTCAGTAATTTTTTATTTTTATAATTATTTTTTACATTATTATTATTTTATAATTATTTTTAAAAAAAATTTTTAGAAGCCCTGTTAGGGAGCTTTGGTGAAATATGATGGGTCTAAAGTCCTGAGGTCTCACTTTTGAGAGGGAGAAAGAAACTGAGGAGAGAGATTCATCAGTCCCTTTCTCTGCAGACTGCAGTAATTATAGTTTACTATGCTTCAGTTAAGAACAAAGACAAGAGTGATCGGTACAGATAACTCACTGTGTTCATTCAGAAAAGAAAGGCCAGTTAATGAACTATTTACCAGCCCCTTACTTGATCCTGAGAGGAGAGGAGGGAAGCTGGCAGCACTGCATGGGGGAAGACAGGAAGCAGGGGGAATTGGCACCGCTCGGGGTGATTAGGGTGTGCCCAGGCACACCCGGCACACCCTGTGTGCATCCCTATGATAATAATATTCCTCATAGATTTGATCCTTCTTCTATTGGCTGACCAATGTGTATTACATGTGGTTCCCTGCAACCTCAATGAATAAGCAACATAGTCTCGTCCAGAGGCGTAGCTTGAAGGTTGTTGGCCCTGATGCAAAAGTTTGAGATGGGCCCCCCACTACCACCCATTACTTCCACAGTGCGTGCAGATACATCCACTGCACACCAAGATACTCAAAGTGGCTTAAAAGTTTTGAGTTTCCAGAGTTCCTCTTTACATCAGAGGACAGGGATCACCGCTGGAGAATCAGAGGACAGAGATCACCGCTGGAGAATCAGAGGACAGAGATCACCGCTGGAGAATCAGAGGACAGGGATCACCGCTGGAGAATCAGAGGACAGGGATCACCGCTGGAGAATCAGAGGACAGGGATCACCGCTGGAGAATCAGAGGACAGGGATCACCGCTGGAGAATCAGAGGACAGGGATCACCGCTGGAGAATCAGAGGACTGGGATCACCGCTGGAGAATCAGAGGACAGGGATCACCGCTGGAGAATCAGAGGACAGGGATCACCTCTGGCAGGTCACTTGGCAGAGCTCCTTTCCCATCCCAGCTCTGTATACAGCTCCTACCCCCCCCCCCCCCCCACCACCACCACACAGAGCTGAAATCCCATTCCTTTACACACAGTCTGTCAGTCTTCACAGGGTGTTTCTGGCTTTTATGTTGCCGTTCAGACCTGTAAAATTCTCCGGTCAGAACAGCAGTGTAGTCGCAGTAGGCAGATAAACTCTGTGCAGATCGTGGCTAACTAGCTGTGTTGTAAAGGAATGTGATTTCAGCCCTGCGGAGGAGGAGCAATATAGAGTTCTGTAATGGGAAAGGAGCTCAGCAGCCGGGCATAGTATCTAGGGCAGAGGGGGTGGTTAGGGGGCTTTGGGGGGGTGCAACTTAGATCTGG
This sequence comes from Rana muscosa, assembly GCA_029206835.1. Lineage (NCBI taxonomy): Eukaryota > Metazoa > Chordata > Amphibia > Anura > Ranidae > Rana > Rana muscosa. The sequence continues at coordinate 177,712,143 of CM055127.1, forward strand.
GTGGGGAAAGCCATGTGACACAAAATCTGGAGACTGCAGCCCTTCGGGGGCCCCCTCAGGAGGTGTTATGGGATTTGTTTTTAGCAATTTCTGAAGGTTTCTCTGTCAGTGTTGGCAGGTGTTGGGGGAAGGTCACCTCTCGGAGGTGTGTGTCTTTTCCCCAGTTGTCAGGGAAGTGGGGTAAGCAGACATCTCCGGGTGGGGGGGGGGGTACAGAGAATCCCAGCTGGTGACTAGGAGACACTGAGTGGTGTCTTACCTCACCAGTGACATCGGTCCCATTGTGGCTATAGGACGGCACTCTCCTCCTCTTGCCTCGCTAAGCATTGTTATCATTCCATGTTGCCAGCACACAGCACAGACACTTCCCCATCCTGGGCTGTTCTCACCTTGTGCTCCTCTCCATTCAGGAAATGCCTCACAGCTTCTCCCCAGCTAATGAGATTGGAGGGGTGTGGACTGTGGAAGGCAAAGTAGAAGCCCAGTACTGGAGCGTGGCTGTGGGGCCCTAGGGCAGATCGGAGCTGGACTTTGTGGAGGATATAATAATATGACAGGGAGGCTGCTGGGGCCCCCTGGAGCTAGGGGCCGGGTTACGATTGTGACCCCTGCAACCCCTTATGCTACGCCCATGGTCTCGTCTACGAAAGTGCACTGCAGGCATAAATGTACAAACAGAGAGACTTAAAGCAGAGATCCTCCTAAAAAAAAAAAAATATTAAAAGCCAGCAGCTACAAATACTGCAGATGCTGACTTTTAATAAATGGACACTTACCTGTCCAGGGCTCCCACGATGTCGGCAGCCGAAGCTGATCAGTCGCTCGGCTCTCGGATGCCCCCGCCGCCATCTTCGGTGAGGGAATCAGGAAATGAAGCATTGCAGCTTCACTTCCCGGTTCCCTACTGCGCATGCGCGAGTCACGATGTGCGTTCCCACTGGTCCCTGCTGTCTTCTGGGACCTGTGTGTTTCCCAGAAGACAGCAGGGGTGGACAGTGTAGGGGCAGATTTATTAAAAAAGAAAAGTAAAATATCACACGGTCCTAAGTATTCAGACCCTTTGCTCAGTATTTAGTATTTGCACCCTTTTGATGAGTCTTTTTGGGAAAGAGGCAACAAGTTTTTCACACCTGGATTTGGGGATCCTCTGCCATTCCTCCTTGCAGATCCTCTCCAGTTCTGTCAGGTTGGATGGTAAACGTTGGTGGACGGCCATTTTTAGGTCTCTCCAGAGATGCTCAATTGGGTTTAAGTCAGGGCTCTGGCTGGGCCATTCAAGAACAGTCACGGAGTTGTTGTGAAGCCACTCCTTCGTTATTTTAGCTGTGTGCTTAGGGTCATTGTCTTGTTGGAAGGTACACCTTCGGCCCAGTCTGAGGTCCTGAGCACTCTGGAGAAGGTTTTCGTCCCGGATATCCTTGTACTTGGCCGCATTCATCTTTCCCTCGATTGCAACCAGTCGTCCTGTCCCTGCAGCTGGAAAACACCCTCACGTCATGATGCTGCCACCACCATGCTTCACTGTTGGGACTGTATTGGACAGGTGATGAGCAGTGCCTGGTTTTCTCCACACATATCGCTTAGAATTAGGGCCAAAAAGTTCTATCTTGGTCTCATCAGACCAGAGAATCTTATTTCTCACCATCTTGGAGTCCTTCAGGTGTTTTTTAGCAAACTCCATGCAGGCTTTCATGTGTCTTGCACTGAGGAGAGGCTTCCGTCGGGCCGCTGTGCCATAAAGCCCCGACTGGTGGAGGGCTGCAGTGATGTTTGACTTTCTACAACTTTCTCCCATCTCCCAACTGCATCTCTGGAGCTCAGCCACAGTGATCTTTGGGTTCTTCTTTACCTCTCTCACCAAGGCTCTTCTCCCCCAATAGCTCAGTTTGGCCGGACGGCCAGCTCTAGGAAGGGTTCTGGTCGTCCCAAACGTCTTCCATTTAAGGATTATGGAGGCCACTATGCTCTTAGGAACCTTAAGTGCAGCAGAAATTTGTTTGTAACCTTGGCCAGATCTGTGCCTTGCCACAATTCTGTCTCTGAGCTCTTCAGGCAGTTCCTTTGACCTCATGATTCTCATTTGCTCTGACATGCACTGTGAGCTGTAAGGTCTTATATAGACAGGTGTGTGGCTTTCCTAATCAAGTCCAATCCGTATAATCAAACACAGCTGGACTCAAATGAAGGTGTAGAACCATCTCAAGGATGATCAGAAGAAATGGACAGCACCTGAGTTAAAGATATGAGTGTCACAGCAAAGGGTCTGAATACTTAGGACAATGTGATTTTTCAGTTTTCCTTTTTTAATAAATCTGCAAAAATGTCAACAATTCTGTGTTTTTCTGTCAATATGGGGTGCTGTGTGTACATTAATGAGGAAAAAAATGAACTGAAATGATTTTAGCAAATGGCTGCAATATAACAAAGAGTGAAAAATTTAAGGGGGTCTGAATACTTTCCCTACCCACTGTATCTGCTCCCCCCTGAAAGGTGGCAAATGTGACACCGGAGGGGGGGAGGATTCCAAAAAGTTGAAGTTCCATTTTTTGGGGTGGAATTCCACTTTAAGACCTTTTTTGTTTCAGTGGTAATTTTAAATTTTGTTAATTGATAAAATAATTTACTATTAACACTTCTATTTCTGAAAGCGTTCATCATTTACAGCATTTTTTCACACCTGCCTGAGACTTTTGCACAGTACTGTAATGTCATTTTTAAATTTTTTCCACATTTCCACTTTAAGTAGACCAGTCACGAGGGGAATAGAGGCTGTTTTCTGTACTTTGAGTCACTGAGCTGAAACAAGCAAACTGAGAAAGGAAACCCAGAGATTCTTCCTTACGGGTTCTCTGCCATTGACTTATAGTATTGAAGCCAATGGATCAACATGACAGCCGGCATTTTTTAGAAGGAGGGATCAGCAATTACAGACCCCCATATCCTCTGATGACATTTACTAAACCACTTACCGACCGCCGCACGACTATATATGTCGGCACTTTGAAGAGGGATATCTCGGTAACGGCAGCAGCTGCTGCCACAACCGAGGTATCCATCTCTTCAGGCGGATAAACGATAATGGTGGTCTCTGCGGCAGATTCGCCGCAAAATCACTGTTCGCGGCGAGAGAGGGCCCCCTTCCTCCAGCCGCTCTCCCGCGCCCTATCCTATCCGTGGCTGGGTATGGAAATGAGTGAGGGGAAGATGGCCCCCACCCGTCTCCATACCATAGCAGGGCGGAAGTGACGTCAAAACGTCAGCTCCGCCCATAGCTCTTAAAGGGCCATTTTTTTGTTGTCATTTTTTCAAATGACAATTTTTTATTTTTTTTGCATTGTAGTCTATATATGAGATGTAAGGTTTTTTTGCCCCCAGATCTCATATTTAAGAGGACCTGTCATGCTTTTCTCTATTACAACGGATGTTTACATTCCTTGTAATAGGAATAAAAGTGACTCAAATTATTTATTTATTTTAAAACAGTGTAAAAATAATAAAATCAAGTAAAATAAATAAGAAAAAAATAAAAACGTTTTTTAAAGCGCCCCGTCCCGCCGACCTCACCCGCAGAAGCGAACGCATACTTGATCAGCGCCCGCATATGAAAACATTGTTCAAACCACACATGAGGTATTACCGCGATCGTTAGAGCGAGAGCAATAATTCTAGCCCTCCTCTGTAACTTAAAACATGCAAGCCGCAGAATTTTTTCAACATCGCCTATGGAGATTTTTAAGGGTAAAAGTTGGACGCCATTCCACGAGCGGGCGCAATTTTGAAGCGTGACATGTTGGGTATCAATTTACTGGGCGTAACATTATCTTTCACATTATAAAAAAAATTGGGCTAACTTTTCTTATTTTTTAATTTAAAAAAGTGCGCTTGTAAGACCGCTGCGCAAATACGGTGTGACAAAAAGTATTGCAATGATGGCCATTTTATTCTCTAGGGTGTTAGAAAAAAAAATGTATAATGTTTGGGGGTTCTAAGTATTTTGCTAGCAAAAAAATTGTTTTTAACTTGTAAACACCGAGTCTGAAAAACAGGCTCGGTCCTTGATGTTCATCCTCCTGCTGGCAGGTGTGTGTTCAGTAGCAGGAAAAAAAAAATGACAATTAATCTTCATAGCAGGGAGCGAGCTGTCTGTGCAGATCCCACGGCTTACACTCGAGATAGACAATGTAGTAAATCTAGTAACAGAACACTCCAGGCAGTTTCAAGCCATTAAATACTTCTATAGTTAAAGAATATATTTGTGGTATACTAACGTCACATGTGCTTTGGGGAAGTCTGTCCACAAGGTTTAGGAGTGTGTCTATGGGAATGTTTGACCATTCTTCCAGAAGCGCATTTGTGAGGTCAGGCACTGATGTGGACAAGAAGGCCTGGCTCGCAGTCTCCACTCTAATTTATCCCAAAGGTGTTCTATCAGGTTGAGGTCAGGACTCTGTGCAGGCCATTCAAGTTCCTCCACCCCAAACTCGCTCTTGGTGGCTGCTAGCTCGGCTGCTTTAATCTTTCCTGCCAACCTCTCCTTCACAGACTAAACAGACGAGCAGGGGGAGGGCTGGAAGAAGGGATGTGTGTGAAGCTGCTCAGGGTAGACTGCAGGGATGATGGAGGTGGAGTGGACGGAGCAGTGTGGGGAATGGATCCTCTCCACCTAGCACTGCTACACTTCCCGAGCCGTCACTCGCACACAGAGAGCAGAGGACGGAGCAGCCATCGGAGGAGGGAGGGGGAGGAGAGGAGCAGGCGGATGGGTTTTCCGGGGGGATGGAAACTAATTTCAGCACTCCACCGGCTTGTCACTTTTGCCGGATGCTTATCCACCTCCTTTCTCCCAGGGTCTGTGGTCGGCGTCCAAAACGCAGCGCCTCCTCCTCGTCCTCGTCCTGTTCCGTGATAGGCGGAACACTCAGGTTCAGTGTTCCGCCTATCACGGACATCCTCTTGGCTGACCAGGTACACAGACTCAAGTATAAGCCGAGGGGGGCATTTTCAGCACAAAAAAATGTGCTGAAAAACTCGGCTTATACTCGAGTATATACGGTACATTGTTGAGAGGTAGGGATGAGCTTCGTGTTCGAGTCGAACATACGTTCGACTCGAACATCGGCTGTTCGATCGTTCGACGAAGATCGAACGATTTGGGCCGTTCGCGCCAAATTCGAGTGACGCGAACGGCCCACAATGCACTACGCCATCGCAGTGTCATCCAGGCGCTGTGATTGGCCAAGCATGCACTGTGACCCCGCATGCTTGGCCAATCACAGCGCCGGCAGCGAGGAGAGCAATGATTGGCCACAGGCAGGATGCCTGTGGCCAATTATTGCTGAGGGTGTTTAGTACACGCCCCACACTATAAAAGGCCGCCAGCACGGCGGCCTAGTGTAGTGTGTTCCGGAGCAGGGATAGAGCAGCATAGGCAGGGACAGTGACTGTTATTTCTTTCTTGCTTAACCTGGATTCCTTTAGTTTAGGGAAAGAGAAGGATAGGTAGGGAGAGTGTCAGTGTGTTTTGTGCTTGTGCTATAGTGTGCTTAAAAAAAACATTTATTCTAGGGACAGAAAACTGTAGGTAGAGAGAGTGTCAGTTTCTTTCACTCTGCAAGTCCTTGTTTCCAGGGACCTGGAAGGACAGTGAGTGAATTGTCCTTGTGCTATATTGTGCTTAAAAAAACATTTATTCTAGGGACAGAAAACTGTAGGTAGGGAGAGTGTCAGTTTCTTTCACTCTGCAAGTCCTTGTTTCCAGGGACCTGTAAGGACAGTGAGTGAATTGTCCTTGTGCTATATTTTGCTTAAAAAAAACATTTATTCTAGGGACAGAAAACTGTAGGTAGGGAGAGTGTCAGTTTATTTCACTCTGCAAGTCCTTGTTTCCAGGGACCTGGAAGGACAGTGAGTGAATTCTCCTTGTGCTATATTGTGCTTAAAAAAAACATTTATTCTAGGGACAGAAAACTGTAGGTAGGGACAGTGTCAGTTTCTTTCACTCTGCAAGTCCTTGTTTCCAGGGACCTGTAAGGACAGTGAGTGAATTGTCCTTGTGCTATATTGTGATTAAAAAAAACATTTTTTCTAGGGACAGAAAACTGTAGGTAGGGAGAGTGTTTTTTTTCTTTCACTCTGCAAGTCCTTGTTTCCAGGGACCTGTAAGGACAGTGAGTGAATTGTCCTTGTGCTATATTGTGCTTAAAAAAAACATTTATTCTAGGGACAGAAAACTGTAGGTAGGGAGAGTGTCAGTTTATTTCACTCTGCAAGTCCTTGTTTCCAGGGACCTGGAAGGACAGTGAGTGAATTGTCCTTGTGTTATATTGTGATTAAAAAAAACATTTTTTCTAGGGACAGAAAACTGTAGGTAGGGAGAGTGTTTTTTTTCTTTCACTCTGCAAGTCCTTGTTTCCAGGGACCTGGAAGGACAGTGAGTGAATTCTCCTTGTGCTATATTGTGCTTAAAAAAAACATTTATTCTAGGGACAGAAAACTGTAGGTAGGGAGAGTGTCAGTTTATTTCACTCTGCAAGTCCTTGTTTCCAGGGACCTGTAAGGACAGTGAGTGAATTGTCCTTGTGCTATATTGTGCTTAAAAAAAACATTTATTCTAGGGACAGAAAACTGTAGGTAGGGAGAGTGTCAGTTTATTTCACTCTGCAAGTCCTTGTTTCCAGGGACCTGGAAGGACAGTGAGTGAATTGTCCTTGTGTTATATTGTGATTAAAAAAAACATTTTTTCTAGGGACAGAAAACTGTAGGTAGGGAGAGTGTTTTTTTTCTTTCACTCTGCAAGTCCTTGTTTCCAGGGACCTGGAAGGACAGTGAGTGAATTCTCCTTGTGCTATATTGTGCTTAAAAAAAACATTTATTCTAGGGACAGAAAACTGTAGGTAGGGAGAGTGTCAGTTTATTTCACTCTGCAAGTCCTTGTTTCCAGGGACCTGTAAGGACAGTGAGTGAATTGTCCTTGTGCTATATTGTGATTAAAAAAAACATTTTTTCTAGGGACAGAAAACTGTAGGTAGGGAGAGTGTTTTTTTTCTTTCACTCTGCAAGTCCTTGTTTCCAGGGACCTGTAAGGACAGTGAGTGAATTGTCCTTGTGCTATATTGTGATTAAAAAAAACATTTTTTCTAGGGACAGAAAACTGTAGGTAGGGAGAGTGTTTTTTTTCTTTCACTCTGCAAGTCCTTGTTTCCAGGGACCTGTAAGGACAGTGAGTGAATTGTCCTTGTGCTATATTGTGCTTAAAAAAACATTTATTCTAGGGACAGAAAACTGTAGGTAGGGAGAGTGTCAGTTTATTTCACTCTGCAAGTCCTTGTTTCCAGGGACCTGGAAGGACAGTGAGTGAATTGTCCTTGTGCTATATTGTGATTAAAAAAAACATTTTTTCTAGGGACAGAAAACTGTAGGTAGGGAGAGTGTTTTTTTTCTTTCACTCTGCAAGTCCTTGTTTCCAGGGACCTGTAAGGACAGTGAGTGAATTGTCCTTGTGCTATATTGTGCTTAAAAAAAACATTTATTCTAGGGACAGAAAACTGTAGGTAGGGAGAGTGTCAGTTTATTTCACTCTGCAAGTCCTTGTTTCCAGGGACCTGGAAGGACAGTGAGTGAATTGTCCTTGTGCTATATTGTGATTAAAAAAAACATTTTTTCTAGGGACAGAAAACTGTAGGTAGGGAGAGTGTTTTTTTTCTTTCACTCTGCAAGTCCTTGTTTCCAGGGACCTGTAAGGACAGTGAGTGAATTGTCCTTGTGCTATATTGTGCTTAAAAAAAACATTTATTCTAGGGACAGAAAACTGTAGGTAGGGAGAGTGTCAGTTTATTTCACTCTGCAAGTCCTTGTTTCCAGGGACCTGGAAGGACAGTGAGTGAATTGTCCTTGTGTTATATTGTGATTAAAAAAAAACATTTTTTCTAGGGACAGAAAACTGTAGGTAGGGAGAGTGTTTTTTTTCTTTCACTCTGCAAGTCCTTGTTTCCAGGGACCTGTAAGGACAGTGAGTGAATTGTCCTTGTGCTATATTGTGCTTAAAAAAAACATTTATTCTAGGGACAGAAAACTGTAGGTAGGGAGAGTGTCAGTTTATTTCACTCTGCAAGTCCTCGTTTCCAGGGACCTGGAAGGACAGTGAGTGAATTGTCCTTGTGTTATATTGTGATTAAAAAAAAACATTTTTTCTAGGGACAGAAAACTGTAGGTAGGGAGAGTGTTTTTTTTCTTTCACTCTGCAAGTCCTTGTTTCCAGGGACCTGGAAGGACAGTGAGTGAATTCTCCTTGTGCTATATTGTGCTTAAAAAAAACATTTATTCTAGGGACAGAAAACTGTAGGTAGGGAGAGTGTCAGTTTATTTCACTCTGCAAGTCCTTGTTTCCAGGGACCTGTAAGGACAGTGAGTGAATTGTCCTTGTGCTATATTGTGATTAAAAAAAACATTTTTTCTAGGGACAGAAAACTGTAGGTAGGGAGAGTGTTTTTTTTCTTTCACTCTGCAAGTCCTTGTTTCCAGGGACCTGTAAGGACAGTGAGTGAATTGTCCTTGTGCTATATTGTGATTAAAAAAAACATTTTTTCTAGGGACAGAAAACTGTAGGTAGGGAGAGTGTCAGTTTCTTTCACTGTGAAAGTCCTTGTTTCAAGGGACAGAGAAGGACACCTGAAGGTAGCCCTTATTGCTTTTTTCCCATCTCCCTGCAGGCCATCTATTAGAATGTCTGGAAGGCAAACAAGGAGAGGCAGACAGTCAGGAGGCAATAAAAGAGGGCAAGCAGGCTCTGTGTCTGGGGGCAACAGTGCTGGTCGTGGACGCGGTGCATTGTCATCAGCACATGGCCATGGGACACGCTTGTCCTTCTTTTCGGCAGCTGGACATGTTGAGCCACATCATGCCGAAGACTTGGTAGAGTGGATGACCAAGCCCTCCTCCTCCTCCTCATCCTCTCTCACCCAGGCTCAGGGTACTGGAAAAGCAGCTGCCAAAGCGTCGTCTTCCCTGGTATCAATGTCAGACAAATCATCAGTCACTCCTTCCCTAGACCCACCATGTCCTCCTCCTGAGGAGTCCCCCGAACTGTTTCAGCACAGTGTTGGGTACATGCTCCAGGAGGATGCCCAGCGTTTCGAAGGGTCTGATGATGAAACCCAGCTAGAGGAAGGCAGTAGCGTGAGAGCAGACAGAGGGGATGCTCAAGAAGGACACCAATCTGGCAGTCATGTTCCAGCAGCTGCAGCATACTGCCAGATTGGCTCCAGTGAAGAGGAGGGAGGGGATGATGAGGTCACTGACTCCACGTGGGTGCCTAATAGGAGAGAGGAGGAGGAGGAGGATGAGGAGGAGGCACATCTCCAACGAGGCAGGATGCCCTTTGGTGGCCAGCGTAAGGGCAGTACACCGACGGAATCACACCGCAGAGCTCCGCCTGTGCAGGGCGCTGCCTCTGCCCGTCATTCAAAAAGTTCTTTGGTGTGGGCCTTTTTTGAGGCTAGTGCATCAGATCGCACAGCTGCTGTTTGCAACATATGTCTCAAGCGTATATCGCGTGGCCAAAACATCAGCCGCTTGGGTACCACATGCCTGACCAGACATATGTTGACCTGCCATGCAGCTCGTTGGCAAGCCTACCTCAAAGACCCACACCAAAGAACAAAGCGGACCTCTCCTTGCACCGCATCAGCTGGGATCTCCAACCCCACTATAACTTCAGTCCTCTCTGAAACATGCACTGAGAGGAATGAAGGTGTAGAATTAGGTGTGTCACAGCCAAGTACTTGCGCCCACTCTGCTAGCAGTACACCGACGTCCGATTCTAGCAGGCAAATTTCCCTGCCCCAGCTGCTGGACCGTCGAAAGAAGTTCACTCCCAGCCATCCACATGCCCAGCGGTTGAATGCTAGCTTGGCTAAATTGCTAGCGCTTCAACTGCTGCCTTTTCAGTTGGTAGACTCGGCCCCCTTCCGTGAGTTTGTGCAATGTGCAGTTCCTCAGTGGCAGGTTCCCAAACGCCACTTTTTCTCACGGAAGGCTATTCCGGCTCTCTACCGGCATGTGGAAGGCAATGTCTTGGCCTCGCTGGACAGGGCGGTCAGCGGTAAGGTGCATATTACCGCTGACTCATGGTCCAGCAGGCATGGACAGGGACGTTACCTTTCTTTCACGGCCCATTGGGTCACTCTTTTGGCAGCTGGGAAGGATTCAGGACAAGGTGCAGTAGTGTTGGAGGTTGTCCCACCGCCACGCCTCCAAAATGCTACTACTGGTTGTGACACACCTCTCTCCTCCACCCCCTCCTCTTCTTCTTCCTCCATGGCCTCTTCCTGTGGTTTGTCCTATGAACCAGCGGTGCTCCGTAGCCGTTCACGGGGCTACGCAAGTACGCAGGCAAAAAGATGCCATGCCGTGCTTGCGCTGGTGTGTTTGGGGGACAGAAGCCACACTGGGGCAGAGGTCCTGTCTGCTCTGCAGGGCCAGGCCGAGAGGTGGTTGACGCCACGCCAGCTTAAGCCAGGAATGGTGGTTTGCGACAATGGCACCAACCTCCTCTCCGCCCTCCGACAGGGACAACTGACCCATGTGCCCTGTGTGGCTCACGTCCTTAACCTGGTGGTGCAGCGCTTCTTGGGCAGGTACCCGGGCTTACAGGATGTCCTGAGGCAGGCCAGGAAAGTCTGTGTGCATTTCCGCAGATCTTATAATGCCAGTGCTCGCCTGGCTGAGCTGCAAAAGGAGTTGAACCTGCCCAAGAACCGCCTTATATGTGACATGCCCACCAGGTGGAACTCAACGTTGGCCATGCTGCAGCGGCTGCACACGCAGCAGAGGGCCATCAATGAGTACCTGTGCGACTACGGCACCAGGACAGGGTCAGGGGAGCTTGGTTTTTTTTCTCCACGCCAGTGGGGCATGATCAGGGATGCATGCACTGTCCTGGCACCATTTGAGGAGGCCACGAGGATGGTGAGCAGTGACAGTGCATGCATCAGTGACACTGTACCTCTTGTCCACCTGTTGGAGCACACGCTGCGTGGAATAATGGACAGGGCACTTGAGGCAGAACAGAGGCAGGAAGAGGAGGACTTCCTTGCCTCTCAAGGCCCCCTTTACCCAGACAGTGTTCCTTCTGTCCCACCCATCGCACAGGAAGAGGAGGAGGAGGAGGAGGAGGAGGAGGAGGAGGATTGTGTCAGCATGGAGGTGGAGGCTGGCACTCAGCATCATCAGCAGCAGTCTTTTAGGGATGATTTACAGTCCCAAGAAACCAGTGGACTTGTACGTGGCTGGGAGGAGGTGGCTGCGGATCATGTCGTCCTTAGTGACCCAGAGGACTCCGGAGCGAATGCCTCAGCAAACCTACGCTGCATGGCCTCCCTGATCCTGCAAAGTCTGCGGAAGGATCCTCGTATTCTTCGGATCAAGGAGAGGGACCATTACTGGCTGGCCACTCTCCTTGATCCACGGTACAAGGGTAAGGTTGCGGACCTTATGTTACCGTCGCAGAGGGAGCAGAGGATGAGACAACTCCGGGAGGCCTTGCAGAAAGGTCTGTGCAACGCGTTCCCAGAGACTGGGAGGTTGCAAACTCCTGGTCCTGGACAACGAGTTGCTGAGGCTTCGGCCAGTCAAAGAAGGAGCGGTGGGGAAGGTGGCCGTCTGACCGATGCGTTCAGACAATTCTTTAGTCCGCAGCCCCAAAGTATGATCGGTTCCAGCAACCATCGCCAGCGTCTGATAAACATGGTGCAGGAATATCTAGGGGCAAGGTCAGACTTGGACACCTTCCCCACCGAAAATCCTCTGGCTTACTGGGTCTTGAGGATGGATCACTGGCCAGAGCTTGCACAGTATGCAATTGAGCTACTGGCCTGTCCTGCATCCAGCGTTCTTTCGGAACGCACATTCAGTGCTGCTGGAGGATTTGTCACGGATCACAGGGTGCGCCTGTCCACCGACTCGGTTGATCGACTGACTTTCATCAAGATGAACCAGTCTTGGATCACCACCAGCTACCACACACCTGATGCTGATATAACAGACTAATTGATTTTAACATGTCACATCCCTTCAAGACTGATGCTGATGCTGAGTGCCTGTGCTGTTATGTTGACTGGCTATCCTCCTCCTCCGAGTCCTCAATGATACGATTGATGATGATAGCTTGTAAGATCATTTTTGTTTATGGGTGCCGCCACCAGTGCCTAACGCCCAATTTTTCAGCCCCTGTTTAACAGGGGCGTGTAATTACAATTTTTGAAGCAATACTTTGCAACAGGGCTCATTGCTGTGCTCCAAGTACAGTATCTGTGAGGAGTTGCAGTGTTGTGCCACCAGTGCCTAAGGCCCAATTTTTCAGCCCCTGTTTAACAGGGGCGTGTCATTACAATTTTTGAAGCAATACTTTGCAACAGGGCTCATTGCTGTGCTCCAAGTACAGTATCTGTGAGGGGTTGCAGTGTTGTGCCACCAGTGCCTAAGGCCCAATTTTTCAGCCCCTGTTCAACAGGGGCATGTAATTACAATTCTTGATCTAATAATTCACAGCAGGGCCCATTGCTGCACCCACCAAGAGTAACTGTCAGGGCTTACAGTGTTGTGGCACCAGCACCACCATCAAAGGCCCAATTTTTACTACCACTGTTCAACAATTATATGTAATTAAAATTCCTGATATAATAGTTGACAGCAGGGCGTTCCAGCACCAACCAAGAGTAACTGTGAGTGCTTACAGTGTTGTGCCAACACCAACAACTAAGGGGCCTATTTCTGCAGAGTATATACGGCAGGTCCCTACTTTCAAACATCCAACTTACAAACGACTCCTACTTGCAAACGCAAGAAGACAACAGGAAGTGAGAGGAAATCTACCACTAGGAAGGAAAATTCTCTCCTGTAAGAATAAATATGGGAGAAAGGTGTCTCCTCTGTACTGATGCTTTATCAGCAATCCTTGTTTCAAGAAAAACACCACATTTCAAAAACAGTTGTCATTGGGACGGAAAGTGAGGTGAAATGTTCTGAACAGGGGCACAGACAGCAAAACAAATGTTACAGGGGTGATAACCCTTACCTATGTTTTCCAAAAAGTTTAAAAATAGATTTTTGGTCTGGAGCTACACTTCAACAATGTACCTGTTCAAAATTACAAACAGACTCTACATAAGAACAAACCTACAGTCCCTGTCTTGTATGCACCGCCTGTATAGGGCTGTTCAGAGTATATAGGGCCTTTTTTATTTTATGTGCGGGGTTCCCCTTAATATCCATACAAGACCCAAAGGGGCTGGTAATGGGCTGGGGTAGGGGGGGGGTCATGGGGTAGCTATGCCATTTTTCTTAAAGAATTTCATCCATATTACCGGGACCAGACATTACATTAAAGCCGCAAGCAGTTTTAAATGGCTTTTTTTTCCTTTAGAAGTGTCATTTTGTGCAGGGACAGTTCTAAACACGGGAAACACGTGGCACTTCACAGGCATACTTTAGACACCCCCCAGGTACGATATTTAAAGGAATATTTGACTTTTTTTTTTCACTTTATGCATCATTAAAATGACTGCTCCCGAAAAACGACCGTTTTTAAAACTTCTTTTTGCATTGATACATGTCCCCTGGTGCAGAACCCGGGTTCCCAAACCCTTTTTAGGACAATAACATGCATAATAGTTGTTATAATTAGCACTTTAGAATTCGAACGTTCGCATCCATTGTATTTAATAGGGTTCTAATGTTCGTTCGAACTTTCGGTCCGTTCGCGGGTTCTGGTGCGAACCGAACCCGGGGGTGTTCGGCTCATCACTATTGAGAGGCTGTTATTCCATTTTTCTTTGAAGACAAGAGAGAATAATATGGAAATTACCATTAACATGAAGATTTACTGTATGTCTAGTACTAATAATCCAAAACCTGCCAATTGGAATCCATTGGATTTTAATACCAGTTCTTGTTTTCCAGGTTGAGGGACAATCCAGATTACCATTATGGATCCAGACCAAGAGGGCTTTTATCACAACTATCTTCTTCAGGAAGACATCCATAACAAGGAGGAAATCAGTCAGGAAGAGAACATGAAGGAAGGCTTGAGGAATAGTAAGCAAAAGAAAGAGAACGCTAATATGAAAACCTTTAGTCAAGAAGAGAATATCCAGCAAGATGAAGAGAACACCTGTGAGAAAAATGGCATTAACCAAGAGGATAAGAATATCAAGCAAGAAACCCCCCATCATGAAAACATCAACCTAGAGGAGGAGAACTTCAATCGAGAGGAGCGCACTGATGAAGAAGAAGAGAACATCAAACAAGAAGAGCAGTTTAAAAATATTGAGAAGATTACAAATCAGGAAAAGGAGGTCAACAATAAAGAGGAGATGATTATCATTCAAGAAGAGGAGCTAAACAATAAAGAAGAGGAGATCACCAGTCAAGAAAAGAAGGTTAATAATAAAGAGGAGAAGATCATCAGTCAAGAAGAGAAGATCAATAATAAAGAGAAGATCATCAGTCAAGAAGAGGAGGTTAATAATAAAGAGGAGAAGATCATCAGTCAAGAAGAGGAGGTTAATAATAAAGAGGAGAAGATCATCAGTCAAGAAGAGGAGGTTAATAATAAAGCGGAAGAGATCATTAATCAAGAAGAGGAGGTTAATAATAAAGCGGAAGAGATCATTAATCAAGAAGGAAAGGCCAATAATAAAGAGGAGGAGATCATCAGTCAAGAAGAGATGGACTATAAAGAGGAGGAGCTTATTAATGAAGAAGACGAGGTCAACAATAAAGAGGAGAAGATCAATCAAGAAATAAAGGTCAACAATAAAGAAGAGGAGATCATCAGACAAGAAGAGGAGGTTAATAATAAAGAGGAGAAGATCATCAGTCAAGAAGAGGAGGTTAATAATAAAGAGGAGAAGATCATCAGTCAAGAAGAGGAGGTTAATACTAAAGAGGAGAAGATCATCAGTCAAGAAGAGGAGGTTAATAATAAAGAGGAGAAGATCATCAGTCAAGAAGAGGAGGTTAATAATAAAGCGGAAGAGATCATTAATCAAGAAGGAAAGGCCAATAATAAAGAGGAGGAGATCATCAGTCAAGAAGAGATGGACTATAAAGAGGAGGAGCTTATTAATGAAAAAGACGAGGTCAACAATAAAGAGGAGAAGATCAATCAAGAAATAAAGGTCAACAATAAAGAAGAGGAGATCATCAGACAAGAAGAGGAGGTTACTAATAAAGAGGAAAAGATCATTAATCAAGAAGGAAAGGCCAACAATAAAGAGGAGGAGATCATCAGTCAAGAAGAGAGGGACTATAAAGAGGAGGGGCTTATTAATGAAGAAGAGGAGGTCAACAATAAAGAGGAGAAGATCATTAATCAAGAAATAAAGGTCAACAATAAAGAAGAGGAGATCTTTAGACAAGAAGAGGAGGTTACTAATAAAGAGGAAAAGATCATTAATCAAGAAGGAAAGGCCAACAATAAAGAGGAGGAGATCATCAGTCAAGAAGAGAGGGACTATAAAGAGGAGGAGCTTATTAATGAAGAAGAGGAAGTCCACATTAAAGAGGAGAAGATCATCAATCAAGAAATAAAGGTCAACAATAAAGAAGAGGAGATCATCAGACAAGATCAGGAGGTTACTAATAAAGAGGAAAAGATCATTAATCAAGAAGGAAAGGCCAACAATAAAGAGGAGGAGATCATTAGTCAAGAAGAGAGGGACTATAAAGAGGAGGGGCTTATTAATGAAGAAGAGGAGGTCAACAATAAAGAGGAGAAGATCATTAATCAAGAAATAAAGGTCAACAATAAAGAAGAGGAGATCATCAGACAAGAAGAGGAGGTTACTAATAAAGAGGAGAAGATCATCAGTCAAGAAGAGGAGGTTAATAATAAAGAGGAGGAGATCATTAATCAAGAAGAGGAGGTTAATAATAAAGAGGAGAAGGTCATGAACCAAGAGATAAAGGACAACAATAAAGAGGAGGAGATCATCAATCAAGAGGATGAAGTTAACTATAAAGAGGTGGAGCTCAATAACGAAGAAGAGGTCAACAACAAAGAGGAAAAGATCATCAATCAAAAAATAAAGGTCAACAATAAAGAGAAGGAGATTGTCAATCAAGAGGAGATTAAGAATAAAGAGGAGGAGATTATTATTCAAAAAGAGGAGGTCAACAAAATAGAAGAAGAGATTATCAATCAAGAAAAGAGGGTTGACAATAAGGAGGAAGATATTATAAATCAGGAAAGGGAAGACGACATCAAAGAGGAGATAAACATCTATCATGAAAATTTAGTTAACAATAAAGAGAATGAGATTAGGAAAGAAGAGGAGCTCAATAATAAGGAGAAGGAGAACACTGTTCAAGAGGAGGAACTCAACAATAAAAATCAGGAGATCATTAATAAGGAAAATATATTCAGTTATGAGAAAGAAAATAGTCAACAGAATTTCAGCCATGAGACTGAGATCAATGATGAAGAGAAGATCAATCATGAAGAAGAAATCACCACTCACGAAGGAAAGGAAATCACCCAACAGAACTTCAGTCTAGAACAGGAGAGCAGAAGTCAAGAGGGTGATAAATTTACCAACAAAGGAAATTCAAATCAAGAGACAGAAAATCTCAATCAAGAGAACATTAATCAAGAGAAGGAAATCATCTGTAATAAGGAGGAGGGCATTAATGAATGCAATGCAAAGCCATCAAACCTCAATCAAGAGAGCATTTTTCCAGAGCAAGAGAAGATCAATCATGAACAGCTGACAATCAGTCATGAGACAAAGAAAAAATTAGGTCAACAGAACATAAATCAAGAGGAGGAGAACATAATTCAAGAAGAGGAGAACATCAGTCATGAGGAGGAGGTAGCCAATCATAAGGAAGAAAGCATTAGTAAACATAACATTAGTCAAGAAGATGACCTTTCAGATGAAGTTGATAACATCATTCAAGAGAACATAAAGAACAAGACACAGAGCCTCAGTCAAGAAAATGGGGACTTCAATAAAGACCAGACCAGTCAAGAAGATGAAAGTACCAGTATACAAAATGGGAATGCCAATAAAGAGGAAGCCAAGCCAGAGGAAGCCACCCCTCCAGAGAAAGAGGACACCACTCAAGAGAAGGAGAATATCAATGAAGAGGAGAGAACCAGTCAAGAAAAGGAGAGCAGCAGGCTAGAAACAGAAAACGTTAATGAGGGAGAAAATACCAGACAAGAGGAGGGGAACATTAGTAAAGAACCCCTCAATCAAGAAGAGGAAAATATCAACCAAGAGAAGGTGGAGAAAATCAGTGAAGAGAAAGTGGATACACTAAAAGAAGCAATAATAGAAAACATGCAAAATGCATTTATTCCAGCATCAGAATCTATCTCTAAAGACTTTCTCGACCATCATCAGGAGAACAATTTGAACATTTCAGAATCATCAGACCTAGAAGAATATTTCTGGGGCTGTAAGTACATTATAATGTTCTCTTTTTGTGTTGTCTTAAAGTGGTAGTAAAGCCTTATGTGACATTTTTACCTACGGGTAAGCTTATAATAAGAGCTTACCTGTAGGTAAAATGATTATCTCCTTAACGTGCAGCGTTTAGGAGATATTCCAGCGAGCAGTGATGTCACCGGCGCATGTGCTCTGATGGAACGGCACACCCGCGCCATTTTTTCAGAGCTCTGTGCTGTGTCCAGGGCTCCTGCGCGCAAGTGCGGGGATGACGTAATTTTGGCTTGGCCGAAGCCCAAGAACCTAGAAAGAAGACCGGGTGAAGATAATAGTGATGATAGTGATGAGATGGCACTTCTGGTAGAACTTTGGTTAGAGGAGAAGCAACTCTGAAGATATAAAAAAGGAAAAGAAAAGGCGCCTCTAAGTGCAGTATGCAAAATTTATTAAAGTGCACAAAGGGTTAAAAGCACTTATAAGATCATTGAGTGTTAAAAGACATGATAAAATCCGGAGTCCTCATCTGTGGCATGTGTCCATCCTCGGCACAGTGGTAAAGAGCAGTGTAGAGCCGTCCAGCAGCTGTAAAGCGTTCTCGTACGTGTTGGAGAGAGGAGGCAGCACGGAAGCCTGTGCTCCGGGTTCACTACGGGACACACGAGGCTGATGGTGTCAGTGGGGAGAAGGGGGCGGTAACGCATTTCGGAGCATGTGCCGCTCCTTCGTTAGGAAATAAGCTGGTAGAAATTTCTTAAAATTTTCTTTAAATATTCAGCATAGCTCTTTAACCGCTTGCCGCCTGCCGGCCGTCAAATGACGGCTGGACAGTGCGGCTCTTGTTCTGGGCGGGCGTCATATGACGTCCTCACCCTCCCGGGCCACTAGGGGGCGATCCATGTCCTGTCAAGTGGGAGGAGACCGATGGTGTGTTCCTTGTACAGAGGAACACCGATCGGTCTCCTCCCCTTGTGATTCCCCTCCCCCTACAGTTAGAATCACTCCCTAGGACACATATTTAACCCCTTGAGCGCCGCCTAGTGTTAACCCCTTCCCTGCCAGTCACATTTATACAGTAATCAATGCATTTTTATAGCACTAATCGCTGTATAAATGTGAATGGTCCAAAAATAGTGTCAAAAGTGTCCAATATGTCCGCTGCAATATCGCAGTCACAATAAAAATCGCAGATCGCCGCCATTACTAGTAAAATAAAAAATAATAATAATAAAAATGCTATAAATCTTTCCTCTATTTTGTAGACGCTAAAACTTTTGGGCAAACCAATCGATATATATTTACCAAAAATATGTAGAAGAATACGTATCGGCCTAAACTGAGGAAAAAAAATTGTTTTAAAAAAAAAAGTGTGACATTTATTATAGAAAAAAGTAAAAAATATTGTGTTTTTTTTCAAACTTGTCACTGTTCTTTTGTTTATAGTGCAATAAATGAAAACCGCAGAGGTGATCAAATACCACCAAAAGAAAGCTCTATTTGTGGGGGCAAAATTATAAAAATTTCATTTGGGCACAGTGTTGCATGACCGCGCAATTGTCATTCAAATTGCTACAGCGCTGAAATCTGAAAAATAGCTTGGGCAGGAAGGGGGTGAAAGTGCCCTGTATCAAGGTGTTTAAAGTACTGGAAATACAGTGAATTTGAATATAATGTAGAATACTGAATTTTATAATACATACTGTATTTTTCTCTTCCACAGCTAAAATAAAAAATTTTGATGTCAAACTGAGGGAATTAAATCTGGTGAAGTTCCGGACATCAAAGCTCAGTCTTATGGAAGTTCTGAAGATTGGTCAAGAAAATCTAAAGAACACTGTCCCCCAGAGGACGGAGGACATACCCTGGCGATTCCTACAGAGCCTCATGGCCTTAAACAGTACAGCAAGAAACACGCGGCTTAATCAGTCACTGTGTACGAGACAAAACACAATGCAAGATGAAGAATTGGATTTTATGGAAGATATCGACATGTCAACTTCCATTCATCCTCTGGATGTTCTTTGTCTTCTTCTGAATAGTTCAGATAGTTTTCTGCAACAAGAGATTGTGACTAAAATGTCCATGTGCCAGTTTGCACTTCCTTTTCTGCTTCCTGCCGGGGAAGGGTTTCATATAACTTTCATGCTGTGGGCAATGAGGGATATCGTGAAAAGATGGCGACCCCAATCATTAGCAAACATTAAAGGATGCAATGAAGACAACTTGGTCAATATACCCATGCCTGTTTTCTCATTTGCTAGACTGGGAAGGTGTAATCTTTCAAAATCCAGAATTCTAAATCAAATCCTAAGTCCAGTCCAACAACACCATGATATTTTTGTCCATCAGAACATGGAAGGGGCAAATATTGCAAGGGAAGTCTCTGATGGTTTAGTGGAAATCTCCTGGTTCTTTCCCGGAGGAAGTGAACTCTTGGACCTGTTTCCGGAACCAGTCGCAGTGGCAAATCTCCGGGGTGATCTAGAATCTAACTGGACTCAATTCAACTTTCTAACAAAAGTATCCTCAGCTGTGTTCATATTTATTGAGACTATGGATGATCAAAGCTATAGCATTCTATCCAACATTGAAGAATCAAACACAAACTACTTCATAATCCTTGCTCCTTCTTCAAGATCTATAAGCATAGAGACCCAGAACCACATAAAGATGTTATACCCCATCTTGAAAATCAACAGAAAAAATGTTCTGGTGAAGAACTCCATCATTAACGATGCAGAACTGGTGAAGAAACTGCAGCTAATTATCTCAGATTTAATTAAATCTTCCCCTTATTACATCGCCCTGGAGGAGATGTCTCACATAGCCACAGATCTAGGCATATGCATTGACGAGGGTTCAGAAGAACAACAAAATACAAGGACACTTGCACTGGAAATTATCAAGAATGTGAAAGATGTTGTGCAGTACAAGAATGAAACAATGGTACTACAAGGAGATTATTGGAAACAGTTGGCCAGAATCGAAAAGGAAATGTGTCGAATGAAAGGACTAGGTAGTGAGAAAGCAGAGGATTACAGAGCAAAGCTAATAAAGAAGTGTGCTGGCCTAAGGAGGAAACAAAGTGATTGCAGTATGCCTGATGGAATACTCACATTTATAGCTGCACTCAACAACCTACCACGTATTGAGAAACATTATTTTTTGAAGTGGATGAAGCTCTACCTCGATTCAGTCACTAGAAATCATCTTTCGGCACTCCAAGCTGAGTACAAGGAGCAGTACTTCAAAGTTAGCCCCAATGTAGAAAGACTGAAAGAACTAGATCAAATCATGATGAACAGCTCACTAGGAGTAGAACATTTTATTCGAGAAGTTGGCCAGTTTTATGAAGCGGAGCACTTCCTCACAAATGGGTGTACAAGTAATCAAGAGCTTCATAAGCTACCAAGTATTGCAGCTGATCTATTGTTGGATGGGTTCCCATTGGAGCTAATTGATGGAGATGCCTCAAACATCCCCATGCAGTGGATAACTGATGTCCTGACAGAGTTGGACGCCAAGACAGGGGGACAATGCAGAATTAAAGTGATAACTGTACTAGGAGTTCAAAGTACTGGGAAATCCACCCTTCTCAACACCATGTTTGGTCTGCAGTTTCCAGTGGCCAGTGGGCGATGTACACGAGGGGCCTTCATGACTCTCTTAAAAGTGAAAAACAACTTAGTGGATGACCTTGGGTGTGAGTTAATTCTGGTAATTGACACAGAGGGGCTGAAAGCGCCTGAGTTAGCTTCTGTTGAAGACAGTTATGAGCATGACAACGAGTTAGCAACCTTTGTGGTTGGGTTGAGCGACATTACTATAATTAACATGGCCATGGAAAATACAGCAGAAATTAAAGATATTTTGCAGATCGTGGTCCATGCATTTCTGAGGATGAAAGAAATAGGTAAGAAGCCCAACTGCCAGTTTGTTCATCAAAATGTTAGCGATGTGTCTGCTCATGACAAAAACATGAGAGACAGGAAGAAACTCCTGGAACAGTTAGATGAAATGACTAAAGTAGCTTCTAGAATGGAAGAAAAAAGTAACATGGCCAAGTTTTCAGATGTCATGGACTACGATATTGAGAAGCACAGCTGGTATATTCCAGGATTTTGGCACGGGGTTCCACCAATGGCTTCAGTAAATACAGGGTACAGTGAAAAAATTTTTGAACTAAAGAGGCAACTATTTCAAACCATGAAAAGGCAGCTAGAGTCCAGAAGTCCTCAGAGTATATCTGATTTTATCAAATGGATAAAGAGTTTGTGGAATGCGGTAAAGTATGAGAAATTTATTTTTAGCTTCAGAAACAGCTTGGTGGCCGAGGCCTACAATCAACTATCAATAAAATACTCAGAACTGGAGTGGAATTTCCGTAAGAGAATGCACACGTGGATTAACGAGGCTGAAAATGAGATCTTAAATCAGCCGGCTTCAGAACTTGAAACTGAAATTTGGGCTGGCATAAAAGAGGACATGTATCATGTTTTGCAAGAAGAAGAGAAAGCCATGCTGGAAGCCCTGGAAGAATACTTTGAGAGTGGGAACAAATACGTGCACCTTGTAGAGAGATACAGGGAAGATTTCTTTAGGAGTGCAACAACCCTTAAGAATGAAGTTGAAGACAACTTAACTGTCAAATGTGAAGAAGCTATCCGCATACAGAAAGGAAGACATGAAATACAGTTTGTTCAGAACAGCTATCTGAGGATCATTGAAGAGAAAGCCACCAGCCTCTTGGACAACTGCAAAAATGCAAAACACCAGCTTAGCAATGAGGAACTAAAATCTGAGTTTGAGGTCATGTGGAATAAAACAATATCCGTGTTACAGTTTAGCAGTTTAAAAAAGCACAACGTCAGCCAAGAAATGATCGACCAACTCAGGAAAGACATGAGGCACAAAGCGGGTTACATTAATGAAAAGCTGAATGAAGTAAAAAATTTAGATGACTGTGGAGAAAACGGGCTGGACTTGGATAAGAAATACACTCAGAGCAGTTGGTATGAAAACATGCCGGAAGTGAATAATGAGGAATACTGGAATAAGGTGAGCAGTCTTGTGACTTCTTTGAAAGAGCAGTGCAATCGGTACGTAACAGAGCAAGTAAACACAATGAAAGATTACGATCAAACATATTGCCAAGAACTTCTAAATTTTGTTAACGAAAGACTCAATGAGGAGGAGGTCAGGAGTCTTCATCTCACGCCATTGTTCGAGCTGGATCTGAAGCTTCTCCTACTGGGTCAGGCTGCCCCAGTCTTCCAGAAGAAGCACAATATTTTTTTCCAGGAAAATAATATGAAGTCCTACCTTGATAAAATAAAACCTCAGTACTTCTCCACATTTAAGAACGTCTACCAGGAGAAAGATGAGTCTAAAGTCAGAGCCCAGAAATTCTGTGAGGTGTGCCTAAAGCCAGCTCTTACAGACTATGTGTACAAACATTTGGGTGGTGAAATTGTGAACGACGTACTAACCAGCAGAGATTCGATCAGGTACAGCAGTAGAACCTTCTTCCAATACACTTTGCTCGAAGAGCTTTTGGAAGACCACGATTTTACCCGTTACATAAAATACAACAGTCAATACGAGATCTTTGTAAAAAACTGGATAGTCAAATTTATTACCAACAAATACAAGGATTCCATCTCCCTTGAAACGTTAAAATTAAATATTCTTTCCTGCATCATGAAAAAGGTAAGACAAACCCTGAAAGATCCAAGAGTACGAGAAACACCTAATGTTTCCCAGTGCTTAAAAACATTTTGCGCAATATTGAAGAAAGATTTGGTCATTGTGCAGAACGAGATGAAAGTGATTACGTTTCAGAACAATGCAAGTCCTGTCCAGTTTTCGGTTGACATTGGAGAGTTCCTGGAAGGTGTCGAGAAAGAAATTATCACCGAAATCAAACACTTTACTATTGAATATGTGCTGAACAAGAAAACCTTTAAACCACAAGATGTATTGTTTATGAAGGTCTTTGGATGTGGTAAGCAATGTCCATTCTGTAAAGCCCCCTGTGAGGCCGGTGCCGCTAATCACAAGGAGCACTTTGCATCAGTCCATCGGCCTCAAGGTTTAGGAACGTACCGCTGTACAGAATCCAAAGCTCTCTCGCATTCGATATGTACCACCGATGTGGTCGGAAACACAACGTTCCTAAATTCAGACACTGACTGGAAGCCATGTCTTTACAAAGAATACCGCAAAATTTATCCCGATTGGACAATACAGCCCGATGCCACCATTGGAGCCTCCAATTACTGGAAATATGTCTTCAAGGAGTTTATTAAACAGTTTTCAGATTACTACAATGGAAAGCCAGCTGCCCTACCAGAGGACTGGTATCAAATCACCAAAGAACAAGCTCTTCAAAACCTAAAGGAATCTTTCAATATGAACTAAATTGCAACATATTATCTGATTGTAGGTTCCAATGAAACACAGGACAAATAACATGGGACTGAATAAACAAAGTAAAGACCCAATCAAGCCAAGGAGGTCCTTTTTTCATCCTGGCAATTATTGAGTGCACAGGTCAATCTGGACTGCAATGTCGCGTACACGCGGTCGGAATTTATTTCCGACAACAAATGTTCGATTGACCGCGTGTGTAGGCTCCATCGGACATTTGCTGTCGGAATTTCCGACAGCAAAAATTTGAGAGCTGGTTCTCAAATTTTCCGACAAGAAAACTTGTGTGTACAATTCCGACGCTCAAAATTCCACGCATGAATCAAGCAGAAGAGCCGCACTGGCTATTGAAATTCATTTTTCTCAGCTCGTCGTACGTGTTGTACGTCACGGCGTTCTTGACGTTCACAATTTCCGACAACATTTCTGTGAGCGCGTGTATGCAAGACAAGTTTGAGACAACATGCGTCGAAAAAAAATCCACGGTTTTGTTTGTTGTCGGAATGTCCGATCATCTGTATGCGGCATAAGGCCTCGTGGCTGCTCGTAGCCTGGTACTCTGGAAACACCTAAACTAAAATCTATGCTAGTGCAGGGGAAAGACTCTAAGCTATCTGTCTCACTGCAGTCTAATTACACACACCAGTGATTCAAAGAGAAATAATTCACTCCCTACCAATACCCAACCACAGTCTACAACATAGGAATGATGTATTGGGGAGAAAGTGGCAAGAGGCTGCAGTCCCCGACTCTGAAAGCCGTGAAATATCGGCTGTGATAAAACGACATAAAACTCAAATTAAATAGAACACATGGGTAGAAAATGTGAATTGTGTGAAAAAATGTCAACCCTACAACCACCAGCTTCTATGAACAATTCAGAGATGTTATATATTCCTTGTATGCGACATACTAAAGGTCGTGGTTTGCACAGTTCTCAAACTCAACACTCGTGCAACCAAAAATAAATTCCCTGTTTTTTGTAGGCTTAAACATACAAAAGCGAATGAGAACACCCAAAACTCTGAAGCGCACAGGAACAGAGTCTAGAGATATGGCAGGAGGATCTTGCTGTTTTAGGTTTTCTAAAGCCTCGTACACACGGTCGGACTTCAAACAAACTTTTCGGTGGATTTTTGTCCGAAGGGAGTTGGCCGGGCACACCCATAGCATACACACGCTCGGACTTTTCTGCAAACTTTCCCAAAACTTTTCCAACATCACGTGGTTTTTCTGCTCTTTTCTGCTCTTTACTGCCACCCTTTGGTCAACTTCTGCTATTGTTGGTTGATTTAAACATTGGTTCTGGGCATGCTTATTTGTCCATCGGACAAAAGTCCGATGGATTTCTGTACACACGGTCGGACTTTGCTCCATCGGACTTTTGTTGGCGAAAAGTTTGCAGACCGAACATTTGTCCGATGAAAACCAAAACAGTTTGTCCAATGGAGCGTACACACGGTCAGTTTTTTTTGTCAAACTTGCTCATTTTGAAGTTTGTTGGCAAAAAGTCAGACCGTGTGTACGAGGCTTTAGATATAATGGAAGGCCAACAAAAAAATATATATTTTGGTGGACTGATCCTCTAAAGATGATGTAATTTATCAAAAACGATTTAAACTAAAAACAAAAAAATATATGATCCGTAACAGTGTGAGTGAGGTCAGACAATGGCAGCTCAAAGGGTATTTAACTATTAAGGGGCCACTTGAAGGACATTTGGTTCTTTTCTAATTGTGAGCTACAGCAAAGCCTACAATCAACTATGCAGCTGAGGGATCGAAGAAGAGAACAACTAGAGCAGTGGTTCTCAACTCCAGTCCTCAGGGCCCACCAACAGGCCAGGTTTGCAAGATAACTGAAATGCATCACAGGTGATATAATTTGCTGCTCAGGGATTGCAGTATTCTAGTCTGCATCTCACCAAGGTAATGCTTAAAATCTGGCCTGTTAGTGGGTCCTGAGGACAGGAGTTGAGAACCACTGAACTAGAGGATTCAAGGGTGAATGAAACTTTGAAGAGTCTTATA
Source organism: Rana muscosa (assembly GCA_029206835.1). Classification (NCBI taxonomy): domain Eukaryota; kingdom Metazoa; phylum Chordata; class Amphibia; order Anura; family Ranidae; genus Rana; species Rana muscosa. Next base: position 177,738,049 of record CM055127.1, read on the forward strand.
TTCCCTTTAATGACAGCCCATTAAAAAAAAAAAAAACATATTAAAATTGTTGAATACATTCTCGCTCTTCCAGTCTGTACAGGGCCTGTAAGGTGCCAATACCAAGTAAAATACAGGTACTTAAAGTTCTAGATTAAAAAAAAAAAAAAATATGATTTATTTAAAGATACAGAGCTGTATTAATTTGTCTCTTTTATATCTGCCTGGAGTTCAGATTTAAGGTGGATTCAACCCATTAAAGTACCTAAAGTTCATGAATTAAAATAAATAAATTTAATGATATATTTATGAATACAATTTGTGTTTTTTTATATCTGCTTGGACTTCAGCTCTAAGGTTGATTTCACCCACGTGGAACCAATATTTTTTAAACCTTGTAAGTATAATTATAAGAAGTAAATTCACCAAATGTGGAAGGTAGACTGAGAGTTGGTCTTGCCACTTTAACACTTTGTTATTCAAATTATTCTATATAACGATATAACAATATCAATAGATGGGTCAAGTCTGCTTTTGATTTTTCTGGCTGAGGGTGCTCTGACCTGGTTGGGTCTCTCATAGCAGCAGTCAGGCTGAAACATGTACCGTATATGCTCGAGTATAAGCCGACCCGAATATAAGCCGTGGCACCTAATTTTACCACTAAAAACTGGGAAAACGTATTGACTCGAGTATAAGCCTAGGGTGTCCATCTGCATGCCTCACTGTGCCTCACTGTATCCTTGTGCATGCCTCACTGTGCCTCACTGTGCCCATGCCTCACTGTGCCTCACTGTGTCCATGCCTTACTGTGCCCATGCCTCACCTGTGTCCATGATTAGACTGACGTTTAACATGGGAGTCTATGGAAGGGGTGCCCGGCTTTGAAAAATCGGTGCTCCCCGGGCGTAAGTTGCCCAGACAAAAAACTTTGAACACTTAAGCCCTGTACACACGATAGGTTTAACCGATGAAAACAGTCCAAAGGACTTTTTTCATCGGACAAACCGATCGTGTATGGGCCCCATCGGTCTTTTTTCCATCGGTGTTTAAAAATAGAACATGTTTTAAATTTATCCGATGGTTAAAAAAACCGATAGCAAATTACTATCGTCTGTGGGGAACTCCATCGGATAAAAAACCCACGCATGCTCAGAATCAAGTCGACGCATGCTCAGAAGCATTGAACTTCATTTTTCTTGGCTCATTTGAGTGTTTTACATCACGGCGTTTGGAATGGTCGTTTTTTTGACTGATGGTGTGTAGGCAAGACTGATGAAAGTCAGCTTCATCGGTTTTCCGATAGAAAAATCCATCGGTTAAAAAACCATAGGAAATCAGATCATGTGTACAGGGCTTTAGAGAGGAGAAATGGGGCTACATGTTTTCCAAGTTTCGGGTCCAGGGGACCTAAGACCGGCCGGTACCGGGTGACCGGAGAAATTACCGTTTAACATGGGAGTCTATGGAAGGGGTGCCCGGTTTTGAAAAATCGGTGTTCCCCGGCCGTAGGTCCCCCAGACAACAAACTTTTCACACTTGTAGAGGAAGAGTGGGACTACATGTGCGCCAAGTTTGGGGTCCTGGGGTCCTACGGCCGGCCAGTACCGGGTCCCCAAATTCCGGGAGATCAGGCACAAAAAGGTGACTCGAGTATAAGCCAAAGGGGGGGCATTTTCAGCACAAAAATATGTGCTGAAAAACTCGGCTTATACTCGAGTATATACGGTAATTGAAAAACCTATAAAATAAAATAAAATTTGATTTTTGTTTACATTACTACTTGATACTCCTGTTATTTCACAAGCCTTCCAAGCTATACATTTCATTTGGTCCTCTTTTTAAAGGCTAGGTCCACCTTTTGTGAAAAAATTATTAATAAATGCACCCATATTCATTAAAGAAAACGAATGTACTCCTAATATTTTTTACATTTGAGACTGGACAGCATTGCAACGGCAATCAGTGGACCACAGCAGCTTCTCTACCCCAAGGTACAGAGCTTTAGTTACAGGGCTGCAGGACGTGTCAATGGACTACGAGGTCAGTGATGTCACTTCCGTTGTGTTCCATTGGGAACTATGAGTCCCTAAATATTGGTGTAACATGAAACAAGGGTCAGAAAGATAGGGTTAGACTTTAAAGAGACCATGTCAGGTATGAATCAAAATGCAAGAACCCTACAAAAGAAGAGTATAAATATGTCCTCCTCTCTAGCAGCCCATGTCTCCTCTTACCATCTCTCCTTTTTGGCATTTCAGTCCCCATTAGTCCATTTGGCTCTTGACACTTATGAAAGCGTTGGATGCCTAAGTCCCCTGCTGCGTGCCATTGTTCTGTTTCTGGTCCCCTACCTCCCTAAAGCACTCAGTCTTGATTTAAGGCAGTGGTCTCCAAACTGCGGTTTTTTGCTTGCTTTTATCTGACCCTTGGGACACTATTTCATCCACTGAAACCAACAATGGGGCATAATTCCTCCCAATGAAACCAATGATGGGGCACAATTGCTCCCAATTACACCAAAGATAGGGCACAATTCCTCCCAATGACACCAAAGATAGGGCACAATTCCTCCCAATGACACCAAAGATAGGGCACAATTCCTCCCAATGACACCAAAGATAGGGCACAATTCCTCCCAATGACACCACAGATAGGGAACAATTCCTCCCAATGACACCAAAGATAGGGCACAATTCCTCCCAATGACACCAAAGATAGGACACAATTCCTCCCAATGACACCACAGATAGGGAACAATTCCTCCCAATGACACCAAAGATAGGACACAATTCCTCCCAATGACACCACAGATAGGGAACAATTCCTCCCAATGACACCAAAGATAGGGAACAATTCCTCCCAATGACACCAAAGATAGGGAACAATTCCTCCTACTGAAACAAACTATGGGGCATTATTTTTTCCCACTGAAGTTGGGACCGTTTCTACTCACCATAGCCACAGTCTGGCCCCCCTAAAGTCTGAAGGACAGTCAACTGGCCCTTTGTTTAGAAAGTTTGGAGACCCTTGATTAAAGGAGAAGAGGACGGAACCAGGGCACAGAGTGGGGGACATGGGCATCCATCACTTCCAGAGATTTTGAATGCTTAAGAGGCTTATGGTGACTTCAGTGCTAGAATGGAGGGAAATTCGGGAAATTCGGTGAAATGGAACACTGGCGTGGCAAGTATAATACCTCTTCTATTATAGGGAACGGAGGGGGGGGGGGTGGGAGACAGGGGACACCAGAGAGGCAAGTATAATAACTCTTCTATTAAAAGGAAAAGTGAGGAGGTAGGAGACAGGGCACACCGGAGAGACAAGTATAATACCTCTTCTATTATATAGAACGGAGGGGAGATAGGAGACACAGAACAAAAGGAGAGGCAAGTATAACACTTCTATTACAGGGAACAGAGAGGGGGTAGGAGACAGGGGACACCGGAGAGACAAGTATAATATTTCTTCTATTATAGGGAACAGAGAGGGGGTAGGAGACAGGGGACACCGGGGAGACAAGTATAATAACTCTTCTATTACAAGGAACAGAGAAGAGGTAGGAGACAGGGGACACCGGAGAGACAAGTATAATAACTCTTCTATTGGGAATGGAAGGGAGGTAAAAGACACCGAACACAGGAGGAGAAGTGTAATACCTTTTCTATTGAAGGGAACAGAAGGAACTTAGGGGACATGGAACAAACAAATATAGAGACTCCTCTATTACAGGGAATGGAGGGGAGGTAGGAGACACAGGACACTGGAGAGGAAAGTATAATAACTCTTCTATTACAGGGAACGAAGGGGAGATAGGAGACACAGGACACTGGAGAGGGGAGTATGACTCTTCTATTACAGGGAACGAAGGGGAGGTAGGAGACACAGGACACTGGAGAGGGGAGTATGACTCTTCTATTACAGGGAACGAAGGGGAGGTAGGAGACACAGGACACTGGAGAGGGGAGTATGACTCTTCTATTACAGGGAACGAAGGGGAGGTAGGAGACACAGGACACTGGAGAGGAAAGTATGACTCCTCTTCTATTACAGGGAATGGAGGGGAGGTAGGAGACACAGGACACTGGAGAGGAAAGTATAATAACTCTTCTAATACAGGGAACGAAAGGGAGGTAGGAGACACAGGACACTGGAGAGGTGAGTATAATTACTCTTCTATTACAGGGAATGGAGGGGAGGTAGGAGACACAGGACACTGGAGAGGAAAGTAGGACTCTTCTATTACAGGGAACGAAGGGAGGTAGGAGACACAGGACACTGGAGAGGAAAGTATGACTCCTCTTCTATTACAGGGAACGAAGGGGAGGTAGGAGACACAGGACACTGGAGAGGGGAGTATGACTCTTCTATTACAGGGAATGGAGAAGAGGCAGGAGACAAAGAAGACTGGAGAGGAAAGTATGACTCTTCTATTACAGGGAACGAAGGGGAGGTAGGAGACACAGGACACTGGAGAGGAAAGTATGACTCTTCTATTACAGGGAACGAAGGGGAGGTAGGAGACACAGGACACTGGAGAGGAAAGTATGACTCTTCTATTACAGGGAACGAAGGGGAGGTAGGAGACACAGGACACTGGAGAGGAAAGTAGGACTCTTCTATTACAGGGAACGAAGGGGAGGTAGGAGACACAGGACACTGGAGAGGGGAGTATGACTCTTCTATTACAGGGAACGAAGGGGAGGCAGGAGACACAGGACACTGGAGAGGAAAGTATGACTCTTCTATTACAGGGAACGAAGGGGAGGTAGGAGACAAAGGAGACTGGAGAGGAAAGTATAATAACTCTTCTATTACAGGGAACGAAGGGGAGGCAGGAGACACAGGACACTGGAGAGGAAAGTATGACTCTTCTATTACAGGGAACGAAGGGGAGGCAGGAGACAAAGGAGACTGGAGAGGAAAGTATGACTCTTCTATTACAGGGAACGAAGGGGAGGTAGGAGACACAGGACACTGGAGAGGAAAGTATGACTCTTCTATTACAGGGAACAAAGGGGAGGTAGGAGACACAGGACACTGGAGAGGAAAGTATGACTCCTCTTCTATTACAGGGAATGGAGGGGAGGTAGGAGACACAGGACACTGGAGAGGAAAGTATAATAACTCTTCTAATACAGGGAACGAAAGGGAGGTAGGAGACACAGGACACTGGAGAGGTGAGTATAATTACTCTTCTTCTATTACAGGGAATGGAGGGGAGGTAGGAGACACAGGACACTGGAGAGGAAAGTAGGACTCTTCTATTACAGGGAACGAAGGGAGGTAGGAGACACAGGACACTGGAGAGGAAAGTATGACTCCTCTTCTATTACAGGGAACGAAGGGGAGGTAGGAGACACAGGACACTGGAGAGGGGAGTATGACTCTTCTATTACAGGGAATGGAGAAGAGGCAGGAGACAAAGAAGACTGGAGAGGAAAGTATGACTCTTCTATTACAGGGAACGAAGGGGAGGTAGGAGACACAGGACACTGGAGAGGAAAGTAGGACTCTTCTATTACAGGGAACGAAGGGGAGGTAGGAGACACAGGACACTGGAGAGGAAAGTAGGACTCTTCTATTACAGGGAACGAAGGGGAGGTAGGAGACACAGGACACTGGAGAGGGGAGTATGACTCTTCTATTACAGGGAACGAAGGGGAGGCAGGAGACACAGGACACTGGAGAGGAAAGTATGACTCTTCTATTACAGGGAACGAAGGGGAGGCAGGAGACAAAGGAGACTGGAGAGGAAAGTATGACTCTTCTATTACAGGGAACGAAGGAGAGGTAGGAGACACAGGACACTGGAGAGGAAAGTATGACTCTTCTATTACAGGGAACGAAGGGGAGGTAGGAGACACAGGACACTGGAGAGGAAAGTATGACTCCTCTTCTATTACAGGGAATGGAGGGGAAGTAGGAGACAAAGGAGACTGGAGAGGAAAGTATGACTCTTCTATTACAGGGAACGAAGGGGAGGCAGGAGACACAGGACACTGGAGAGGGGAGTATGACTCTTCTATTACAGGGAACGAAGGGGAGGTAGGAGACACAGGACACTGGAGAGGAAAGTATGACTCTTCTATTACAGGGAACGAAGAGGAGGCAGGAGACACAGGACACTGGAGAGGAAAGTATGACTCTTCTATTACAGGGAATGGAGGGGAGGTAGGAGACACAGGACACTGGAGAGGGGAGTATGACTCTTCTATTACAGGGAACGAAGAGGAGGCAGGAGACACAGGACACTGGAGAGGAAAGTATGACTCTTCTATTACAGGGAACGAAGGGGAGGTAGGAGACACAGGACACTGGAGAGGAAAGTATGACTCTTCTATTACAGGGAACGAAGGGGAGGCAGGAGACAAAGGAGACTGGAGAGGAAAGTATGACTCTTCTATTACAGGGAACGAAGGGGAGGTAGGAGACACAGGACACTGGAGAGGAAAGTATGACTTCTCTTCTATTACAGGGAATGGAGGGGAGGTAGGAGACACAGGACACTGGAGAGGGGAGTATGACTCTTCTATTACAGGGAACGAAGGGGAGGTAGGAGACACAGGACACTGGAGAGGAAAGTATGACTCCTCTTCTATTACAGGGAATGGAGGGGAGGTAGGAGACACAGGACACTGGAGAGGGGAGTATGACTCTTCTATTACAGGGAACGAAGGGGAGGTAGGAGACACAGGACACTGGAGAGGGGAGTATGACTCTTCTATTACAGGGAACGAAGGGGAGGCAGGAGACACAGGACACTGGAGAGGAAAGTATGACTCTTCTATTACAGGGAACGAAGGGGAGGCAGGAGACACAGGACACTGGAGAGGGGAGTATGACTCTTCTATTACAGGGAACGAAGGGGAGGCAGGGGACAAAGGAGACTGGAGAGGAAAGTATGACTCTTCTATTACAGGGAACGAAGGGGAGGCAGGAGACACAGGACACTGGAGAGGGGAGTATGACTCTTCTATTACAGGGAACGAAGGGGAGGCAGGGGACAAAGGAGACTGGAGAGGAAAGTATGACTCTTCTATTACAGGGAACGGAGGGGAGGCAGGAGACACAGGACACTGGAGAGGGGAGTATGACTCTTCTATTACAGGGAACGAAGAGGAGGCAGGAGACACAGGACACTGGAGAGGGGAGTATGACTCTTCTATTACAGGGAACGAAGAGGAGGCAGGAGACACAGGACACTGGAGAGGGGAGTATGACTCTTCTATTACAGGGAACGAAGGGGAGGTAGGAGACACAGGACACTGGAGAGGGGAGTATGACTCTTCTATTACAGGGAACGAAGGGGAGGTAGGGGACAAAGGAGACTGGAGAGGAAAGTATGACTCTTCTATTACAGGGAACGGAGGGGAGGCAGGAGACACAGGACACTGGAGAGGGGAGTATGACTCTTCTATTACAGGGAACGAAGAGGAGGCAGGAGACACAGGACACTGGAGAGGGGAGTATGACTCTTCTATTACAGGGAACGAAGGGGAGGCAGGGGACAAAGGAGACTGGAGAGGAAAGTATGACTCTTCTATTACAGGGAACGGAGGGGAGGCAGGAGACACAGGACACTGGAGAGGGGAGTATGACTCTTCTATTACAGGGAACGAAGGGGAGGTAGGAGACACAGGACACTGGAGAGGGGAGAATGACTCTTCTATTACAGGGAACGAAGGGGAGGTAGGAGACACAGGACACTGGAGAGGGGAGTATGACTCTTCTATTACAGGGAACGAAGGGGAAGTAGGAGACACAGGACACTGGAGAGGGGAGTATGACTCTTCTATTACAGGGAACGAAGGGGAGGTAGGAGACACAGGACACTGGAGAGGGGAGTATGACTCTTCTATTACAGGGAACGAAGGGGAGGTAGGAGACACAGGACACTGGAGAGGAAAGTATGACTCTTCTATTACAGGGAACGAAGGGGAGGCAGGAGACAAAGGAGACTGGAGAGGAAAGTATGACTCTTCTATTACAGGGAACGAAGGGGAGGTAGGAGACACAGGACACTGGAGAGGAAAGTATGACTTCTCTTCTATTACAGGGAATGGAGGGGAGGTAGGAGACACAGGACACTGGAGAGGGGAGTATGACTCTTCTATTACAGGGAACGAAGGGGAGGTAGGAGACACAGGACACTGGAGAGGGGAGTATGACTCTTCTATTACAGGGAATGGAGAAGAGGCAGGAGACAAAGAAGACTGGAGAGGAAAGTATGACTCTTCTATTACAGGGAACGAAGGGGAGGTAGGAGACACAGGACACTGGAGAGGGGAGTATAATGCCTCTTCTGTCATAGTGCATGCATTTTGATTTGTTTAGAGACTGGCCAGGGTATTTTTATATTCCCATACTGGATTTATATGCTATAGCTCCTGCCCAATCACACTTGGTCCACTATATTGATGAAACACTTGTGTGTAAAGTGCAGCCACACTTACATTAAATATAAAACACATATCACAAAGCACGACACTCTCCACCTTAAATCCAACTGATTGGGATGTGTTGAAACCTGGGTCAGGATCAGAGATAAATTGGGTTTAGTCTAAACGTAATGACACTGACCTAACATTTCCATGTGGCCATAGTAGGTCAATGATGTCATGAACATCCCTGCCCCTTTGTGTACATGCAGGTGCAGGGAGTGCCCCTGGGTGCCGCTGATTGGGCCAGCAGGGATGCAATCACATGACATCTTCCCAAGGGTTCTGCAGAACTGGGTTCGGACTGAACCCAGTTTATCCCTAGTGAGGATACAGGTGTGATGCTTTTGAATTGTAACCTGAATAGGAGTATATTAAAACTTTCTATACCTTTGGGTGTACACTATTTGTACTTTGATTCCACTTGCAACTGGAGGATTTTCAGCCCATAACCAACCAGGGAGTCTGAGAGCCGATGTGCTACTTGGATCGGGACTGCACTGAGGGTGTATGGATGTACCGATCTTGGATTCCACTGTGCCAGCCTGACTTGTGTTCGAGATGCTTCCAAGATCAGACGTTCTTCTAAAGCATTGTCTCCAAACCGAGGCCCTTTGCTTGCCTTTATCTGGCCCTTGGGGCACTGTTCCTCTCACTGATACAAGACATTATTCCTCCCACTAACACCAATGATGGGGCACTATTCTTCCCACTGACACCAACGATGGGGCACTATTCTTCCTCCCACTACTTATGATGGGGCACTATTCCTCCCACTGACACCAACTATGGGGGCACTATTCTTCCTCCCACTACTTATGACGGGGCACTATTCCTCCCACTGACACCAACTATGGGGCACTATTCTTCCTCCCACTACTTATGATGGGGCACTATTGATCTTTTATTGAAAAGAATCAAGCAACCAATTTTATACAAAAGTAAAAAACAAAACCATAGTACAAAACTTCAACAGAAAACAAAGGAATACACATCCATGTTCAGAATATATACAATATACACATAATCCACTACCAAAACATCCCTAGAAAACTATCTACATAAGGCAGCAGAGAGGGCCTAAGAGGCACAACCCATCACCTATGTACGCAGCCATTTATCAAAAATTCATCAAAAATACTAATAATCTAGGGTGATAAGAGACAGACAGCCACACCCGGGAAAGAGACTCCTGGCAGTCAGGGAGGCTTGAAACCCCTCCACGCCTTCAACCAAGCCCCCTGCCCCCGCTTGTCTCTCTCAAACTCCCGAATCTTCCCCACCTCATGCAAAATGTCATACACCACCACCTCAACAGGAAGGAGTTTTTGCCGAATGCTGACCTGACACCGTGCATTCCAGGTGAAATAACGGACTACTAGGCTAACTAAAAAAAGTGTATCCAAACAAAAAACTCCACCGGTATTGAATGCTCCGTACACCCACTCAGCATAACCCAGCCTGGAGAGGAAAGGGACACCGAGGGCCCGCCCCACCTGTTTGTACACCTCTATGTTAAAAGGGCAATGAAGCAGAAAATGATCCATAGTCTCCTCCTCATCTGCACACTCCTCCCGAGGACAGCTACGATCCATCCCACTGCGGAATTTCAAATTGCCCCGAACATAGAGCTTCCCATGGAAGCACAACCAGGCCAGATCCCTAAATTTAGGGGGTACTCTATCCAAATTAATCAGTCTTAACCCCGCCCTCAAAACTGGGCCCGGGCAATCCCTTAAGGCCAGTGGGTCATGAAAGACTTCGCTCAAGACTCGACTCATAAGGACTTTCCTTGGAACCGATCTGAGATCTTCAGCCGACAATCGCCACTGCCGCAGTAACTTCAGGCACGGAGCGACATAGGCTGGTAGCTGACCACGATGACCCCTGCGATTCTTCACTTGGCCACCTTCTTCCCAAAGTCGTAGAAAAGGCCTAAACCAAGATCTAAATATGCCTACCCATCCAGGAGGTTCCACTGCAAGCATATTACCAATGTTAAACTTTAGAAATAGCAGTGAAAAGAAAAGAACTGGGTTGACCATACCTAAGCCACCCTCCCTCCTGGATAGGTAGGTGACATTCCTCTTGATGGGGTTCAGTCTGTTCCCCCACAGCATCTGGAAGAACACACTACTGACCCTAGCATAGAGAGACACTGGCAAGATGCAGACAAAGCTGACATACAAGAAGATCGGAATCAGGTAAGTCTTAATCAGATCAACCCTTTCCCTCATAGATAACTTCCATCTCTTCCAGCTGACCACCTTAGTATTGGCAATTTCCAGTCTGCCTTCCCAGTTTTTGAGGCCATAATCGCCGGGTCCAAATTCAATGCCTAGTATCTTAATTCTTTCCTGGGGCACTGGAAAGGTGCCCGGGAGATCAAACCCCTCACCTTCCTTTCCCATCCAGAAAACTTCAGTCTTTTCCTGATTGATCTTGGAGCCTGATGCTTCAGAATACCGTGATGTCAGAGAGACCACCTCCTCCGCTTCATCCGTCCCAGTGACAATCACCGACACATCATCCGCATAGGCAACAACCCTCAATGGCGGCTCACCCGGGAGCCCCACTGGTACCCCACACAACATGCCGCTCTCTAGCCTCCTGACGAAGGGGTCGATTGCAAACACATAGAGCAGGGGACTCAGGGGACAACCCTGGCGCACCCCGGAGCCAACCCCAAAGGACTGTCCAACCCAACCATTAACAAGAGGGAAGCTTTCTGCCCCCTTATACAAGACTTTCAGCCAATCGACAAAACCACCCGGCAGACCGTACTTACTAAGGAGCAACCACAGGTACTCATGGTTAACACGATCAAAAGCCTTTGCCTGATCCAATGTCAGCAAATACTTTCCCCAGCCTGCAGCCCTGCACCGCTCCAAGGCCTCCCGGACAGCTAAAACCGCTGTGAAGGTGCTCCTACCCTGGACCGAACAGTGCTGATGGCGAGAAAGCAAAGACTCTGCCACTGACGATAGGCGCCAGAAAAATATCTTTGCCAGTATCTTTCTATCGACATTAAGAAGGCTGATGGGGCGCCAATTCTCAATCATCGAAGGATCTTTACCCTTTGAAAGAAGAATCACAGCCGAGTGCCTCATGGAAGGGGAAAGCACCCCCTCAGCAAGGCAACTGTTAAAAACCTCTACCAAATGCGGGGCCAGAATAGACTTAAAGGCTTTGTAAAACTCAGCCGTCAAGCCATCCGGTCCAGGCGACTTTTTGATGGCAAGCTGTTCAATTGCCCTCATCACCTCTTCGACTGTGATCTCCTCTGTCAAATTCATCAATGGAACATCTCCACCATTTAGACCTGGAGTAGAGTCCAAAAAGCTTTCCATCTTGTCACGATCAAGCTCTTTCCTCCCAAGAAGGTCGGCATAAAAGGACCTCACGACCTCCAGAATCCCTGACCTGGACTTTGTCAAGGAACCTGTACTGTCCTTAAGGCCAACGACCGTTTTAACAGCTACACCTTGTTTGCAGTTCTGGTAAGGGTCAGGCGAGTGGTACTTCCCATAGTCCCTCTCCAGAAGCAAAGAGGCATGCCGGTCATATTGACACTTCCTGAGAAGGAGTTTCACTTCGGAGATTGCCCCAGGATCTCCTCCTCTCGAGACAAGAATATCCAGCTTCCTCCGTAAACGTTGGTAGGTCATGTATTTATTAAACTGATTTCTATTGGCTAGGCCCCTGAAGAATCCAGCGATCCTCTTTTTGGTCAGCTCCCACCACTCAGCCTTGCTGCTACAAAAGTCCAGGATGGTCACCTGTGCCTGAAAGAATTCCTCAAAGGATTGTCTAACATGTTCTTCCTTGAGTAGTGTCGAATTTAATCTCCAGATGCCCTTGCCCCTCTGAGGGGCGTCTGAAGCATTCAGTACCACAGATAGCATACAGTGATCAGAGAACTCTACTGCCTGCACCACTGGGGGCGAGAAAGCAGAGGCCTCCTTCAAAAAAAACCTATCTATCCTACTCTGACTATTACCACGATGAAAAGTGAACCCGGTGTCATCTGGGAGGTGCTTAATGTGCACATCCACAAGACCAGCATCCCTAACCATACTATTTAAAAAAACGCTATCATATCCCAGCCTGTCCTTGAAGTCCTTCCTGTCCTTGGGCCTAGTTATTGTATTAAAGTCACCTCCAAAGACCACTTGCCGGGATGTAAAAAGAAATGGCTTGATCCTTGTAAAAAGGCATTTCCTGTCCCACTTTGTGTGCGGCCCATAAACATTGATTAGGCGCAGGTCCTGCCCTCCCACAAGGACGTCTAAGACCATACATCTCCCAATCTCCACCTCAATAACCCGCCGGACAGTTACCATGCCGGTTTTAAACAACACCGCCACACCGCCGTAAGGCTCGGCCGCAAGAGACCAGTAAGATGGACCATACCTCCACTCTCTCTTGGCCATATGTATATCTGCCAAGGAGGTGAGCCTAGTCTCTTGCAAAAATAAAATTTCAGCATCTAATTGGCTGAACAAAAAGAAGGCCATAGAACGAGCTCTTACTGACTTAATGCTGGCGACATTAATTGTCATCACTTTTAACGGAGGGGGAACCGCCATTTGGGTTATTGGGTGGATTGCTTCTTAGCTCCCCTCTGCTGCTCATCACCAGAAGCCTCTCTCTTTCTAGAGGCCGCCTCAAAGTCCATTTCAGAATCGGAACTTCTCTCAGAAGAAGCTCCGGATGAAGAAATATCCCACTTGGAGGACCTATGACGGCTGGAGACAGGAACTGGAGCTTCCCGTCCCCGTTCCGTCCTCACCGCCTGCCTCTTCCGCCTCCCAACCTTCCTTCTCTCTTCCAGGTACTGCAGGTCAGCCTCAGAGATGCCCTCATCTCTTACTTTTTTCTTTAAAGTCTTTCTAGAAGACTTCTTTACAGAGGAAGAAGCAACCTTTTTAGTACACGCTGGTGGGGGGGGGGTGATCCCTTTAAGTCAGACTCAGGAGGGGTAGACTCCTGGGGGGTAACTGACTCGGGGGGCACAGACTTGGAAGGTTCTGACACAAGAGGAGAGGGTACAGTAGGCTGGGGGGACACAGAGACAGAAACAGAAGGAGTACTTACAGACACAGGAGGGGTGGCCACAGGAACTGGAGAGGGATCCTGAGCAGGACCGGGGGAGGGGGTCACCGCAGAGGAGGATGGTACACCAGGGGTCTCACCCTCCATCCTGTCCAGCCTTGACATGTCATCTACTACCTCCTTCTCCATATTGTGCCAGGCTTCAGGACACCTGCTGTAGGGGTGGCCAAGGCGCAGGCACAGGTTGCACCTGATCTTCCTGGTACAGTCCTTAGCCAAATGACCCTGCCCCCGACACACTGAACACATCAAGGCTGAACAGGAGGAGCTCAAGTGCCCCTTTTCTCCACAGCGGTGACACAGCTTCGGCTGACCAGGGTAGAAAACAGTCATCCTATCCCTCCCTATGAAAGCTGAGGAGGGCAGGTGACGGACAACATTCCCATCCCTGGCCAACCTGACTGTTACCGACCATCCCCCAGTCCAGATGTTACGCTCATCATGGATTTTATTAGGTTTGGTCAAAACTTCCCCATAGTTCCTTAACCAGACCTCTAGATCCCGAGCAGGAACACTCTCATTGGTCAGGATAATGGTAATTTTTTTTACTGTTGACCTCTGAGAAACCGCAACTGGGACCAGACCTTCCCATTCAGGTCTTGACCTGCACCGAGCCTCATATCGCTCCCAGAACAGGTCAAGACCCTCTGGCCTGGTGAAACTAACCGTATAGTCCCTTGTCCCAGCTACGTGTATAAAGGCATACAGGTCATTTGCACCAAAACCCATCTCCAATATCATATCTACCACCGCACGCCGTGCTGGAGGGATGGCACCACCTTCCCATTTCAGAATAACTACATTCCGTCTGGGACCCCCAGCAGAAGCCAGAGACCCAAGACCAGATCCTGGGGCGCTCAAAGTGGCAGCTTGTAGGGGAAAACCCCGCTTGGGAGCGGGACTACCAGGAGCAGAGTGTGCCACCTCTGCAAATGTAGGTTTCTCAGGGCCAGGGGCCCACACTGAAGTCACATTAGTCTGCACATTATCTGCATGAACAGAGTTGGTAGGATTGTCCATCACACTTGTACTGGGACCATTGTTCATCACACGTGTACTGGGACCATTGTTCATCACACCTGAACTGGGAGGATTTTTTTCAGCCACACACACACATTCCCATCAGCAATAGTCACAGTTGCTGCAATACCAGTTGTCTCCTGATGCTGCACTGTAGAGCCCTCAGCAGCAGTGGGGCAAACAGCTTTGGACTCAGCCAAAGAAAGGTTAATGGGCTCTTCTGACACTTGCAGTTCATTTACAGAAATGACAGTTTTTGAATGCAAGTCTTGCTGCATTGCAGCCTCAGCAGGCACAACATTGTCATTAGGCACATTATCAGTCATGGTGCTAGATGGCACAAAAACAGTCTTATCCACAACATGGGACTTAGCAGGCTTTACTTTATCAGGCACATCATCAGTAATGTCTTCCTCGTTAAACACCATCTGATCCCCCCGCATAGGAGACTCCATTACCTGGATGGCCCTTAGCATGCCTCCTGAGTCCTGGGAAGGCCTGGGGCTTCTTACCTCTCCCTGGGGGGGCAGAGGGTCAGAACTGGGGGTCTCCTCCTCCTCCACCTCCATCTTTGTCACCCTTCCAAACCTCTTGTCGTTGCAAAACTTCTCTTTAAAGGGCCCATCTCTGCCTTCCATCATGGCCACGATGGTTTCCTGATGATCCACACGGACTTTGGCCAGCTGGATTTCCGGATCCATGGATCCCCGTTTCTGGCTATGTAAGCCCTCACGTTGCCTTCGCAGGCGCTTCAACTCCGCTCTCAGCTTGTCCCTCTCCCTGTTCAGGACCTTAATCCCGGCCACCACTCGCTCCCGAATGGCCTCCGAGCCTTCATCCTCACCAGGGGTAGAGAGATCAGCTTGTGCAGAGGCAGGCAGTTCACCTGACGGCCCAGGAGATGGCTGGGAGCCTCCAGCAGGAGAGGCCCCGCTGCCCTCCATGGCCTCCCCAGAAAGGGGGCCAGGGAGCTGGGAGAGATTTCACCACCACTCCCTTCTCACAGAGCAGCTTCAGAGGCACCTTCCTCCTGACACACCTGTGCTCCAATGATGGGCGGGGCACTATTCCTCCCACTGACATCAATGATGAGGCACTATTCCTCCCACTGACACCAACTATGGGGCACTATTCTTCCTCCCACTACTTATGATGGGGCACTATTCCTCCCACTGACACCAACGATGGGGCACTATTCTTCCTCCCACTACTTATGATGGGGCACTATTCCTCCCACTGACACCAACTATGGGGCACTATTCTTCCTCCCACTACTTATGATGGGGCACCATTCCTCCCACTGACACCAACTATGGGGCACTATTCTTCCTCCCACTACTTATGATGGGTTACTATTCCTCCCACTGACACCAATGATGGAGTACTCTTCCTCCCACTACTTATGATGGGGCACTATTCCTCCCACTGACACCAATGATGGAGTACTCTTCCTCCCACTACTTATGATGGGGCACTATTCTTCCTACTGACACCAATGATGGGGCACTACTCTTCCTCCCACTACCTATGATGGGGCACTATTCCCCCACTGACACCAATGATGGAGTACTCTTCCTCCCACTACCAATGATGACATTTGAGGTCAAAATGAACACTGGGGAGTTCAGAGCCTTGTAAGGCCAGGCTCACATTACAGGAACGCTCAATGGTGCCGTAACAAGCAAACACTAGTGGGTGTTGTGCAAAGCACGCTTTGGTGCGCCGCAGTGCTTGCTTTTTTTTTTCTCCCCCCCCCCCCAACTGTATCTAACCAGTTCCAGACCGTCCACTTACTGTGGCCTGGATACACGAAACATACCTGTACATTGTGACCTCTCCCGGGGCTGGGGCACAGTGGGAGCCAATCAGCGGGTCGGGCGGATGCGATGCCCACCGGGACCCGTCGATCATTGACAGAAGAGACAGAACGGCGGTCTGTCAGAAGATAGAGATCTTGTGTTTCTGCTAAGCGGGAAAATAGATCTCTCTTCCTCCAGTTAAGCCAGTGTTTCTCAACTCCAGTCCTCAAGGCGCCCCAACAGGTCATGTTTTCAGGATTTCCCACAGATGAAATGGCTGTGGTAATTACTAAGGCAGTGAAACTGATCAAATCACCTGTTCAAAACAATGGAGAGCCTGAAAACATGACCTGTTGGGGCGCCTTGAGGACTGGAGCTGAGAAACACTGAGTTAAGCCATTCCCCCCACACAGTTAGAAAGCACTCCCTAGGACAGTGATGGTGAACATCTGGGGTGCCAAGGCTCACCATCACTGCCCTAGGAGCACACTTAACCCTGATGTTAACCCCTTCGCTGCCAGTGTCATTTGTACAGTGACAGTGCATATTTTTTTTTAGCACTGATCATTGTATTGGTGTCACTGGTCCCCAAAAAGTGTCACTTTACATCCGATTAGTCCCCCGCAATATTGCAGTCCCACAAAAAAAGAATGTTCGCCGCCATTCCTAGTAAAAATAAAAACAAAAAAACGCCATCAAAATATCCCATAGTTTGTAGGCGCTATAACTTTTGCACAAACCAATCAATATACACTTATTGGGATTTTTTATTTATTTTTTTTAACCACTTAAGACCCGGACCAATACGCAGCACAAGGCCCAGGCCCCTTTTTGCGATTCGGCACTGCGTCGCTTTAACTGAAAATTGCACGGTCGTGCGACGTGGCTCCCAAAAAAAATTGGCGTCTTTTTTTCCCTCCTAATAGAGCTTTCTTTTGGTGGTATTTGATCACCTCTGCGGTTTTTATTTTTTGCGCTGTAAACAAAAATAGAGCGTAAATTTTGAAAAAGATACAATATTTTTTACTTTTTGCTATAATAAATATCCCCCAAAAAATATATAAAAAAAATTTTTTTTTCCTCAGTTTAGGCCGATACGTATTTTTCTACTTATTTTTGGTTAAAAAAAAAAAAAAAAAAAAATCGCAATCGGCGTTTATTGATTGGTTTGCGCAAAAGTTATAGCGT
This sequence comes from Rana muscosa, assembly GCA_029206835.1. Lineage (NCBI taxonomy): Eukaryota > Metazoa > Chordata > Amphibia > Anura > Ranidae > Rana > Rana muscosa. The sequence continues at coordinate 177,755,591 of CM055127.1, forward strand.
TTACAAAATAGGGGATAGTTTTATGGCATTTTTTTTAATTCTTTTTTTTACTAGTAATGGCGGCGATCAGCGATTTTTTTTGTGACTGCAACATTATGGCGGACACATCGGACACTTTTGACACTATTTTGGGACCATTGTCATTTTTACAGCGACCAGTGCTATAAAAATGCACTGATTACTGTTAAAATTACAGTGGCAGTGTAGGGGTTAAGTGAGCCCTGATTTGTGTTTTACTGTGGGGGGGCGTGGCTTAGCGTGTGATGTCACTGATAGTCGTTCCCTTTTACAGGGAACAGATGATCAGTGACCGTCTCACTAGGAAGCAGGGGGAGGTTTGTTTATACTTACCTCTCCCTATTCTTCCTCTCTGTGACCTGATCGCGGGACACCAGCGGTGATCGGGTCCGCTGTTCCCGCGGTGACGGTTACGCAGAAGAGGACAGGGTCGCGATCGCGCCGCGCTTGCGACCCACGGCTGGGCTCTTAAAGGGGACGTACCTGTACGCCCAAGTGCCCAGCTGTGCCATTTTGCCTATGTACATCGGCGTGCGGCGGTCCTCAAGTGGTTAAACGTGTAGCAGAATACATATTGGCCCAAATTTTATTTAATTAATTTTTTTCAAAATTGTCTTTTTTTTTTTATAGCACAAAAAATAAAAATGCGGAGGTGATCAAATACCACCAAAAGAAAGCTCTATTTGTAAAGAAAAATAGGACGTCAACTTTATTTGGGTACAGCGCTGCACGACCGCGCAATTGTCAGCTAAAGCGAAGATAGTGTGAACAGTCCCTATGAGTGGCAAGGCTTTATGCCTTCACTTTTCTAATGGGATGGTGTTTGGCAACCCTGCCAGTCGGTGTTGGTGTGAATGAGCTCTAACCAAAATTTTAGGGTGGGGTGACCCCAGTATGATGGGAAATCGTGGTGGAAAGACTTGTTTTTAATTCGGGTGAAGACACTCAGGAGGAAGACATTGTGTAAAACATCCAATTTATTAGAAGACAACACAAGGCTTGGAATGGTGGAGACACAGGGTGACCCTTTACTGTGAAGGCACTTAGCGGCATTAATGATCCACAGACAGTTCTAGCTGCAGGCAGTCATATGCTGTAGTGATAAAAAAAAAAAAAAACACAACTAGGGGATTGTGGGTAAGAAAAGAGTCAGATAAATTCAGTCTTGAGGTTCACTTGGTACCTAGAAAAAGAAAAACTGATCCCATTCTTAAGCCCCATACACACGGTCTGACTTTTAAATTTCCAGGTTTTCAAAAAAATCTGAGCGTGTGTACTAACTTTTTCGGTTTTCATCGGACAAAAGTTCGCTCTGCAAACGGACAAACTTTACGGCAACAAAAGTCCTACGGTGCAAAGTCCTGCCGTGTGTACAGAAATCCATCGGACTTTAGTCCGAAGTACAAATACACATGCTCAGAACCAATGTTAAAATCAACCAACAATAGCAGAAGTTGACCAAAGGGTGGCGGTAAAGAGCAGAAAAACCACGTAGTACGTCAATTACGTCACTACGTTCATGTTTGTTGTACAAGTTCACGGCCAACACCCTTCAAACAAAAATCCACGGAAAAGTTTGTTTGAAGTCCGATCGTGTGTATGAGGCTTAAGAACCACCAATTCCTGAGTTGTTGCTCATTGGCTTCAATCTTCCCCAAAATTTCTCAGCCACCCCTAGGAAGGTCCTCATATCTGGCAGAATATTTCAGACAGAACTGCTCTACTCATCCTGAATTGCGATAAAACCGCTAAGAAACCTTTAGAAATAAAAATGTTGATATCCATAAAAAAAAAAAATGGTAACACTGTTAATTAAAAATTCCTGAGTGTCGTTGCAGACATAATGCAGAAAGCGCCACGGGCGATCTTCAGTGTGTCTTGCGCTTGTTCTTCTTCTTCTTCTGGGGCTTGGCGGTGAGGTAGCGCAGCCGCACCACGTTCAGCAGCAGCAAGGAGAAGTTTAGGACGTAGGTGGTGATGCAGATGACGCAGAAGTCCTCCAGGATGTAGAAGAGGATGTAGGCCAGGTAGAGGGAGCCGGCGATGGACACCAGCGATGTCACTAGGAGGGTGGCGGCCGCGGCCAACGAGGGCACAAATCCTGAAGAGGAATAAAAATCTATTAACAGGAAGCAAGTGGGCATTGTGATGTGAAGATTCAGTATAAGAGCGCAGCCTGTACTGTACCTTCTTACTCCGAGTTCACTGCCTACTGTTAGCTTCTGACCTCTGACCTCCTTCCCCTCCCCTCATTCAAGCCTCCCCCCACCCACCATTCCTCTCAACCAAACCTTCCCGACTCCTCCAAACCTCTCCCCACCCACCATTCCTCTCGACCAAACCTTCCCCCTCCTCCAAACCTTCTCCCCTCATCCGTAGAACTATAAAGAACTGACCTCTGATCTCCATAAACCCTTCCTCATTAGCACCCCCCCCCCCCCCCGCCTGTCCAACAAACCCCCTCCTCTTCTCCAAAACCACCCTCTCATCCAAACCACGCCCTTCCTTCCCCATCTGTAGAACTACAAAGAACTGACCTCATCGCCATAAACCCATCCTTATTAAAGCCCCCCCGTCCGAAAAAAAAACAAAAAAAAAAAACCCTTGTCTAAAACCACCCTCCTCTCATCCGAACCCCTCCCCCATCTGTAGAACTACAAAGAACTGACCTCATCTCCGTAAACCCATCCTTATTAGCACCCCTGTCCAAAAAAAAAAAACTTGTCCAAAACCACCCTCCTCTCATCCGAACCCCTCCCCCATCTGTAGAACTACAAAGAACTGACCTTATCTCCGTAAACCCTTCCTCATTAGCACCCCCCCCCCCCCCCCCGCCTGTCCAACAAATCCCTTCTTGTCCAAAACCACCGCCCCTCCTTCCCCATCTGTAGAACTACAAAGAACTGACCTCATCGCCGCCAACCCATCCTTATTACCACCCCTGTCCAAAAAAAAAAAACTTGTCCAAAACCACCCTCCTCTCATCCGAACCACCCCCCCCCCCTCCTATCTGTAGAGTTACAGAGAACTACCGTAAACCCCTCCTCACCAAACCCCCCCCCCTCCCCACTCATCCAAAAACCCCTCAACTCATCTCCATAAACCATAGGTGTGCGCAGCCTAATGCATTAAAGGTGTGCACCCCAAAGCTCAAACACACACTACCAATCACTCACCATGTTCATTCAGAAAGGGAAGAGGCTGATAAATACATATTTACTGGCCCCTTCCCTCACTCACCCTAAAACATCTCCGCAGCAACAATCCGGCAGGAGAGGAGAGGAGGGAAGGCGGAGGTGCTGCAGAAAGAAGGAGTGGGGAGCCAGGGCAGAAGGGGGAATCTGTGCTGCACAGGGTGATTAGGGTGTGCCTGGGCACATCCGGCACACCCTGTGCGCACGCCTATGCCATAAACCCGCATTTTGTATACTGTAGGTAGAAAACGCAGAAAGTCATCAGCTCACAAGATTTCTACCAGGATTGGCACTTTCTGCACTTTTCGAACACGCATAAAACTCCGTACTATATTTAAGAAACCAAAAAGTGAGCAAACAATGGAAATTTCAATAGAAAAAAAGAATAGAATAGAGCAATAGAAAATAAGAATGTACATACATTGTAAACCCCAACTAGTACCACGGATCCCACTGTGTAACAATAAGCAATATATGTCCGGAGGTTCTCATTTCTCCAGGTCATGGAACATCTAGCAGTAGTTGGCGACATTCAACTTGGACTTGTTCTGTTGATAGACCATCAACATCTACAAGAGCCCAGTCCTGTTCTTACACAGGACACGTCATCATTTCTAATGAGTGTTGGAAACATACCATATAGGTAGCACACCATGTCCAATCACCACGGAATGTATAGATGTTGATTGCCCAAGAACAGGATGAAATGTGTGAACATTGTGGAACCCTCCTATCCTAGTTACATAATTCCATCCAGGGCCGTCTTTAAGGCAGGGTAAAAGGGGCAGCTGCCCTGGGCCCTGTCATTGTGGTGGGGCCCAAAGAAGCTGCCTCATACTTGCCAACTATCCTGGTTTAAATTCCCTTGAAGTTTTAGTCCTTTGCTGTGTCCGGATATCTCAGTGTGAAGGTCTGTTGCTAATGCTTCCCAGCTCTGCCCTATTGTTGTGTACGGATGACTCACCTGCAGACCCTGTGTTTACATGTAAATAACTGGCATTCATATGTAAATAGCGGCGGCCGGTGGCATTCATATGTAAATAAAGGCGGCATTCATATATATCATGCTACCCTAAAGGTCATATCCACCATCACCTATACTGAATGCCGTTGGATCCCTAGGAGTTTTCTGTCTATTGATGGGTCCACTCACCTCCCCGATCCATGGTGTGCAGGAAGTGAGGAGATGATGTGCTGTAACTTCTAGCAACCAATCGGTGACCAGTATTACTGTACAGTAATCTCTAGCAACCAATCAACAAGCAGAAATCATGTGCTGTAACCTCTAGCAACTAATCAGTGAGCCGTAATGTGTGCTGTAACCTCTAGAAACCAGTCAGTAAGCGGTAATGATAAGCTGTAACCTCTGGCAACCAATCGCAATCGCTCCCTGATCGGATACAGTCAACTGATTTTTAGTCTAGATGCTATTGATTGTATGTCTTAGCGCAGGTGGAGAGCGAAATTTGCCCCCGCACCCCCAAGAATATTTTTGCCCAGGTTCCAATTAATATTAAAGACGGCCCTGATTCCCTCCTTGGAGTCTGGAAGTCTTCACAGATGTAAGGTATTCGATTTTTATAGCTGAAGTTAGTTGGTGTCAAGTCATTGGAGTACAAGAGCATTATAAGTGGAAGGCAGATGGTGTCGAAGGACCTCACCCCTGTTCAGGGATTCTATTCCAGTTCCATCGAGGCTACTTTTAAAGGGGGTTGTAAAGGTTCGTTTTTTTATTTTCCAAACACCGTATATACTTGAGTATAAGCCGACCCGAATATAAGCCGAGGCACCTAATTTTACCACAAAAAAATGGGAAAGCGTATTGACTCGAGTATAAGCCTAGGGTGTCCATCTGCATGCCTCACTGTGTCCATGCCTCCCTGTGCCCAAGACTAGACTGACGTTTAACATGGGAGTCTATAGAAGGGGTGCCCGGCTTTGAAAAATCGGTGCTCCCCGGCTGTAGGTCCCCCAGACAACAAACTTTGCACACTTGTAGAGGAGAAATGGGGCTACATGTGTGCCAAGCTTCGGGTCCAGGGGACCTACGACCAGCCGATATCGGGTCCCCAAAGTCACCGGAGAAATGTCCATTTAACATGGGAGTCTATAGAAGTGGTGCCCGGCTTTGAAAAATTGGTGCTCGCTGGCCGTAAGTCCCCTGGACAACAAACTTTGCACACTTGTAGAGGAAGAGTGGGGATACATGTGTGCCAAGTTTGGGGTCCAGGGGACCTACGGCCGGCTGGTACCAGGTCCCCAAAGTACGGGAGATCAGGCGCAAAAAAGGTGACTCGAGTATAAGCCGAGGGGGGCATTTTCAGCACAAAAAAAATATGTGCTGAAAAACTCGGTTTATACTCGAGTATATACGGTAGGTTCCTTTAAGCTGGTGCATTGTTGGTTCACTTACCTTTTCCTTCGATTTCCCTTCTAAATGTTTTTTTTCCTTTGTCTAAATTTCTCACTTCCTGTTCCTCAGTAAGCTTGCCCCCATCATCCGAACCGTTCTGGCAGGGGGTTAGTCAGCATGCTCGCCCCCTCCCTTGGGACTATATCCCTGCGGGGTGACACTGTGTTGTGTAGTCCCAAGGGAGGGGGCGAGCACGCTGACTAACCCCCAGCCAGATGTAGTCCCAAGGAAGTCTTGATGGGGGAGGGGGCGAGCACGCTGACTAACCCCCAGCCAGGGGGGTGTGCTCGCCCCCTCCCCCATCAAGACTGACACCGCGGGAAAGGAAACCTGACTCGAGTATAAGCTAAGGGGGGCCTTTTCAGCACAAAAAAAAAAAAAATGTGCTGAAAAACTTGGCTTATACTCGAGTATATACGGTAAATGCTGGGGTGTGTTCCTGACACTCACTGAAGATGGAGTAGCATCTTGGAGAAGCCAGAAAACAAACATCAATCAACACTAAGAACAGGGAGGGTTCCTGTAGAGGTTCATTATCCATCCTGTTTTTGGACACCCCACACATACACACTCCATGGTGATAAGATTGAGATATGTGTGCTACCTATGTGTATATAAATCATGGGGAATGTTCTTGACACCCATTGGAACTGAAGAAATGTCTTGCTGAAGCTATGAAACATCTTCAACATCAATCAACATTCTCCGAGAACAGGACGGGTTGTTCTAGATGTTGATTGCTCATTCTGGTCTTGGACAATTGGCATCTACACATTTCACAGCGATTGGATTAAGGTGTTGGTACGACCTGCGCAGATAGATATGGTAGGATATGCGCCTGACACTTATTGAAACTGAAGTGGCGGCTGGGAGGAGCTACAGTACAAAACATCTTCAACATCAATCAACATTGTGCCGAAAAGCATGGGTTCATGTACATGTTGGCTGGCCGAGAACGGCATGGGTTGGTGTAGACGCTGACTGGCTGAGAACGGCATGGGTTGGTGTACATGCTGACTGGCCGAGAACGGCATGGGTTGGTGTACATGCTGACTGGCCGAGAACGGCATGGGTTGGTGTACATGCTGACTGGCCGAGAATGGCATGGGTTGGTGTACATGCTGACTGGCCGAGAACGGCATGGGTTCATGTACATGCTGACTGGCCGAGAACGGCATGGGTTCGTGTACAGGTTGACTGGCCGAGAACAGCATGGGTTCGTGTACAGGTTGACTGGCCGAGAACAGCATGGGTTCGTGTACAGGTTGACTGGCCGAGAACGGCATGGGTTCGTGTACAGGTTGACTGGCCGAGAACAGCATGGGTTCGTGTACAGGTTGACTGGCCGAGAACAGCATGGGTTCGTGTACAGGTTGACTGGCCGAGAACGGCATGGGTTCGTGTACAGGTTGACTGGCCGAGAACAGCATGGGTTCGTGTACAGGTTGACTGGCCGAGAACGGCATGGGTTCGTGTACATGCTGACTGGCCGAGAACGGCATGGGTTCGTGTACAGGTTGACTGGCCGAGAACAGCATGGGTTCGTGTACAGGTTGACTGGCCGAGAACGGCATGGGTTCGTGTACATGTTGGCTGGCCGAGAACGGCATGGGTTGGTGTACATGCTGACTGGCCGAGAACGGCATGGGTTCATGTAGACGCTGACTGGCCGAGAACGGCATGGGTTGGTGTACATGCTGACTGGCCGAGAACGGCATGGGTTCATGTACATGCTGACTGGCCGAGAACGGCATGGGTTCGTGTACATGCTGACTGGCCGAGAACGGCATGGGTTGGTGTAGACGCTGACTGGCCGAGAACGGCATGGGTTGGTGTAGACGCTGACTGGCCGAGAACGGCATGGGTTCATGTACATGCTGACTGGCCGAGAACGGCATGGGTTGGTGTACATGCTGACTGGCCGAGAACGGCATGGGTTCTTGTAGACGCGGACTGGCCGAGAACGGCATGGGTTGGTGTAGACGCTGACTGGCTGAGAACGGGATGGGTTGGTGTACATGCTGACTGGCCGAGAACGGCATGGGTTCTTGTAGACGCGGACTGGCCGAGAACGGCATGGGTTGGTGTAGACGCTGACTGGCTGAGAACGGCATGGGTTGGTGTACATGCTGACTGGCCGAGAACGGCATGGGTTCATGTACATGCTGACTGGCCGAGAACGGCATGGGTTCGTGTACATGCTGACTGGCCGAGAACGGCTTGGGTTGGTGTACATGCTGACTGGCTGAGAACGGCATGGGTTGGTGTACATGCTGACTGGCCGAGAACGGCATGGGTTCTTGTAGACGCGAACTGGCCGAGAACGGCATGGGTTGGTGTAGACACTGACTGGCTGAGAACGGCATGGGTTGGTGTACATGCTGACTGGCCGAGAACGGCATGGGTTGGTGTACATGCTGACTGGCCGAGAACGGCATGGGTTCATGTACATGCTGACTGGCCGAGAACGGCATGGGTTGGTGTACATGCTGACTGGCCGAGAACGGCATGGGTTGGTGTACATGCTGACTGGCCGAGAACGGCATGGGTTGGTGTACATGCTGACTGGCCGAGAACGGCATGGGTTGGTGTAGACGCTGACTGGCTGAGAACGGCATGGGTTCTTGTAGACGCGGACTGGCCGAGAACGGCATGGGTTGGTGTAGACGCTGACTGGCTGAGAACGGCATGGATTGGTGTACATGCTGACTGGCCGAGAACGGCATGGGTTCATGTACATGCTGACTGGCCGAGAACGGCATGGGTTGGTGTACATGCTGACTGGCCGAGAACGGCATGGGTTGGTGTACATGCTGACTGGCCGAGAACGGCATGGGTTGGTGTACATGCTGACTGGCTGAGAACGGCATGGGTTCTTGTAGACGCTGACTGGCCGAGAACGGCATGGGTTGGTGTAGACGCTGACTGGCTGAGAACGGCATGGGTTGGTGTACATACTGACTGGCCGAGAACGGCATGGGTTGGTGTACATGCTGACTGGCCGAGAACGGCATGGGTTGGTGTACATGCTGACTGGCCGAGAACGGCATGGGTTGGTGTACATGCTGACTGGCTGAGAACGGCATGGGTTGGTGTAGACGCTGACTGGCTGAGAACGGCATGGGTTCTTGTAGATGCTGACTGGCCGAGAACGGCATGGGTTGGTGTACATGCTGACTGGCCGAGAACAGCATGGGTTGGTGTACATGCTGACTGGCTGAGAACGGCATGGGTTCTTGTAGACGCTGACTGGCCGAGAACGGCATGGGTTGGTGTAGACGCTGACTGGCTGAGAACGGCATGGGTTGGTGTACATGCTGACTGGCTGAGAACGGCATGGGTTGGTGTAGACGCTGACTGGCTGAGAACGGCATGGGTTCGTGTACATGCTGACTGGCTGAGAACGGCATGGGTTGGTGTACATGCTGACTGGCTGAGAACGGCATGGGTTGGTGTAGACGCTGACTGGCTGAGAACGGCATGGGTTCATGTACATGCTGACTGGCCGAGAACGGCATGGGTTGGTGTAGACGCTGACTGGCTGAGAACGGCATGGGTTGGTGTAGACGCTGACTGGCTGAGAACGGCATGGGTTGGTGTAGACGCTGACTGGCTGAGAACGGCATGGGTTCATGTACATGCTGACTGGCCGAGAACGGCATGGGTTGGTGTAGACGCTGACTGGCTGAGAACGGCATGGGTTGGTGTAGACGCTGACTGGCTGAGAACGGCATGGGTTGGTGTAGACGCTGACTGGCTGAGAACGGCATGGGTTGGTGTAGACGCTGACTGGCTGAGAACGGCATGGGTTCGTGTACATGCTGACTGGCTGAGAACGGCATGGGTTGGTGTAGACGCTGACTGGCTGAGAACGGCATGGGTTCTTGTAGATGCTGACTGGCCGAGAACGGCATGGGTTGGTGTAGACGCTGACTGGCTGAGAACGGCATGGGTTCTTGTAGATGCTGACTGGCCGAGAACGGCATGGGTTGGTGTAGACGCTGACTGGCTGAGAACGGCATGGGTTCTTGTAGATGCTGACTGGCTGAGAACGGCATGGGTTGGTGTAGACGCTGACTGGCTGAGAACGGCATGGGTTGGTGTACATGTTGGCTGGCCGAGAACGGCATGGGTTCTTGTAGACGCTGACTGGCCGAGAACGGCATGGGTTGGTGTACATGCTGACTGGCTGAGAACGGCATGGGTTGGTGTACATGTTGGCTGGCCGAGAACGGCATGGGTTCTTGTAGAGGTTTGTGGTCCATCTTGTTCTTGGACAATCAACATCTACACATTCCATGGGGAATGGATGAAGGTGTTGGCACTACCTGTGAGGACACAAACGTTGGAGTATCTTCCTGACTCATTAGAATTGAGGAAGTATCTGGGATAGAACTACAAAAACATCTTCAACATTACAATTAAGTCCCGTTGACAAATACTACTTGGGAGGGGATTATCACACCGATCCCCATACTCCGATCCCCCTGACTGCTGGCCAATTGTTTTCGCTCACTGCAGCTCTGGATAGAACAGATTGTGTATTTGCGGTTGAATGGTGAAGGTCGCATTTGTATCGGGAATCCCAATAAAAGAAAATGAGGCTTGCCTATCCAGAATGTGGTGATATAGGAAGATTATCTGATATCAGAACCACACCTATTGTTCTTGACTCTTCTTATTACAAAACATTATAGAGTGCAATTTCCTGCCCAATGACATGATCTACAGCTCAGGAGCGGGTAAGAAGCTTGGATGGGGGTTGGGTCAGGTTAGGATCAAAGGTGCCTAGGTTGCCTGTAGTAACACACATGTGGAGTAATGACCGGGCTCCCTGTAGTAACACACATGTGGAGTAATGATCGGCTCCCTGTAGTAACACACATGTGGAGTAATGATCGGCTCCCTGTAGTAACACACATGTGGAGTAATGATCGGCTCCCTGTAGTAACACACATGTGGAGTAATGACCGGGCTCCCTGTAGTAACACACATGTGGAGTAATGATCAGGCTCCCTGTAGTAACACACATGTGGAGTAATGATCAGCTCCCTGTAGTAACACACATGTGGAGTAATGATCAGGCTCCCTGTAGTAACACACATGTGGAGTAATGATCGGCTCCCTGTAGTAACACACATGTGGAGTAATGATCAGGCTCCCTGTAGTAACACACATGTGGAGTAATGATCAGGCTCCCTGTAGTAACACACATGTGGAGTAATGATCGGCTCCCTGTAGTAACACACATGTGGAGTAATGATCGGCTCCCTGTAGTAACACACATGTGGAGTAATGATCAGGCTCCCTGTAGTAACACACATGTGGAGTAATGATCGGCTCCCTGTAGTAACACACATGTGGAGTAATGATCAGGCTCCCTGTAGTAACACACATGTGGAGTAATGATCAGGCTCCCTGTAGTAACACACATGTGGAGTAATGATCAGGCTCCCTGTAGTAACACACATGTGGAGTAATGATCAGCTCCCTGTAGTAACACACATGTGGAGTAATGATCGGCTCCCTGTAGTAACACACATGTGGAGTAATGATCAGGCTCCCTGTAGTAACACACATGTGGAGTAATGATCGGGCTCCCTGTAGTAACACACATGTGGAGTAATGATCAGCTCCCTGTAGTAACACACATGTGGAGTAATGATCAGGCTCCCTGTAGTAACACACATGTGGAGTAATGATCAGGCTCCCTGTAGTAACACACATGTGGAGTAATGATCGGGCTCCCTGTAGTAACACACATGTGGAGTAATGATCAGCTCCCTGTAGTAACACACATGTGGAGTAATGATCAGGCTCCCTGTAGTAACACACATGTGGAGTAATGATCGGCTCCCTGTAGTAACACACATGTGGAGTAATGATCAGGCTCCCTGTAGTAACACACATGTGGAGTAATGATCAGGCTCCCTGTAGTAACACACATGTGGAGTAATGATCGGCTCCCTGTAGTAACACACATGTGGAGTAATGATCGGGCTCCCTGTAGTAACACACATGTGGAGTAATGATCGGGCTCCCTGTAGTAACACACATGTGGAGTAATGACCGGGCTCCCTGTAGTAACACACATGTGGAGTAATGATCGGCTCCCTGTAGTAACACACATGTGGAGTAATGATCGGCTCCCTGTAGTAACACACATGTGGAGTAATGATCAGCTCCCTGTAGTAACACACATGTGGAGTAATGATCGGCTCCCTGTAGTAACACACATGTGGAGTAATGATCGGCTCCCTGTAGTAACACACATGTGGAGTAATGATCGGGCTCCCTGTAGTAACACACATGTGGAGTAATGACCGGGCTCCCTGTAGTAACACACATGTGGAGTAATGATCGGCTCCCTGTAGTAACACACATGTGGAGTAATGATCGGCTCCCTGTAGTAACACACATGTGGAGTAATGATCAGGCTCCCTGTAGTAACACACATGTGGAGTAATGATCAGGCTCCCTGTAGTAACACACATGTGGAGTAATGATCGGGCTCCCTGTAGTAACACACATGTGGAGTAATGATCGGCTCCCTGTAGTAACACACATGTGGAGTAATGATCGGCTCCCTGTAGTAACACACATGTGGAGTAATGATCGGCTCCCTGTAGTAACACACATGTGGAGTAATGACCGGGCTCCCTGTAGTAACACACATGTGGAGTAATGATCAGGCTCCCTGTAGTAACACACATGTGGAGTAATGATCAGCTCCCTGTAGTAACACACATGTGGAGTAATGATCAGGCTCCCTGTAGTAACACACATGTGGAGTAATGATCGGCTCCCTGTAGTAACACACATGTGGAGTAATGATCAGGCTCCCTGTAGTAACACACATGTGGAGTAATGATCAGGCTCCCTGTAGTAACACACATGTGGAGTAATGATCGGCTCCCTGTAGTAACACACATGTGGAGTAATGATCGGCTCCCTGTAGTAACACACATGTGGAGTAATGATCAGGCTCCCTGTAGTAACACACATGTGGAGTAATGATCGGCTCCCTGTAGTAACACACATGTGGAGTAATGATCAGGCTCCCTGTAGTAACACACATGTGGAGTAATGATCAGGCTCCCTGTAGTAACACACATGTGGAGTAATGATCAGGCTCCCTGTAGTAACACACATGTGGAGTAATGATCGGCTCCCTGTAGTAACACACATGTGGAGTAATGATCGGCTCCCTGTAGTAACACACATGTGGAGTAATGATCAGGCTCCCTGTAGTAACACACATGTGGAGTAATGATCGGGCTCCCTGTAGTAACACACATGTGGAGTAATGATCAGCTCCCTGTAGTAACACACATGTGGAGTAATGATCAGGCTCCCTGTAGTAACACACATGTGGAGTAATGATCAGGCTCCCTGTAGTAACACACATGTGGAGTAATGATCGGGCTCCCTGTAGTAACACACATGTGGAGTAATGATCAGCTCCCTGTAGTAACACACATGTGGAGTAATGATCAGGCTCCCTGTAGTAACACACATGTGGAGTAATGATCGGCTCCCTGTAGTAACACACATGTGGAGTAATGATCAGGCTCCCTGTAGTAACACACATGTGGAGTAATGATCAGGCTCCCTGTAGTAACACACATGTGGAGTAATGATCGGCTCCCTGTAGTAACACACATGTGGAGTAATGATCGGGCTCCCTGTAGTAACACACATGTGGAGTAATGATCAGGCTCCCTGTAGTAACACACATGTGGAGTAATGACCGGGCTCCCTGTAGTAACACACATGTGGAGTAATGATCGGCTCCCTGTAGTAACACACATGTGGAGTAATGATCGGCTCCCTGTAGTAACACACATGTGGAGTAATGATCAGCTCCCTGTAGTAACACACATGTGGAGTAATGATCGGCTCCCTGTAGTAACACACATGTGGAGTAATGATCGGGCTCCCTGTAGTAACACACATGTGGAGTAATGATCAGCTCCCTGTAGTAACACACATGTGGAGTAATGATCAGGCTCCCTGTAGTAACACACATGTGGAGTAATGATCGGCTCCCTGTAGTAACACACATGTGGAGTAATGATCAGGCTCCCTGTAGTAACACACATGTGGAGTAATGATCAGGCTCCCTGTAGTAACACACATGTGGAGTAATGATCGGCTCCCTGTAGTAACACACATGTGGAGTAATGATCGGCTCCCTGTAGTAACACACATGTGGAGTAATGATCGGCTCCCTGTAGTAACACACATGTGGAGTAATGATCGGCTCCCTGTAGTAACACACATGTGGAGTAATGACCGGGCTCCCTGTAGTAACACACATGTGGAGTAATGATCGGCTCCCTGTAGTAACACACATGTGGAGTAATGACCGGGCTCCCTGTAGTAACACACATGTGGAGTAATGATCGGCTCCCTGTAGTAACACACATGTGGAGTAATGATCGGCTCCCTGTAGTAACACACATGTGGAGTAATGATCGGGCTCCCTGTAGTAACACACATGTGGAGTAATGATCAGCTCCCTGTAGTAACACACATGTGGAGTAATGATCAGGCTCCCTGTAGTAACACACATGTGGAGTAATGACCGGGCTCCCTGTAGTAACACACATGTGGAGTAATGATCAGGCTCCCTGTAGTAACACACATGTGGAGTAATGATCAGGCTCCCTGTAGTAACACACATGTGGAGTAATGACCGGGCTCCCTGTAGTAACACACATGTGGAGTAATGATCGGCTCCCTGTAGTAACACACATGTGGAGTAATGATCAGCTCCCTGTAGTAACACACATGTGGAGTAATGATCAGGCTCCCTGTAGTAACACACATGTGGAGTAATGATCGGCTCCCTGTAGTAACACACATGTGGAGTAATGATCAGGCTCCCTGTAGTAACACACATGTGGAGTAATGACCGGGCTCCCTGTAGTAACACACATGTGGAGTAATGATCGGCTCCCTGTAGTAACACACATGTGGAGTAATGATCAGCTCCCTGTAGTAACACACATGTGGAGTAATGATCAGCTCCCTGTAGTAACACACATGTGGAGTAATGATCAGGCTCCCTGTAGTAACACACATGTGGAGTAATGATCGGCTCCCTGTAGTAACACACATGTGGAGTAATGATCAGGCTCCCTGTAGTAACACACATGTGGAGTAATGACCGGGCTCCCTGTAGTAACACACATGTGGAGTAATGATCGGCTCCCTGTAGTAACACACATGTGGAGTAATGATCGGCTCCCTGTAGTAACACACATGTGGAGTAATGATCAGCTCCCTGTAGTAACACACATGTGGAGTAATGATCAGCTCCCTGTAGTAACACACATGTGGAGTAATGATCAGGCTCCCTGTAGTAACACACATGTGGAGTAATGACCGGGCTCCCTGTAGTAACACACATGTGGAGTAATGATCAGCTCCCTGTAGTAACACACATGTGGAGTAATGATCGGCTCCCTGTAGTAACACACATGTGGAGTAATGATCGGCTCCCTGTAGTAACACACATGTGGAGTAATGATCAGGCTCCCTGTAGTAACACACATGTGGAGTAATGATCGGCTCCCTGTAGTAACACACATGTGGAGTAATGATCAGCTCCCTGTAGTAACACACATGTGGAGTAATGATCGGCTCCCTGTAGTAACACACATGTGGAGTAATGATCGGCTCCCTGTAGTAACACACATGTGGAGTAATGATCGGGCTCCCTGTAGTAACACACATGTGGAGTAATGATCAGGCTCCCTGTAGTAACACACATGTGGAGTAATGATCAGCTCCCTGTAGTAACACACATGTGGAGTAATGATCAGCTCCCTGTAGTAACACACATGTGGAGTAATGATCAGGCTCCCTGTAGTAACACACATGTGGAGTAATGATCAGCTCCCTGTAGTAACACACATGTGGAGTAATGATCGGCTCCCTGTAGTAACACACATGTGGAGTAATGATCAGGCTCCCTGTAGTAACACACATGTGGAGTAATGATCAGGCTCCCTGTAGTAACACACATGTGGAGTAATGACCGGGCTCCCTGTAGTAACACACATGTGGAGTAATGATCGGCTCCCTGTAGTAACACACATGTGGAGTAATGATCAGGCTCCCTGTAGTAACACACATGTGGAGTAATGATCAGGCTCCCTGTAGTAACACACATGTGGAGTAATGATCAGGCTCCCTGTAGTAACACACATGTGGAGTAATGACCGGGCTCCCTGTAGTAACACACATGTGGAGTAATGATCAGGCTCCCTGTAGTAACACACATGTGGAGTAATGACCGGGCTCCCTGTAGTAACACACATGTGGAGTAATGACCGGGCTCCCTGTAGTAACACACATGTGGAGTAATGATCGGCTCCCTGTAGTAACACACATGTGGAGTAATGATCGGCTCCCTGTAGTAACACACATGTGGAGTAATGACCGGGCTCCCTGTAGTAACACACATGTGGAGTAATGACCGGGCTCCCTGTAGTAACACACATGTGGAGTAATGATCGGCTCCCTGTAGTAACACACATGTGGAGTAATGATCGGCTCCCTGTAGTAACACACATGTGGAGTAATGATCAGGCTCCCTGTAGTAACACACATGTGGAGTAATGATCAGCTCCCTGTAGTAACACACATGTGGAGTAATGATCAGGCTCCCTGTAGTAACACACATGTGGAGTAATGATCAGGCTCCCTGTAGTAACACACATGTGGAGTAATGACCGGGCTCCCTGTAGTAACACACATGTGGAGTAATGATCAGGCTCCCTGTAGTAACACACATGTGGAGTAATGATCAGCTCCCTGTAGTAACACACATGTGGAGTAATGATCAGGCTCCCTGTAGTAACACACATGTGGAGTAATGATCAGGCTCCCTGTAGTAACACACATGTGGAGTAATGACCGGGCTCCCTGTAGTAACACACATGTGGAGTAATGATCAGGCTCCCTGTAGTAACACACATGTGGAGTAATGATCGGCTCCCTGTAGTAACACACATGTGGAGTAATGATCGGCTCCCTGTAGTAACACACATGTGGAGTAATGATCAGGCTCCCTGTAGTAACACACATGTGGAGTAATGATCAGCTCCCTGTAGTAACACACATGTGGAGTAATGATCAGGCTCCCTGTAGTAACACACATGTGGAGTAATGATCAGGCTCCCTGTAGTAACACACATGTGGAGTAATGACCGGGCTCCCTGTAGTAACACACATGTGGAGTAATGATCAGGCTCCCTGTAGTAACACACATGTGGAGTAATGATCAGCTCCCTGTAGTAACACACATGTGGAGTAATGATCAGGCTCCCTGTAGTAACACACATGTGGAGTAATGATCAGGCTCCCTGTAGTAACACACATGTGGAGTAATGACCGGGCTCCCTGTAGTAACACACATGTGGAGTAATGATCAGGCTCCCTGTAGTAACACACATGTGGAGTAATGATCGGCTCCCTGTAGTAACACACATGTGGAGTAATGATCGGCTCCCTGTAGTAACACACATGTGGAGTAATGATCAGGCTCCCTGTAGTAACACACATGTGGAGTAATGATCAGCTCCCTGTAGTAACACACATGTGGAGTAATGATCAGGCTCCCTGTAGTAACACACATGTGGAGTAATGATCAGGCTCCCTGTAGTAACACACATGTGGAGTAATGACCGGGCTCCCTGTAGTAACACACATGTGGAGTAATGATCAGGCTCCCTGTAGTAACACACATGTGGAGTAATGATCAGCTCCCTGTAGTAACACACATGTGGAGTAATGATCAGGCTCCCTGTAGTAACACACATGTGGAGTAATGATCAGGCTCCCTGTAGTAACACACATGTGGAGTAATGACCGGGCTCCCTGTAGTAACACACATGTGGAGTAATGATCAGGCTCCCTGTAGTAACACACATGTGGAGTAATGATCAGCTCCCTGTAGTAACACACATGTGGAGTAATGAAGGGTGCGGTTTCCCCAATACTCACCGAGTATTATCTGCAGGGTGTAGAAGAAGATTCCAAACACACTATTGGGCTGATTGAGGGGACTCCGCGCTCCCAATATACCTTCAACCAATCCAAAGCCTCGACCCCACCTGGAAGAGATGGCAAGAAGAATGAATATAAATCAGACAGGAATAGTGCAAAATCAGAGCGTGTTACACATCCTACAATCTGCACCACACATTGGTGTAGGAGAGGGAGCACCGATCCCCTACATGCCGATCCCTACACACCGATCCCCTACACGCCGATCCCTATGTAGGGCACACTGATCCCTACACGCCGATCCCCTACACGCCGATCCTCTACACGCCGATCCCTATGTAGGGCACACTGATCCCTATACACCGATCCCCTACACGCCGATCCCTATGTAGGACACACTGATCCCTATACACCGATCCCCTACACGCCGATCCCCTACACGCCGATCCCTATGTAGGGCACACTGATCCCTACACACCGATCCCCTACACGCCAATCCCTATGTAGGGCACACTGATCCCTACACGCCGATCCCCTACGTAGGGCACACTGATCCCTACACGCCGATCCCCTACACGCCGATCCCTATGTAGGGCACACTGATCCGTATACACCGATCCCCTACACGCCGATCCCTATGTAGGGCACACTGATCCCTACACACCGATCCCCTACACGCCGATCCCCTACACACCAATCCCCTACACGCCAATCCCCTACACGCCAATCCCCTACACGCCAATCCCTATGTAGGGCACACTGATCCCTACACGCCAATCCCCTACACGCCAATCCCCTACACGCCAATCCCCTACACTGGACGCTGACCTAGAGGTGATCCCTATGTGGGACGCATCAATTCCTATACACCGATTCCCTACACGCCGATCCCCTACACGCCGATCCCTATGTAGGACACACTGATCCCTACACACCAATCCCCTACACGCCGATCCCCTACACGCCGATCCCCTACACGCCGATCCCTATGTAGGGCACACTGATCCCTATACACCGATCCCCTACACGCCGATCCCCTACACGCCGATCCCTATGTAGGGCACACTGATCCCTACACACCGATCCCCTACACGCCGATCCCTATGTAGGGCACACTGATCCCTACACACCGATCCCCTACACGCCGATCCCCTACACCGGACGCTGACCTAGAGGTGATCCCTATGTGGGACACACCGATCCCCACACACTGATCCCCATGTAGGACACACCGATTCCTATACACCGATCCCTATGTAGTATGCACTGATCTGGAGGGGATCCCTACGTAGGGCACACTGATCCCCTCACACCGATCCCTATGTAGGACGCACCGATCCCCTACACACCGATCCCCTACACTGGACGCTGACCTAGAGGTGATCCCTATGTAGGACACACCGATCCCTATGTAGGATGCACCGATCCCTATGTAGGATGCACCGATCCCTATACACCGATCCCTACGTAGGACACACCGATCCCTATGTAGAATGCACCGATCCCTATACACCGATCCCTATGTAGGATGCACCGATCCCTATACACCGATCCCTACGTAGGACACACCGATCCCTATGTAGAATGCACCGATCCCTATACACCGATCCCTATGTAGGACACACCGATCCCTATACACCGATCCCTATGTAGGATACACCGATCCCTATGTAGGATACACCGATCCCTATACACCGATCCCCACACACTGACCTGGAGGTGAAGACCTTGGAGCAGCTGATGTCGGGGTTGATGTCACACAGGGCGGTGTATTCCGGGTCTCTCTCCCGGGAAGTCTCCACATGATAGGCGTACACCGACAGCCCGATCCCCGCCACACACAGCGCGACCCTCACCGCCCGCTCCATCCTCCGATCACCGCTGACGTGTCCCGCCTGCCCGGCCCCGCCCACCTACTTCATTACAGGAGGAGGAGGAAGGGACGGGGGAGGGGCTGCAGAGACCGTCTGCGCCGTCATCACTCACAGGGGGCGGGGCCGGTCATAAACCACATTGTGTCAACGTTAGGGGGCGGAGCATACGCTGCAGCTAATAGAATTGTTTCACTCGGAGGGCGGGGCTGATAATAAAGTACTGTGTATCTCTTGGAGGGGGCGGAGCATGCGCTGCAGCCAATACAATGTGTCCTTCTGAGATTGGAGAAGATACAAGGAGCTGAGATTAGAGGAGTGCAATGATTGTACAGAGGGGGAGGGGGGGGGGATCAGTGCTGGCCATACACAGGAGGACATTGTATATATAATATTATATATCATTGTCTATGGAAATCTGATCAGAGGATGGAATCGATCATTCCACTTATTGATCACATTGATCTCCTACAATCACATCTTCCCATCCACAATAATAAGAATATTTTTCTAAAAAATCGATCAGTTTTGCTTCTAATCGATCAATACGTCTTTCCGATAATTCACCGATCCAATCATATCCCATTCTATGAGGATTCCTTCCATCAGTGCGTTGGATACGAGTGCTGACCACACTATACAATTATTATTATAGAAGATCTGCCCTCACCGGACACTTTATTACGTCCTCCTTGCTGGCAGCGGGTTGGACCCCGTTTGGCCTTCATTCTTGGTGGCAGAGATACAACAAGGTGTTGGGAACTTTCCTCAGAGATTTTGCTCCATAGTGACATGATAGCATCACGCAGTCGCTGCAGATTTGTCGGCTGCACATCCATGACAGGAATCTCCCGTTCCACCACACCCCAAAGATGTTCTATTGGATGAGATGTGGAGGCCATTGGAGTGCAGTGACCTTTATTGTCCAGTGGTGAGATGATTGGAGGTTTGTGATATGGTGATTGGTGACATTATCCTGCTGGAAGGAGCCATCAGAAGATGGGGGACACTGTAGTCATAAAGGGATGGACATGGTCAGTGACAATACTCAGGTAGGTTCCCTCCCGCCATATAGACAAATGACAGCGGAGCGGGCGGCTCTCGTTCTGGGACGACGTCATATGATGGCACCGAGTCTCCTCATGATCGCAATGTCGGCAAAGAGCCGCGGCCCTTTACCCATGTGATCGGCTGTGTCCAATCACAGCTGATCACACGTAAACAGGGAGGTGCCGTTTATCGGCTCAACTTACCTCATACTGACAGAGTGTGAGGAGAGGAGAGCCAATCAGCAGCATCTCCTCCCAGGGGAGACCTGTACAGGTAATCAGGGCACTGATTACAATGTTGCCCCAACAGTGCCCATCAGTGACACTAGTCTGTGCCCATCAGTGCCCATTAGTGCCTACTCATCAGAGCCTCCCATCTGTGCCCATAAGTGCCCATCAGTGCCACCTATCAGTGCCACTCACTAGTGCCCATTAGTGCCGCTTATCAGTGCCCTTCAGTGGCGCTTATTAGTGCCCAACAGTGTTGCCTATCAGTGGCCATCAGTGCTTCCAGTCAGTGCCTATCAGTGTGACCTATCAGTGCCACCTATTAGTGCTCAATAGTGCTGCTTATTAGTGCCACCCCTTCAGTGCCATTTATCAGTGCCCATTAGTACGACCTATCAGTGCCCATCAGTGTAACCTATTAGTGCTCATAAGCTGCTGCTTATTAGTGCCCCCTCATCGGTGCCCTTCAGTGGCGCTTATCAGTGCCCAACAGTGCCGCCTATCAGTGCCCATCAGTGCTTCCTATCAGTGCAACCTATCAGTGCCCATCAGTGCTTCCTATCAGTGCCTATCAGTGCCACCTATCAGTGCCCATCAGTGCCACCTATCAGTGCTCAATAGTGCTGCTTATTAGTGCCCCCTCATCAGTGCCACCCCTTCAGTGCCATTTATCAGTGCCCATTAGTGCGAACTATCAGTGCCCATCAGGGTAACCTATTAGTGCTCATTAGTGCTCCCTCATCAGTGCCCTTCAGTGCCATTTATCAGTGCCCATCAGTGCGACCTATCAGTGCCCATCAGTGTAACCTATTAGTGCCCATCAGTGCCTCCTCATTAGTGCCGCCTCATCAGTGCATATCAGTGAAGGAGAAAAATTACTTTTTCACAAAATTTTCTGTCCGAAACTAGGAAAACTTTTTTTTTTCAAAAATGTGAGTCTTTTTTTTTTTGGGGGGAAAAAAATCAAAAACCCAGTGGTGATTAAATACCACCAAAATAAATCTCTATTTGTGGGAAGAAAATGATAAAGAATTCATTTGTGTACAGTGTTGTATGACCGCGTAATTGTCATTCAAAGTGTGACAGTGCTGAAAGATGAAAATTGGCCTCGGGAGGAAGGGGGTGAAAGTGCCCAGTATTGAAGTGGTTGATTGGTACTAAGGGACACAAAATGTGCCAAGAAAATATCCCCCACACCATTTCACCACCAACACAGGGGCAGACTGACCATTCCGGCTCTCAGGCACTGCCCGAGGGCCCCATGCCACTAGGGGGCCCCATCAGGTTTACCAGCCTCAGTAAAACCAGCGACAGTATGAAAAAATCTGTGTTTTTTTACAGCTGTCCCTGAAATGTCCCTTACCGACATCCTTTTGGTCTAAAAATCCCAAGATTATAGCTGCCCCGCCTCTCCGGTACCTTCTCAGTGTGTGTATGTATACTGTGTGTGCGTGTGTGTACTGTGTGTCTGTATGTGTATTCTGTGTGTATGTATACTGTGTGTATGTATACTGTGTGTGTACTGTGTGTATGTATGTGTATTCTGTGTGTATGTATACTGTGTGTATGTATACTGTGTGTGTACTGTGTGTATGTATACTGTGTGTGTGTGTACTGTGTGTATGTATACTGTGTGTATGTATACTGTGTGTGTACTGTGTGTATGTATGTGTATTCTGTGTGTATGTATACTGTGTGTATGTATACTGTGTGTGTACTGTGTGTATGTATACTGTGTGTGTGTGTACTGTGTGTATGTATACTGTGTGTATGTATACTGTGTGTGTACTGTGTGTATGTATACTGTGTGTGTGTGTACTGTGTGTATGTATACTGTGTGTGTGTGTGTACTGTGTGTATGTATGTGTATTCTGTGTGTATGTATACTGTGTGTATGTATACTGTGTGTGTACTGTGTGTATGTATACTGTGTGTGTGTGTACTGTGTGTATGTATACTGTGTGTATGTATACTGTGTGTGTACTGTGTGTATGTATACTGTGTGTGTGTGTACTGTGTGTATGTATACTGTGTGTATGTATACTGTGTGTGTGTGTACTGTGTGTATGTATGTGTATTCTGTGTGTATGTATACTGTGTGTATGTATACTGTGTGTGTGTGTACTGTGTGTATGTATACTGTGTGTGTGTACTGTGTGTATGTATGTGTATACTGTGTGTATGTATACTGTGTGTGTGTACTGTGTGTATGTATACTGTGTGTGTGTATACTGTGTGTATGTATACTGTGTGTGTGTACTGTGTGTATGTATGTGTATACTGTGTGTATGTATACTGTGTGTATGTATACTGTGTGTGTGTGTACTGTGTGTATGTATACTGTGTGTATGTATACTGTGTGTGTGTACTGTGTGTCTGTATGTGTATTCTGTGTGTATGTATACTGTGTGTATGTATACTGTGTGTGTGTGTACTGTGTGTATGTATGTGTATACTGTGTGTATGTATACTGTGTGTGTGTGTACTGTGTGTATGTATGTGTATACTGTGTGTATGTATACTGTGTGTATGTATACTGTGTGTGTGTGTACTGTGTGTATGTATGTGTATACTGTGTGTATGTATACTGTGTGTATGTATACTGTGTGTGTGTGTACTGTGTGTATGTATACTGTGTGTATGTATACTGTGTGTGTGTACTGTGTGTATGTATGTGTATACTGTGTGTATGTATACTGTGTGTGTGTACTGTGTGTCTGTATGTGTATTCTGTGTGTATGTATACTGTGTGTATGTATACTGTGTGTGTGTGTACTGTGTGTATGTATGTGTATACTGTGTGTATGTATACTGTGTGTATGTATACTGTGTGTGTGTGTACTGTGTGTATGTATGTGTATACTGTGTGTATGTATACTGTGTGTGTGTGTACTGTGTGTATGTATGTGTATGTATGTGTATACTGTGTGTATGTATACTGTGTGTATGTATACTGTGTGTGTGTGTACTGTGTGTATGTGTGTATGTATACTGTGTGTATGTATACTGTGTGTGTGTGTACTGTGTGTATGTATGTGTATACTGTGTGTATGTATACTGTGTGTGTGTGTACTGGGTGTATGTATGTGTATTCTGTGTGTATGTATACTGTGTGTATGTATACTGTGTGTATGTATACTGTGTGTGTGTGTACTGGGTGTATGTATACTGTGTGTATGTATACTGTGTGTGTGTGTACTGGGTGTATGTATACTGTGTGTATGTATACTGTGTGTGTGTGTACTGGGTGTATGTATGTGTATTCTGTGTGTATGTATACTGTGTGCGTGTACTGTGTGTCTGTGTGTGTATACTGTATGTGTGTGTATACAGTACTGTGTGGCCCCACAATCTATTGCCTGGGGGCCCCATAATCTCCTATTGCCTGGGGGCCCCATAATCTCCTATTGCCAGGGGGCCCCATAATCTCCTATTGCCCCGGGGGGCCCCATGATCTCCTATTGCCCCGGGGGGCACCATAATCTCCTATTGCCCCGGGGGCCCCATAATCTCCTATTGCCCGAGGACCCCATGAGTTGTCAGTCTGCTCCTGCACCACCACCAGCCTGAACCGGTGATAGAAGGCAGGATGGATCCATGCGCCAAATTCTGACCCCACCATCTGAATGTCGCAGCTGAAATCCAGACTCATCAGACCAGACAACGTTCTTCTAATCTTCTATTGTCCAGTTTTGGTGATCCTGTGCCAATTGTAGCCTCAGTTTCCTGTTCTTAGCTGACAGGAGTGGCACCCGGTGTGGTCTTCTGCTGCTGTAGCCCATCTGCTTCAAGGTTTAATGTGTTGTGTGTTCAGAGATGGTATTCTGCATACCTTGGGTGTAACGAGTGATTATTTGAGTTACTGTTGCCTTTCTATCATCTGGAACCAGTCTGCCAATTCTCCTCTGACCTCAACAAGGCATTTTCCTCCACACAACCTACGCTCACTGGATATTTTCTCTTTTCCCCACCATTCTCTGTAAACCCGAGAGATGGTTGTGTGTGAAAATCCCAGAAATACTCAGACCAGCATGTCTGACACCAACAACCACGCCACGTTCAAAGTCACTTATATCCCCTTTCTCCCCCGTTCTGATGCTCAGTTTAAACTTCAGCAAGTCGTTTTCATTACATCTAGATGCCTAAGTGCATTGAGTTGCTGCCATGTGATTGGCTGATTGTTACCAAGCAATTGAACAGTTGTACCTAATAAAGTGGCCGGTGAGTGTATATAGCACCAAGAATTTGCTCAGCGCTTTACAATATAAAGGGGGACAGTACAATTACAATACAGAAGGAAGAGGAGGGCCCGGCTCATGGAGCTTACAATCTAAAGGGAGGGGGAGGGGGTACAAAAGGTGATGGCTGCAGGGGATGATCTGATGGAGGTGACTTGAGATTTTAGGTGGGGTGGGGTAAGCTTCCCTGAATAAATGAGTTTTTAAGGATTACCTAAAGGCAGACATGTTAGGAGCTGACTGGACATACTGGGGCAGGGAGGTCCAGAGGATGGGAGAGGTTCTGAAGAAGTCCTGGAGGCAAGCATGGGAGGAGACGACAAGGGAGCTAGAGAGCAGAAGGTCTTGGAAGGAGCAGCAGAGGACAATTTGGACGATATCTGCAAATGAGGTTGGTGATGAGGTTGGAGCACGGGGCCGGGTCGCAATTGCGACCCATGCGACCCCTGTAGGTACGCCCCTGCAGTGGTGGAACATCTGACTGTAGCGTGAAAGGTGTTTTATTCTTATATGGGGGCGATGTTGTGGATAGCTTTGTACATTGTGGTTAGTATTTTGAATTTTCTATATTGGGTTAGAAGCCAGCGAAAGGGATTGGCAGAGAAAACCAACAGCCGCTGAACGGTTAGTAAGGTATATGAGAAGATGGTACAATCTTCTTTCCATTATATAGTACAAGGCCCTGTCCGGGTTTTGATTGTAATTGAATGAATTGTTCCGGTTTGTCCTCACGTTACACAGTGGCGTCACTAGGGTTGGTGTCACCTGGTGCTGTAAAATATGGTGTCACCCCCCCCTCCCGATCACTGAGCATGAGCAATCCAGGGCACTGAGCAGGCTAGCGCATGAGCACAGCTCTGCCCCCTGTGTAATCCCCTAATGTTACCGCCTCATGCAATCTACCTAATGTAACCCCCCCATGTGCAATCCCCCTAATGTTACCCCCCTGCAATCCCCCTAATGAAATCCCCCCCTGTGTAATCCCCTAATGTAATGCCCCCCCCTGTGTAATCCCCCAATGTAACCCCCCTGTGCAATCCCCCTAATTTTACCCCCCCTGCAACCCCCCCTAATGTAACCCACCCTGTGTAATCCCCCTAATGCTACCCCCCTGCAATCCCCCTAAAGTAACGCGCCCCCTGTGTAATCCCCCTAATGTTACCCCCCCTGCAATCCCCCCAATGAAACCCCCCTGTGCAATCCCCCTAGTGTAACCCCCCTGCAATCCCCCTAATGTAACCCCCCCTGTGTAATCCCCCTAATGCTACCCCCTTACGATCCCCCTAAAGTAACAACCCCCCTGTGTAATCCCCCTAATGTTAACCCCCCTGCAATCCCCCTAATGTAATGCCCCCCCCTGTGTAATCCCCTAATGTAATGCCCCCCTGTGTAATCCCCTAATGTAATGTCCCCCCCTGTGTAATCCCCCCCTGTGTAATCCCCCCAATGTAACCCCCCTGTGCAATCCCCCTAATTTTACCCTCCCTGCAATCCCCCTAATGTAACCTACCCTGTGTAATCCCCCTAATGCTACCCCCCTGCAATCCCTCTAAAGTAACGCGCCCCCTGTGTAATCCCCCAATGTAACCCCCCTGTGCAATCCCCCTAATTTTACCCCCCCTGCAACCCCCCTAATGTAACCCACCCTGTGTAATCCCCCTAATGCTACCCCCCTGCAATCCCCCTAAAGTAACGCGCCCCCTGTGTAATCCCCCTAATGTTACCCCCCCCTGCAATCCCCCCAATGAAACCCCCCTGCAATCCCCCTAATGTAACCCCCCCTGTGTAATCCCCCTAATGCTACCCCCTTACAATCCCCCTAAAGTAACACCCCCCCTGTGTAATCCCCCTAATGTTAACCCCCCTGCAATCCCCCTAATGTAATGCCCCCCCTGTGTAATCCCCTAATGTAATGTCCCCCCTGTGTAATCCCCTAATGTAACCCCCCCTGTGTAACCCCCCTGTGCAATCCCCCTAATTTTACCCTCCCTGCAATCCCCCTAATGTAACCCACCCTGTGTAATCCCCCTAATGCTACCCCCCTGCAATCCCACTAAAGTAACATGCCCCCTGTGTAATCCCCCTAATGTAACCCCCCCTGCAATCCCCCTAATGTAACCCCCCTGTGTAATCCCCCTAATGCTACCCCCCTGCAATCCCCCCAAAGTAACACCCCCCTGTGTAATCCCCCTAATGTTAACCCCCCTGCAATCCCCCTAATGTAACGCCCCCCCCCCCTGTATACCTCCGCTCCCTACATTTACAGACCTCAGATCAGCGCAGCTCTGTGCACACGAATGTCCCTCTTCCTAGGCTCCTCCTCCTGTTGTGGATATACTGTCAGTGTGGAGTGGAGGAGGAGCCTAGGCATCAATGTCGGTCTGAGCAGTGCAATTGTGATAGGATACTGGCACCGTGACCTCTCCCCACCTACCTGTCACAAGTGCCGTTGTAGATCGCAGTGCCGGTGTCTTGTTGAGCTCCGGTTCCCGGAGGACATGCGGGCGCCGGGCGCAGGGGAAGGAGGAAGAGGAGAGAGCCGCGGCCAGCGCGGCGCCTCTCAATACAGTGCTGTACCGGGTGTCACCCCTCTGGTGGGTGTCACCCGGGTGCGGCCCGCACCCCCCTTACAACGCCTCTGACGTTACATAGTTTCAGTAAATCTAAAGGAGATGGTATAGTGTATGGCCGGCTGAGGAGAAGGAGGAGATCCCCTGCTATGAAATCACTGCCTCGTTTCCACTGAGTGGAACGGTTCGGGTCGGTACAGTTTGGAACGGTTAGAATGGTCCGGCCTATTCAGGCGAGCGTTTCCACTGCAAGTTGGACCGCCAGGGGCCATACGGGGGCTGAGAAAAAATGCCTAGCGCTTTCCTTCGACGTGATGTTTTTCCAATCCCCATCCCAGCACAAATCCCCCCCCCCCCCAATCATCCCTGTTAGCACAAATACCTTCCCCCCCCCCAAAAAAAAAAAAACCCTCCTAGCACAAACCCCAACACTCCCCCTCCTAGCACAAATCTTCTTCCCCCACCCCCCCCCCCCTCCCAACACAAATCCACCCAAATCACAAATTTGGTGCCCACTAAAATATATTTTGAAAGAGAATGTCTGGAAAAAACATGGGGGTATAGCTTAGTGGTAGAGAATTCCAATGCAAGGCGAGAGGTCTAGAGGCCAACCCTGGGTTCCCCTTGAAAG
This sequence comes from Rana muscosa, assembly GCA_029206835.1. Classification (NCBI taxonomy): domain Eukaryota; kingdom Metazoa; phylum Chordata; class Amphibia; order Anura; family Ranidae; genus Rana; species Rana muscosa. Next base: position 177,783,821 of record CM055127.1, read on the forward strand.
ATCTCAGACTTATTTACTCCTCAAAACTTCAAATTTATTTTTTAATAGTAGCTCCAAAATGACTGCAAATGAAGAAAAAAAAAGTAAAATTAAGCTGGGAAAACATGAGGGGGGGGGGGGGGGGGGGCGGGGCGGGGTATGGCTCAGTGGCAGAACCTTTGGCCGCACTTTGAGAGGTCCCTGGTTCAAACCTAGGTGCCCTCTATAAGACCTTCAACTAATATGTTGTAAAAAAATGTTGTGGGTACAAGTCTGTATCTCTGCATTATACTGCAGTTGGAGGTCCCTGGGTTCCCCCCTCTGTACGCCTGCAGGGCAGTCTATGGTCTTCAAACATTATCTTTAAAATGATATAAAATACAGTTAAAAAATAGAGAATACTCAAGAAAAAAAAAAAGAACTTTGTAAAAATGTGAGGCCATAGATCAGTAGCAGAGCACTGAACTGCAGGTGTCCCCTGGAAGGCGTCAGCCTTGTTTGCCTCTCCAAGGGAAGGTTGTAACCTATGACTAAGGATGAGCTCCGGCGTGTTCGCGCAGAGCCCGCCAGGAAGTCGACACTGCGCTGCGCTAATCACAGGCAGTGAGACATTTCCCGATCTCTGCAGCCCCGCATCGGGACAATGCCTCACTGCCTGTGATTAGCGTGGTGCCGACTTCCTGGCGGGCTCTGCAAAGACGCCGGAGCTCATCCTTACCTATGACATTGAACGGCGACCTGCAAATGTCTTCGAAGTACGAGAATTATCAAACAATAAAGGAAAAGTGTATGGAACGGCCCAGGGGTGCAGAGGCATAACTAGAACCTCCAGGGCCCCAGTATAAGAAACCATAAAGGGCCCCCCTGACCCCTGGACAAGACCCTTACATTTTGAGCCCGGTGGGTGAAAACCAGGGCCTGGTCGCGAGTTGCACCTTTGTGACCCCGATAGTTCCACTGGTGTCAATCCTTTTTTTTACCATTTAATTTTTATTATTTTTTACAGTTAACATTTTTATTATTTTTTACAATTTAAATTTTTATTATTTTTTACAATTAAAATTTTTATTATTTTTTACAATTTAAATTTTTATAATTTTTTAGGAGCCTCGTTGGGGGGCTTTGATGAGATATTAGGGTTCTAAACAGACCTTTGATGTTTCACCTTTGAGACAGAGAAAGGAGATTGAGGACACCTATATCTCTGCAGCCTCAGCTGCACAGAGTGAATGAACAAAAATAGCTCTGTACAGAGGCTTCCTGTTCATTCACAACCTGAAGCATAGTAAAACACAGTTTACTAAATTTCAGTTATGAATGGACAGTCAGTGATCGGTACAGACCACTGACTCTATTCATTAAGAAAAGGAAGGGGCCGGTAAATTACACATTTACCAGCCCCTCCCCCACTCTGCATCCTGACAGCATCCCCCCGCAGCAACCGAGAGGGGAAGGGGACAGCACAGGGGGGGGGGCAGGAGAAAATACAGGGGCCCGGGAGCATAAAGAGGCTAAATAGGAGGGGTGGTGGCCTTTAGATCAGGGGTAGGCAACCTGGGGCCCTCCAGCTGTTGTGAAACTGGCAGTTACAATTACTCACAGTGGCATGATGGGACTTGTAGTTCTGCAACAGCTGGAGGGCCCCAGGTTGCCTACCCCTGATGTAGATGAACCGATCCCCCTCCCTCCTGCAGCTGCTGAATGCCTGCAGGAGGGAGGAGGAGGAGAAGCGGGCATTCAGCAGCTGTAGGAGGAAGGGGGATCGGTTCCTCTACATGCCACCACCCTTCCTATCCAGGTGTACAGGTGCAATACGGGCCCCCTGAAGTATGGGGCCGGGTCACAATTGCAACCCATGCGACCCTTGTAGGTACAGCCCTGCAGTGGTGGAACATCTGACTGTAGCACAAGAGGTGTTTTATTCTAATATGGGTACCCAATGGAAGGCATTGGTCTTGTTCGTATCTGCAACAAAAGATCACAACCTCTGAATCTTGAACTGCGGCCTGTAAAAAAACTTTGAAGATAGAGTGTTAGTAAAGAAAAAGAATAAAAGTAAAAAAAAAAAATGAACATTGTGGGGCTGTAGCTCAGCATCAGAGCAATTGACTGAAGCTCAAGAGGCCCACAATTCATATAGTAGAATATATTGTTGGGGTCATGGTTGTGTTGGAAGAGAAAAGTCACATCTTTTGAACATCAGCCTGCAATCATGGAAGACGACAAACAGAAGAAAGAAGGGTGCACCAGCCTAGTGCATTATCCTTGGGTGGATTTTATTAAAAATAAATGAAAAGAATACTACTTACAAACGTGCGCGGATAATTCACAATAAAAAATTCCACAAAGAGCAGCAATGCGTCCGAACCGAACCCACTCCAGAGTCACAGAGGAATTGACGGGGATCACCGCCGGCTTACGCGTTTCGAAGACGAGTCTTCTTCCTCAGAGCCCAGCAGTGTTTCCTCTCTCAGCTGTTCATATATATATATGTACCATTACACAAATGAACAGGAAACACCCAGAGGAGCCCGGAAGGCCCTCCCACCTCCATGGGTGGTCCAAGACCAATAAGACCGCCCACAGGGGGGTGGCAGCAAGGCACTTGTCAAAAAAGGGGGGGGGGGGAGGATGGGGCAGCTAGTGCAAATGAAGCTAGCGGAAGTTTGTGTTAGCTATGCGTCAATCCAAATGATAGTTGATGATGATAATATATATAATATTACTGGAAGACCACATAATGCCTCACGGGAGCAGGGATGCAAAAAGAGTAGCTACAACCATGGTGAGCAAATCAATGACTAGAGAACCCCAATAGGCCAATCATGGAAGGTAGGGAGGGGGTGGTCTAGGAGGGTACAAACGCTTGTCAATGAAAAATCAGATTTCATAAAATGAGTGGATTGTGTCTCCCTACACAGATTACATTGATTGAATATAAATGTCAATATACATCCCACTGAGATTCCTTGGAAGAAAAAAAAAAAAAAAGAAGAATTTCACAAAAAACTGCACTAGATAAATAAATATAAATTTTATTAACAATAAACTGAAGACAATGCAGTGTCAGAAACAGGAGCACCACTGTAGTTTTAGGCCTGGTTTATACGTGAGCCTGGTAAAAATAGGCAACTGAGCCACAGTTTTTCCCCCCCCCCTCCAACCATCCACCCTAAAGTGTTTGTAAAGGCAGAGGTTTTTTTAATTAATCCTCTGCATTAAGATTAATAAAAAAAAAAAAAAAGATTTTATGTTCAACTCCCCAAATACTCACCTGAGCCCGATCTCAATCTGTGCTTTTCCCTCCTTACTGGACATGGAGGCAGCCATTGGCTCCTGCTGTTGTCAATCACAGCCTGTAAGGAGACATCAGGGGGGGCAGGGCTGATCAATAAATACAAAGAGCCCGGCTCGCGATCAAGCCCGCACAAGTGCCTCCATATCAAGCGGCTTAGGGGCACTCAGAAGGGAGTGGGGGGAGGAGCCATGAGTGCCGGAGGGGGGGGGGGGGAATACAGAAGAGGAGGATCTGGGCTGCTCTATGCAATACTATTATTACACAGAGTAAGTAAGTGAAAGAGGTTTGTTATTTAAAAAAAAAAAAAAAATACCATTACAATCACTTTAACCCAACACAGTGGGGTTGATTTACTAAAACTGGAGAATGCAAAATCTGGTTCAGGTCTGCATAGAAACGAATCAGCTTCCAGGTGTGTTTTTTTTTTTGTTGGCCAAAGCTTAAAGAGGAAGTAAACCCTCTTGAAAAAATACGGTTAAAAAAAACCTATGCAAGAGAAAAGCATAATGAGCCCATTATGCTGCACTTACCTGAGATGGAAGCCCCCGAAGTCCTCCTCGGTCCCCTCCGCCGCCATGACCCCCGGAGCTTCTTCCTATTATCGGTGCTCCGGCGGTGTGTGTGGCCGGAGCGGCGCCGTAGACATCAGTGCTGGGGTTTCAGAAAATATCTCCTTGCACCTACAGGTAAGCCTTAATCTAGGCTTACCTGTAGGTGCAAGTTGTGTGGTTGGGTTTACAACCGCTTTAATTGAACAAATTGAAATTAGAATCTGATTGGCTACCATGCACTAGACATGTGCAATTCGTTTCGTTTTGAATTAGTTTAACAAATTTTTACAAATTTGTTAATTTCCGAATTTCCGAAAAAAGCGAATAAAACGAAAAAAAAACAAATTTTTCAGCAGTGCACAGGTCTATCATGCACAGCTGCAGGGACAGGACAAGGGGTGGGCAGGAGGGACAGCTGCCCTGGGCGCAGTGGTTTACTGTATGGATGGGGGTGCCAATGAGCTCATTCTGATACAAGGCAATTTGACAAGCGGATGACTGCTGGAGAGGAGGGGGGGGGTAGCATCCCCTAAGCACACACATAATAAAGGGGGTGCAGTCTGGCTTCTTTGCCCTGGGCACTGGATGACCTTGTCTCAGCACTACAAAATACTGCATCATGGCCACTAGATGGAGCTGATGATCCTAGGAAATACAAATGGCGGTGATGCCATGACTTGGTGCGCACACACACACGCAGATCAGTGCCCGGTGCTGCAGCTCCTAGACCTCTTATGGCAGAAGAGCTGACAGCCTGCCGACCCAAGTGACACGTAACCGGAGTGAGTGAGATGATGGGTGCGCTCCTGATCCTCGTCATATTTCATCCTCTATTGTCTTTCCATGCAAAAAATAAGTCTGTACACAAGCATAGACCTCCAATAACAATCCAGATCTGGCTCCTGGAGACTACGGGGCCCTCACCTACCAAGAGTGTCTGGAAGAAGCACTGCCAGTGTTGCCCAGAGAAATACCAGCTGAAATCAGGCTTGTAGTGGGAGGAGCAGCTTTTGAATACGGGTGGGATGTGGAAGTACCTAGGTTACCCTACAGGAGGGAAGGGCTCAGGGTGGTGCCACCAGTGTGGTGATGACTACAAAGGGGCCAACAAGCTTACAGGAGGCCCTCCAGGACTACGAAAAGAAAGGTGAGGGATTTCAGTTGGGTGTAAATGACCGGTTCCTTCTAGTCTTTAGCCATGTCTTATTTTAATAAGTGCAAGTTGCCCTTTAAGTCCCCCTATGGTCAGTGCTCATAGATCTGACTGGTAGCCAGGAGCAGATCAGACAGTTCTCATTTCAGACACACAGGATAAGTCAAGGTTCTTTCCCTCCACGGAGACCTTCGTCCTGCCTGTCCTCAGCTGTCTTGGAGGTCGGGGATGTCGGAGAGGATCATGGGAGATCCCAGCTGCAGGTCTTCCTGGAGGGCGGTCAGGTCTGCGGGATTCATGCGATGAACCTCCAGCCAATCGGCTAAGAGTGATGCTGAAAGAGGGGCGGAGTCTACCAGGCTGAAAGAGACATAGACGTGGTGTCAGGAAACAGGCCCACAAATGTGGATGAATAAATCCCCAACATGTGAAATTATATAATAACAGGGACCCACTGAACAGTACCAAGCCCTGATGAAGGGGGACCCACTGAACAGTACCAAGCCCTGATGAAGGGGGACCCACTGAACAGTACCAAGCTCTAATGAAAGGGGGACCCACTGAACAGTACCAAGCTCTAATGAAAGGGGGACCCACTGGACAGTACCAAGCTCTAATGAAAGGGGGACCCACTGGACAGTACCAAGCTCTAATGAAAGGGGGACCCACTGAACAGTACCAAGCTCTAATGAAAGGGGGACCCACTGGACAGTACCAAGCTCTAATGAAAGGGGGACCCACTGAACAGTACCAAGCTCTAATGAAAGGGGGACCCACTGGACAGTACCAAGCTCTAATGAAAGGGGGACCCACTGGACAGTACCAAGCTCTAATGAAAGGGGGACCCACTGGACAGTACCAAGCTCTAATGAAAGGGGGACCCACTGGACAGTACCAAGCTCTAATGAAAGGGGGACCCACTGGACAGTACCAAGCTCTAATGAAAGGGGGACCCACTGGACATGCCAAGCTCTAATGAAAGGGGGACCCACTGGACATGCCAAGCTCTAATGAAAGGGGGACCCACTGGACATGCCAAGCTCTAATGAAAGGGGGACCCACTGGACAGTACCAAGCCCTGATAAAAGGGAGACCCACTGGACAGTACCAAGCCCTGATGAAGATGAATCCATTGAAGGGGACTGAGCCCTGATGAAGGGGGAACCATTGATCCCTTCCAAGCCCTAAATAACCCTCTTACCTCTCGCGGCTCTCTGATGCCATATCGAAGGACTGGTTCAGGAACTCCTCAAGATCGAAGCCCAATCCGTACCCAGCACCACTTCCCTTTGGTGTGACAGAGAAGACGGGGGGCAGGACATCCTCTACCTGGGAGTGTTCAGGGAAAATCAGTAGAAAAAATTGTGTTTGAAAAACTGCTGCACAAATACCACATGACATAAAAAAATTGCAACACCCCCTGTTTTATTCTCTAGGGCAGAGGTCTCAAACTGGCGGCCCTCCAGCTGTTGCAAAACTACAAGTCCCAAGAGGCAATGCAAGGCTGACAGCTACAAGCATGACTCCCACAGGCAGAGGGATGATGGGACTTGTAGTTTCGGCATAGCTGGAGGGCTGCCAGTTTAATACCCCTGATCTAGGGCCTCTATTTAATATATATAATGTTTGGGGGTTGTAAGTAATTTTATAGCACAAAATACTGATTTTTGAATGTAAACAATAAGTATCAGGACTGGTCTTGACTGGTAAGCCACAATATATGGCATTTCTTGGGTTTAGTGTTCTGCGGGGCGCAGTGATTGACGCTCCTACCTGAGACTTTGAGAACTGTTGGGTCACCAGGTTGATGTCTGGAGAGATGGAGGTCGAGGGGTCGGTTGCGTTGAAGGTGGTGGGACGGAGAGGTGTCAGATCTTGAGGCTTGGGCTCTTCTTGAACGCGACAATCCACCCCACCGGGAAAGGTTATTGCAGGGTCTTGCGTTGGTTGTGCAATGTCAGTGGGGTTGCGTAAGAAGAGCGCTGGATCCACAGTGACGGAATTCCGCTTCCCGTCTCCTGTGTCGGCCGCTGGCCAGCTTTCTTGATGCCCTCCTCTGCTCCATGTTGGGTTGATTCTGGCCTGAGCAGAGAACGCCCCAGGAAGAACGTGCCCGCTGGAAATAAATTTGACATCTGGGGGAAGCTGGCTGGCGATTGGAGGAGCCACCGGCTTCACTTGGGGAGCCAGCACCACAGGGGCAATCTGGAAGGGTGCTGGGGTGGGTGGCACATAATGGAGCAGGTTGGGCACAGGGCAGGGGTTCAGGCACCTTGGAATAAACTGGATATTTGGTGCGACAGCGGGAGCTGAGATGGTTCCGTTCTGCTGGCATCGGACCTCAGGAACTGGATTGAGATTGGCCATGCCAAACACTGTCTGTTGGGGAAGGGGCGGAGTCATGGTGCCCATGTCTGGACATGGAGCTGGTTTTGACACGGTTGGGGTCGGGTTGGTGGGAGGCGGGGCCAGCTGGGGAAGCGGCTGTTGCTGCGTGTGGTCGATCATGCGTGTCCACCGTTCCAAAAGGTTCTTGTCATTTTCGCTCAAAATCAACCCGCCGAATCCGTCCGCTTTCTCACGCCTCTCCTTCTCTTTCTGCTTCTTTTCCTTCTCCCGGGCGCGCTCCTGCCGCCGCCTCCTCTTCTCCTCCCTTTCACGCTGTCGCTCCTGTGCCGTGATTGGCTTCTTTAATTCAGGGGTCTCAGGAATGGAACTGGGGGCATCTGCGGGAGAGACACGAGGACAAGAATTAGGAACAACAGATGCTTACATTATTGGTGTAAAGATACAGGATTGGGGTTTGTGCCCTTATCATTGGGGTGCTGAACCTTCGGGGCCCAATGGTCCCGGGGCCCTTTCCTCTGAGCACAGACCCCTTCTCACTGATCCTGTGGCCCTTTACTCCTGTCGTAGGGCCCTTTTTTTATGGTCCAGCAGTGGGACCCTTTCCTGCCAACTTGCCCCCCCCCCCACGGTGACCTTTGCAACCCTGGTAGTTCCGCCACGGTCTCACCTCCAATGATCATGCACATGACTCACCTCCCCAGATCACACGCACAAGACTCACCTCCACCGATCACACGCACAAGACTCACCTCCCCCGATCACACGCACAAGACTCACCTCCCCCGATCGCACGCACAGGACTCACCTCCCCCGATCGCACGCACAGGACTCACCTCCCCCGATCGCACGCACAGGACTCACCTCCCCCGATCGCACGCACAGGACTCACCTCCCCCGATCGCACGCACAGGACTCACCTCCCCCGATCGCACGCACAGGACTCACCTCCCCCGATCGCACGCACAGGACTCACCTCCACCGATCGCACGCACAAGACTCACCTCCACCGATCACACGCACAAGACTCACCTCCACCGATCACACGCACAAGACTCACCTCCACCGATCGCACGCACAAGACTCACCTCCACCGATCGCACGCACAAGACTCACCTCCACCGATCGCACGCACAAGACTCACCTCCCCCGATCGCACGCACAAGACTCACCTCCCCCGATCGCACGCACAAGACTCACCTCCCCCGATCGCACGCACAAGACTCACCTCCCCCGATCGCACTCACAGGACTCACCTCCCCCGATCGCACGCACAAGACTCACCTCCCCCGATCGCACGCACAAGACTCACCTCCCCCGATCGCATGCACAAGACTCACCTCCCCCGATCGCACGCACAAGACTCACCTCCCCCGATCGCACGCACAAGACTCACCTCCCCCGATCGCACGCACAAGACTCACCTCCCCTGATCGCACGCACAGGACTCACCTCCACCGATCCCACGCACAAGACTCACCTCCACCGATCCCACGCACAAGACTCAACTCCCCCGATTGCACACACAAGACTCACCTCCACCGACCACACGCACAGGACTCACCTCCACCGATCACACGCACAGGACTCACCTCCCCCGATCACACGCACAGGACTCACCTCCACCGACCACACGCACAAGACTCACCTCCCCCGATCGCACGCACAGGACTCACCTCCCCCGATCACACGCACAGGACTCACCACCACCGATCGCACGCACAGGACTCACCACCACCGATCGCACGCACAGGACTCACCACCACTCTAAGCGCTGCCACTGGCATCAGTGAGGGGCCCCGCAGAGTCAGAACAGGAAGCAGAGTCGGCTCACCATGGAGAACCCAAACTTGTGTTTGTGGGAGAAGGAGCATGGCAGAGGAGCTGGCTGATGTCTGCAGGCGCTTTGTCTGTGCTGAGGGGAGATCAGGGACAGCAAGGGGGCTCTGCACAGAGGATGCTCTGCAAAGTCTGAATGTGCTGAAGACCCTGTGCTCAGCAATCCTAGTGAGTGAACATCCCCTGGTGGAGCCATCACTGATCCCGGGGCCCTTTACTCCCACAGCAGGTCCCTTTCCTGTGGTCTTGGGTCCCAGGCCGCAGAATGCCAGGGCCCCGTCTCAAAAATGTGACCTTTGCAACCCAGGTAGTTCCGCCACTGGCTTCATCCAAAGTTTTACATTTATCGTGTCTCCGTGAAAAGCCACAGTATGTAATGGCTCGCCTTTTTATGCCACTTAACCAAAGGAGACAAGGCTGTCATTCGAAATCAAGGGGCTCTATACAGCCTTACCTGCCAGGGCACCCCGAATTGCAAAAAAATTATATTTCCTTAAAAAAAAAATCCCATTTTTAAAAATTATTATATATTTTTTTTCAGTCTTATAAAAATGTTTTCACTATTTTGTTGCCATTTTTAAAATGATGTTTTTACAATTCATTGTTGACATATTTATTTCTTTTTTTTTTAACAACGCTGGCTTGGATGAAATATAAGGGGTCTAAAGAGACCCCTGACATCTCACCTTTGCGACAGAGAAATAAATTGAGGACAGGGATTCTTCTGTTCAGCCATGTACATACGGCCGAGATTCTCGTCAGGAAAAAACCCGTTGTTTTTCCTGACGAGATTCCTGGCAAGCTTTCTTGCCCGCCGAGTGTACACACGTACGATTCAAAAGAATCGCCGTTCTTTTGAATGGCACGAACGCGGTGACGTCATTGACTACGACGAGCGTGCGCTCGTCACATTCGATGCCGTCGCCGCCATCTTGCTTCACCCTACCTATGCCTTGGAAGCTACCGCGCATCTCATCGAGCATGCGCTGGCTTACCGGAGGACAGGTAAGCTTGTGGCCGCATACACACACACAGTTTTCTCGTCGGGAAACAGGCAGACGAGAATCCCGATGAGAAAATAGAGAGCAGGTTCTCTATTTTTCTCGTCGAGATTCCCGGCAGTTTTCTTGACGAGAAAAACGGTCGTGTGTACGAGGCTTTCCTTTCTCTGTAGCCTCAGCTGCACTGAAGATCAATGAACACAACACAGAGGCTCCTCCCCATTCATAAACTGAAGCATAAGAAACACATACATTTTTACGTTTTGTGCTATAAACCACAAATTTATATATATATATATATATATATATATATATATATATATATATATATATATATATATACACACACATACACACACACACACACACACAAACATATATTATATACACACACACACATATATATTATATATACACACACACACACATATTTTATATTTTTTTTACTTCCTGCTATAAAACATATCCAATTAAAAAAAATAATAATAATAATAACAACATTTATTTATCAATTTAGACCAATGTGTATTCTGCTACATATTTTTGGGGAAAAATCGCAATAAGCGTATATTGATTGGTTTGCGCAAAAGTTATAGCGTCTACAAAATAGGGGATATTTTTATGGAATTTGTGTTTCATACTAGTAATAGTGGTGATCAGAAACTTATAGCGGGACTGCGATATTGACACTGACTGACACTTTGTGGGAACCAGTGACCCTAATACAGTGATCGGTGCTAAAAAATATACACTGTCACTGTACTGACACTGGCTGGGAAAAGGTTAACATCAGGGGCGATCAAAGGTTTAACTGTGTGCCTAGGGAGTGTTTTTGTGTACTGTGTGAGGTGTTTTTACTAAGGGATGTGATGGATTTTCTTCCCTGCTTTACAAGTAAAGAAAATCCATTACATCCCCCCTGTCAAGACGGAGCTCTCCTTTGTTTACATAGGCAAAGCTCCGTCCAGCCTCTCTCCTCGACAATTAGTAAGTGCCAGCGGATATCCATTGGCCGGCACCCGCTGATTGGCTTCTGCTGTGACTAATCACAGCAGAAGCGGCGTTCCAGCGGGGAGCATGCGCGCTGCACTCCCTAGGCGGTAGTGCAGAATATTATATATATATATATATATATATATATATATATATATATATATATATATATATATATATATATATATATATACACACACACACACGTGTGATCCTGCGCCGAACAGCTGCCCTGTGGCAGTAAATCTGCTATAAGGCAGTGGGAAAGTGGTTACACATAGTGTATGGGTCTGTTTGAATAGGCTTTGTTTACAGACACTGCATTGTGCATTTAAAGCGGAGGTGCAGCTTGTATTTTTTTTTATTTTTTTTTTTAAGTCAGCAGCTACTAACAGTGTAGCTGCTGATTTTTAATAAGGACACTTACCTGTCCTACTCTCCCGCGATGTCGGTCCCGCCATGGCGATCGATCGCTGCTGTCAGGTCCCGGCTCCTCCATCCTGACTAAGGGAAACAGGCAGTGAAGCCTTACGGCTTCACTGCCCGTTTCCTACTGCGCATGCGCCACTCGCACGGCGCTTTGTGAATGGGCGGCTTGCCTCCTGGGATACACACAGTTCCCAGAAGGCAGCGCGCCCCATTCACAAGAAGAGGAAGTGGAAGGAGACCCATCGCGGACAAGAAGAGGCACATTAGAGGCAGATTAGGGGACTTCTGCATGGCAACAGGCATTTAGGGTGAGTATAAAAAATAAAAAAAAAATTCTATTTTTTTTATTTTATTTTTTAGGATTTTTAATGTAAACATTTTTTCAGGGTGGACCTCCGCTTTAAACATAGTGTACAGGTCTGCGTGGATAGGCTCTGTTTACAAACACTGCATTTTACATTAAAACATAGTGTATGGGCTTGTGTGGATGGGCTTTGTTTACAAACACTGCGTTTTACATTAAAACATAGTGTACAGGTCTGCGTGGATGGGCTTTGTTTACAAACACTGCATTGTGCATTTGAATGTAGCGCAAAGAGAAGCAGGTCAGACAGGCCTTCAAGGGGTAATCCACACAGCAAAAATAAAATTAACACTTGAAATGCCTTTAGCTCACCTTTGGATTTGTTACGCAGGGCCGACTTCAGTAGAGCAGCTTTCAGCGCCGCCTTGGTGTCATCAGAAATAGCGCCCTCTCTCTTTGGCACTGGCTCGGGATCAGTCTTAATCGCTGGAGCCTCCTCCTTCACCTCCGTACTTTCTCTCGTTGGCACAATATCTTCAATCTCCGAGGGAGAGGTCAGGTCGATGGTTTCCGGCTTCACGGAAGCTCTTGGCGACTCCATGGGGAAATCACCTCTTTCCCTGGCGGAGTTGGCACTTGGCATATCCACATCAAACCCTTGAGGGGGCGACGGGAGCGGCGGTGACTGAAAGTCATCCGACCTAATGACGTGGTCGGTCACCGGGCCCTCATCTGCTGGTTTCAGGACAGGTTTAAAGCTGATCTGCCGTCGGATGCCCTCTCTCCTCTGGTGGAAGCCGTCTATCTCAGCCACAATGGCCTCTTTGATCTTCTCTTTGGTCAGGATCTGCTTGTCAAAGTCAAAGTCAAACGCTGGCACACATTCCGGCTCGTCGTCCGGGTCGTGGTACTTGGACAAAAAAGGGTGCCGCAGGGCTTCGCACACGGATATCCGCTCACGCGGGTCAAACCTCAACATTTTGGAGAGCAGATCCAAGGACTTCCTGTCTCCCTGAGGGTACAGACTCGTCCAGGGTACCGGTTGGCGAGAGGGCAAGCTCTGGATGTACGCTCGGACCCTCTCTGCTCCGATGGCTCTGATCACCTGGCTGGACGGTGTTCCAAGCACCGTCATGATGAGCTGAAGCTGGTGGATATAGTTCTTACCGGGGAAGATCTGTTTGCGGCCCAGCATTTCGGCAAAGATGCAGCCCACGGACCACATGTCGATGGCCTGAGTGTACTCGTGGAGCGACAGCATGAGCTCTGGGGCGCGGTACCAGCGGGTGGCCACATACTCCGTCATGAAGTATTTGTACTCGTCGGGCTTGGTGCAAAGTCCTCGGGCCATGCCAAAGTCGCCAACCTTCAGCTCACAGTTCTCATTGATCAGAAGGTTACTTGGCTTCAGGTCGCGGTGGAGAACGTTTGCTGAGTGGATGTACTTTAGACCCCTCAACAGCTGGTACAGGAAGTATCGGGCGTGTTCTAATGTCAGGGGCTGCGAGGAGTGGATTATCTGGTGAAGATCACTCTCCATGAGATCCAGCACCACGTACCTGAAGATCAGAAAAAAAAGAAAGAAATACTTTAAGAGCAGTGAAAATGTGCAACAGTCTTCCGTCAGAGCTGGTTGTAGCGAACCGAACAGGCCAGGGGGGGGGGGGGGGGGGGGGTTTCCTGCTTTGAAAATGGAGCTGAAAAAGACCATCATGCTATCATATATTCCGGACACAGTATATCCTTCATGCCCATCATACAGCATGTAGACCATGTGCAGCCTACCGACTCTCTCTGTATGGTCTGTCACATCCTAGGCCAGTGATGGCGAACCTTGACACCCCCAGATGTTTTGGAACTACATTTCCCATGATACTCATCTACACTCCAGAGTGCATTAGCATCATGGGAAATGTAGTTCCAAAACATCTGGGGTGCCAAGGTTCTCCATCACTGTCCTAGGCATTATTAAACACTTGCCGACCGCTTCAGGAACATATACATCGGCAGAATGGCTCCTGTGGGCAAAGCAACGTACCTGTACATTGCTTTAAAAAGGCTGCCGTGCAGGCGCGCATGCCCGCCGCGAGCTCCGTGACCGTGCCCGCGGACTCAATGTCGGCCGGTGTCCCGCGATTGTGTCACAGAGCTGCAGAACAGGGAGAGGCCAGTGTAAACAAGGCTTCTCCCTGTTCTGCCTAGTGACAGGACAGTTATCTACTGCTCCCTGTCATCGGGAGCAGTGATCAGTGTCGTGTCACATGCAGGGCTGTTTGAAGGAATTTGGGGGCCCCAAGCAGAATGGGGCCCTCAAATTTGAAATAAGTTGTTGAGCGGGAGGGGGGGCGCCGATCGCCCGACATTAGCGTGGATAAGCGGGGGGGGGGGGGGGGGTTTGTCTTACCTCCTCCTCCCGTGCTGCCTCCTCTTGCTCCTCTTCCTGCTCTGCGGGAAAATTCCTTCCTGCTGTGCGGGACTGCTGGGGCCCCGGGCCAGCTGCTCGGGGCCCCAAGCAGTTGCTTGGTTTGCCTGTCCTGTTCCGAGGGCCCTGGTCACATGTAGCCCACCCCCCCACAGTTAGAATCACTCCCTAGGACACACTTAACCCCTTCCTCGCCCCCTAGTGGTTAACCCCTTCCCTAGCACTGATCGCTGTATAAATGTGAATGGTCCCAAAATAGCGTCAAAAGTGTCCGATGTGTCCGCCATAATGTCACAGCCACGATAAAAATCGCTGATCGCCACCATTGCTAATAAAATAAAATAAATATTATTAAAAAATGCCATAAAACTACCCCCTATTTTGTAGACGCGATAACTTTTGCGCAAACCAATCAATAAACGCTTATTGCGATTTTTTTTTTACCAAAAATATGTAGAAGAATATGTATCGGACTAAACTGAGAAATACATTTTTTTTTTTTTATATATATATTTTTTTCGGGATATTTATTATAGCAGAAAAGAAAAAATATTGCTTTTTTTCCCAAAATTGTTGCTCTTTTTTTGTTTATAGCGCAAAAAATAAAAACCGCAGAGGTGATCAAATACCACCAAAAGAAAGCTCTATGAGTGGGAAAAAAAGGACGTGAATTTAGTTTGGGTGCAGCGTCGCACGACTGCGCAATTGTCAGTTAAAGTGACACAGTGCCGAATCGCAAAAAGCGCTCTGGTCAGGAAGGGGGTAAATTCTTCCGGGGCTGAAGTGGTTAACCATCTGTTGGGCACCAGTGCAGAGTGGCTGTGGGATGACGGGTACTGGGACACTCCCCACATCTGGCACTTAAATAAAGCCAATGCAGTCAGGCACAAGTATACTCCGCCCAACAGTAGAAGTTATAGACCTGACCCAACGTCACCAGAGAGTGAGCAGCTCTGGAATATGTAATCTGGTAAGTAAACAATGAGTGGGGTTATATGACCCTTCCACTGACCACCAATGGTGGAGTGGGGTGGGTGTTAACAGCACTGCCAATGACAACCAATGCAGGGAGGAGGTTCAAGAAAAAGGGAGGTGCTAAACAGCAGTATCACTGACCACCAGTAGAGAGCCCATGGAGAGATCGATGTCCCCCCTCACCCAGAAATAGAGAAATCTATGCCCCCCCTCTGACCTAGGTATGACAAGATGATTCCCTCATCCAGGAATGAAGAAATAGCCACCCCCTCCTCACCCAGGAATGGAGAGATAGTTATCCCTGTGACCTAGGAATGGACAGATCTCTATCCCCCTTCACTCAGGAATGGAGAGATAAATGTCCCCCCCTCACACCGGAAGGAAGAGTTTGCTATCCCCATCACCTGGCAATGGAAAGATCGCTATCCCCCCACTCACCCAGGAATGGAGAGCTCTCTATTCCCCCCCCTCCTCCTCTCCCAGGAATGGAGAGCTCTCTATCTCCCCTCACCTATGAATGGAGAGCTCTCTATCCCCCCCCCCCTTCCAGGAATGGAGAGCTTTCTATACCGCCCCCTCCCTCCTCCTCACCCAGGAATGGAGAGCTCTCTACCCCTCCCCTCACCTATGAATGGAGAGCTCTCTATCCCCCCCCTCCTCCTCCTCTCCCAGGAATGGAGAGCTCTCTACCCCTCCCCTCACCTATGAATGGAGAGCTCTCTATCCCCCCCTCACCTATGAATGGAGAGCTCTCTATCCCCCCTCCTCACCCAGGAATAGAGAGCTCTCTACCCCCCTCCTCCTCTCCCAGGAATGGAGAGCTCTCTACCCCTCCCCTCACCTATGAATGGAGAGCTCTCTATCCCCCCCTCCTCCTCTCCCAGGAATGTAGAGCTCTCTATCCCCCCTCCTCTCCCAGGAATGGAGAGCTCTCTACCCCCCCCCCTCCTCCTCTCCCAGGAATGGAGAGCTCTCTACCCCCCTCCTCCTCTCCCAGGAATGGACAGCTCTCTACCCCCCCCCCTCCTCCTCTCCCAGGAATGGAGAGCTCTCTACCCCCCCCCCTCCTCTCCCAGGAATGGAGAGCTCTCTACCCCCCCCTCCTCCTCTCCCAGGAATGGAGAGCTCTCTATCCCCCCCCTCACCCAGGAATGGAGAGCTTTTTATACCGCCCCCCTCCCTCCTCCTCAACCAGGAATGGAGAGCTCTCTACCCCCCTCCTCACCCAGGAATATAGAGCTCTCTATCCCCCCCCCTCCTCACCCAGGAATGGAGAGCTCTCTATACCCCCCCCTCCTCACCCAGGAATATAGAGCTCTCTATCCCCCCCTCCTCCTCCTCCTCTCACCCAGGAATGGAGAGCTCTCCCCCCCCCCCACCACAGGAGAAGGAAAAGAAATGAGCGGTTCTTACACAGATTTGAACTCGGAATAAGGCACCGACGGCTTCAGGATGTCTTTGATGGCGATGACGTTGTCATGTTTGAAGTGCTTCAGAATCTTCAGTTCTCGTAACGTTCGCTTGGCGTGAGTCACCACATCGAAGGCGTTGGGGATCTTCTTAATGGCGACCTTCTGACCTGCAGAGGAACAGGAACATATATACCATACATTATATATATATATATATATATACACACACACATACACACACATATATACACAGTATCTCACAAAAGTAAGTACACCCCTCACATGTTTGTAAATATTTTCTTCTATCTTTTCATGTGACAACACTGAAGAAATGACACTTTGCTACAATGTAAAGTAGTGAGTGTACAGCTTGTATAACAGTGTAAATTTCCTCTCCCCTCAAAATAACTCAACACACAGCCATTAATGTCTAAACTGCTGGCAACAAAAGTGAGTACACCCCTAAGTGAAAATGTCCAAATTGGGCCCAAAGTGTGAATATTTTGTGTGGCCACCATTATTTTCCAGCACTGCCTTAACCCTCTTGGGCATGGAGGTCACCAGAGCTTCACAGGTTGTCACCGGAGTCCTCTTCCACTCCACCATGATGACATCACAGAGCTGGTGAATGTTAGAGACCTTGTGCTCCTCCACCTTCCGTTTGAGGAGCCCCACAGATGATCAATAGGGTTTAGGTCTGGAGACATGCTTGGTCAGTCCATCACCTTTACCCTCAGCTTCTTTAGCAAGACAGTGGTGGTCTTGGAGGTGTGTTTGGGGTGGTTATCATGTTGGAATACTACCCTGCGGCCCAGTCTCTGAAGGGAGGGGATCATGCTCTGCTTCAGTATGTCACAGTACATGTTGGCATTCATGGTTCCCTCAATGATCTGTAGCTCCCCAGTGCCGGCAGCACTCATGCAGCCCCAGACCATGACACTCCCACCACCATGCCTGACTGTAGACAAGACACACTTGTCTTTGTACTCCTCACCTGGTTGCCGCCACACACGCTTGTCACCATCTGACCCAAATAAGTTTATCTTGGTCTTATCAGACCACAGGACATGGTTCCAGTAATCCATGTCCTTAGTCTGCTTGTCTTCAGCAATTTTTTGCAAGATTTCTTGTGCATCATCTTTAGAAGAGGCTTCCTTCTGGGACGTCAGCCATGCAGACCAATTTGATGCAGTGTGCGGCATGTGGTCTGAGCACTGACAGGCTGACCCCCGACCCCTTCAACCTCTGCAGCAATGCTGGCAGCACTCATACGTCTATTTCCCAAAGACAACCTCTGGATATGACGCTGAGCACGTGACCTCAACTTCTTTGGTGGACCATGGCGAGACCTGTTCTGAGTGGAACCTGTCCTGTTATACCGCTGTATGGTCTTGACCACCGTGCTGCAGCTCAGTTTCAGGGTCTTGGCAATCTTCTTATAGCCTCGGCCATCTTTATGTAGAGCAACAATTCTTTTTTTCAGACCCTCAGAGAGTTCTTTGCCATGAGGTGCCATGTTGTACTTCCAGTGATCAGCATGAGAGAGTGAGAGCGATAACACCAAATTTACCACACCTGTTCCCCATTCACCCCTGAGACCTTGTAACACTAACGAGTCACATGACACCGGGGAGGGAAAATGGCCAATTGTGCCCAATTTGGACATTTTCACTTAGGGGTGTACTCACTTTTGTTGCCAGTGGTTTAGACATTAATGGCTGTGTGTTGAGATATTTTGAGGGGACAGCAAATTTACACCGTTATACAAGCTGTACACTCACTACTTTACATTGTAGCAAAGTGTCATTTCTTCAGTGTTGTCACATGAAAAGAGAGAAGAAAAGATTTACAAAAATGTGAGGGGTGTACTTACTTTTGTGAGATACAGTACACACACACACACTGTACATACACAGTGGAACCTCGGATTGCGAGTAACACGGTTGACGAGCGTTTCGCAATACAAGAACTGTATTTTTAAAAATCCTGACTCGGTTTGCGAGTGTTGTCTCGCAAAACAAGCAGGATTCAAGCCACAGCACTGTGCAATACTGCGTTTGGCCTGATGTGGGGGGGCGCTGGAGCCAAGCGGAAATACTCGGAAAAACTCGGTAATACTCCTTTCCCGAGCCTTGCCGAGTTCAGCCGAGCTTCCTTGGGCCTTTTCGAGTGTTTCCGAGGTTCTCGGGCGCCCCCCCACCTCTGGCCACATGCGGTATTGCATGCCATTGAAGTCAATGCGGAACAAATTATTTTTGTTTCCATTGACTTCTATTGGGAAACTTGCTTTGATATGCAAGTGCTTTGGATTACGAGCATTCTCCTGGAACGGATTATGCTCGTAATCCGAGGTTCCACTGTATATTAAACACAGTATAAAAACATGATTACCGGAGCCCTTCCTACGAGCAGACGACACCACGCCATAAGCTCCAGTGCCGATCGTCTCGATGATCTCGTATTCATCCCCCACGTCAAAGGTAATGTCGAAGGAGCGCTCTTTCAGGATGGCGAGGTTCTTGGCCGCGGTGGACGTGCAGTGGGACGCTTCCAGCTTGGATGGCTCCCTGTCCTGCGCAGGATTTCCAGGTTTCTTCTCCGCCATGGCTGCCTGAAGAAGGGGAAGAGAGTGAGAAAAGCCGGGAAAATTATACAAAATATACCGACACTAGAGGGTCTATTTATAAAAAATGCAGTGCTGTTTGTCCACAAAAGTGTATTTACATTCATTCTGAGGCTGAATCAAATGTTCTTTGGCTTTTGTCTCTTCTGTTAGAATGGACCATGGACAGTAGTAAAGATTCATAATGAACATAGCGTGACTACGGATAATACCGCATTATGGCCACTAGATGGAGCTGAGGATCCTAATAAATAAATACATCTTGGTACACAAAGATACAATGTAACAGTTTTGTAGAACTCTGGAGGAAAGTAGCAAATCAGTGGGAATCCTGTGGTGAAAAAAGGGTACTGCGGGGGGGGGGGGGGAGCATTGCAGCTGTAATCTCTTTCTATTAAAATATCTCCCTGCCCAGAGAGGCTCCATTATATACCCCCCAGTGATGGTGTACCTCCATTATATACCCCAGTGATGATGTACCCCCATTATATACCCCCCAGTGAGGGGTGTACCTCCATTATATACCCCCAGTGAGGGCGTACCTCCATTATATACCCCCCAGTGAGGGGTGTACCCCCATTATATACCCCCAGTGAGGGTGTACCTCCATTATATACCCCCAGTGAGGGCGTACCTCCATTATATACCCCCCAGTGAGGGGTGTACCCCCATTATATGCCCCCAGTGAGGGTGTACCTCCATTATATACCCCCAGTGAGGGTGTACCCCCATTATATGCCCCCAGTGAGGGTGTACCTCCATTATATACCCCCAGTGAGGGGTGTACCCCATTATATACCCCCAGTGAGGGTGTACCCCCATTATATACCCCCAGTGAGGGGTGTACCCCATTATATACCCCCAGTGAGGGTGTACCTCCATTATATACCCCCAGTGAGGGGTGTACCCCCATTATATGCCCCCAGTGAGGGTGTACCCCCATTATATGCCCCCAGTGAGGGTGTACCTCCATTATATACCCCCAGTGAGGGTGTACCTCCATTATATACCCCCAGTGAGGGGTGTACCCCATTATATACCCCCAGTGAGGGTGTACCCCCATTATATACCCCCAGTGAGGGTGTACCTCCATTATATACCCCCAGTGAGGGGTGTACCCCATTATATACCTCCAGTGAGGGGTGAACCCCCATTATATACCCCCAGTGAGGGTGTACCCCCATTATATACCCCCAGTGAGGGGTGTACCCCATTATATACCCCCAGTGAGGGTGTACCCCCATTATATACCCCCAGTGAGGGTGTACCCCCATTATATACCCCCAGTGAGGGGTGTACCCCATTATATACCTCCAGTGAGGGGTGAACCCCCATTATATACCCCCAGTGAGGGTGTACCCCCATTATATACCCCCAGTGATGGTGTACCTCCATTATATACCCCAGTGATGATGTACCCCCATTATATACCCCCAGTGAGGGTGTACCTCCATTATATACCCCCAGTGAGGGCGTACCTCCATTATATACCCCCCAGTGAGGGGTGTACCCCCATTATATGCCCCCAGTGAGGGTGTACCTCCATTATATACCCCCAGTGAGGGTGTACCTCCATTATATACCCCCAGTGAGGGGTGTACCCCATTATATACCTCCAGTGAGGGGTGTACCCCATTATATACCCCCAGTGAGGGTGTACCCCCATTATATACCCCCAGTGAGGGTGTACCTCCATTATATACCCCCAGTGAGGGGTGTACCCCATTATATACCTCCAGTGAGGGGTGAACCCCCATTATATACCCCCAGTGAGGGTGTACCCCCATTATATACCCCCAGTGAGGGGTGCACCCCCATTATATACCCCCAGTGAGGGTGTACCCCATTATATACCTCCAGTGAGGGGTGAACCCCCATTATATACCCCCAGTGAGGGTGTACCCCCATTATATACCCCCAGTGAGGGTGTACCCCCATTATATACCCCCAGTGAGGGGTGTACCCCATTATATACCCCCAGTGAGGGGGGAACCCCATTATATACCCCCAGTGAGGGGTGTACCCCCATTATATACCTCCAGTGAGGGGTGAACCCCCATTATATACCCCCAGTGAGGGGTGTACCCCATTATATACCCCCAGTGAGGGGGGAACCCCATTATATACCCCCAGTGAGGATGTACCTCCATTATATACCCCCAGTGAGGGTGTACCCCCATTATATACCTCCAGTGAGGGGTGAACCCCCATTATATACCCCCCAGTGAGGGGTGTACCCCATTATATACCCCCAGTGAGGGGGAACCCCATTATATACCCCCAGTGAGGATGTACCTCCATTATATACCCCCAGTGAGGGTGTACCCCCATTATATACCTCCAGTGAGGGGTGAACCCCCATTATATACCCCCCAGTGAGGGGTGTACCTCCATTATATGCCCCAGTGAGGGTGTACCCCCATTATATGCCCCCAGTGAGGATGTACCTCCATTATATACCCCCAGTGAGGGTGTACCCCCATTATATACCTCCAGTGAGGGGTGAACCCCCATTATATACCCCCCAGTGAGGGGTGTACCTCCATTATATGCCCCAGTGAGGGGTGTACCCCCATTATATACCCCCAGTGAGGGGTGTACCCCATTATATACCCCCAGTAAGGGGTGTACCTCCATTATATACCCCCAGTAAGGGGTGTACCTCCATTATATACCCCCAGTGAGGGGTGTACCCCCATTATATACCCCCAGTGAGGGGTGTACCAGCATTATATACCCCCAGTGAGGGGTGTACCCCCATAATATACTATTTTCCATCCTCAGTGAAGAGGACTGCACAGCTCATACCTCTGCACACAGACAGTGTAACCGGAGCCCAGCCCTCACACCCCCGGACCTACACACCCCACCCGGAAGAGTCGGGCACAGCGGCCCCTTTAAGAGAACTCACCCAGCGGCCGAGCCGCCGCAGGACCCGGATGTTCGGCGGAGAGTGGAGGGCGGGGCCAGAGTCACCGCTGTCCAAGCGCCTCCACCAATCAGAGGCGGGGAGAACGCCGAGCGACGGAGGAAAGAGAAGAGAGCGTAGGGAGGCGTGTCTTGTCTCTAGGAAACGGGGGAGGCCGAGCCCGTCCATTATCAGGAAGCATCTCGGACACAGAGGGGGCGGGGCACTTGGGCATACAGGGGCGGAGCTGGCTTGCTAGAGGGGTATGGCGGCGGGCGGGGCCTCTATGGCGCTGTGCTTGTTCCTCGGCCACGTGGTCTGATCTCCCCCTTTCCAGTGTGTGAGATCCGGGGGGAGGGGCCAGAGGGGTCACCGGATGTGCTGATTGGCTGATTCCTGAGATTGATACATGAGATTGTACAATCAGATTGTATGGAGATCCTTTACAGTTCAGCCTAAAGTACCCCACACACCATACAATCTGATTGTACAATCTCATATAGGGTCTCCATACAATCTTATTGTACAATCTTATGTAATGTCTCCATACAATCTGATTGTACAATCTCATGTAATGTCTCCATACAATCTGATTGTACAATCTCATGTAGGGTCTCCATACAATCTGATTGTACAATCTCATGTAGGGTCTCCATACAATCTTATTGTACAATCTTATGTAGGGTCTCCATACAATCTGATTGTACAATCTCATGTAATGTCTCCATACAATCTTATTGTACAATCTCATGTAGGGTCTCCATACAATCTTATTGTACAATCTCATGTAGGGTCTCCATACAATCTGATTGTACAATCTCATGTAGGGTCTCCATACAATCTGATTGTACAATCTCATGTAGGGTCTCCATACAATCTGATTGTACAATCTCTTGTAGGTTCTCCATACAATCTGATTGTACAATCTCATGTAGGGTCTCCATACAATCTTATTGTACAATCTCATGTAGGGTCTCCATACAATCTTATTGTACAATCTCATGTAGGGTCTCCATACAATCTTATTGTACAATCTCATGTAGGGTCTCCATACAATCTTATTGTACAATCTCATGTAGGGCCTCCATACAATCTGATTGTACAATCTCATGTAGGGTCTCCATACAATCTGATTGTACAATCTCATGTAATGTCTCCATACAATCTTATTGTACAATCTCATGTAGGGTCTCTATACAATCTGATTGTACAATCTCATGTAGGGTCTCCATACAATCTTATTGTACAATCTCATGTAGGGTCTCCATACAATCTTATTGTACAATTTCATGTAGGGCCTCCATACAATCTGATTGTACAATCTCATGTAGGGCCTCCATACAATCTGATTGTACAATCTCATGTAGGGCCTCCATACAATCTGATTGTACAATCTCATGTAGGGTCTCCATACAATCTTATTGTACAATCTCATGTAGGGTCTCTATACAATCTTATTGTACAATCTCATGTAGAGCCTCCATACAATCTTATTGTACAATCTCATGTAGGGTCTCCATACAATCTTATTGTACAATCTCATGTAGGGCCTCCATACAATCTGATTGTACAATCTCATGTAGGGCCTCCATACAGTCTGATTGTACAATCTCATGTAGGGTCTCCATACAGTCTGATTGTACAATCTCATGTAGGGTCTCCATACAATCTTATTGTACAATCTCATGTAGGGCCTCCATACAATCTGATTGTACAATCTCATGTAGGGCCTCCATACAATCTGATTGTACAATCTCATGTAGGGTCTCCATACAATCTTATTGTACAATCTCATGTAGGGTCTCCATACAATCTTATTGTACAATCTCATGTAGGGTCTCCATACAATCTGATTGTACAATCTCATGTAGGGTCTCCATACAATCTTATTGTACAATCTCATGTAGGGTCTCCATACAGTCTGATTGTACAATCTCATGTAGGGTCTCCATACAGTCTGATTGTACAATCTCATGTAGGGCCTCCATACAATCTGATTGTAAAATCTCATGTAGGGTCTCCATACAATCTTATTGTACAATCTCATGTAGGGTCTCCATACAATCTGATTGTACAATCTCATGTAGGGTCTCCATACAATCTGATTGTACAATCTCATGTAGGGTCTCCATACAATCTTATTGTACAATCTCATGTAGGGTCTCCATACAATCTGATTGTACAATCTCATGTAGGGTCTCCATACAATCTTATTGTACAATCTCATGTAGGGTCTCCATACAATCTGATTGTACAATCTCATGTAGGGCCTCCATACAATCTGATTGTACAATCTCATGTAGGGCCTCCATACAATCTGATTGTACAATCTCATGTAGGGCCTCCATACAATCTTATTGTACAATCTCATGTAGGGTCTCTATACAATCTTATTGTATAATCTCATGTAGGGTCTCTATACAATCTTATTGTACAATCTCATGTAGGGTCTCCATACAATCTTATTGTACAATCTCATGTAGGGCCTCCATACAATCTGATTGTACAATCTCATGTAGGGCCTCCATACAATCTGATTGTACAATCTCATGTAGGGCCTCCATACAATCTGATTGTACAATCTCATGTAGGGCCTCCATACAATCTGATTGTACAATCTCATGTAGGGTCTCCATACAATCTGATTGTACAATCTCATGTAGGGCCTCCATACAATCTGATTGTACAATCTCATGTAGGGCCTCCATACAATCTGATTGTACAATCTCATGTAGGGCCTCCATACAATCTGATTGTACAATCTCATGTAGGGTCTCCATACAATCTGATTGTACAATCTCATGTAGGGTCTCTATACAATCTTATTGTACAATCTCATGTAGGGTCTCTATACAATCTTATTGTATAATCTCATGTAGGGTCTCTATACAATCTTATTGTACAATCTCATGTAGGGTCTCCATACAATCTTATTGTACAATCTCATGTAGGGTCTCCATACAATCTTATTGTACAATCTCATGTAGGGTCTCCATACAATCTTATTGTACAATCTCATGTAGGGTCTCCATACAATCTTATTGTACAATCTCATGTAGGGTCTCCATACAATCTGATTGTACAATCTCATGTAGGGTCTCCATACAATCTGATTGTACAATCTCATGTAGGGTCTCCATACAATCTGATTGTACAATCTCCTTTAAGGTACATGCATGCCGTATTCTTTTAGATGCCTGAAAAGCGGTAGAAAATAAAATGCTGTGTTTTTTGCAGACGCTTGGAGTGAATGAATTCTATTGGCCAGAATATTCACTCCTTTGCGCCGGCACCTCTTGGCCCTTTTTAATGCACCGATGATGTCGGAGGGTCCAATCACACCCAGGCGTTCGGAATCGTGGGCCAAATCGCGGCGGAACGCGTTTGAGACGCCATTACTTCTAAGACCCCTTTCACACTCAGACCGCGTGAGCCTTAGCGGTAATGTGCCTCTCGTTTTAGCGGCGATTTGCCGGTGATGTGCGGGCGAGAGTGGGGTGCTTTACAGGCGATGTGCGGGCGAGAGTGGGGCGCTTTACAGGAGATGTGCGGGCGAGAGTGGGGCGCTTTACAGGAGATGTGCGGGCGAGAGTGGGGCGCTTTGCCAGCGATGTGCGGGCGAGAGTGGGGCGCTTTGCCAGCGATGTGCGGGCGAGAGTGGGGCGCTTTGCCAGCGATGTGCGGGCCGCTTTACAGGAGATGTGCGGGCGAGAGTGGGGCGCTTTACAGGAGATGTGCGGGCGAGAGTGGGGCGCTTTGCCAGCGATGTGCGGGCGAGAGTGGGGCGCTTTGCCAGCGATGTGCGGGCGAGAGTGGGGCGCTTTGCCAGCGATGTGCGGGCCGCTTTACAGGAGATGTGCGGGCGAGAGTGGGGCGCTTTGCCGGCGATGTGCGGGCGAGAGTGGGGCGCTTTGCCGGCGATGTGCGGGCGAGAGTGGGGCGCTTTGCCGGCGATGTGCGGGCGAGAGTGGGTCGCTTTGCCTGCGATGTGCGGGCGAGAGTGGGGCGCTTTGCCAGCGATGTGCGGGCGAGAGTGGGGCGCTTTGCCAGCGATGTGCGGGCCGCTTTACAGGAGATGTGCGGGCGAGAGTGGTGTGCTTTACAGGCGATGTGCGGGCGAGAGTGGGGCGCTTTGCCGGCGATGTGCGGGCGAGAGTGGGTCGCTTTGCCTGCGATGTGCGGGCGAGAGTGGGGCGCTTTGCCAGCGATGTGCGGGCGAGAGTGGGGCGCTTTGCCAGCGATGTGCGGGCCGCTTTACAGGAGATGTGCGGGCGAGAGTGGTGTGCTTTACAGGCGATGTGCGGGCGAGAGTGGGGTGCTTTACAGGCGATGTGCGGGCGAGAGTGGGGCGCTTTGCCGGCGATGTGCGGGCGAGAGTGGGGCACTCTGCCGGCGATGTACGGGCGAGAGTGGGGCGCTCTGCCGGCGATGTGCGGACGAGAGTGGGGAGCTTTGCCGGCGATGTGCGGACGAGAGTGGGGCGCTCTGCCGGCGATGTGCGGGCAAGAGTGGGGCGCTTTGCCGGCGATGTGCGGGCGAGAGTGGGTCGCTTTGCCTGCGATGTGCGGGCGAGAGTGGGGCGCTTTGCCGGCGATGTGCGGGCGAGAGTGGGGCACTCTGCCGGCGATGTACGGGCGAGAGTGGGGCGCTCTGCCGGCGATGTGCGGACGAGAGTGGGGAGCTTTGCCGGCGATGTGCGGACGAGAGTGGGGCGCTCTGCCGGCGATGTGCGGGCAAGAGTGGGGCGCTTTGCCGGCGATGTGCGGACGAGAGTGGGGCGCTTTGCCGGCGATGTGCTGGCGAGAGTGGGGCGCTCTGCCGGCGACGTGCGGGCGAGAGTGGGGCGCTTTGCCGGCGATGTGCGGACAAGAGTGGGGCGCTTTGCCGGCGACGTGCGGGCGAGAGTGGGGCGCTTTGCCGGCGATGTGCGGGCGGGAGTGGGGCGCTTTGCCGGCGATGTGCGGGCGAGAGTGGGGCGCTTTGTCGGCGATGTGCGGGCGAGAGTGGGGCGCTCTGCCGGCGATGTGCGGACGAGAGTGGGGCGCTTTGCCGGCGATGTGCGGGCGAGAGTGGGGAGCTTTGCCGGCGATGTGCGGGCGAGAGTGGGGCGCTTTGCCGGTGATGTGCGGGCGAGAGTGGGGCGCTTTGCCGGTGATGTGCGGACGAGAGTGGGGCGCTTTGCCGGCGATGTGCGGGCGAGAGTGGGGCGCTCTGCCGGCGATGTGCGGGCGAGAGTGGGGCGCTCTGCCGGCGATGTGCGGACGAGAGTGGGGCGCTTTGCCGGCGATGTGCGGGCGAGAGTGAGGAGCTTTGCCGGCGATGTGCGGGCGAGAGTGGGGCGCTTTGCCGGTGATGTGCGGGCGAGAGTGGGGTGCTTTGCCGGTGATGTGCGGACGAGAGTGGGGCGCTTTGCCGGCGATGTGCGGGCGTGAGTGGGGCGCTTTGCTGGCGATGTGCGGGCGAGAGTGGGGCGCTCTGCCGGCGATGTGCGGACGAGAGTGGGGCGCTCTGCCGGTGATGTGCGGACGAGAGTGGGGCGCTCTGCTGGCGATGTGCGGGCGAGAGTGGGGCGCTTTGCCGGCGATGTGCGGGCGTGAGTGGGGCGCTTTGCTGGCGATGTGCGGGCGAGAGTGGGGCGCTCTGCCGGCGATGTGCGGACGAGAGTGGGGCGCTCTGCCGGCGATGTGCGGACGAGAGTGGGGCGCTCTGCTGGCGATGTGCGGGCGAGAGTGGGGCGCTCTGCCGGCGATGTGTGGATGAGAGTGGGGCGCTTTGCTGGCGATGTGCGGGCGAGAGTGGGGCGCTCTGCCAGCGATGTGTGGACGAGAGTGGGGCGCTCTGCCGGCGATGTGCGGATGAGAGTGGGGCGCTTTGCCGGCGATGTGCGGACGAGAGTGGGGCGCTCTGCCAGCGATGTGTGGACGAGAGTGGGGCGCTCTGCCGGCGATGTGCGGATGAGAGTGGGGCGCTTTGCCGGCGATGTGCGGACGAGAGTGGGGCGCTCTGCCGGCGATGTGAGGGCATTCGGCCTGGTACGGTTCAGGAGGGAGGGGGGCCCTTAAAGCAGTATTAAACCCTATCTGATGTTTTTTAACAGAACAAGCTCTCTTCCAGATGTATCAGTTTACAAAGATGAGACAAACCATTTACCACTGGCAGAGGTGCTTACAAAAATCTGATTGCACTTAATTATTATTATTATTATACAGGATTTATAAGTTGCGCAGAGGCAAACAGTACAGTTACAATACAATTCAACATGGGAAGAATCGGAGGGCCCTGATCATTAGAACTTACAATCTAAAAGATATAAAACCTTTATCCCAAAAGGAAAACAACTGTTTGCTGTAACTGATTTTAACCACTTCAGCCCCGGAAGATTTGGCTGCTCAATGACCAGGCCATTTTTTTCGATACAGCACTGCATCGCTTTAACTGACAATTGCGCGGTCGTGCGACGCTGTACCCAAACAAAATTGACGTCCTTTTTTTAAACCTCAAATAGAGCTTTCTTTTGGTGGTATTTGATTACCTTTTGCGCTATAAACAAAAAATTGCGACAATTTTGAAAAAACACAGTGGGGGTGATTTACTAATAACAGTGCGCTGCGCTGGTTCATAACTCAATTGGTGCGCCGGATAAATCCTTAATTGGGCGCGGGAACCAGCGGCGCACTGTTATAGTAAATACAAATGTCAGCGGCGCTCTATTGAAAATGAATGGTTCCCTATGGGAGCCCATTGATTTGAATAGAGGTCGCCCGGGAAGTCGGATGAAGACGATCCGACTCGCGGGGCGACTCGTGTGCCGGCTGACACAGGGACAGCGCGACTTTGCGAGGCAACTTGGACACCTCTAGGTCCGCTGCTACCCGGTGACCCCGCCCCCCTCTGACGCACATGGATTTCACGGGGACTTTCCCCGTGGTGTTAGAGGGGGGCGGAGTCACCGGGTAGCAGCGGACCCAGAGGAGAACTGATGAACTGAAGCGTCACACAGCAGGAACCTCCAATTCAAGCGGAGCGGCCAGAGAAAGAAGATGGGAACAAGAGGCCGGAGCAAGATGCGGACGAGAACACCGAAGGAAGAAGGAAGATGAAGATAAAGATGAAGATAAAGATGAAGATAAAGATGAAGATGGAGGAAGAAACCCGAATGGAGAAAAGAAGAAGATGGAAGAAGAAGATGGAAGAAGAAGATGGAAGAAGAAGATGGAAGAAGAAGAAGATGGAAGAAGAAGATGGAAGAAGAAGATGGAAGAAGAAATGGAAGAAGAAGATGGAAGAAGAAGATGGAAGAAGAAGATGGAAGAAAAAAATGGAAGAAGAAAATGGAAGAAGAAGATTGAAGAAGATGGAAGAAGATGGAAGAAGAAGAAGATGGAAGAAGAAGATGGAAGAAGAAGATTGAAGAAGAAATGGAAGAAGAAGATGGAAGAAGAAGATGGAAGAAGATGGAAGAAGAAGATTGAAGAAGAAATGGAAGAAGAAGATGGAAGAAGAAGATGGAAGAAGATGGAAGAAGAAGATGGAAGAAGAAGATGGAAGAAGAAAATGGAAGAAGAAGATTGAAGAAGATGGAAGAAGAAGATTGAAGAAGATGGAAGAAGAAGATTGAAGAAGATGGAAGAAGAAGAAGATGGAAGAAGATGGAAGAAGAAGATGGAAGAAGAAAATGGAAGAAGAAGATTGAAGAAGATGGAAGAAGAAGATTGAAGAAGATGGAAGAAGAAGATTGAAGAAGATGGAAGAAGAAGAAGATGGAAGAAGATGGAAGAAGAAGATGGAAGAAGATGGAAGAAGAAGATGGAAGAAGATGGAAGAAGAAGATTGAAGAAGAAGATTGAAGAAGATGGAAGAAGAAGATTGAAGAAGATGGAAGAAGAAGATGGAAGAAGAAGATGGAAGAAGATGGAAGAAGAAGATGGAAGAAGATGGAAGAAGAAGATTGAAGAAGATGGAAGAAGAAGATTGAAGAAGATGGAAGAAGAAGATTGAAGAAGATGGAAGAAGAAGATGGAAGAAGAAGATGGAAGAAGAAGATGGAAGAAGAAGATTGAAGAAGATGGAAGAAGAAGATTGAAAGAAGATTGAAGAAGATGGAAGAAGAAGATGGAAGAAGATGGAAGAAGAAATTTGAAGAAGATGGAAGAAGAAGATGGAAGAAGAAGATGGAAGAAGAAGATTGAAGAAGATGGAAGAAGAAGATTGAAAGAAGATTGAAGAAGATGGAAGAAGAAGATGGAAGAAGATGGAAGAATAAAATTGAAGAAGATGGAAGAAGAAGACGGAAGAAGAAGATGGAAGAAGAAGATTGAAGAAGATGGAAGAAGAAGATTGAAGAAGATGGAAGAAGAAGATTGAAGAAGATGGAAGAAGAAGATGGAGGAAGAAGATTGAAGAAGAAGATTGAAGAAGATGGAAGAAGAAGATTGAAGAAGATGGAAGAAGAAGATGGAAGAAGATGGAAGAAGAAAATTGAAGAAGATGGAAGAAGAAGATGGAAGAAGATGGAAGAAGAAAATTGAAGAAGATGGAAGAAGAAGATTGAAGAAGATGGAAGAAGAAGATTGAAGAAGATGGAAAAAGAAGATTGAAGAAGATGGAAGAAGAAGGAAGAAGATGGAAGAAGAAGATTGAAGAAGATGGAAGAAGAAGGAAGAAGATGGAAGAAGAAGATTGAAGAAGATGGAAGAAGAAGATTGAAGAAGAAGGAAGAAGATGGAAGAAGATGGAAGAAGAAAATTGAAGAAGATGGAAGAAGAAGATGGAAGAAGAAGATTGAAGAAGATGGAAGAAGAAGATGGAAGAAGAAGATTGAAGAAGATGGAAGAAGAAGATTGAAGAAGAAGGAAGAAGATGGAAGAAGATGGAAGAAGAAAATTGAAGAAGATGGAAGAAGAAGATGGAAGAAGAAGATTGAAGAAGATGGAAGAAGAAGATTGAAGAAGATGGAAGAAGAAGGAAGAAGATGGAAGAAGAAGATGGAAGAAGAAGATTGAAGAAGATGGAAGAAGAAGATTGAAGAAGATGGAAGAAGAAGGAAGAAGATGGAAGAAGAAAATTGAAGAAGATGGAAGAAGAAGATGGAAGAAGAAGATTGAAGAAGATGGAAGAAGAAGATTGAAGAAGATGGAAGAAGAAGGAAGAAGATGGAAGAAGAAGATTGAAGAAGATGGAAGAAGAAGATTGAAGAAGATGGAAGAAGAAGGAAGAAGATGGAAGAAGAAGATGGAAGAAGAAGATTGAAGAAGATGGAAGAAGAAGATTGAAGAAGATGGAAGAAGAAGGAAGAAGATGGAAGAAGAAGATTGAAGAAGATGGAAGAAGAAGGAAGAAGAAGGAAGAAGAAGATGGAAGAAAGGAGAAGACATTAATAAAGGAATTGTCAAAAACCGGCTATTGTCATTTTTAACATTTTTGACACTTTCCTTGTGAATTGGTAGGGGTACATACCATTCACATAGGGGGGGGCGGGATCTGGGGGTCCCCTTTGTTAAAGGGGTCTTCCAGATTCCGATAAGCCCCCTGCCCGCAGACCCCCACAACCACCGGGCAAGGGTTGTGGGGATGAGGCCCTTGTCCCCATCAACATGGGGACATCCTCCCCATGTTGAGGGCATGTGGCCTGGTACGGTTCAGGAGGGGGGCGCTCTCTCGTCCCCCCCTCTTTTCCTGCGGCCGGCCAGGTTGCGTGCTCGGATAAGGGTCTGGTCTGGATTTTGGGGGGACCCCCACGCCGTTTTTTCGGCGTGGGGGTTCTTGGTAAAGTCCATACCAGACCTAAGGGTCCTTTCACACGGGGCGGATCCGTGCAGATCCGCCCCGTGAAGCTCCGCTTGCTCAGCGGGGATCGCTCCGTTGATCCCCGCTGAGCCGACGGATGACTGGGCGGTCCCCGCACACTGTGCAGGGACCGCCCTGTCAGAGCGCAGCTCTCCCCTATGGGGAATCGGATGACGACGGACCGTAGAGTCCGTTGTCATCCGATCCGCTCCGCCAACGGAAGGAAAAATAGGGTTTTCCTCCGTCACACTTTGGCGGAGCGGAGCGGATGTCAGCGGACATGTCTCCGCTGACATCCGTGCTTCCATAGGGGTACATGGAGGATCCGTTTCAGGTCCGCCTAAAAAACTGACAGGCGGACCTGAACGGACCTCCGTGTGAAAGGGGCCTAAGAGCTTGCTATGCTCCTGGAGGGAATCCCATGCCGGTTTTTTATTTATAAGGATTTTGTTACATTGTCCAGTCCTGGATCCCCTCCCCCCACCATTGATACTTTGGGATTCATTCACTAAAACTGGAAGGTGCTGATTCTGGTGCAGCTCTGCATGGGAGCCAATCAGCTTCCAGGTTTTATTATCAAAACTTAACAGAACAAGCTGAAGTGAGAAGCTGATTGGCTCCCATGCAGAGCTGCACCAGATTCTACACTCTCCAGTCTTAGTAAATTCATCTCCTTTGTTTTCTAAAGCCCCATACACACGGTCGGACTTCCATCAGACTTTTCCGTGGATTTTTGTCTGAACGGAGTCGGTCGGAAACACCCATAGCATACACACCACAGGACTTTTCTGCAAACTTTCTTAAAACTTCTTACAACATCACGTGGTTTTTTCTGCTCTTTTCTGCTCTTTACCGCCACCCTTTGGTCAACTTCTGCTATTGTTGGTTGATTTTAACATTAGTTGTTTTGTCCATCGGACTAAAGTCCGATGGTTTTCTGTACACACGTAGGACTTTGCTCCATCGGACTTTTGTTGGGCAAAAGTTTGTCCGTTTGCAGACCCAACTTTTGTCCGATGAAAACAAGAAAAATGCAAAAAAAGTTTGTCCGATGGAGCGTACACACGGTCGGATTGTTGGTCCAACTTGCTCAAAACGAAGTTTGTTGGGCAAAAGTCCGACCGTGTGTACGGGGCTTAAGACTTTGTTATATTCTAATCTATAGCAGTGATCTCCAAACTGTGGCCCGGGGGCCAGATGCGGCCCTTTGCTTGCTTTTATCCGGCCCTTGGGACATTATTTCATCCACTGATACTAACAATGGGGCACGGTTTCTCTCAATGACACCAACGATGAGGCACAATTCCTCCCATTGAAACAAACAACGGGGCATTATTTTTTCCCAGTGATTTTGGGACCTTTTCACTGGCCACAGTCCGGCCCTCATGAAGTCTGAAGGACAGTAAACTGGCCCTTTGTTTAGAAAGTTTGGACACCCCTTTGTTCTATAGAATTCTGGATCCCCTCCCCCATTGATACTTTGTATTCTAAAGGATTTGTCTTTGTTTAGAATTCTGGACCCCCCCCCCCCCCCCCATCGATACCTAGGCTGGCCATACACAGGTCGAATTTCGAAATAATTTTCTTTTGAAAATCAGAAATTTGGTGCGTTTTGCGATCCGATGGCGCCATTCATTTCGAAATTCGATCAACTAAGCCTTCAATTTCACCTCCATGTTCTTACAGAAAAGAGATTTTCATGTCCGGGAATCTTCTTTTCCTTCCGGGAATTGTATTTTCTTGCACATGCGCATTTCTTCTTCGATTGCATTTCTCGCACGATTCTCCCGTCTCTGATTGGAAAATTGTTAGTTTAAAAAAAAAAAAAAATTCAACAAGTCCGATTTTTAAAATTCAATGGCCACCCAAAAATCAGCTGTTACTGCCGCCCCATGAATGGTGCGAAATACGAAAGAAAATTCTTAGATAAGATTTTCGAAGGAAAATTCTTCCCAAATTCGACCCGTGTATGGCCAGCATTAGTATAGTAAGAATTTGTTACATTGTATATAGGGTTCTGGATGCCCCTCCCCCTCCCCCATTGATACTTTGTATTTTAGGGATTTGTTACATTGTAGTGAGAATCTGATTGGCTCCCATGCAGCGCTGCACCAGATTTTCCACGCCCAGTTTTAGTAAATTCATCTCCTTTGTTAGGAAGGATTTGTTACATTGTATAGAATTCTGGATCTTCCCCCTCCCCCATTGATACTTTGTAGTTGATTTACTATAGGCAAACAGACTGCGCACTTTGTAAAGTGCAGTCACTCCTGAGCTTGGTAAATAAGGTGAAGCTTCACTTTGCAAAGAAGACCCAATCACATGCAAGGAACATAAAAAATAAAAATAAATTGCTTGCACGTAATTGGATGATAGAAGTCAGCAGAGCTTCCCCTCATTTACTAAGCTCTGGAGTAACTGCAAAGTGCACAGTCTATTTGTCTTTAGTAAATAACCCCCCCCTCCCCATGTATCTAAGGATTTGTTACATTGTATACAGATCTGGAGTCACCCCACTCCCCATGTATCTAAGGAATTGTTACATTGTATACAGATCTGGAGTCACCCCACTCCCCATGTATCTAAGGAATTGTTACATTGTATACAGATCTGGATCTGGAGTCACTCCCCCCTCCCCATGTATCTAAGGAATTGTTACATTGTATACAGATCTGGAGTCACCCCACTCCCCATGTATCTAAGGAATTGTTACATTGTATACAGTTCTGGATCTGGAGTCACCCCCCCCCCCTCCCCATGTATCTAAGGATTTGTTACATTGTATACAGATCTGGATCTGGAGTCACCCCCCCTCCCCATGTATCTAAGGAATTGTTACATTGTATACAGATCTGGAGTCACCCCACTCCCCATGTATCTAAGGAATTGTTACATTGTATACAGATCTGGAGTCACCCCACTCCCCATGTATCTAAGGAATTGTTACATTGTATACAGATCTGGATCTGGAGTCACTCCCCCCTCCCCATGTATCTAAGGAATTGTTACATTATATACAGATCTGGATCTGGAGTCACCCCCCCTCCCCATGTATCTAAGGAATTGTTACATTGTATACAGATCTGGAGTCACCCCACTCCCCATGTATCTAAGGAATTGTTACATTGTATACAGATCTGGAGTCACCCCACTCCCCATGTATCTAAGGAATTGTTACATTGTATACAGATCTGGATCTGGAGTCACTCCCCCCTCCCCATGTATCTAAGGAATTGTTACATTGTATACAGATCTGGAGTCACCCCACTCCCCATGTATCTAAGGAATTGTTACATTGTATACAGTTCTGGATCTGGAGTCACCCCCCCCCACTCCCCATGTATCTAAGGAATTGTTACATTGTATACAGATCTGGAGTCACCCCACTCCCCATGTATCTAAGGAATTGTTACATTGTATACAGTTCTGGATCTGGAGTCACCCCCCCCTCCCCATGTATCTAAGGATTTGTTACATTGTATACAGATCTGGATCTGGAGTCACCCCCCCTCCCCATGTATCTAAGGAATTGTTACATTGTATACAGATCTGGAGTCACCCCACTCCCCATGTATCTAAGGAATTGTTACATTGTATACAGATCTGGAGTCACCCCACTCCCCATGTATCTAAGGAATTGTTACATTGTATACAGATCTGGATCTGGAGTCACTCCCCCCTCCCCATGTATCTAAGGAATTGTTACATTGTATACAGATCTGGAGTCACCCCACTCCCCATGTATCTAAGGAATTGTTACATTGTATACAGTTCTGGATCTGGAGTCACTCCCCCCTCCCCATGTATCTAAGGAATTGTTACATTGTATACAGATCTGGAGTCACCCCACTCCCCATGTATCTAAGGAATTGTTACATTGTATACAGATCTGGAGTCACCCCACTCCCCATGTATCTAAGGAACTGTTACATTGTATACAGATCTGGATCTGGAGTCACTCCCCCCTCCCCATGTATCTAAGGAATTGTTACATTGTATACAGATCTGGAGTCACCCCACTCCCCATGTATCTAAGGAATTGTTACATTGTATACAGTTCTGGATCTGGAGTCACCCCCCCCCCACTCCCCATGTATCTAAGGAATTGTTACATTGTATACAGTTCTGGATCTGGAGTCACCCCCCCCCATGTATCTAAGGATTTGTTACATTGTATACAGTTCTGGAGTGACCCCCCCCCCCCCACTCCAATTTGACACGTTTGGGTTCATTTACTAAAACTGTACAAAATCTGGAGCAGCTGTGCATGGCAGCCAATCAGCTTCCAGATTTTATTGTTACATTGTATAGAATTCTGGATGTCGCTTTATTGGTACTTTATATTGTAAGGATGTGTTACATTGTATAGAATTCTGGATCTCCCCCCCCCCCCCACGATACTTTGTATTCTAAGGATTTTGTTACATTGTCCAGTTCTGGATCCCCTCCCCCCTGCCATTGATACGTTGGGATTCATTCCCTAACACTGGAGAATGTAGAATCTGGTGCAGCTCTGCATGGGAGCCAATCAGCTTCCAGGTTTTATTGTCAAAGCTTCACAGAACAAGCAGAAGTGAGAAGCTGATTGGCTCCCATGCAGAGCTGCACCGGATTCTACACTCTCCAGTCTTAGTAAATCTCCCCCGATGTATTTGTTACATTGTATAGAATTCTGGATGTCCCTTTATTGATACTTTGTTTTCTAAGGATTTGTTTCGGTGATCCGCATTGGTCGCTGTGACCTTCTCGCTGTATGGGGGGGGGGGGGGGGGGGAGGGGACATTTCCGCGCTCCCCCGGCGCATATCGCAGTGCGACACTCTAATAAATAATGGCGCTCTCTCCTCTCTATCCGTCTCGCCTTCCGGGAGCGTCTGTCGCCCCCATAATTCCACGTCAGACCCCATTTTCTTTCCACCCCTCCGATCCCCCACCACGCTCCCCTCCCCCCCCCCCCTCTCTTCTTCTCCAAAAACACGCAATTAACCCCTCAGCCTCCTTCTCCCGGATACAATGTAACCAGACATGTAGGGAGAAGAGCTTGCAATCTAATCCTAGGGAGCACATGGCTTCAATGCAGCAGCAGCCTGCACCCCCCCCCCCCCCCCCATGGCTGCTTTGTTTGCAGCTTCCCTCCCTTCTCTCTCCCCCTCCCCCTCTCCCCCTATTATTCTATCAGCCCCCACCCCCCTCGCCTCCTCCCCTTCCCCCCCTTCCTCCTCCCTTCCCCCTCCCTCCTGCCGCTCAGAGACAGACGCACCACACAGGGGAGGAAATAGGGGCGAGAGAGACACCCAGGAAGAGGATAGGGGTCACTCAGAGACAGCCAGGCCTGCAGGGAAAAAGAGACAGCCAGAGGGGGGAGAGACATCTGGGACAATAGGAGAGACAGCCTGGGATAGAGACATCTGGGATAGAGACATCTGGGACAATAGGAGAGACAGCCTGGGATAGAGACATCTGGGACAAAAGGAGAGACAGCCTGGGATAGAGACATCTGGGACAATAGGAGAGACAGCCTGGGATAGAGACATCTGGGACAATAGGAGAGACAGCCTGGGATAGAGACATCTGGGACAATAGGAGAGACAGCCTGGGATAGAGACATCTGGGACAATAGGAGAGACAGCCTGGGATAGAGACATCTGGGACAATAGGAGAGACAGCCTGGGATAGAGACATCTGGGACAATAGGAGAGACAGCCTGGGATAGAGACATCTGGGACAAAAGGAGAGACAGCCTGGGATAGAGACATCTGGGACAATAGGAGAGACAGCCTGGGATAGAGACATCTGGGAGAAGAGGGGGCAGAGAGACAGCCAGAGGAATAGAGACATCTGGGACAAGAGGAGAGACATCCTGAGATAGAGACATATGGGACAAGAGAAGAGACTGCAAGGCTGAGAGACAGCAGAGATTGCTACTGAGATAGAGACATCCAGGACAATAACAGAGACAGCTGGGAGCAGAGGGGACAGAGACAGCAGAGGCAACCACAAAAAAGAGACATCTAGGACAATACTAGAGACAGTTGAGAGAAGTGGGGACTAAGAGATAGCAGAGACATTCAGCGGTATAGAGAGACCTGGGCGAACAGGAGAGACAGAGGAGAGTGGAGAAGACAGAGAGACAGCAACCCTGAGAGACTGAGGGATCATAGAGAGGTCGATTTCAGAGAGACATCAGCACTTCCAAGAGACAGGTGGTTCAGATACTAGAGAGGGAAAACTTCAGAGTTCAGAGAGACTTTACAGAGACTGTCAGAGTTCACGGAGACTTTGGAGTCACCGAGAGACAGTCAGATTTCAGAGAGACTTCAGAGTCTTAGAGAGACAGTCAGATTTCAGAGAGACTGTCAGAGTTCACAAAGACTTCACAGGGACAGTCAGAGTCCAGGGAGACTTCAGAGAGACAGTCAGAGTTTAGGGAGACTTCAGAGAGACCGCGTGAGTCGCAGAGACGCCCATAGCTCAGTGGGAGACCCCTAGTCGCAGAGACAGCCAGAGTGACAGCCTGAGGCCCAGGGGGACAGTCTAAATTAGGAGCCCCAAACTGAAGCGATGGCCAGCAGCCCCAGTCCATTGCCCCTTCTGCCCTCCCTGAGCTGTGTTATGTGCCACGATGTGCCCCGTGAGCCCGTCACCTTGTCCTGTGGGCACTGCCTATGCAGGGGATGCTTGGAGCGATCTTGGAGGGGACAGGAGGCTTACCCGTCGTGCCCAAAATGCCGCCCACCGCCGGTGCAGTCCCCCGATGGTGGGCAGAGGAGCGTGTGTTCAGAGCACGGGGAAAAGGTTCAGTTTTTTTCCACCCAAGACAGCCGTCTCCTGTGCCCCCGCTGCAGAGGGTCCTCCGAGCCACTGCCTGGGCATACACTCATCCCCATACAGGAGGCCGTTGGGGGATACAAGGTGAGTCTCCATATGCCACACACACCACAATGTAGGAGGTTACTGCACTATATATGGAGAGAGGTGATCGGCACAGAGGACAGCACTCCGCCCCGTACGATCGCCCCCTTTACCCCACAACATGCTAGTAATATTTTCGTATTTTCTTGCCAACAGGAGGAGTTGATGTCCGCCATTTCCCCTCTGGAGTCCCGCCTGAAGGAGCTGCAGCAGATGCAGTGTGCCCAGGAGCAGATGATCGCCCAGCACCGGGTAAGTTGTCCATCCTCCATCCAACATCTCCTATATACATATACACATGAAATGGCCTGGAGGGCCGGATTCGGCCCGCGGGCCTTGTGTTCAACACCTGTGCTCTTTATAGTGAGTGATCTTTAGTTATCACTAGAGGGGTCACCAGCAGGAGGAAGGAGGTCCTGATCCCCCCAAATAGATCTTTATATCACTAGAGGGGTCACCAGCAGGAGGAAGGAGGTCCTGATCCCTCTATATAGATCTTCATATCACTAGAGGGGTCACCAGCAGGAGGAAGGAGGTCCTGATTCCTCTATATAGATCTATATATCACTAGAGGGGTCACCAGCAGGAGGAAGGAGGTCCTGATCCCTCTCTATAGATCTTCATATCACTAGAGGGGTCACCAGCAGGAGGAAGGAGGTCCTGATCCCTCTCTATAGATCTTCATATCACTAGAGGGGTCACCAGCAGGAGGAAGGAGGTCCTGATTCCTCTATACAGATCTTCATATCACTAGAGGGGTCACCAGCAGGAGGAAGGAGGTCCTGATTCCTCTATATAGATCTTTATATCACTAGAGGGGTCACCAGCAGGAGGAAGGGGGTCCTGATTCCTCTATATAGATCTTTATATGACTAGAGGGGTCACCAGCAGGAGGAAGAAGGTCCTGATTCTTCTATAGATCTTTATATCACTAGAGGGGTCACCAGCAGGAGGAAGGAGGTCCTGATTCCTCTATATAGATCTTTATATGACTAGAGGGGTCACCAGCAGGAGGAAGAAGGTCCTGATTCCTCTATATAGATCTTTATATTACTAGAGGGGTCACCAGCAGGAGGAAGGAGGTCCTGATTCCTCTATATAGATCTTTATATCACTAGAGGGGTCACCAGCAGGGGGAAGGAGGTCCTGATTCCTCTATATAGATCTTTATATCACTAGAGGGGTCACCAGCAGGAGGAAGAAGGTCCTGATTCTTCTATAGATCTTTATATCACTAGAGGGGTCACCAGCAGGAGGAAGAAGGTCCTGATTCTTCTATAGATCTTTATATGACTAGAGGGGTCACCAGCAGGAGGAAGAAGGTCCTGATTCCTCTATATAGATCTTTATATTACTAGAGGGGTCACCAGCAGGAGGAAGGAGGTCCTGATTCCTCTATATAGATCTTTATATCACTAGAGGGATCACCAGCAGGAGGAAGGAGGTCCTGATTCCTCTATATAGATCTTTATATCACTAGATGGGTCACCAGCAGGAGGAAGGAGGTCCTGATTCCTCTATATAGATCTTTATATCACTAGAGGGGTCACCAGCAGGAGGAAGAAGGTCCTGATTCTTCTATAGATCTTTATATCACTAGAGGGGTCACCAGCAGGAGGAAGGAGGTCCTGACTCCTTTTATATAGATCTTTATATGACTAGAGGGACCACCAGCAGGAGGAAGGAGGTCCTGATTCCTCTATATAGATCATTATATCACTAGAGGGGTCACCAGCAGGAGGAAGAAGGTCCTGATTCTTCTATAGATCTTTATATCACTAGAGGGGTCACCAGCAGGAGGAAGAAGGTCCTGATTCCTCTATATAGATCATTATATCACTAGAGGGGTCACCAGCAGGAGGAAGGAGGTCCTGATTCCTCTATATAGATCTATATATCACTAGAGGGGTCACCAGCAGGAGGAAGGAGGTCCTGATCCCTCTCTATAGATCTTCATATCACTAGAGGGGTCACCAGCAGGAGGAAGGAGGTCCTGATTCCTCTATACAGATCTTCATATCACTAGAGGGGTCACCAGCAGGAGGAAGGAGGTCCTGATTCTTCTATACAGATCTTTATATCACTAGAGGGGTCACCAGCAGGAGGAAGGAGGTCCTGATTCCTCTATATAGATCTTTATATCACTAGAGGGGTCACCAGCAGGAGGAAGGGGGTCCTGATTCCTCTATATAGATCTTTATATCACTAGAGGGGTCACCAGCAGGGGGAAGGAGGTCCTGATTCCTCTATATAGATCTTTATATCACTAGAGGGGTCACCAGCAGGAGGAAGGAGGTCCTGATTCCTCTATATAGATCTTTATATCACCAGCAGGAGGAAGGAGGTCCTGATTCCTCTATATAGATCTTTATATCACTAGAGGGATCACCAGCAGGAGGAAGGAGATCCTGATTCCTCTATATAGATCTTTATATCACTAGAGGGGTCACCAGCAGGAGGAAGGAGGTCCTGATTCCTCTATATAGATCTTTATATCACTAGAGGGGTCACCAGCAGGAGGAAGGAGGTCCTGATTCCTCTATATAGATCTTTATATCACTAGAGGGGTCACCAGCAGGAGGAAGGAGGTCCTGATTCCTCTATATAGATCTTTATATCACTAGAGGGGTCACCAGCAGGAGGAAGGAGGTCCTGATTCTTCTATAGATCTTTATATCACTAGAGGGGTCACCAGCAGGAGGAAGAAGGTCCTGATTCTTCTATATAGATCTTTATATCACTAGAGGGGTCACCAGCAGGAGGAAGGAGGTCCTGATTCCTCTATATGGATCTTTATATTACTAGAGGGATCACCAGCAGGAGGAAGGAGGTCCTGATTCCTCTATATAGATCTTTATATCACTAGAGGGGTCACCAGCAGGAGGAAGGAGGTCCTGATTCTTCTATAGATCTTTATATCACTAGAGGGGTCACCAGCAGGAGGAAGGAGGTCCTGACTCCTTTTATATAGATCTTTATATGACTAGAGGGACCACCAGCAGGAGGAAGAAGGTCCTGATTCCTCTATATAGATCTTTATATCACTAGAGGGGTCACCAGCAGGAGGAAGGAGGTCCTGATTCCTCTATATAGATCTTTATATCACTAGAGGGGTCACCAGCAGGAGGAAGGAGGTCCTGATTCCTCTATATAGATCTTTATATCACCAGCAGGGGGAAGGAGGTCCTGATTCCTCTATATAGATCTTTATATCACTAGAGGGGTCATTAGCAGGAGGAAGGAGGTCCTGATTCCTCTATATAGATCTTTATATCACTAGAGGGATCACCAGCAGGAGGAAGGAGATCCTGATTCCTCTATATAGATCTTTATATCACTAGAGGGGTCACCAGCAGGAGGAAGGGGGTCCTGATTCCTCTATATAGATCTTTATATCACTAGAGGGGTCACCAGCAGGAGGAAGGGGGTCCTGATTCCTCTATATAGATCTTTATATCACTAGAGGGGTCACCAGCAGGAGGAAGGGGGTCCTGATTCCTCTATATAGATCTTTATATCACTAGAGGGATCACCAGCAGGAGGAAGGAGATCCTGATTCCTCTATATAGATCTTTATATCACTAGAGGGATCACCAGCAGGAGGAAGGAGGTCCTGATTCCTCTATATAGATCTTTATATCACTAGAGGGGTCACCAGCAGGAGGAAGGAGGTCCTGATTCCTCTATATAGATCTTTATATCACTAGAGGGGTCACCAGCAGGAGGAAGGAGGTCCTGATTCCTCTATATAGATCTTTATATGACTAGAGGGGTCACCAGCAGGAGGAAGGAGGTCCTGATTCCTCTATATGGATCTTTATATTACTAGAGGGATCACCAGCAGGAGGAAGGAGGTCCTGATTCCTCTATATAGATCATTATATCACTAGAGGGATCACCAGCAGGAGGAAGAAGGTCCTGATTCTTCTATAGATCTTTATATCACTAGAGGGATCACCAGCAGGAGGAAGGAGGTCCTGATTCCTCTATATAGATCTTTATATCACTAGAGGGGTCACCAGCAGGAGGAAGGAGGTCCTGATTCCTCTATATAGATCTTTTATATCACTAGAGGGGATCACCAGCAGGAGGAAGGAGATCCTGATTCCTCTATATAGATCTTTATATCACTAGAGGGGTCACCAGCAGGAGGAAGGAGGTCCTGATTCCTCTATATAGATCTTTATATCACTAGAGGGATCACCAGCAGGAGGAAGGAGGTCCTGATTCCTCTATATAGATCTTTATATCACTAGAGGGGTCACCAGCAGGAGGAAGGAGGTCCTGATTCCTCTGTATAGATCTTTATATCACTAGAGGGGTCACCAGCAGGAGGAAGGAGGTCCTGATTCCTCTATGGCAGACTTAAAGTGGAGTTCCACCCAAAAATGGAACTTCCGCTTTTTGGAATCCCCCTCCCCCCCCTCCGGTGTCACATTTGGCACCTTTCAGGGGG
The DNA here is from genome assembly GCA_029206835.1 of Rana muscosa. Taxonomy (NCBI): domain Eukaryota; kingdom Metazoa; phylum Chordata; class Amphibia; order Anura; family Ranidae; genus Rana; species Rana muscosa. The sequence continues at coordinate 177,827,207 of CM055127.1, forward strand.
GAGGAGGGAGCAGATACCTGTGTAATACAGGTATTTGTTCCCATTTCTGGGCATAGATCAGCGTGGTGATCGAGGTGACCTACACCACACGTCCGGCGCCTACTCTGTTCCCCCCCCCCCCGCTGTCTTCTGGGAGACACACAGGTCCCAGAAGACAGCAGGGACCGGTGGGAACGCAAAGCGCGACTCGCGCAAGGCTTCACTTCCTGATTCCCTAACGGAAGATGGCGGCGGCAGCACCCGAGAGCCGACGGACAGATCGGCTTCGGCTGCTGACATCGCGGGCGCCCTGGACAGGTAAGTGTCCATATATTAAAAGTCATCAGCTGCAGAATTTGTAGCTGCTGACTTTTAATATTTATTTTTTGGGCGGAACTCCGCTTTAACAAATAGAGTGCCCTCCTCTATCGATGGAACATTCATGAACCCCCCTTTTACTCCATCCACTGATTTCTCCTTCCAGTCTTCTGGATTTCTTCTCACCTCCTGTTGTGTGTCTGCGGAACAGGAAGTGAAGAGAAATCTCCCAAATAGGACATAGATGGAAAAAATGGAGATCAGTTTAATCCATTCCCTACTTTATCTAAAGTTCTGTCTGCAGATGTACCATAAGACAGCCCATCTCAGGGGGGGAGGGGGGTATCTCCAGAGGGGGCTAGGCTTGAACTGTGACGGATTATCACACCTCCCAACATTTTGAGATGGGAATGAGGGACTCCTACTAGCAAACGTATGCAGGCATAGGACACGCCCCCTGTCACACCTCCTTAAAAGAGAAATAACCCAAAAAAGGTTAATAAAATCCACAAGGGCTTTTTTTTACCACTACTATTCCTTTATATTGGCCTTTAAAATTGACAAAAGCAGAAATTTAGAAATTAAAAACACTTTTTGAAGGATAAAAAGTGCATTTTATATACAACTATAGAGATCCGACCAAAATGAGGGACAAATGAGGAGGAAAGAGGGACAGAGGGACATTGCTCCAAATCAGGGACAGTCCCTCGAAGTCAGGGACAGTTGGGAGCTATGGATTATCCTCCAATGGGAAGGCGCCTCGTAGTTTAAGCTCCTGTGCCACTTGGGAGAGCCGGCTGCATGACTCCAATTAACGTTTTAGCTATTTCTAAGGGTGGCATTTTTACTGCCACAATGGGGCACATGTGCCCTTCTGGTCATCACTGTAGGCTTCACTTCTTCAATTAACCCCCCAATGAACTGCAATTGGAAGGGCTTCCCAAGACCTACATATTATTGGAAGGGTCCCCCTGGGGTATGGCGTTTGAGAAGACTAACTAAAGTGTGTTAGTGAAATATTCTAATTATGGTCTCTGCAGTGCCAGTGGTTGGGTTGTTGCGGCACTTTCATAATAAGGGCTGGTAATGGTGTCTGATAGGAACACACCGATGGACCGTCTATGTGGGATTGGTCTGGGATCGGTCCACCAGGACATTGGATATAAGACCAGTTGGAGGTCCCACATGATGATATGTGACCAGTGAACTGTTTGTTTGTCAGGGGAACCTTCTGAACACCAAACACCATGTCAGTATGGAGTTTGAGAAGCTTCACCAGTTCCTGCGGGAGAGAGAAGAGAGACTGCTCAGAGACCTGCAGCAAGAAGGAGATCTCATCCTGTCCGAGATGGAGGAAAGTCTCAGCAAGATCAAGCAGAACTGTCAGGGGATCCTACAGACCATCAGCAGCACCCAACCACGGCTGTACGAGCAGGACCCGGTCTCCTTCCTGACTGTGAGTATATTCCACCCATAGCCTTACCCAGTCTCCTTCCTGACTGTGAGTATACTCCACCCATAGCCTTACCCAGTCTCCTTCCTGACTGTGAGTATACTCCACCCATAGCCTTACCCAGTCTCCTTCCTGACTGTGAGTATACTCCACCCATAGCCTTACCCAGTCTCCTTCCTGACTGTGAGTATACTCCACCCATAGCCTTACCCAGTCTCCTTCCTGACTGTGAGTATACTCCACCCATAGCCTTACCCAGTCTCCTTCCTGACTGTGAGTATACTCCACCCATAGCCGTACCCAGTCTCCTTCCTGACTGTGAGTATACTCTACCCATAGTCTTACCCAGTCTCCTTCCTGACTGTGAGTATACTCCACCCATAGCCTTACCCAGTCTCCTTCCTGACTGTGAGTATACTCCACCCATAGCCTTACCCAGTCTCCTTCCTGACTGTGAGTATACTCCACCCATAGCCTTACCCAGTCTCCTTCCTGACTGTGAGTATACTCCACCCATAGCCTTACCCAGTCTCCTTCCTGACTGTGAGTATACTCCACCCATAGCCTTACCCAGTCTCCTTCCTGACTGTGAGTATACTCCACCCATAGCCTTACCCAGTCTCCTTCCTGACTGTGAGTATACTCTACCCATAGCTGTACCCAGTCTCCTTCCTGACTGTGAGTATACTCCACCCATAGCCTTACCCAGTCTCCTTCCTGACTGTGAGTATATTCCACCCATAGCCTTACCCAGTCTCCTTCCTGACTGTGAGTATACTCCACCCATAGCCGTACCCAGTCTCCTTCCTGACTGAGTATACTCCACCCATAGCCTTACCCAGTCTCCTTCCTGACTGTGAGTATACTCCACCCATAGCCTTACCCAGTCTCCTTCCTGACTGTGAGTATACTCCACCCATAGCCTTACCCAGTCTCCTTCCTGACTGTGAGTATACTCCACCCATAGCCTTACCCAGTCTCCTTCCTGACTGTGAGTATACTCCACCCATAGCCTTACCCAGTCTCCTTCCTGACTGTGAGTATACTCCACCCATAGCCGTACCCAGTCTCCTTCCTGACTGTGAGTATACTCCACCCATAGCCTTACCCAGTCTCCTTCCTGACTGTGAGTATACTCCACCCATAGCCTTACCCAGTCTCCTTCCTGACTGTGAGTATACTCCACCCATAGCCTTACCCAGTCTCCTTCCTGACTGTGAGTATACTCCACCCATAGCCGTACCCAGTCTCCTTCCTGACTGTGAGTATACTCCACCCATAGCCTTACCCAGTCTCCTTCCTGACTGTGAGTATACTCCACCCATAGCCTTACCCAGTCTCCTTCCTGACTGTGAGTATACTCCACCCATAGCCTTACCCAGTCTCCTTCCTGACTGTGAGTATACTCCACCCATAGCCTTACCCAGTCTCCTTCCTGACTGTGAGTATACTCCACCCATAGCCGTACCCAGTCTCCTTCCTGACTGTGAGTATACTCCACCCATAGCCGTACCCAGTCTCCTTCCTGACTGTGAGTATACTCCACCCATAGTCTTACCCAGTCTCCTTCCTGACTGTGAGTATACTCCACCCATAGCCTTACCCAGTCTCCTTCCTGACTGTGAGTATACTCCACCCATAGCCTTACCCAGTCTCCTTCCTGACTGTGAGTATACTCCACCCATAGCCTTACCCAGTCTCCTTCCTGACTGTGAGTATACTCCACCCATAGCCTTACCCAGTCTCCTTCCTGACTGTGAGTATACTCCACCCATAGCCTTACCCAGTCTCCTTCCTGACTGTGAGTATACTCTACCCATAGCTGTACCCAGTCTCCTTCCTGACTGTGAGTATACTCCACCCATAGCCTTACCCAGTCTCCTTCCTGACTGTGAGTATACTCCACCCATAGCCTTACCCAGTCTCCTTCCTGACTGTGAGTATACTCCACCCATAGCCTTACCCAGTCTCCTTCCTGACTGTGAGTATACTCCACCCATAGCCTTACCCAGTCTCCTTCCTGACTGTGAGTATACTCCACCCATAGCCTTACCCAGTCTCCTTCCTGACTGTGAGTATACTCCACCCATAGCCTTACCCAGTCTCCTTCCTGACTGTGAGTATACTCCACCCATAGCCTTACCCAGTCTCCTTCCTGACTGTGAGTATACTCCACCCATAGCCTTACCCAGTCTCCTTCCTGACTGTGAGTATACTCCACCCATAGCCTTACCCAGTCTCCTTCCTGACTGTGAGTATACTCCACCCATAGCCTTACCCAGTCTCCTTCCTGACTGTGAGTATACTCCACTCATCGCCGTACCCAGTCTCCTTCCTGACTGAGTATACTCCACCCATAGCCTTACCCAGTCTCCTTCCTGACTGTGAGTATACTCCACCCATAGCTGTACCCAGTCTCCTTCCTGACTGTGAGTATACTCCACCCATAGTCTTACCCAGTCTCCTTCCTGACTGTGAGTATACTCCACCCATAGCCTTACCCAGTCTCCTTCCTGACTGTGAGTATACTCCACTCATAGCCGTACCCAGTCTCCTTCCTGACTGTGAGTATACTCCACCCATAGCCTTACCCAGTCTCCTTCCTGACTGTGAGTATACTCCACCCATAGCCGTACCCAGTCTCCTTCCTGACTGAGTATACTCCACCCATAGCCTTACCCAGTCTCCTTCCTGACTGTGAGTATACTCCACCCATAGCCTTACCCAGTCTCCTTCCTGACTGTGAGTATACTCCACCCATAGCCTTACCCAGTCTCCTTCCTGACTGTGAGTATACTCTACCCATAGCTGTACCCAGTCTCCTTCCTGACTGTGAGTATACTCCACCCATAGCCTTACCCAGTCTCCTTCCTGACTGTGAGTATACTCCACCCATAGCCTTACCCAGTCTCCTTCCTGACTGTGAGTATACTCCACCCATAGCCTTACCCAGTCTCCTTCCTGACTGTGAGTATACTCCACCCATAGCCTTACCCCGTCTCCTTCCTGACTGTGAGTATACTCTACCCATAGCCTTACCCAGTCTCCTTCCTGACTGTGAGTATACTCCACCCATAGCCTTACCCAGTCTCCTTCCTGACTGTGAGTATACTCCACCCATAGCCGTACCCAGTCTCCTTCCTGACTGTGAGTATACTCCACCCATAGCCTTACCCAGTCTCCTTCCTGACTGTGAGTATACTCCACCCATAGCCTTACCCAGTCTCCTTCCTGACTGTGAGTATACTCTACCCATAGCTGTACCCAGTCTCCTTCCTGACTGTGAGTATACTCCACCCATAGCCTTACCCAGTCTCCTTCCTGACTGTGAGTATACTCCACTCATCGCCGTACCCAGTCTCCTTCCTGACTGAGTATACTCCACCCATAGCCTTACCCAGTCTCCTTCCTGACTGTGAGTATACTCCACCCATAGCCTTACCCAGTCTCCTTCCTGACTGTGAGTATACTCCACCCATAGCCTTACCCAGTCTCCTTCCTGACTGTGAGTATACTCCACCCATAGCCTTACCCAGTCTCCTTCCTGACTGTGAGTATACTCTACCCATAGCTGTACCCAGTCTCCTTCCTGACTGTGAGTATACTCCACCCATAGCCTTACCCAGTCTCCTTCCTGACTGTGAGTATACTCCACTCATCGCCGTACCCAGTCTCCTTCCTGACTGAGTATACTCCACCCATAGCCTTACCCAGTCTCCTTCCTGACTGTGAGTATACTCCACCCATAGCCTTACCCAGTCTCCTTCCTGACTGTGAGTATACTCCACCCATAGTCTTACCCAGTCTCCTTCCTGACTGTGAGTATACTCTACCCATAGCTGTACCCAGTCTCCTTCCTGACTGTGAGTATACTCCACCCATAGCCTTACCCAGTCTCCTTCCTGACTGTGAGTATACTCCACCCATAGCCTTACCCAGTCTCCTTCCTGACTGTGAGTATACTCCACCCATAGCCTTACCCAGTCTCCTTCCTGACTGTGAGTATACTCCACCCATAGCCGTACCCAGTCTCCTTCCTGACTGTGAGTATACTCCACCCATAGCCTTACCCAGTCTCCTTCCTGACTGTGAGTATACTCCACCCATAGCCTTACCCAGTCTCCTTCCTGACTGTGAGTATACTCCACCCATAGCCGTACCCAGTCTCCTTCCTGACTGTGAGTATACTCCACCCATAGCCTTACCCAGTCTCCTTCCTGACTGTGAGTATACTCCACCCATAGCTGTACCCAGTCTCCTTCCTGACTGTGAGTATACTCCACCCATAGCCTTACCCAGTCTCCTTCCTGACTGTGAGTATACTCCACCCATAGCTGTACCCAGTCTCCTTCCTGACTGTGAGTATACTCTACCCATAGCCTTACCCAGTCTCCTTCCTGACTGAGTATACTCCACCCATAGCCTTACCCAGTCTCCTTCCTGACTGAGTATACTCCACCCATAGCCTTACCCAGTCTCCTTCCTGACTGTGAGTATACTCCACCCATAGCCTTACCCAGTCTCCTTCCTGACTGTGAGTATACTCCACCCATAGCCTTACCCAGTCTCCTTCCTGACTGTGAGTATACTCTACCCATAGCCTTACCCAGTCTCCTTCCTGACTGTGAGTATACTCCACCCATAGCCTTACCCAGTCTCCTTCCTGACTGTGAGTATACTCCACCCATAGCTGTACCCAGTCTCCTTCCTGACTGTGAGTATACTCCACCCATAGTCTTACCCAGTCTCCTTCCTGACTGTGAGTATACTCCACCCATAGCCTTACCCAGTCTCCTTCCTGACTGTGAGTATACTCCACCCATAGCCTTACCCAGTCTCCTTCCTGACTGTGAGTATACTCCACCCATAGCCTTACCCAGTCTCCTTCCTGACTGTGAGTATACTCCACCCATAGCCTTACCCAGTCTCCTTCCTGACTGTGAGTATACTCCACCCATAGCCGTACCCAGTCTCCTTCCTGACTGTGAGTATACTCCACCCATAGTCTTACCCAGTCTCCTTCCTGACTGTGAGTATACTCTACCCATAGCTGTACCCAGTCTCCTTCCTGACTGTGAGTATACTCTACCCATAGCTGTACCCAGTCTCCTTCCTGACTGTGAGTATACTCTACCCATAGCTGTACCCAGTCTCCTTCCTGACTGTGAGTATACTCTACCCATAGCCTTACCCAGTCTCCTTCCTGACTGAGTATACTCTACCCATAGCCTTACCCAGTCTCCTTCCTGACTGTGAGTATACTCCACCCATAGCTGTACCCAGTCTCCTTCCTGACTGTGAGTATGCTCCACCCATAGCTGTACCCAGTCTCCTTCCTGGCACCCCCATTGGTCCCCTTAAATTCGGAGGATTGTCTGAGAGATAATACAGTCAGTGATAATTGTTTTCTCATTTTGTTTTGCAGGATATAAAGTCCTGTATGGATATGTGAGTATCTGCTGATCATCATAGACATGTAATGTTCTGTATATTGATATTCTCTATGCTGTGAGGTTTTATTTATTGTCTTTCACATCTGGGGCTCTGGACTCCACCAGGGACATGATCTACATGAATATTACAGCACATGGTGTCACTCACACAGCTTTCACCCAAGTCTCCCAAATAAAGTCAAAGGTATAGATGTCCAGCCAGACAGACGTTGTACTCACCTCTCCCACCTTCCAGCACTTGTACCGGGTGTCTGACCGTGCAGAGCTAAGCCTGGTACAGACTACTGGTGTTTTTCCCCAGCGGGCTGAAGGAAAAAAAAAACGGACTGCTCAGGAGGAGCCGCTGTACTAACTATGCGATGTTAGTACATCGATCTCTCCGCTGTAAGATTGTGTTGTGACAGGGGGACCACTCCCCCGCCAGAACAATCCGGTCAGCGCTCTCAGTCATAGGCTGAGAGCACTGATCAGATGCCGATCAGCAGACCTTTTTTGGTCATGCCGGCTTCTGTTGGACCGGCTGCTGTACATACGGGCAAATTATCGGCTGTGTTTTATTGAACACAGGATGTTCTGGGGTCATTGGGAACACGGGGTGCTCTGGGGTCACTGGGAACACGGGGTGCTCTGGGGTCACTGGGAACACGGGGTGCTCTGGGGTCACTGGGAACACGGGGTGCTCTGGGGTCACTGGGAACACGGGGTGCTCTGGGGTCACTGGGAACACGGGGTGCTCTGGGGTCACTGGGAACACGGGGTGCTCTGGGGTCACTGGGAACACGGGGTGCTCTGGGGTCACTGGGAACACGGGGTGCTCTGGGGTCTCTGGGAACACGGGGTGCTCTGGGAACACAGGGTGCTCTGGGGTCACTGGGTGATGCATACTGGCAGCTGACATAGAGGACATAAGGCTCAAGGATACAGGTAAGGTACAGCAGCAGGGAACTCAGCTTAAGTGTAGCATAACTCTGCTGGAACCGCTTTGTAATTTAATGTGACAGCAAACAGGAGAGTTGCCTTCTGATTGGCTGTGGCACCGGTGTGCTGGCTGAAACATAAAAGTGCTGCTGACCACATGACAGAGAGAAGTCTCAAACGGTTGATTGGGAAGGAGGTGAGTGTGACACCTGGTCAGACATGACCCCTCCCATTCTTCTGATGAAGGTGTGGCTGCTACTCAGCTCTGCCAGCACAGAGCACTGGAGGGGGAGGGCAGAACGCTGCCTTTACACTTGGAGAAAAAAAGAAGTTCAAGGCATTTCCAGACAAAAAGAAATCATAAGACGTGAAAGCACAGGACTATAAAGAAATAAAAACGTGCGAGGCCTTAATCTGGCACAAAGTCAGTGGCAAACTATGGATAACACTGGTGAAATTTGGTGTAAGGAAAATGGCCAGTAGACTCTTAGTCCGCCTCTCAACTGACACTCAGATCAACTGACTTTATAGCACAGGGCAGCTCTAAAAATAAGTGTAGCAAATCATTTATAGAGGAAAATATCTGTACAGCATTGAGACCTTACAGCGCTGGGGTCATGGCTTCGTTCTCATCAGATACTCTGCATGGAGCTTGTAGGCTCTTCCTTGTCTGCGTGGCTCTCTCCCTTGTCTGCGTGGCTCTCTCCCTTGTCTGCGTGGCTCTCTCCCTTGTCTGCGTGGCTCTCTCCCTTGTCTGCGTGGCTCTCTCCCTTGTCTGCGTGGCTCTCTCCCTTGTCTGCGTGGCTCTCTCCCTTGTCTGCGTGGCTCTCTCCCTTGTCTGCGTGGCTCTCTCCCTTGTCTGCGTGGCTCTCTCCCTTGTCTGCGTGGCTCTCTCCCTTGTCTGCGTGGCTCTCTCCCTTGTCTGCGTGGCTCTCTCCCTTGTCTGCGTGGCTCTCTCCCTTGTCTGCGTGGCTCTCTCCCTTGTCTGCGTGGCTCTCTCCCTTGTCTGCGTGGCTCTCTCCCTTGTCTGCGTGGCTCTCTCCCTTGTCTGCGTGGCTCTCTTCCTTGTCTGCGTGGCTCTCTCCCTTGTCTGCGTGGCTCTCTCCCTTGTCTGCGTGGCTCTCTCCCTTGTCTGCGTGGCTCTCTCCCTTGTCTGCGTGGCTCTCTCCCTTGTCTGCGTGGCTCTCTCCCTTGTCTGCGTGGCTCTCTCCCTTGTCTGCGTGGCTCTCTCCCTTGTCTGCGTGGCTCTCTCCCTTGTCTGCGTGGCTCTCTCCCTTGTCTGCGTGGCTCTCTCCCTTGTCTGCGTGGCTCTCTCCCTTGTCTGCGTGGCTCTCTCCCTTGTCTGCGTGGCTCTCTCCCTTGTCTGCGTGGCTCTCTCCCTTGTCTGCGTGGCTCTCTCCCTTGTCTGCGTGGCTCTCTCCCTTGTCTGCGTGGCTCTCTCCCTTGTCTGCGTGGCTCTCTCCCTTGTCTGCGTGGCTCTCTCCCTTGTCTGCGTGGCTCTCTCCCTTGTCTGCGTGGCTCTCTCCCTTGTCTGCGTGGCTCTCTCCCTTGTCTGCGTGGTTCTCTTCCTTGGGTTTTAGTTGTCATAGAGAAGCCAAAAATATACCAGCCAAGCAATCCGGTCCGGGTTCAGGGAATGTTTTGGAAAATGATCGGCTTCTGTGCTGATTTGTGTGGTGGGGATGGCTCTGTGTACTCGGAATCAGCTGGAAATATATAAATGAATATGAGTTTGATGGACTTCCCTCTCTCTAGATGTTACGGAGGTTACAGAGACGGTTTTCCGTCTCACAATGTGGTGACTCCTCGGGATTTTGGCTATGGAGCGGTGAAGGATCTGATCCAGTACACGGCCTGGAAGGATATGAAGTCCTACATCAGTCCTGGTGAGAACTGTAATGTCATTGGCTTGCCTCTCACAGCTATTAGCTTTCAATGCCATCAATCATGTTTGCGCTTTGTCATGTGTGGGCGCGATCTATAGGGTTTGCTGCAAGTCACTGTTCTATTATTCTCAAACATTATATGAAAGAACACATCTCTGGCATCCCTTTATACATGCATTCCTGTTGGCCAGTGTGGAATTTGCTCATCATTTTTTTGAATACTCTATATTAGAGTATACACAAGCAACCGATCAACGGATTGCAAAGTTAAAGTCAGCAGCACCCACTAGCCAGCAGGAAAGAACATGCATGTCTAAAGCAGGGCTTGACAAATTTGCTTGGAATCTAGGAGCCAGCTAAAAATGTTAGGAGCCAGGAACGCGGACCGTAACGCCGAGCTTGCGCGCAGAAGCGAACGCATACATGAAAGCGGTGTTAAAACCACACGTGAGGTATCGCCGCTATTGGTAGAGCAAGAGCAATAATTCTAGCCCTAGACCGCCTCTGTAACTCAAAACTGATAACCTGTAGAATTTTTTAAACGTCGCCTATGGAGATTTAAAGGGTAAAAGTTTGTCGCCATTCCACGAGCGGACGCAATTTTTAAACGTGACATGTTGGGTATCAATTTACTCAGCGTAACATTATCTTTCACAATATAAAAAAAAAATTGGGCTAACTTTACTGTTGTCTTATTTGTAAATTTAAAAAAAAAAAGTGTATTTTTTCCCCAAAAAGTGCGCTTGTAAGACCGCTGCGCAAATTACGGTGTGACAGAAAGTATTGCAATGACCGCCATTTTATTCTCTAGGGTGTTAGAATAAAAAATATATATAATGTTTGGGGGTTGTAATTAGAGGGAAGGAGATGGGGCAGTGGAAACAGACAGGGGAAGCTCCATTAGCATTGCTGGTTGTATGTCATACCAACGGCCACCACAAGATGGCGCCAGATTACAGAAGGAAGCATAGGCCTACAGAGAAGCATAGGCCTGCAGAAGGCCGCAAAGCCGCGGCCTCAATTACCGGCAGGCCTGACGCGATCGCGCGGGAGGGGGGGGTGTTTCACGAAGACACAGGATACCCCAGCTGTGCTGCCCCAGGCGCCAGGTCTCTAATTCTAGTTGCAATGGCGACCTGGCGCCCGGGGATTGTCGAGCCCTGGTCTAAAGGGATGCTATGGATTTGTTCTTTCTTATAACACTGAAGACAGGGTGCTGTGATATTTACAGGAGCCTGCCCACCAAACATGATCTTGCTACAGAGCAAAGGCCAGCAAAAGGACTCGATGATGTCACTGGGTCTCAAAAGTGATATTTCTTGGAAATGAAATTATTTGATTGATACATTTGAATTGCATGTTGGTCGGAGGGGGGGGGGGGGGGGGAGAAAGGGGCTTCCTTATTAATCTAATAAATGGTCTAGCCTCCCATGATGTGCAAGCATTGAGATCTTACCACTATAGACCCCAAGAGATATGAGGAGCCCCTAGGTGGTTTAACTCTCCAGCATCCCCCACAAATTAGAGATTTGGATGGGGGTGACCCTTGAAATGTTTGATAGTGTAGGTAGAGTCCAAATAGCCTGTCCAGATCTTCCAATAACTTGTCCTTAACTCTCTTCTAGCATTACCGAACATAATTATGGATCCTACTACAGCTCACCTTAACCTAGTCCTCTCCGAAGATCTGACCGGCGTGCGGTACAGCGACACCAAGCAATCCTTGCCGGAAAACCCACGCCGCTTCGACTACTGCTGTTGCGTCCTGGGCACCGAGGGCTTCTCCAACGGTCGCCATTACTGGGTGATCGACGTCACCAACAAGACCAAGTGGAACCTTGGTGTGGCCAAGGAGTCTGTTAACCGGCGAGGTGGGATCACTTTGTCTCCTGAGAATGGCTTCTGGATCCTGTGGCTGAGGAACGGGCATGAATTCAAAGCCTTGGACGTCCCGTACCGGGCTCTAACCTTGAGAAGCAAACCACAACGAGTTGGGATATACCTAGACTACGAGGGCGGCGTGCTCTCCTTCTACAATGCCGATGACATGACTCACATCTACACCTTCGTCACCTCCTTCTCCGAGAACATCTACCCGTATTTTTGCCCATGCCTCAATGATTCCGGTAAGAACGGAGGTCCGCTGAAGGTCCTTCACCACATACCATGACGTGGAGTCAAGGTCAGAAACAAGGGATCAATCTCGTGAACCATTCCATCGCTATTCGGTGTCCTTTGACAAATAATCTTTATTAGGAACAGGTTCTTAATCTCCCAGTATCTTCACGCTCTCATCCTCTTCCTCTGCTGGCACATAATGGTCTTCTATCGGTGTGTTCATCAAGGAACTTTCCTCCATTAACTTGGTTTTCCTGACTTGCCTCTATATACTACACTGTACGGTTCCAGCTTTTTGGAACGCTCCTCTTGATTGGTTTGTTGTAAGGTCCTTCCTACTTTTTCTGATGCCTCACTTTTCTGATGTGTCACAAGCAACTCCTCCTTTTTCTAATATGTCAGAAGCTCCTCCCACTCATAGGGTTGCCTCACAAGCCCCTCCTACTGTTTTTTTTTTTTTTCACATGGGGCTCACAGCCTCTTCTGTTCTTGAAGGTGGAAATCCCATCATGCTTGAGGAATTGGCCGGTCCGCGCATGCTCACTCTGTTACGGATAAGCTTTGAAGTACCCTTTGCAAGGGAAGAGATTTTCAGTCCCACGCTTCCCAGACCACAAAGTGAAATTGTTGGAGATGGGGGTTTACCTACCGTGAACTGCGAATGTGTGTATACTATCCGAACAGACAAGGCCGAAGGAGACAAGGTGACAACATTTGTGGGATGTTGAGGAGACGTACAGCAAAATCAGGTCAACGGTTATATGGATGATAATGGCCATAGGGGGTGAAGCTCGATCGCTGACACAAATGTACACCGGGGTGGAGTTACCCTTTAAGATGTATTTTTTCACCAGATGTGGTCATTTAGAAGCATTGGGTAATACGGTATGTGAAAGAACACAGCCTGTCACCTCACTAGGATCTGGTGACATCCTTGGCTGAAGTTGGTTTCACCATAGAAAGTGTCCTCCTTCCTTGTAGAGGGACATGTACACTTCAATAATGATGGGAGGAGCTTGTGCATTGTCATTCCCTTACACACAAATTTCTCAATAAACATTTGATTGGAAGGAAATGCTTGTTACCATTGTTTTGCTTTGTCAACATTTTAGCAAGGAAACCAGTGGCGGTGCGTCCATAAAGGGCGCAGGAGCCCCGCCCCCTCTCTTCTGCACCTGTCTATCACCATTGATAGATTCATGCATTGCATGAATCTATCTATGGTTTCCGCTGTTGCCCCCTATTCAGGTGTCCGGCCCCTTGTCGGGCGCCGGGCATCTGAATTACAGCAGCGTTTTTTTTTTTTTTTGGAAGCGCCTGATTAGAGCCGTGGGCTTTAATAGGCGTCCTGATTACAGCCATAGGCTCTAATAGGCTTCCAAATGGGTAAACAGCGGGCGCAATGCTGTGCGTTTGCTGTTGACTTAGTGTTGTGTTAGGGAAGCAAATAAATCGCTTTCCTAACACTGACCCACCTCTCAGCCAATCAGGTGCACCGGGTCTGGTTACCTGTCACCTGATTGGCTGAAGGGACAGGCGCTGTGATTGGACGCCTATCAGGCGTCCAGTCATAGCAGAGGACGGGAGAAGACATGGAGGAATCAGAGCGTGGAGGACAGCGCCGTGACCTGAGACAGGTAAGCGTCGGGCGGGGGGGGGGGGGCACACTGGCAGCATTTCATGGGGCACAGTAGCGGCAATTGATGGGCACAGTGGCAGCATTTCATGGGGCACAGTGGCAGCATTTCATGGGGCACACTGGCAGCAATTGATGGGTACAGTAGCTGCATTTGATGCACAGTGGCGGCAATTTATGGGTACAGTAGCTGCGTTTGATGGGCACAGAGGCTGCGTGTGATGGGCACAGTGGCTGTGTTTGAGGGGCACAGTGGCGGCAATTGATGGGCACAGTGAGGCTGCAATTGATGTTTTTGTTTTTTTTTTTTCAGTTTGTTTGCACCCCCCCAAAAATTTTGAGCACCAGCCGCCACTGATAGAAACCACATCAACCTGAACCCGACCCTTAAAATGAACCCTGAAACTTGCCCTAACCTTAAACCAGAGCCCAATCCTTAAAACTAACCCTGAATTTCAACCTAACCTTAAACCAGAGCCCAACCCCTAAAACTCAACCTAACCCTAAAACTAAACCTCAACCTAACCCTAAACCAGAGCCCAACCCCTAAAACTAAACCTCAACCTAACCCTAAAACTAAACCTCAACCTAACCCTAAACCAGAGCCCAACCCATAAAAATAACCCTGCACCTCAACCTAACCCTAAACCAGAGCCGAACCCATAAAACTAACCCTGAACCTTAACCTAACCCTAAACCAAAGCCCATTCTTTAAAACGAATCCTGAACCTCAACCTAACCTTCAAATAGAGCCTAACCGCTAAAATGTAACCTCAACCTAAAACTAACCCTGAACCTCAACCTAACTAAACCAGAGCCCAACCCTTAAAAGTTAGTCTGAACCCCAACCTAATCTTAAACCAGAGCCCAATTCTTAAAACAAATCATAAACCTCAATCTAACCTTCAAACGGAGCATAACTGCTAAAAGTAAACCTCAACCTAACCCTAAACAGAGCCCAACTCTTAAAACTAAGCATAGACCTTAACCGAAACCTTAAAACGAAGCCCAAACTCTTAAAACTAAACCTCAACCTAACACTAGGCCAGAGCTCAACCCTTAAAACTAACCCTGAACTGCAACCTGACCCTAAACCAGGGCCCAACCCCCTAAAACTGAACCTTAATCTAAAGCCTCGTACACACGGTCGAACTTTTCCGTGGATTTTTGTCCGAACGGAGTTTGCCGGGCACACCCATAGCATACACATCACAGGACTTTTCTGCAAACTTTCCCAAAACTTTTTGCAACATCACGTGGTTTTTTTGCTCTTTACCGCCACCCTTTGGTCAACTTCTGCTATTGTTGGTTGATTTTAACATTAGTTGTTTTGTCCATCGGACAAAAGTCCGATGGTTTTCTGTACACACGGTCGGACTTTGCTCCATCGGACTTTTGTTGGCCAAAAGTTTGTCCGTTTGCAGACCCAACTTTTGTCCGATGAAAACAAAACCAAAGGAAAAAAAGTTTGTCCGATGGAGCGTACACACGGACGGATTGTTGGTCCAACTTGCTTAAAACGAAGTTTGTTGGGCAAAAGTCCGACCATGTGTACGGGGCTTTACACTAAATCGGAGTCCAAACCCTACACCAACCCTAAACCTCAACCTAACCTTAAAACAGAGCGCAACCGCTAAAACTAAACCTGAACCTCAATCTAACAATAAACCAGAGCCCAACCCTTAAAACTAACCCTGAACCTCAACTGAACCTTAAAACAGATCCCAACTGCTAAATCTAATACTGTACCTCAACCTAACCTTAAAATGGAGCCCAACCTCCTAAAACTAACCAAGTCCAACCTTTAAGCCTAAAAATCAGTCTAAACCTAAACCAAAACTTAGTTCCTAAAGACCGTATATCTAATTCCCTCAATATTTTCCCTTCTAAGCTGCTGACCGTGGTTAAAGTCTAGGTTTACCTAAAATTACAAACAGAAAAAGCAGCACATGTGTCTCTTGTAATGATTCTTTTCCTTTCAGCAGAAATCTTCCTCCATCCACTGAGGAAATGGTGTATGCTGCCCTCTACTGGTTCTCTTGTCAATAACCATCTGATATGCAAAAAAGCTTTTATGCTGCCCTCTAGTGGTTCTCTTGTTAATCACCATCTGATACAAGGAAATAGTGTATGCTGCCTTCTACTTGTGCTCTTGGTAATAACCATCTGATATGAGGAGATGGTGTATGCCGCCCCCTACTGGCTCTCTTGTTAATAACCACCTGATATGAGTGAATTATGTACTGTATGCCGCCCTCTGCTAGTTCTCTTGGAAACGGGAAAACGCTGTATGGGGCCCCATAATGGTTCACTTGTTAATAACCATCTGATATATGAGTAAATTATTTATGCCGCCCTATACTAGTTCTGTTGGTAATAACCATCAGATATGAGGAGATACTGTATGCCGCACTCTATTGGTTCTCTTGGTAATAACCATCTATTATGAGGAGATGGTATATGCTGCCCTCTACTGGTTCTCTTGGTAATAACTATTGGAAATGAAAAAATGGTGTATGCTGCCCTATACTGGTTCCCTTGTTAGTAATTATCTGATATGAGGGGATGGTGTATGCTGCCCTCTACTGGCACTCTTGTTAATAACCTTCTGATATGAGGAAACAGTTTATGATGCCCTCTACTTGTTCTCTTGATAATAACCATTGCAAAAGAGAAAATGTTATATGCCGCCCTCTAGTGGTTCTATTGTTCCATGTGCAATATTTTTTTTATTGATTTTAAGACATTAAAGCGGAGCTCCGCCGGAAAAAAAAATATTAAAAGCCAGCAGCTACAGCAGCTGCTGGCTTTTAATATTTGGACACTTACCTGTCCTGGAGTCCAGCGACGTCCGCAGCAGAGGACGAGCGACCGCTCGTCGCTCTGCTGCTCCCTCCGCCATCCTCGCTGAGGGAACCAGAAAGTGAAGCCCTGCGGCTTCATGCCCGGTTCCCTACGGCGCATGCGCGAGTCGCGCCTCGCCGTTCTGATTAGTGCTCCTGTGTTCTGGGAGCCGAGTGTCTCCCAGAACACCAAGGGAAGTCTGCGGGAAGTGACGTCACTCCCGCAGATTCCCGGAGAGAGGACTCCTGGATGTGGGTGAAAATACCTGTCTTAGACAGGTATCTTCACCCCCCTCCCCCCTGAAAGGTGTCAATTGTGACACCGGAGGGGGGGAGGGTTCCAAATAGCAAAAGTTGCTATTTAGGGTGGAGCTCCACTTTAATAGTAAAAAAAAAAAAAAGGCATGAGGAAATACTATAAAAGAACCCACTCCAGGGCAATACATTAAAATAGCAATATATGTGACCAAATAGTATTGAGATTCTCTTGTAAATAACCATCTGATATGAGGGGATGGTGTATGCTGCTCTTTGCAGGTCCTATTGTTAATAAACATCTGAGGAAATGGTGTATGCCGTCCTCTACTGGTTTTCTTGTTAGTAACCATCAAATTTGGGGAAATGGTGTATGCCGCCCTCTACTGCCTCTCTTGTTAGTAACCATCTGATATGGGGAGATGGTGTATGCTGCCCTCTGCAGGTTCTCTTATTAATAACTATCTAAAATGAGGTAATGATGTATGCCGCCCTCTACTGGCTCTCTTGTTAGAAACCATCTAATATGGGGAAATGGTGTATGCTGCCCTCTGCAGGTTCTATTGTTAATCACCATCTGATATGAAGAGATGGTGTATGCCGCCCTCTACTGGATCTCTTGTTAATAATCATCTGATATGAGGAGATGGTGTATGCTGCCCTCTGCTTGATCTCTTGTTAATAATCATCTGATATGAGGAGATGGTGTATGCCGCCCTCTACTGGTTCTCTTGTAAGTAAGCATCTGATATGAGGAAATGTGTATGTTCCCATTACAGGTTCTATTGTTAATAACCATCTGAGGAAATGATGCCCTATACTGTCTCTCTTGTTAGTAACCATCTGATACTGGGAGATGGTGTATGCTGCCCTCTGCAGGTTCTATTGTTAATAACCATCTGAGGAAATGGTGTATGCCGCCCTCTACTGGTTTTCTTGTTAGTAACCATCAAATTTGGGGAAATGGTGTACGCCGCCTTCTACTGGATCTCTTGTTAATAACCATCTAATATGGGGAAATGGTGTATGCTGCCCTCTGCAGGTTCTATTGTTAATCACCATCTGAGGAAATAGTGTATGCCACCTTCTACAGGTTCTCTTGTTAATAACCATCTGATATGAGGAGATAGTGTATGCCGCCCTCTACTGGATCTCTTGTTAGTAACCATCTAATATGAGGAGATGGTGTATGCCGCCCTCTGCAGGTTCTCTTGTTAATAATCATCTGCTATGAGGAAATGGTGTATGTTCCCATTACAGGTTCTATTGTTAATAACCATCTGAGGAAATGATGCCCTCTACTGGCTCTCTTGTTAGTAACCATCTGATGCTGGGAGATGGTGTATGCTGCCCTCTGCAGGTTCTATTGTTAATAACCATCTGAGGAAATGGTGTATGCCGCCCTCTACTTGCTCTCTTGTTAATAACCATCTGATATGAGAAAATGGTGTATACTGCCCTCTACTTGCTCTCCCATCTGATATGAGAAAATGGTGTATACTGCCCTCTACTGGTTCCTTTGGGGTAACATGCTTTGTGCAGAATTACCTACAATGCTGCAAAAAACACTTACAGGGGAATAGTTATAAAAAACAAAGCTAAATCCAAGCTATGACTTGATTCACACTGCTGCAGACGGCTGTACACTGCCAGACCTCAGGGTATTTGTATGGCTCAGAAATCACAGGTGTTACGCTGCGGCCATCCGTTTATACAAGTCAATGTCAGGCTGGCAGACGCCATTACACATTCTAGCACTTACATTCAGTTAGGAATAGATGAGTGGCCCGGGATGCAGACTGCCTGAGTCAAGGGTCACTCATCTCCTCCTGCTATTGGTGCCATTTTTTTATTATTCGGTGGCCATGCTTGAATGAGGTAGACGGTGTGTGAATTAAGATTTCAAGCTGATCCCCATTTGCAGCGCTGTATTCGCACACTTTCCAGCAGATGGCCCAAGCCGTTTATTCGTAATTTGTTTTATTGTGTTTATTTATTGCATATGTATGAGGACATATTCATCGTCCCCTCCTCCACCTTTCTATTCATCTACCTCATGCAGTACAAAGACCTGGCTTCCATGGGTCGGACTTGTTTTTCTGCACATCCCGCAGATGCCTGATTGGACTGAGATCTGGAGAATTTGGGGGCCAAGTCCAAACCTCAAACTTGTTGTGTTCCTCAAACCTGTCTTGAATTCATCAGACCAGGCCACCTTCTTCCATTGCTCCGTGGTCCAGTTCTGATGCTCATGTGCCCATTGTAGTCACTTTTGGCTGTGGATACGGGTCAGCATGGACACCAGTGGCGGCTGGTGCTCAAATTTTTTTTGGGGGGGGCGCGCAAACTGAAAAATTCTGAAAAAAACCCCATCAATTGCAGCCTCACTGTGCCCATCAAACACAGCCACTGTGCCATCAAACGCCGCCACTGTGCCCCTCGCCCATCGTCTGCACTTACCATGTCTCAGTGGGGCAGCGGGTGATAGCGAGCGGTGTCTTTGATGCTCCTTGATGTCTTTTCTCTTTCCGTCCTCTGCTATGATTGAACGCCTGTCCAATCACAGCGCCCTTGTGTTTCAGCCAATCAGGTGAGGGGTAACAGTCCTGAGCACCTGATTGGCGGAGAGACAGTTTGGTGTTAGGAAAGCAAATATTTATTCGCTTTTCTAACACAGTTGAGTGAAATGTGAGCGCCCAGCATGGCGCTCGCAGGTCACCTTTTTTGACGTCTATTTTTAAAGCCTATGGCTCCAATCAGGTGCTTCAAAAATAGATTCATGCATTGCATTAATCTATCTATTAGTGATAGATGGGTGGCTGGAGAGAGGGGAGGGGGCGCCCGTGCGCCCCTTATGGACACACCGCCACTGATGGACACCCTGACTGGTCTGCGACTACACAACAAACTGCGATGCTCTGTGTGTTCTGACACCTTTCTATCAGAACCTGCATTCACTGTATCAGCAATTTGATCTACCGTAGGTCTTCTATTGAATGGGACTACACAGGCCAGCCTTTGCTCCCCATGTGCTTCAGTAAACCATGGCCGCCCATGATCCTGTTGTCGGTTACATAGTTAGTCAGGTTGAAAAAAGACACAAGTCCATCCAGTTCAACCATAAAAAATAAAAATAAATAAATAAATAAATAAAAGAAAAATAAATATCGTACAATCCCATATACCCAATTCTATACCCACAGTTGATCCAGAGGAAGGCGAAAAACCCCAGCAGAGCACGATCCAATTTGCTACAGCAGGGGAAAAAATTCCTTCCTGATCCCCCGAGAGGCAATCGGATATTCCCCGGATCACTTTTCCCTATAAATGTCAGTACCCAGTTATATTCTGTACATTTAGGAAAGAATCCAGGCCTTTCTTAAAGCAATCTACTGAGCTGGCCAGAACCACCTCTGCAGGGAGTCTATTCCACATTTTCACAGCTCTTACTGTAAAGAAACCTTTCCGTATTTGGAGATGAAATCTCTTTTCCTCTAGACGTAAAGAGTGCCCCCTTGTCCTTTGTGTTGATCGTAAAGTGAATAACTCAACACCAAGTTCACTATATGGACCCCTTATATATTTGTACATGTTGATCATATCCCCCCTTATTCTCCTCTTCTCAAGAGTGAATAAATTCAGTTCCTCTAATCTTTCCTCATAGCTGAGCTCCTCCATGCCTCTTATCAGTTTGGTTGCCCTTCTCTGCACTTTCTCCAGTTCCCTGATATCCTTTTTGAGAACTGGGGCCCAAAACTGAACTGCATATTCCAGATGGGGTCTTACTAATGATTTGTACAGGGGGGCAACATTATATCTCTCACTCTGGAGTCCATACCTCTCTTATACAAGAAAGGACTTTGCTCACTTTGGAAACCGCAGCTTGGCATTGCATGTTATTATTGAGCTTATGATCTACCAAAACCCCCCAGATCCTTCTCCACTACGGATCCCCCCAGATCCTTCTCCACTACGGATCCCCCCAGATCCTTCTCCACTACGGATCCCCCCAGATCCTTCTCCACTACGGATCCCCCCAGATCCTTCTCCACTACGGATCCCCCAGATCCTTCTCCACTACGGATCCCCCCCCAGATCCTTCTCCACTACGGATCCCCCCCAGATCCTTCTCCACTACGGATCCCCCCAGATCCTTCTCCACTACGGATCCCCCCCAGATCCTTCTCCACTACGGATCCCCCCCAGATCCTTCTCCACTACGGATCCCCCCCAGATCCTTCTCCACTACGGATCCCCCCAGATCCTTCTCCACTACGGATCCCCCCCCCAGATCCTTCTCCACTACGGATCCCCCCCCAGATCCTTCTCCACTACGGATCCCCCCCCAGATCCTTCTCCACTACGGATCCCCCCCCAGATCCTTCTCCACTACGGATCCCCCCCCAGATCCTTCTCCACTACGGATCCCCCCCAGATCCTTCTCCACTACGGATCCCCCCCCAGATCCTTCTCCACTACGGATCCCCCCCCAGATCCTTCTCCACTACGGATCCCCCCCCAGATCCTTCTCCACTACGGATCCCCCCCCAGATCCTTCTCCACTACGGATCCCCCCAGATCCTTCTCCACTACGGATCCCCCCCAGATCCTTCTCCACTACGGATCCCCCCCCAGATCCTTCTCCACTACGGATCCCCCCCAGATCCTTCTCCACTACGGATCCCCCCCCAGATCCTTCTCCACTACGGATCCCCCCCCCAGATCCTTCTCCACTACGGATCCCCCCCCCAGATCCTTCTCCACTACGGATCCCCCCCCCCAGATCCTTCTCCACTACGGATCCCCCCCCAGATCCTTCTCCACTACGGATCCCCCCCAGATCCTTCTCCACTACGGATCCCCCCCAGATCCTTCTCCACTACGGATCCCCCCCAGATCCTTCTCCACTACGGATCCCCCCAGTTGTACTCCCCCTAGTATGTATGATGCATTCATATTCTTAGCCCCCAAGTGCAGAACTTTACATTTATCAACATTAAACCTCATCTGCCACATAGTCGCCCAATTAGACAGAGCATTGAGGTCGGCTTGTAAATTGGCGACATCCTGTAAGGACGTTATTCCACTGCCGTTGACCGTTTTTCTTTCCTTGGACCACTTTTGGTTGGTCCTGACCACTGAAGACCGGGAACATCCCACCAGAGCTGCAGCTTTGGAGTTGCTCTGACCCAGTCGTCTACCCATTACAATGTGGCCCTTGTCAGAGTCCCTCAAATCCTTACACCTGCCCGTTTTTTCTGCTTTGAACATATCAACTTCAGGGACAACATGTTCACTTGCTGTGTAATTATATCCCACCCACTTTCAGATGCCATTTTCATGAGATAATCGATGTTATTCACTTTACCTGTCATAATGTTATAGAAGATAAGGGGGATTGGAGGATCTCAATTACGAGGAACGACTGCAAACATTAAATGTATTCTCCCAGGAGAAGAGACGCTCGAGAGGAGATATGATTTCAATTTTCTAACCTCTAAATGGTAATACTAGAATGGGAGGAAACTTTTCAGTCTCAGGTCACTTAAAGGGGTTGTAAAGGAAAAAGTTTTTTCACCTTAATGCATCCTACATCCAACAATACTGCCCCCCCGCCCGAGCCCCCGTTTTACTTACCTGAGCCCTCAAAAGTCCCGCGCTCGCCCCCGACATCCTCCTCTTTTCTCTACCTGCCCGTTGATTGGCTACACTGGATGGATTGAAAGCAGGGCAGCCATAGGCTTGCGCTGCTGTCAATCACATCCAATGATGCAGTGCGCCGGGGGGCGGGGCCGAGTGATACAGTGAGCAGCTATAGCCACCGGCTGTATCACGGGAGCGTGCCCGCAAGTACTCATCACCATGGGAGAGAGCTTGCATGAAGTTGGTGAGTTCTTGCCGGGAGGAGCCGAGACAGCCACCGAGGGACCCCAGAAGACCAGGATCGGGGCCACTCTGTGCAAAACGAGCTGTACAGTGGAGGTAAGTATAACATGTTTGTTATTTATAAAAATAAAAAAATTCTTTACGACCCCTTTTAAGAAAACATGCAGCCACCCCATTAAGTTGGATGAGCAGCAATTTAAACCTAAACTACGTAGGGGGTTCTTTATTGATAGAGCGGCAAGGATGTGGAACTTCCTTCCACAATCGGTGGCGTCAGCGGGAAGTGTTGATAATTTAAAAAAACTCTTAGATGGGCATCTTAGCAAACAGGGAAATGGTATTGGCGTAAACACACACACACCCACACAGGTTGATCAGGATGGACTGGTGTCTTTATTCAACTTTTCCAACTATGTAACTGGTCAGTGTATACCAACAGTAATATGTTTCAATAAACCTCCAGACTTTGTTAAAGCCGGAGGTCCACCTAAAAAAAAAATATTAAAAGCCAGCAGCTACAAATACTGCGGCTGCTGACTTTAAATAAATGGACACTTACCTGTCCAGCGCGCCCGCGATGTCGGCAGGCGAAGCCGATCTGTTGCTCGTCTCTCGGCTGCCCCCGCCCCCATCTTCGGTAAGGGAATCAGGAAGTGAAGCGTTGCAGCTTCACTGCCCGGTTCCCTACGGCGCATGCGCGAGTCGCGCTGTGCGTCCTCACTGGTCCCCGCTGTGTTCTGGGACCTGTGTGTTTCCCAGAACACGGCGGATGGGGGACGGGAAGGGGCATGACTCCCGCAGCAGTCTATGCCCAGAAGTGGGTGCAAATACCTGTATTACACAGGTATCTGCACCCCTCTCCCCCCTGAAATGTGCCAAATGTGACACCGGAGGGGGGGGGGGGTCCGAAAAGCGGAGGTTTACTTTTTGTGTGGACCTCCGCCTTAACAAAAGCCCATCTTGAACTACAATCCAGTGACTTTTCCTAGGCTGAAATTAGACGCTATCAGTCTGCTGCAGGCAGGAGGAAGCATTTCCTCAGTCTCCTCTTCCCCAGTGATTAAACTGCAGCACTGTAACTTTGTAGCAAGCCGAAAGTTAAGAGACTGCAGCCGATAGCTACACAGATACCAAGATTTACATGACTGTGTCATCTCTGAGCCAGCATATCAAGTACAGTAGATGGTGACCCTGAATGATTACTGAACAAAGATGGCTCCGTCCTGGAGAATAAGGGGGGAGTTCTGTGATCGGTAATAAATACCTGGAAGGGTTACATCGTCACATTTCAGCATGTTGGGAATGGAATCTAATGATTGGTCCAATTCAACCACTTCCCGCCTGGCCTATAGCAGAATGACGGTCGGGAAGTGGTTCTGTTATCCTGACTGGGGGTCACATGACGTCCAGCAGGATAACATGCCGGCGCGCAGTGTGGCGATCGGAGGTGCTGTGTGTCACTAGTACACACCTCATCTCCGATCGTGGTATGGAGCCTATGACAGAGTCTTCTTACCACGTGATCAGATGTGACCAATCACAGCTGATCATCGCGTGAACCAGGAAGTGCCGGTAAACGACATTCCTCGGTTCATGCTGACAGGGAGAGCTGATTGGCGGCTCTCCCTGTCAGAGGGGGGGGGGTCTGTGCTGAAGATAAGCACATTGATTATTAGCACAGCCCCATCAGATGTGCCACCACAGCTGCCAAAAAGGTGCCCATCAGCTGCCTGTCAGTGCCCCATCAGAAACGGCTGTAGGTGCCCATCACACTGCCAATCAGTGCCCATATCAGTGCCAGTGCCCAACAGTAACACTTGTCAGTACCTCATCATCAGTGCCACCTGTCAGTGCCAATCGGTATTGGCAATCAGTGCCACCTGTCAGTGCCGCCTATCAGTGCTGCATATCAGTGCCGCCTATCAGTACCCATCAATTCTACATATCAGTGCCACCTTATCAGTGCCACATTATCAGTGCCACATTATCAGTGTCCGCCAGTGAAGGAAAAAAACAAATTTTATAACCGAAACAAAGAAAACACATTTTTTCTCTCAAAAATTTCGGTATCTTTTTGTTTGTAGCGCAAAAAATAAAAACCCCAGAGGTGATCAAATACCACCAAAAGAAATCTCTATTTGGGGGAAGAAAATGATAAAAAATTGTCATTCAAAGTGCGACAGCACTGAAAGCTGAAAATTGTCCTGGGCAGGAAGGGGGGTGAAAGTGACCGGTATTGAAGTGGTTAGGTACTGGTACCATCTCGCTCCGTGCTGGAGTTGTTTTATTGGATATTGATCAGAAGTGTAATCAATAACAGAGTCTCAGGCTGGCAATGGTACATTGTACTTTGTATTTATTGGCTTGCTGTGACATTGAATACACCATCAATAGTCTGGGACTGCTCTGAGCTACTTCCATCCCATATGCTGCACCTCCCCTGTTATTGTGTCCCATATGGGAGACAAACACCCCTCCCCCACCATCTAGTTGGGGACCCTCCACATCTTCATCTGGCTGGCCCGCAGAGTCTCAGGGAAGTCCACCCAAGTCGACCAGGAAAAGGCATGCTGAAGCGGTTTGATTGCCGTGTAGCGTCCATTAAGTCCAACGCCGCCGCAGCTCTGCGAGTGGTACCAGAAGCCACCGCCCCAGTAGGCCGCGCAGTTCTGGATGTCCCCATCTTGGTCATTGTCATAAGTGGAGAACATGTGACCGACGTGAGCAGTCAAGGCATCACCTAGGCAATGGAAAGACACTGTCAGCTTATTTCACTGTCCCATCAGTCCTGACCCCCCCAACCAAATTTTTTTATACAGGTATCTGTCTGTTCTGGATGGAGTGGGAAAGGGTTAGCTCCTCTGCCAAGTTTTTATTGTTTGAAAAAAAGAACGCCAACGTAAGGTTGACAGTCAGTATGAAGTTTACTTGTCCCAGTGTTTCTGCAGGAAAAGCCAACTCATTTCAGGGTTCCTAGGGGGCCTACATCAGGGCTACAAAGCAATAACCCATCTCTATAATATTGGAGTCCTGATTTATAATTACTCTATTAAAGAAATAATTTCTGGAGTCCTGCAGTTGTAGGTTGGACGCCCCCATAGCCTCAATTAAAATTTGCACTTTCCTAATAAAATTACAGCTGGGGGTTCTAATGGGTTCTGTGTTTCCCAATGACACCATGACCAAGGTTGGTTACCTGCTTCACCATCAGTGAACGCTCCCAGGTATAGCCTGTATCCATCGTTCTCCGGGTTCAGGGCATTGCGGGAAAGGCTGAAGTTGCCATACTGGGCGAAGGCTGTGTCCCCCAATGTGTCTTCCAGGTCCACCCTCAGTTCATACTCTCTGTTCATTGTCAAGAGGTAAATGTTCTGTAACCCTGGAACCGAAATATAAAAGATGGCAACATGTACAGACCAGAGCCCAGAGGAAGGTACCAGAACCCTATAAAGGTGTGCAAGTCCCAAGACCCCCCTAGTCTACAATGTATAACAGGCAAATACTTATCAATGGGTAACCTTAGCCTGGGGCAAAGCACACAACCCCCTTGATGACATTCACTGTACATCAAAAGTCCCCCATCTCATCAGAGGCCCCCCTTCAAGTCAGAGGTCCTCCCCATCAGTTCAGAGCTCCCTTCTTCAAGTCAGAAGTCCTCCATAACTTTAGAGCTCCCCCTTCAAGTCAGAAGTCCCCATCGCTTCAGAGCCCCCCTACACGTAAGAGGTCTTCCCATCACTTTAGAGGCCCGCCCATTAAGTCAAAGGGCCCCCCTTAAAGTCCAAGACCTTCCCTTCAAGTCAGAGGTCCCACCATCACTTCAGAGCCTTCACTTCAGAGTACCCCCTTCAAGTCAGAGGTCTTCCCTTCGAGTCAGAGGTCCCACAATCACTTCAGAGCCCCCCCTTTAAGTCAGAGGTCCCCTCTCAAGTCAGAGATCTCCCCTTCAAGTCCCCTTCAAGTCAGAGGTCCCACCATCACTTCAGAGCCTCCCCTTCAAGTCAGAGGTCCCACCATCACTTCAGAGCCTCCCCTTCACTTCAGAGTACCCCCCTTCAAGTCAGAGGTCCCACCATCACTTCAGAGCCTCCCCATCACTTCAGAGATTCCCCTTTCAAGTCAGAGGTATTCCAGAGTCAGAGGTCCCACAATCACTTCATAGCCCCCCCCCCTTTAAATCAGAGGTCCCCTCTCAAGTCAGAGATCTCCCCTTCAAGTCAGAGTACCGCCCTTCAAGTCAGAGGTCCCACCATCACTTCAGAGCCTTCCCACCACTTTAGAGATTCCCCCTTCAAGTCAGAGGTCCCACAATCACTTAATAGCCCCCCCCCTTTAAGTCAGAGATCTCCCCTTCAAGTCAGAGGTCCCACCATCATTTCAGAGCCTCCCCTTCAAGTCAGAGGTCCCACCATCACTTCAGAGCCTCCCCTTCAAGTCAGAGGTCCCACCATCACCTCAGAGCCTCCCCTTTAAGTCAGAGGTCCCACCATCACTTCAGAGCCTCCCCTACACTTCAGAGTACCCCCCTCCAAGTCAGAGGTCTTCCCTTCGAGTCAGAGGTCCCACCATCACTTCAGAGCCTCCCCTTCACTTCCGAGTACCCCCCTTCAAGTCAGAGGTCCCACCATCACTTCAGAGCCTCCCCTTTACTTCAGAGTACCCCCTTCAAGTCAGAGGTCTTCCCTTTGAGTCAAAGTTCCAACAATCACTTCAGAGCCCCCCCTTTAAGTCAGAGGTCCCCTCTCAAGTCAGAGATCTCCCCTTCAAGTCCCCTTCAAGTCAGAGGTCCCACCATCACTTCAGAGCCTCCCCTTCAAGTCAGAGGTCCCACCATCACTTCAGAGCCTCCCCTTCACTTCAGAGTACCCCCCTTCAAGTCAGAGGTCCCACCATCACTTCAGAGCCTCCCCATCACTTCAGAGATTCCCCTTTCAAGTCAGAGGTATTCCAGAGTCAGAGGTCCCACAATCACTTCATAGCCCCCCCCTTTAAATCAGAGGTCCCCTCTCAAGTCAGAGATCTCCCCTTCAAGTCAGAGTACCGCCCTTCAAGTCAGAGGTCCCACCATCACTTCAGAGCCTTCCCACCACTTTAGAGATTCCCCCTTCAAGTCAGAGGTCCCACAATCACTTAATAGCCCCCCCCCTTTAAGTCAGAGATCTCCCCTTCAAGTCAGAGGTCCCACCATCATTTCAGAGCCTCCCCTTCAAGTCAGAGGTCCCACCATCACTTCAGAGCCTCCCCTTCAAGTCAGAGGTCCCACCATCACCTCAGAGCCTCCCCTTTAAGTCAGAGGTCCCACCATCACTTCAGAGCCTCCCCTACACTTCAGAGTACCCCCCTCCAAGTCAGAGGTCTTCCCTTCGAGTCAGAGGTCCCACCATCACTTCAGAGCCTCCCCTTCACTTCCGAGTACCCCCCTTCAAGTCAGGGGTCCCACCATCACTTCAGAGCCTCCCCTTTACTTCAGAGTACCCCCCTTCAAGTCAGAGGTCTTCCCTTTGAGTCAAAGTTCCAACAATCACTTCAGAGCCCCCCCTTTAAGTCAGAGGTCCCCTCTCAATTCAGAGATCTCCCCTTCAAGTCAGAGGTCCCACCATCACTTCAGAGCCTCCCCTTCAAGTCAGAGGTCCCACCAGCACTTCAGAGCCTCCCCTTCACTTCAGAGTACCCGTCTTCAAGTCAGAGGTCCCACCATCACTTCAGAGCCTCCCCTCCACTTCATAGATTCCCCCTTCAAGTCAGAGGTCTTCCCTTCGAGTCAGAGGTCCCACTATGACTTCAGAGCCTCCCCTTCAAGTCAGAGATCCCATGACTACACATGAGTCCTGTTATGTAACTATAGATTTAAAGAATACCCAATCATGAGTGGAGAAAAAAAAGAATTGTTACTTGTACATGATTGGATGATTGAAGTTCATACTTCATCAGCTCATTAACCATGGTTTGGAAAAATGTATTTGCAAAGTGAAAATTGACTTTGTTAGATGAGTAGTCCATATTCAACCCCTCCTGTCATCGACTGATCCCAGATTGGGAAACATGTACAGCCTGTTAGTTGTCCAACCAATGTGAGGAATGGCGGGAGAGATTGGACAGATATTAGAGAAAAGAGTTTACCCAACCAGTACTCCCCATCGGCGTTCCCGAATCCATTCACATAGTACTGCCATGATTGCTGGAAGTCCATTGAGCCATCCAGACGTTTCTGGAACACCTGCCAAGGAAGACCATGTCTGTATTAAAGTGGATCTATATTATAATCAGACTCAAACCCATCCTAACTATCCCTCTTTCTCAATTCACAAGTACCAAAGTGTTGATGTCCTTAACCTTTTGGTAGCCATGTGACCAATTACTAGAACTTAGGTCCCATCATCCATGAAATGGGAAGAGTTCAGGCAGAGCCGTTGATTGGCTGGAGTTGGGATAACCTCAATCTCCAATCCCCACCAGCAGAGATTATGTGACCAGTGACTTGGAGTTCTGGAATTTTCCAAAGCTGTTTTTTGCCTAAAGAACCTCATTGGTTCAGAAAACAATGTGAGTCTATCCAATTAGCCAATGGGGTTGATTTACTAAAACTGGAGAGCGCAAAATCTGGTGCAGCTCTACATAGAAACCAATCAGCTTCCAGGATTATTTTTTTTTTGCCAAAGCTTAATTGAACAAGCTGAAGTTAGAAGCTGATTGGCTACCAGAACTGCACTCGATTTTGAACTCTCCAGTTTCAGTAAATTAACTCCAATGTATCAATTTAACTCCAGTCACTTTTTTTCAGTACACTGCTCCTAAAGAGTCACAAACACAATTTTTAGGTAGCACAGAAAAAGCAAATATTTTAAATGCAGTGTTTTTCCTTTTCAAAGTGTATTATTTTTTATTCACTTGCAATGTGCCTCCAGACTTGCTATAAAATTTGACTACTCCAGGAAAAGTCAATTACCTAGAACAGCCCCCTCCCTACTTTGATTTCAGCCCTCTCCTCTACTTGGAGTGTTTAAATACTAGACATGTGCAATTTGTTTAGTTCCAAATTCTTTTTTTAACAAATTCTGACAAATTCGTTAATTCCGAAGTTACAGAATTTCCGAATTTTTCAATTTCCGAATTTTTGGATTTTCGGATTTCCGAACTTCCGAATTTGCAAATTTTGGGAAATTCTGAATTTCGAAATTTCGGAAATTCAAAATTTTGAAATTTCGGAATTTCGGAAATTGGAATTTCGGAATATTAAAATTTCGAAAATTTGTAAATTCGAAAATTTGAAATTAAAAATTTTGAAAAAATTCGAAATTCGAAATTCCAAAATTCCAAAATCGGAGATTAGAAAATCTGAAAAATTCCAAAATTCCAAATAACGAAAATTCGGAAATTTGAAAATCGAAAATTCAGCTTTCGAGAATTCTGAAATTTGAAAATCTGAAAATTTAGATTTTCGATTTTCCGAATTTTCGATTTTCCGAATTTCGGAAAACAACGAATTCCGAATTTTCGAATTTCGGAATTACGAATTTTCGAATTTCCGAATTACCGAAAAATGCAAAAAAAAGAATATAATGAAAACTAACTAATTGTTCGGCAGTGCACATGTCTATTAAATACAGTCTGTGCTGGTCCAGCTCCTCCACCCCTCCCTTCACCTTCCTATATAGCCTTTTATGTAGCTGCCAGGCGAGCAGTAAAGGGAAATACTACAGACTTGAGAGATACTGTAGCTCTGAGTCTTCTGGGGCTGCTGGCCTTACTCAGGGCTTTTGGACGCCCACACAAGGGAGGCTCTTAGAGGAAAATAACATGCCTAAAACACATACAATGCAGATGTAATGGGAAGATTGTTGTTGAAATGAATGGTCTGAGGACGGGGTCTCTTTAAGGCTTATGACATAACAGCACAAGCACTTTGGTGAATTATGAAATTACAGTATATTCATTTTCTCTCTGTGTGATCCAACTTTTCCTCTCACCGTCCAGATCTTCCCATCGGTGGTCATGTCACAATAGACAGGCAGGGGGCGCTGTGCTCCTTGTGGGTAAATTATATATACACCATCCGCTTGCTGCTGACCATGATCCCAAATCTCCTGACAGTCCAGCGGGAACCAGTCCACCTCCGGTTTTTGTTTAATGGCTGAGGATTGATGGAAGAAAACATAAATCACCAATGGGTTGAACCAGAGTTTCGATATTCTTCCTCAGATGATTAGAGTTGTACACATTTTGGAAAGATTTATATTGGTGCCTGTAATTGTCTTTATTTGCTTCCTCTGAGAATTGCACCGTAACAGAGATGTCTCCTGAGGTCTGACACTTGCTTCTCTGTCAATTGCCTCACCCCTTCAGTCTCCACCCCCATATGAACCTTTTCCTGCCACTGGGAGCTGGCCCTTTAAGAAATTTAAATAACGGAGGCATTTCATGGGTTTGCCCGTCATGTGGTCACTGCAATTGGCTGCCACCAAGAGCCCATACTACCAGCTCTCGATTACGTGATGAACGTAGCAGCCACTCGCAGTGACCAAATGACTGGGAGATCACACTACCAGCTCCCTATGACATGATCAATGTGGCAGAAAATCGCAGTGACCACATGACCAGGAACCCATACTACCAGCCCCCAATCACATGGTCAATATGGCAGCCAATCGCAATGACCTCATGACCGGGAGCCCATACTACCAGCTCTCTATCGCGTGATCAACATGGCAGCCACTCACAGTGACCACATGACCATACTACCAGCTCTTAATCATGTGTGTAGCGGGGTGCTATATTTAGGGGGAGTGTCTGAGTGGTAATTAGGCTCAGACACACTGATTGTTGGGACTCATGGACCATTTTTAGCTTGTGGAGGATAGCATTGGTGTGCAGTTTCCTGTGGCCTACGGGTGGCGCTGTCGCCGGAGGCCAGGGTTGAACCACCATTGGAGGGCTGTGCCTTTTTTGTCCCCTCTTGGCAGTAGTGACGGCGGGGCGGGGAACCTGTTGTGCCTGCCGGGAGAGGGTATAACAGGGGCAGACATCTTCCGTTTGGGGTCCAGGCACCTTTGGCCTGGGGTCCACGCCCAGGCACCTTCGGCCTGGGGGTAAGTGAGGGTCGTCTCCGGGTGCCCTAGGCCCGGAGATGGAGCTGCTGTTCCATCCCAGACACCTTCAGTCTGGGGTGAGGTACTATCTTTAAGGCCTGGGGTCCAGCAACCTTCGGCTGGGGTCCGCTAGGGATCGAGGGCTCCCAGGGTGCCGCCTTGCGAGGGGACCCGCATCTAGGATTGAGGAGGCCAGGGAGGTGACCCTTTCTGAAGACCCAGCGCAGAGTCGCGGTGACGGTGAGGGCCTCTGGTAACTCTCCGGAGGGATGTTTTTCTCCTTGACATGGGCCAGTGCTCTAAGAAGGAAGTGCATGTTCTACGGGTCAGTGGCAGTGACTCTACGCACATCAGGTCAGTGGCAGTGACTTTTATTTCACCCGGTCTGTGGCAGAGACCAACCTCACGGTCTGTGGCAGAGATCGTGCGCCAAAGCTGTTTGTGAAATCTAAACAGTCAAAGAATTGGATTAAGTTTGTGCCTGGACCTCCTCCCACCTAAGCTGCCCTGTGTCTTGTCCCAACCTGTCTGCTGTTAAAGAGACTATTTGTTATCCGTGTGAAATAAATACAGAAGTTGGACTTTCAGTTGGTGTGGACAGTTACATTCCTGGGGAAAATAAGGACTTGCTTCCTGCCAAGGCAGAAGCGAGATCAGCTCGGGAGGATTCAAACACCAGCCGCAGGCAGGCCCAAAACTAACACCGCTCAACCTCCCCATCCAGGAGGGTACGGGCTTGTGGTGCGGTGTGCCTCATTCCTTCCTGCAGAGGAGCCAAATTAAATGCAAGTCTGGGGTTGGTGCGCTACATGTGATAAATGTGACAGCCACTTGCAGTGACCACATAACTTGGGAGCCCATACTACCAGCTCTCGGTCACATGATCAACGTGGCAGCCACTCGCATGGACCACATAACCACGAGTCCACACTACCAGCCCTCAATCATGTGATCAACACGACATTCACTTGCAGTGACCATTTGACCAGGAGACCACATTGCCAGCCCTCAATCACGTGATCAATGTGGCAGCCACTTGCAGTGACCCCATGGCAGGCAGCCCATACTACCAGCTCCCAATTCTGTGTTCATTGTGGCAGCCCCTCACAGATACCACATGAAATCTCATACTACCAGCTCTTGATAACATGATCAACGTGGCAGCCACTTGCAGTGACCACATGACCGGGACCCCATACTACAAGCTCTCAATTCTGTGTTCAATGTGGCAGCCAATCACAGTGACCACAGGCCCAGGAGCCCATACTACCAGCTCTCGATCTATGACTAAGCACTGTTTGTTAGTGTGAAACGCGTCAGTCCTTCTGTCCATTCTGTTCTGCTGTGACATGTATTTTTGATGTCCATTTTTGAATAAAAGGTGTAGCGCCCCTTTACTTTTAGGGGTGCTATGTGCCTAAATTTAGGGGTTGGTCTGAGCTAGTAGCCAGGCTCAGACCGCTTCAAATATTAGGTTTGCTTCTGCTTCTGTTAAGTGGTGTTGCTGGTATACAGTTCCCTGTGGCCTGTAGGCGGCACTGCCATAACAGGTCAGGGTTGAACCACAGGTAACATTACTATGCCCTTGGGTGTCCTTTCTCGGCAGCGGTACGGTGGGTGTGGTTGACCTGCTGTGCATGCTGGGAGAGGATATACGAGGGGGACAGACGCCATTTTGGGGGAGAAGAAGAGGAGGAGAGTGGAGGGGTACTGAGGCGCAGTACCGAGGAGCAGTCCGTCTGCACCTCATGGCCCTCCAGGCCATGGGGGTGCGCATGGGTGAATCAGCCTCAGGCACCTTTAGCCTGGGGCTGCATCTCTTCATGTAGGCTCAGCACCTTTAGCTGGCCTACCCCCAAAAAGAGGAGTTCCAGGGCACTCGAGGGTGACCCGTTCTGGAGAGGGAGCCAGGGTTACCGGTGAAGGGAGTCGCCGCCTCAGGTGAGGCCTGGTCACCTACAGAGGGATTCCACAATTGCACCACAGGCCTTGTAACGTGCTTTCACTGGCACCTGTCCTTATGTTACAAGCGCTGGGACGTTCGGAGCTAGGAAAATTGGGCCCGATCGTATCCCTAGGAAGTTCAAGTAAAGTTCGTGCATCACTCCGGCTGCTAGGACCGTGAGAGGGGACTGTCCGGGTGAGCAGAGTCCACTTGGGATTAAGTGGTGATACTAAGTGCTGATTAAGTGCTGCGTGCCTGAACCTGCCTCCCTGTTACTCTCTTCTTCAATCTTCAACAAGCATAGAGAAGATAAACCTTCCTTCATTGAGGTTTAAACTTGTCTGGACATTGGACTTATTGCTACACCACAACAGACTTTTCCCTACACTCTAGGGACAAGAACCAGCTGAAAGGAGGTAACTCGCTGCAGGACCCAACAATTTCTGAACACCGCTCACCCCCTTATTCAAGAAGGAACCTGGGCATTGTAGTATGGTGTGTCCCGCCTTGTGGAGGTAAGGCCAGGGATTGTGTGTGCTACAAAAGGCAAAAACTTTTTTTGGAGTGCTGCTATCCAAATTTTTTTCCCATTTTTGCATTACCAGCTCTCGATCACGTGATCAATGTGGCAGCCACTCACAGTGACCAAATGATCCGAAGCCCACACTACCAGGTACAGATTGTTGCCAGTTGACCGAAGCTGTTGTTGGCAGTGCTCAGGGTGCTTTGTGAGTGGGCTTCTAGCTCACCATGGTGATGCCAGCGGACGCATATATGTGGCAGTGTGGCATAAGGTTCATATTGCCACATACACTATATTACCAAAAGTATTGGGACGCCTACCCTTACACACATGTGAACTTTAATGGCATCCCAGTCTTAGTCCGTAGGGTTCAATATTGAGTTGGCCCCGCCCTTTGCAGCTATAACAGCTTCAACTCTTCTGGGAAGGCCGTCCACAAGGTTTAGGAGGGTGTCTATGGGAATGTTTGACGATTATTCCAGAAGCGCATTTGTGAGGTCAGACACTGATGTTGGATGAGAAGGCCCGGCTAGCAGTCTCCGCTCTAATTCATCCCAAAGGTGTTCTATCAGGTTGAGGTCAGGACTCTGTGCAGGTCAGTCAAGTTCCTCCACCCCAAACACGCTCATCAATGTCTTTATGGACCTTGCTTTGTGCATTGGTTCAAATCATTTGGTGGAGGGGGGATTATGGTTTGGGGTGGAGGGGGGATTATGGTGTGGGGGTTGTTTTTCAGGGGTTGGGCTTGGCCCCTTAGTTACAGTGAAGGGAACTCTTAAGGCGTCAGCATACCAAGACATTTTGGACAATTTCATGCTCCCAACTTTGTGAGAACAGTTTGGGGACGGCCCCTTCCTGTTCCAACATGACTGCACACCAGTGCTCAAAGGAAGGTCCGTAAAAACATGGATGAGTTTGGGGTGAAGGAACTTGACTAGCCTGCACAGAGTCCTGACCTCAACCCGATAGAACACCTTTGGGATGAATTAGAGCAGAGACTGTGAGGCAGGCCTTCTTGTCCAACATCAGTACCTGACCTCACAAATGCACTTCTGGAAGAATAGTCAAACATTCCCATAGACACACTCCTAAACCTTGTGGACAGCCTTCCCAGAAGAGTTGAAGCTGTTATAGCTGCAAATGGCGGGCCAACTCAATATTAAACCCTACAGACTAAGACTGAGATGTCATTAATGTCCCAATACTTTTGGTAATATAGTTTATATGTGTATGGCCATCATTATGAAGTAAGTCCATGACAAATTGTTAGTATTGTGATTGCTCGTACCCAGATCAATCACAATTTGCTACATGGTCACTATTAGATTTAGGGCCGTCTTAAGCTTTCAGACAGTCCACTGCACTGCAGTAGATGGTAGAGCTAAAGACAACCATATACAGTGGTACCTTGGTTTACGAGTAACGTGGTTAACGAGCGTTTTGAATAACGAGCAACTTTTTTTTTTAAATCCTGACTGTGAGTGTTGTCTCGCAAAACAAGCAGAATTCAAGCTAATGTAGGGTGTGCAGTACCACATTTGGCCAGAAGTGCGGGGGGGTGCCGGTGACACTTGGAACGGTTCGGAGCCGTTCCGAGCCGTTCGGAAATACTCAGAATTACTCGGAAATACTCTGTTCCCGAGTGTTTCCAAACCTTTCCGAGGGTTTCAAGTCGAGCTGTCCCCGAGTATTTCCGAGGATCTCCGGCGCCCCCTCCCCCCCACCTCTGGCCACATGCGGTATTGCATGCCATAGAAGTCAATGCGGAACAAATTATCTTCAATTCCATTGACTTCTATGAGGAAACTCGCTTTGATATGCGAGTGCTTTGGATTACAAGCATTCTCCTGGAACGGATTATCCTCGTAATCCGAGGATCCACTGTACATTGTAATCGAATTGTGAAGCCTGTTTTGGGTTTACCAGCAACTACGTAGTACGGGGGCTCCCCAACTGAATGGATTATCTTGGTAGGCCCTCATATTACATAGTTCCAGTAAACCCAAATGAGATCATCGTACAGAGATTGTCCAATCATAGTGTAATATGTGCGGCCAGCTTGGGGGGGGAGAAGGCACAATCGGTTTGTAACTAATGCTGTCAACTGAAATAAAAGTGTAAATAGGGAGCTCCATTAAAAATTGGTTGTTCCAGGACATTTTACTATATTTAACATTTCCGTCCTTCATATCAATCAAGTGATACCGATCTTCCAGAATAATTTACCTGGTGATGGATGGGCGGGGCTTCCGCCGACGTGGTGAAATTGCCACAAGAATAAAATCATCAAGATCTAGAGAGTAACAGGGATTGTTAAAGAGGGCCTGTCACATCTATATCAAACAATAAACATATAACCCCCCCAACATTTTGAGATGGGAATGAGGGACACCTACTAGCAAACCTATGTAGGCATAGGACACGCCCCCTGCCACACCCCCTTAAAGGAGAATTGACCATAAAAAAGGTTAATTAAATTCACAAGTGCTTTTTGATTTACTACCTCCGTGCCTTTTATATTGGCTTTTAAAATTTACAAATGCAGCAATTGAGAAATTTGGATGAAAGGTTTAGCTCTGGGAAACACTTTTTGAAAGATAAAAAGTGCATTTTATATACAATTATAGAGATCAGCGCAAAATGAGGGACAAATGAGGAGGAATGAGGGACAGAGGGACATTGCTCCAAATCAGGGACAGACCCTCAAAATCAGGGACAGTTGGGAACTATGCAATAAATGATCGATACCATATCAATGACGTAAACGTCACAGATATATAAAATTAGGCGATTGTAAGCGCAATTTTGCGCTCATTTATGAAAGGCGTGAAAAACGCTCATGGCGCTTGCGGTGCCATTGGTTGTAAATGGCACCCCAAACATAGCAAAACCGGGATGTATTTTTCATCTAATAAATGTAGCAAAACTGACATTTAAAAAGAAGCGAACATCAAAGTTCAGACATAATAAACGCTTAGCCCATACGCTAAGTAAGGATAGAGAACGGCCTCAGCCTTGACTCCTCCCCAACCACGCCCACTTTCACATTTCGTCCCACCCACAGGGCTTAGTCATAGAGGTGGGATCGTGGAGCAAGAGCTCAACGGCGCTTGGAGGGGGTGAGTTACTTTATGGGGTCAAAGCTCAAAAAGGGACTTTGCTACATTTGTCACACGTAGGGCAGACAGTTTAACCACTTAAGGACCGAGCCTTTTTCTGAGATTTGGTGTTTACAAGTTAAAAACATTTTTTTTTTTTGCTAGAAAATCACTTAGAACCCCCAAACATTATATATATATATATTTTTTTTTTTCTAACACGCTAGAGAATAAAATGGCGGTCGTTGCAATACTTTTTGTCACACCGTATTTGCGCAGCGGTCTTACAAGCGCACTTTTTTGGGAAAAAAACACTTTTTTTTAAATTAAAAAATAAGACAAAGTAACGTTAGCCCAATTTTTTTTAATATTGTGAAAGATAATGTTATCCCGAGTAAATTGATACCCAACATGTCATGCTTCAAAGTTGCGCCCGCTCGTGGAATGGCGACAAACTTTTACCCTTAAAAATCTCCATAGGCGACGTTTAAAAAATTCTACAGGTTGCATGTTTTGAGTTACAGAGGAGGTCTAGGACTAAAATTATTTCTCCCGCTCTAACGATCGAGGCGATACCTCACAAGTGTGGTGTGAACACCGTTTTCATATGCGGGCGCTGCTCACGTACGCAAGCTCGTCGGGAAGGGGCGCTTTAAAATTATTATTTTTTCTTATTTATTTTATAATTTTTTTTTATCTTGACACTGTTTTAAAAAAAAAAAAAAAAAATTGGGTCACTTTTATTCCTATTACAAGGAATGTAAACATCCCTTGTAATAGAAAAAAAGCATGACAGGTCCTCTTAAATATGAGATCTGGGGGGTCAAAAAGACCTCACATCTCATATTTACACTAAAATGCAATAAAAAAAATAAATACATTTTATGTCATTCTAAAAAAAATATAAAAAAAATGGCCCTTTAAGAGCATTGGTCGGAAGTGACGTTTTGACGTCGCTTCCGCCCTGCAGTGATATGGAGACGGGTGGGGGCCACCTTCCCTTCACTCGTCTCCATACACAGGCAGGGAGAGGATCCGATCTCCTCTGCCGCTGCCGACGGCTCCGGTTAGTGGCGGAGGGCACCGGAGAGCGGCAGGAGGGGGGCCCTCTCTCGCCGCCGATAAAAGTGATCTTGTGGCGAATCCGCCGCAGAGACCACTTTTATCTGAAAAAGGACCGCCCGCTCTTGATTGGGTATTTTAAAAAAAAGTAAAGATTCACCATAATAGTTTAACCAGTGATGATTTTAAAGCTCTATTAATAAATATTATCGAGATTCAACCAACTTTCACCTTTAAGTCACAAATTTTTCAATTCAGATTAAACTAGAAAAATGTGTAAATCATGGATGAAAATTGTGTAAATCATGGATGAAAATTGTGTAAATCATGGATGAAAATTGTGTAAATCATGGATGAAAATTGTGTAAATCAGGGATGAAAATTGTGTAAATCAGGGATGAAAATTGTGTAAATCATGGATGAAAATTGTGTAAATCAGGGATGAAAATTGTGTAAATCATGGATGAAAATTGTGTAAATCAGGGATGAAAATTGTGTAAATCATGGATGAAAATTGTGTAAATCAGGGATGAAAATTGTGTAAATCATGGATAAAACATTTATAGATAGAAACCTAGGGCACCTATTTAACCCGAGAACGACACAGTATTACCCAGAATGACCTCTAGGGGGTCTATTTATAAATATGTTTACCCAAGACTTGCACAACTTTCACCCAGGGTGACCCACAGAGTCTGTTAATGTTTTTGCCCAAGATTTACATAATTTGCACCCAGGGTGACCCATAAGGGGTCTATTTATAAATGTTTTTGCCCAAGACTTACACAACTTTTACCCAATAGAAACCATAGGGGGTCTATTTATAAATGTTTTAACCCAAGACTTACAAAACTTTACCCAGGGTGACTCCCAGGGGGTCTGTTTATAAATGTTTTAACCCAAGACTTACAATACTTTACCCAGGATGACCCTAAGGCCCAGTTCACACAGGGGCGGCACGACTTCGGGGGCGACCTCGGCGGCGCGATCTCAAGACGACTTGAGATGCCCGCCGAGGCGATTTGCATAATGACTTTTGTATAGAAGTCAATGCAAGTCGCCCCCAAAAGTAGTACAGGAACCTTTTTCTAAGTCGGAGCGACCTGAGTCGCTCCTATTAGAACGGTTCCATAGCACAGAGCGGGACGCGACTCGTCAGGCGACCGAGTCGCCTGACGAGTTGCCCCTGTGTGAACCGGGCCTCAGGGGGTCTATTTATATTTAAACCCAAGACTTACAAAACTTTACCCAGGATGACCCCCAGGGGGTCTATTTATAAATATTTAAGCCCAAGACTTACAAAACTTTACCCAGGGTGACCCCCAGAGGGTCTATTTATTTATGCTTTTACCCAGGATTTACACTACTTTTCAATTACAACCAGAGAGCAGAGGGCATGGAGCGAGGCCTAGCTGTCTATGGACACACAAAGCACGGCTCGGGATTGAGCCTATACGAATGCCCCTATAGCAAGTGGCTTGCCATGGAGGCACTCAGCTCGCTGGGGGGAGGATTCAATCGTGCCAGCAGGGCACCCCAGAAGAGGAGGATCGGGCTGCTCTGTGCAAAACCATGAGCAGGTAAGTATAAAGTGTTTGTTATTAAAAGAAAAATAAGTTTACAATCACATTAAGGTCACGGGTGCAAATCAGGAGAACACATTGGTCTGACTTACCTTCATGCTGGTCTAGTTGTCTCTACTCCACTTATCGTCTGATCGTAAACATTAACCGCGCTATATATATAGACCAAGTGGCACATTGGAGGGAGGTGGAGGAACTGGAGAATTTGGGGAAATCCAGTTCTGGGCCATGCGGTTGCTCATAATGGGAAGTCTTTCAAGCATCTCTGATACAAAACTTATTTTAAAAAACAGGCAAGTCTTACAAAGATACGAGAAATTCTGAGAAGTTCTGAAAAGGAGGACAAGGCAGTTCCTGGACTGTAGTACCTCAGGGTAAGAGAAGACGAACACTTGTCTATGATAAAAGTCAGAAGCTGTTTACAACTAGGAACTGTTAAATTACTAATGCCACGTACACACAACCATTTTTCTCGTCGGGGAAAAATGAAATTTTTTCTCTTTGACGAGAAAAACGCCCGTCTGTGGGCTTTTGATCATTTTTCCCAACGAGAAAAACGGCATGAATCACGACGAGAAAAATTAGAACATGCTCTAATTTTTCTCTGAGGAAAACGCTTAGACAGCCGCACTCCAAAAAAGGTTATTTTATTTAAAACAAAAGCACAAACAACATGCCACAGCAAAAAACAGCGAGTATGAGCTGACGTTTCGCACTGCGATTCAGTGCTCAATCCAAGTGTTTTCCTCAGATTTTTTGCATTGTCATATGCATTGCCTGCACCCACAGCTCTGGATCTTGTGAATGAGTCACCAGTCACATCTGAGCGGTAACTCTCTCCCTCTAATTTTTTTCGTCATGATTCACGGCATTTTTTTCCGCGGCAGTCTTCCCATAGGGAAACACTGCTGGGGAGCCTACACACAGTCGTTTTTCTCGACCAAGAGAAAAGATTTCGGGAAAAATGGACGTGTGTAGGGGAACAAGCTGTTCCTCGTTTTTTTCCCGTCGATTTTCTCTAAGGTGTTTTCACCGTCGAGAAAATCGATCGTGTGTACGCGGCATACCACATATTTTTCATCCCAAGTTAAAGACTTTACAAAAGGATAAGCTTAGAAAACTTTTTTTTTGTTTAGCGGTGGCGTTAGAAAGCTTGAGCCTTCCAATTTATATATGTTCTGGAATAGAAAATTGGAATGAATACCGCGCTGTCCCTTTAAATGAAAGAAAAGCAGCTTACACAGCAAAAAGATCAACAACTTGCAAATAGTGACATATATTCACATAAACGTGCAGCGCTAAAAAATGATGTGATATCAAATCAATGATATCATGTAAAAAGCAGGCAAAACGATGAAATAAGTCAATCTGGTATGAACACCACAAGTATAAAAATATTCAAGTGTAGAATGGATGAACTTCTAGTGCTTTTGAAAAAACTAAATATATCTTTAGATTGTAAGCTCCTTGAGGGTAGGGACCGATGTGAATGTACAATATATATGTAAAGCGCTGCGTAAATTGACGGCGCTATATAAGTACCTAAATAATAATAATAATAATATAGACGTCCCAAATAGTGAGTAAACACAATGAGTGACTTGAAAGAATGTGATAGAAGATCCACCACCATATGTCATGAGACTTACCAGAGGGATTGAACCTTGATAAGCGTACACTCACTAGGTCAATAAAACTTGTAGGTCATCAGACCAAGAGAGAGATGTCAGCAGAAACACAGATTCCAGGAACTCAGAGGTGGGACTTCCAAATGTTGTTTAACCACTTAACGACCGCCCCATGTACATATACGTCGGCAGAATGGCACGGACAGGCACAATCAAACGTGCCTGCCTTCGTGCGGGTGGGGGGTCCGATCGGCCCTTCCCCCCCCAGGTACGTGAGGCGGTCAGTATAGCTTCAGGAGCAATCCGGGATGAGGGGGCAGCCATTGGTTTCTGGCCACCCCCTTGCAATCGCTCCCGGCGAATGAAATGCATCCCCTGCCTGTGTAATGTAAACACAGTCAGAGGAAGTGATGTCATCTCTCCATGCGGCGCTCTATTCGTCCGGAGCGCCGAGGGGAGAAGACATCAGGTTAGTGCACCAACAGCCCACTGACACCAGGACACATAGGCACACATTTCACCCCCCAGTCACCCCCCAGATCACCCCCCAGCCCCCAGTCACAGTGTCACTGATTGCAGTGATCATTTATTTACTGATCACTGCATTTAGAGTCATCTGTGACAGTAAAAAGTGTTAGGGCAGTTAGGTTTAGGCCCCTTTATGTCCAGGGTAGCCCCCTAACCCCCCCTAATATAGGTTTAACCCCTTGATTGCCCCCCAGGTAACCCTATCACCCCCTATCGCCAGTGTCACTAAGCGATCGTTTTTCTGATCGCTGTATTAGTGTCACTGGTGCCCCTAGGTAGCCATTTATTTTTTTAGGTTCGCCGCCAGGTTTTTATAGTGTCAGGTACCCCCATATACAACCTAATAAAGGTTTTAACCCCCTGATTGCCCCTAGAGTTAACCTTTTCACCAGTGATCACCGTATAAGTGTCACTGGTGACACTGGTTAGCCAGTTAGTTATTTAGTTATTTAGGTTCCCCGTCAGATTTGTATATATCGTCAGGTACCCCCATATATTACCTAATAAAGGTTTTAACTCCCTGATTGCCCCTAGTTAACCCTTTCACCAGTGATCACCGTATAAGTGTTACGGGTGACGCTGGCTGGTTAGTTTGCTTTTTATAGCATCAGGGCACCCGCCGTATATAACCCAATAAAGGTTTAACCCCCTAATCGCCCGGCGGGTGATATCAATTAGGTTTTAGCTTCAGTTAGGGTCTGCGTCGCCCCAGGCAGCGTCAGGTTAGTGCCAGTAACACTAACACCCACGCGCAAAGCATACACCTCCCTTAGTGTTATAGTATCTGATCAGATCTATACTAGCGCCCCCAGCAGTTTAGGGTTCCCAAAAACGCAGTGTTAGCGGGATCAGCCCAGATACCTGCTAGCACCTGCGTTTAGCCCCTCCGCCCAGCCCAGTCCAGCCCAGTTCAGCCCAGCCCACCCAAGTGCAGTATCGATCGATCACTGTCACTTACAAAACACAAAACACATAACTGCAGCATTCGCAGAGACAGTCCTGATCCCTGCGATCGCTAACAGTTTTTTTGGTAGCGTTTGATACAGTTGCTGACAGTCAGGTGCTTTTTTACCTGTGAATCTTACTAGTGTACCCCTAAATTTAGAGCCCAAAATGGCAAATCGGAGGTACACTAGTAAAGAGGCCTACGAGATTCTGAGCATGACAGATAGTGAAGAGGAGGTCACGTATCTGTCAGATTCAGGCTCAGAATACAACCCGGTAGAAGACAGCGAAGACAGCGGCTCCATGTCAGATAGCACTGATGACGAAGATGAGGTCCCTGCTAAGGTCAGGCGTACCCGATCCCGATCTTCTGCTGTTGTTGAGGAGCAAGAACAGCAGGTCTCTCGTATTATGGAGCAGAGTAGTACTAGCGCCGCTATTCCTTCTGGTGAACTGGCAAGCACCAGCGGCCTAGTACAGCCTGGGCGTACATCCAGCACTGCAGTATCACGTGGTGACGTGGCGAGTCCCATAAGTGCAGTTCAAGCTGGCGAGGTGGCAAGCACAAGTAGTGTCCCGCTGCCACCAAAAGGAAGACAAAGGCAGGCCCATCATGTCCATAGTGCCCTTCCTGCAGAATTCGCCTATCCTGATTGGGTGCCCAACACTTCTGCAGAACCCGTACTTCCCCCATTCACTGCCCAACTCGGTATTCAGGTGGAAACAGCCGATTTTACGCCACTTGATTTTTATTCGCTGTTCTTCACGGAAGATCTCTATAGATCTATTGTGGACCAGAGTAATTTATATGCTGGTCAATTCATCGCCGCTAATCCCCAGTTGCCTTCCATTGCCAGAGATTGGAAAAAAATTACGGTTTCCGAATTTAAAACCTTTCTGGGCCTTTCCCTCAACATGGGCACACATAAATTCCCGTCATTGCGCGCCTATTGGTCCATGCGCCCAATTGACCATATGCCCGTGTTCTCTGCCTCCATGTCCAGGAAACGATACAAGCAGATCTTGCGGTTCATGCACTTCAACGACAATGAACTTTTTCGTCCACGTGGGGACCCTGAATACGACCGGCTGTATAAAATTCGGCCCCTCATAAACCACTTCAACAAACGTTTTGCAGCCTTGTTTACTCCCGATCAAGTTGTCTGCGTTGATGAGTCCCTGATTAAATTTTCTGGCCGCTTGTCTTTCAAGCAGTACCTTCCCAGCAAGCGTGCCAAATACGGGGTCAAGCTCTATAAGTGCTGTGACAGGGCAACAGGCTATGTATGGAGCTTTATGGTTTATGAGGGAAAAGATAGTCAGGTTGAGCCGGTCAACTGCCTGGATTACATAGGGAGCGCTGGCAAGATAGTGTGGAACTTGGTGTCACCCTTATTCGGAAAGGGGTACCACTTGTATGTGGACAATTATTACACGAGCGTGCCACTGTTTAGTCACTTGTTTGATCATCAGATTGGAGCATGTGGCACCGTGCGACCTAATCGCCGGGGCTTTCCCCAGCGGCTTGTAGATGCCCGTCTTAGGCTGGGGGAGAGAGCCTGCGTGAAGTGTAATAACTTGCTCGCTATGAAGTGGAGGTACAATAAGAATGTTTTCCTTCTTACCTCCCTTCATGCAGACACGACAGTCCAAATTCCTACGGCGACT
Source organism: Rana muscosa (assembly GCA_029206835.1). Lineage (NCBI taxonomy): Eukaryota > Metazoa > Chordata > Amphibia > Anura > Ranidae > Rana > Rana muscosa. Next base: position 177,872,018 of record CM055127.1, read on the forward strand.
GGTGTTGTGGAGAAACCCCTCTGTGTCCACGAATATAACCAAAATATGGGAGGGGTGGACCTCAACGACCAGTTGTTGGCGCCGTATCACATTGCCCGTAAGGCGAGATGCTGGTACAAAAAAGTGTTTCTATCCTTATTTCAATTGGCTTTGCTGAACGCTCATGTGCTATACAGAGCTTCAGGTGGGTCTTTATCCTTCCTAAAATTCCAGGATGAAATAGTCACAGACCTCCTGTATCCAGGCGGTTCTGCACCTCACCATTCCCAACCAAATGCAGTAAGCCGGCTGAATGAGAGGCATTTTCCGTATGTCCGCCGCTTCATTGTTCCTACGGGCGGCAAAAGGGAACGTCCGCCGCCCTCCGGTGCTTCTACCGACTCACCTGTGCGATCGGTGAGTCGATGACAGGATCCGCCGGCCCCGGATGTTGATCATAGAGATGACGTCACGCCCGGCCTTGGCATTTAAAAAAACGGTGCTGCTTTTTTTTTTTTAGGCTTCCCAGCCTAGAGGTGAGATGTGGGGTCTTATTGACCCCCCCATATCTCACTGTAAAGAGTAGTGATGAGCCGAACACCCCCGGGTTCGGTTCGCACCAGAACCCGCGAACGGACCGAAAGTTTGTACGAACATTAGAACCCTATTAAATACAATGGATGCGAACGTTCGAATTCTAAAGTGCTAATTATAACAACTATTATGCATGTTATTGTCCTAAAAAGGGTTTGTGAACCCGGGTTCTGCACCAGGGGACATGTATCAATGCAAAAAGAAGTTTTAAAAACGGACGTTTTTCGGGAGCAGTGATTTTAATGATGCATAAAGTGAAAAAAAAAAAAGTCAAATATTCCTTTAAATATCGTACCTGGGGGGTGTCTAAAGTATGCCTGTGAAGTGCCACGTGTTTTCCGTGTTTAGAACTGTCCCTGCACAAAATGACACTTCTAAAGGAAAAAAAAGTCATTTAAAACTGCTTGCGGCTTTAATGTAATGTCTGGTCCCGGTAATATGGATGAAAATCTTTAAGAAAAATGGCATAGCTACCCCATGACCCCCCCCCCCCCCTACCCCAGCCCATTACCAGCCCCTTTGGGTCTTGTATGGATATTAAGGGGAACCCCGCACATAAAATAAAAAAGGCCCTATATACTCTGAACAGCCGTATACAGGCGGTGCATACAAGACAGGGACTGTAGGTTTGTTCTTATGTAGAATCTGTTTGTAATTTTGAACAGGTACATTGTTGAAGTGTAGCTCCAGCCCAAAAATCTATTTTTAAACTTTTTGGAAAACATAGGTAAGGGTTATCACCCCTGTAACATTTGTTTTGCTGTCTGTGCCCCTGTTCAGAACATTTCACCTCACTTTCCGTCCCAATGACAACTGTTTTTGAAATGTGGTGTTTTTCTTGAAACAAGGATTGCTGATAAAGCATCAGTACAGAGGAGACACCTTTCTCCTATATTTATTCTTACAGGAGAGAATTTTCCTTCCTAGTGGTAGATTTCCTCTCACTTCCTGTTGTCTTCTTGCGTTTGCAAGTAGGAGTCGTTTGTAAGTTGGATGTTTGAAAGTAGGGACCTGCCGTATATACTCTGCAGAAATAGGCCCCTTAGTTGTTGGTGTTGGCACAACACTGTAAGCACTCACAGTTACTCTTGGTTGGTGCTGGAACGCCCTGCTGTCAACTATTATATCAGGAATTGTAATTACATATAATTGTTGAACAGTGGTAGTAAAAATTGGGCCTTTGATGGTGGTGCTGGTGCCACAACACTGTAAGCCCTGACAGTTACTCTTGGTGGGTGCAGCAATGGGCCCTGCTGTGAATTATTAGATCAAGAATTGTAATTGCATGCCCCTGTTGAACAGGGGCTGAAAAATTGGGCCTTTCGTGGTGGTGGTGGTGTTGCCACAACACTGTAAGCCCTCAGAGTTACTCTTGGTGGGTGCAGGAATGGGCCCTGCTGTGAATTATTAGATCAAGAATTGTAATTACATGCCCCTTTTGAACAGGGGCTGAAAAATTGGGCCTTTCGTGGTGGTGGTGGTGGTGGCGTTGCCACAACACTGTAAGCCCACAGAGTTACTCTTGGTGGGTGCAGCAATGGGCCCTGCTGTGAATTATTAGATCAAGAATTGTAATTACATGCCCCTGTTGAACAGGGGCTGAAAAATTGGGCCTTAGGCACTGGTGGCACAACACTACAACCCCTCACAGGTACTGTACTTGGAGCACAGCAATGAGCCCTGTTGCAAAGTATTGCTTCAAAAATTGTAATGACACGCCCCTGTTAAACAGGGGCTGAAAAATTGGGCCTTAGGCACTGGTGCCACAACACTCCAACCCCTCACAGATACTGTACTTGGAGCACAGCAATGAGCCCTATGGCAAATTATTGCTAAAAAAATTGTAATTACACGCCCCTGTAAAACAGGGGCTGAAAAATTGGGCCTTAGCCACTGGTGGCGGCACCCATAAACAAAAATGATCTTCCAAGCTATCATCATCAATCGTATCATTGAGGACTCGGAGGAGGAGGATAGCCAGTCAACATAACAGCACAGGCACTCAGCATCAGCATCAGTCTTGAAGGGATGTGACATGTTAAAATCAATTAGTCTGTTATATCAGCATCAGGTGTGTGGTAGCTGGTGGTGATCCAAGACTGGTTCATCTTGATGAAAGTCAGTCGATCAACCGAGTCGGTGGACAGGCGCACCCTGTGATCCGTGACAAATCCTCCAGCAGCACTGAATGTGCGTTCCGAAAGAACGCTGGATGCAGGACAGGCCAGTAGCTCAATTGCATACTGTGCAAGCTCTGGCCAGTGAACCATCCTCAAGACCCAGTAAGCCAGAGGATTTTCGGTGGGGAAGGTGTCCAAGTCTGACCTTGCCCCTAGATATTCCTGCACCATGTTTATCAGACGCTGGCGATGGTTGCTGGAACCTATCATACTTTGGGGCTGCGGACTAAAGAATTGTCTGAACGCATCGGTCAGACGGCCACCTTCCCCACCGCTCCTTCTTTGACTGGCCGAAGCCTCAGCAACTCGTTGTCCAGGACCAGGAGTTTGTAACCTCCCAGTCTCTGGGAACGCGTTGCACAGACCTTTCTGCAAGGCCTCCCGGAGTTGTCTCATCCTCTGCTCCCTCTGCGACGGTAACATAAGGTCCGCAACCTTACCCTTGTACCGTGGATCAAGGAGAGTGGCCAGCCAGTAATGGTCCCTCTCCTTGATCCGAAGAATACGAGGATCCTTCCGCAGACTTTGCAGGATCAGGGAGGCCATGCAGCGTAGGTTTGCTGAGGCATTCGCTCCGGAGTCCTCTGGGTCACTAAGGACGACATGATCCGCAGCCACCTCCTCCCAGCCACGTACAAGTCCACTGGTTTCTTGGGACTGTAAATCATCCCTAAAAGACTGCTGCTGATGATGCTGAGTGCCAGCCTCCACCTCCATGCTGACACAATCCTCCTCCTCCTCCTCCTCCTCCTCCTCCTCTTCCTGTGCGATGGGTGGGACAGAAGGAACATTGTCTGGGTAAAGGGGGCCTTGAGAGGCAAGGAAGTCCTCCTCTTCCTGCCTCTGTTCTGCCTCAAGTGCCCTGTCCATTATTCCACGCAGCGTGTGCTCCAACAGGTGGACAAGAGGTACAGTGTCACTGATGCATGCACTGTCACTGCTCACCATCCTCGTGGCCTCCTCAAATGGTGCCAGGACAGTGCATGCATCCCTGATCATGCCCCACTGGCGTGGAGAAAAAAAAAACCAAGCTCCCCTGACCATGTCCTGGTGCCGTAGTCGCACAGGTACTCATTGATGGCCCTCTGCTGCGTGTGCAGCCGCTGCAGCATGGCCAACGTTGAGTTCCACCTGGTGGGCATGTCACATACAAGGCGGTTCTTGGGCAGGTTCAACTCCTTTTGCAGCTCAGCCAGGCGCGCACTGGCATTATAAGATCTGCGGAAATGCACACAGACTTTCCTGGCCTGCCTCAGGACATCCTGTAAGCCCGGGTACCTGCCCAAGAACCGCTGCACCACCAGGTTAAGGACGTGAGCCACACAGGGCACATGGGTCAGTTGTCCCTGTCGGAGGGCGGAGAGGAGGTTGGTGCCATTGTCGCAAACCACCATTCCTGGCTTAAGCTGGCGTGGCGTCAACCACCTCTCGGCCTGGCCCTGCAGAGCAGACAGGACCTCTGCCCCAGTGTGGCTTCTGTCCCCCAAACACACCAGCGCAAGCACGGCATGGCATCTTTTTGCCTGCGTACTTGCGTAGCCCCTTGAACGCCTACGGAGCACCGCTGGTTCCGAGGACAAACCACAGGAAGAGGCCATGGAGGAAGAAGAAGAGGAGGGGGTGGAGGAGAGAGGTGTGTCACAACCAGTAGTAGCATTTTGGAGGCGTGGCGGTGGAACAACCTCCAACACTACTGCACCTTGTCCTGCATCCTTCCCAGCTGCCAAAAGAGTGACCCAATGGGCCGTGAAAGAAAGGTAACGTCCCTGTCCATGCCTGCTGGACCATGAGTCAGCGGTAATATGCACCTTACCGCTGACCGCCCTGTCCAGCGAGGCTAAGACATTGCCTTCCACATGCCGGTAGAGAGCCGGAATAGCCTTCCGTGAGAAAAAGTGGCGTTTGGGAACCTGCCACTGAGGAACCGCACATTGCACAAACTCACGGAAGGGGGCCGAGTCTACCAACTGAAAAGGCAGCAGTTGAAGCGCTAGCAATTTAGCCAAGCTAGCATTCAACCGCTGGGCATGTGGATGGCTGGGAGTGAACTTCTTTCGACGGTCCAGCAGCTGGGGCAGGGAAATTTGCCTGCTAGAATCAGACGTCGGTGTACTGCTAGCAGAGTGGCCGCAAGTACTTGGCTGTGACACACCTAATTCTACACCTTCATTCCTCTCAGTGCATGTTTCAGAGAGGACTGAAGTTATAGTGGGGTTGGAGATCCCAGCTGATGCGGTGCAAGGAGAGGTCCGCTTTGTTCTTTGGTGTGGGTCTTTGAGGTAGGCTTGCCAACGAGCTGCATGGCAGGTCAACATATGTCTGGTCAGGCATGTGGTGCCCAAGCGGCTGATGTTTTGGCCACGCGATATACGCTTGAGACATATGTTGCAAACAGCAGCTGTGCGATCTGATGCACTAGCCTCAAAAAAGGCCCACACCAAAGAACTTTTTGAATGACGGGCAGAGGCAGCGCCCTGCACAGGCGGAGCTCTGCGGTGTGATTCCGTCGGTGTACTGCCCTTACGCTGGCCACCAAAGGGCATCCTGCCTCGTTGGAGATGTGCCTCCTCCTCATCCTCCTCCTCCTCCTCTCTCCTATTAGGCACCCACGTGGAGTCAGTGACCTCATCATCACCTCCCTCCTCATCACTGGAGCCAATCTGGCAGTATGCTGCAGCTGCTGGAACATGACTGCCAGATTGGTGTCCTTCTTGAGCATCCCCTCTGTCTGCTCTCACGCTACTGCCTTCCTCTAGCTGGGTTTCATCATCAGACCCTTCGAAACGCTGGGCATCCTCCTGGAGCATGTACCCAACACTGTGCTCAAACAGTTCGGGGGACTCCTCAGGAGGAGGACATGGTGGGTCTAGGGAAGGAGTGACTGATGATGAGTCTGACATTGATACCAGGGAAGAGGATGCTTTGGCAGCTGCTTTTCCAGTACCCTGAGCCTGGGTGAGAGAGGATGAGGAGGAGGAGGAGGGCTTGGTCATCCACTCTACCAAGTCTTCGGCATGATGTGGCTCAACATGTCCAGCTGCCGAAAAGAAGGACAAGCGTGTCCCATGGCCATGTGCTGATGACAATGCACCGCGTCCACGACCAGCACTGTTGCCCCCAGACACAGAGCCTGCTTGCCCTCTTTTATTGCCTCCTGACTGTCTGCCTCTCCTTGTTTGCCTTCCAGACATTCTAATAGATGGCCTGCAGGGAGATGGGAAAAAAGCAATAAGGGCTACCTTCAGGTGTCCTTCTCTGTCCCTTTACTTAAGGATTTCTAAATATGGTTGAGGATGATTGCTTTTGCACAGAATAGCACAACGACAATTTCCCTGACTGTCCAAAAAAACAAGGATTTCAAAGATGGTTGATGAGGAATGCTTTAGCACACTATAGCACAAGGAGAATTCCCTCACTGTCCTTCCCTGTCCCTAGAAACAAGGATTCGCACAGTAAAACACACTGACACTCTCCCTACCTATAGTTTTCTGTCCCTAGAAAAAATGTTTTTTTAAAGCACACTATAGCACAAGGAGAATTTCACTTACTTTCCTTCTTTGTCCCTAGAAACAAGGATTATCACAGTGAAAGAAACTGACACTCTTCCTTCCTATAGTTTTCTGTCCCTAGAAAAAATGTTTTTTTAAAGCACACTATAGCACAAGGAGAATTCCCTCACTGTCCTTCCCTGTCCCTAGAAACAAGGATTCGCACAGTAAAACACACTGACACTCTCCCTACCTATAGTTTTCTGTCCCTAGAAAAAATGTTTTTTTAAAGCACACTATAGCACAAGGAGAATTTCCCTCACTTTCCTTCCCTGTCCCTAGAAACAAGGATTTGCACAGTAAAACACACTGACACTCTCCCTACCTATAGTTTTCTGTCCCTAGAAAAAATGTTTTTTTAAAGCACACTATAGCACAAGGAGAATTCCCTCACTGTCCTTCCCTGTCCCTAGAAACAAGGATTCGCACAGTAAAACAGACTGACACTCTCCCTACCTATCCTTCTCTTTCCCTAAACTAAAGGAATCCAGGTTAAGCAAGAAAAAAATAAATGTCACTGTCCCTGCCTATGTTTCTCTTTCCCTGCTCCGGAACACACTACACTAGGCCGCCGTGTTGGCGGCCTTTTATAGTGTGGGGCGTGTACTAAACACCCTCAGCAATAATTGGCCACAGGCATCCTGCCTGTGGCCAATCATTGCTCTCCTCGCTGCCGGCGCTGTGATTGGCCAAGCATGCGGGGTCACAGTGCATGCTTGGCCAATCACAGTGCCTGGATGACACTGCGATGGCGTAGTGCATTGTGGGCCGTTCGCGTCACTCGAATTTGGCGCGAACGGCCCAAATCGTTCGATCTTCGTCGAACGATCGAACAGCCGATGTTCGAGTCGAACGTATGTTCGACTCGAACACGAAGCTCATCCCTAGTAAAGAGGTCCTGTCATGTCATATTCCTATTACACGGGATGTTTACATTCCTTGTAATAGGAATAAAAGTGATAAAAATTGTATTTATTTTTTTAAAGTGTCAAAAGAAAAAAAAAAAAAGAAAAATTAACAATAATAAAAAAAAAATGTTTAAGTGCCCCTGTCCGCGTGTGCTCGAAACGCAGAAGCGAACGCATACGTAAGACCCGCCCACATATGAAAACTGTGTTCAAACCACACATGTGAGGTGTCACTGCGAACGTTAGAGCGAGAGCAATAATTCTAGCCCTAGACCTCCTCTGTAACTCAAAACATGTAATCAGTAAACATTTTTAAAGCCTTGCCTATGGGGATTTTTAAGTACCGAAGTTTAGCGTCATTCCACGAGCGTGTGCAATTTTGAAGCGTGACATGTTAGGTATATATTTACTCGGCGTAACTTCATCTTTCACCTTATGCCAAAAAATTGGGCTAACTTTACTGTTTTTTGTTTTTTAAAAGCATGAAACTGTTTTTTCCCCCAAAAAAACACGTTTGAAAAATTGCTGCGCAAATACCGTGCGAGATAAAAAGTTGCAATGACTGCCATTGTATTCTCTAGGGTCTCTGCTAAAAAAAAACATGTATAATGTTTGGGGGTTCTTTGTAATTTTCTAGCAAAAAATAGCAAAAAAAATATGATTTTTCCATGTAGAAACGAAGTGTCAGAATTGGCCCGCGCCTGAAGTGGTTAAGTTTGAAAGACCTGAACCACCCATCCCCCCCCCCCCAGGATTTTTTTTTTATCTTCGGCCCTGTATGAAGGTGTGATTCAATGAAGGTGACCACAGAGTAAGATTTTGTGATTTTGGCTCCTTTTGGTGTAAAGTCCTAAATGTGTTCAGAAAAAGCCAACGTGTGCATTCCTGGTATAAAGAACGGCTCGTGGGATATGTGTTTCTTAGACAGCTTCCTCTTCCATTGTTCTCACATTTTACCCGAACCCATCTAAGAATCTTTGTTTTCAGAAGGAAAGTCCCAACTTAAAGGGGAACTTTGGGAAACATAAATAATAACAGATATGATGCAGTCTGTCTGTAGACATAAAACATCCCCTTTTGTTTTTCTGAGTCACCCTTATAAAATGGTTTTATTACATGTAGCACACGAACCCTTTACCTGCTTTTGGCTCCTTGGCAGGAAAAGGCACACCACGCTATATGCCCGTACCCTCTTGTGTGAAGAGGTTGAGCGGTGTTATGAAACGGGTCTCCACAGCGAGGTTCTCCAGAGAATGGTTCTCATCTTCATGTGTGATAAAGAAAAGTCTCTATTTCCCCCAATAACTCCAAGGTCCACACCAGTTGCAACTCCAACGTAGAGTTTATTTAATCAAAGCACAGTCTCTAGATAGGAAAGGTTGGATGGAGAACAGGACAGCAGAAAGTGTGGAGGAGGTCCAGGCACAAACAGAATATGTCTCACTACTTAGCTTCTCAAGTAGACTTAGCCCATCTAAGTCTCCCATAGAGTGGATCCCAGCAGCCGGAATGATGCTCAAACTAGATACACACAGTCTCTGTACAAACTCTGACACAGAACCGGTGACTTGGGTCTCTGCCACATAACCGGTGAACTTGGTTCTCTGCCACAGAACCGGTGAACTTGGGTCTCTGCCACAGAACCGGTGAACTTGGTTCTCTGCCACAGAACCGGTGAACTTGGTTCTCTGCCACAGACCTGGTGAACTTGGTTCTCTGCCACAGACCTGGTGAACTTGGTTCTCTGCCACAGACCTGGTGAACTTGGGTCTCTGCCACAGACCTGGTGAACTTGGTTTCAAGGTTAAGCCTCTTTTAAGGAGATGACATCCCTCCAGAGAGTTACCGGGCCCCTTCCTTCACTGTGAGTTCCTCACCAGTCCCTCGGAACGGTCCTCCCCCAGCCTCCTCATCTAAGATACGGGCCTCCTCGCAAGGCAGCACCCTGGGATTCCTCGATCCTTTGTGGGCTCCAGACAAAGGTGCTGGGCCCAAGGCCTTTTAGTTGGAGCCCCAGGGCTAAAGGTGCCTTGGGCCGATTCACCGGACAGCATCCCTGGTCCCCAGGGGCAGGACCCCCCCCCGGGACAGAACACGGGTATGACCCCGCACCAAAGACCGAAGACCCCAAACAGGCAGCGTCTGCCCCTTTTATACCCTCTGCCGAGAGGGGACATCCAAGGCACAGCACTATACCAGCGGTTCAACCCTGGCCTCAGACGACAGCGCCACCTACAGGCCACAGGGAACTATACACCAGTACTCCACCTGCGGTACAAGAATGGCCAGCAAAGCCCTAACAATCAAAGGGTTTGAGTATAACTACCACTCAAACATTCCCCTAGATTTAAAAGCCCAGCTACATACTCCCCCTAGACAGATAGACACTGTCCCCAGTGTCTGGGATAAACTCACGTATCTCAAGCCTGAGTCCACGCAAATTTATTCCAAACCTACGTACAAAAATATACAAAAAATATTTTGAAAAAGACGTTTGTTTGTGCCGGAACCTTGTTGTGGGGAAAGGAAGTTAAATTAAGAGATGAAGGAAGATCAACAGAAGAACAAAAGTGTACATCCCATTCTCAATGTCACATATCAAGGTAAAACATTTTCTTGCATTTATTTACATTTCCCTTCCCCTCCTATACTAGCTAACCCACCCATTCTCAGTGGTTGCTTGATGTTCACCTGCAGAGGGAGAAACACATATAAAACCAATATCATCACATGTCCTAATTACTATCTACATAAGAAGGGAACGATCCTCCCCAAGGGAAGAATCTTTTCCTTCTGGCAAGTATCTATTACACTAGTCCTAGTGTAAAAATAAAACATTTTTAAATGCAAACTTTCCTTCCTGCACACAGGAACTTTATCAACACCGCCACCTAGTGGAAGTGCCACCGCCAAGACACTTGTCCCAAAACCTTTGAAGAGAAATCTTCTTCTTCTTCTTTGAATCTGGCTGTGGCCCTAAACTGCATCTACCCCAAAGTCTCTGTCTTTGTGGCGCTGTGAGCGGAGAGAAACCGCAACAGCTCCCCTGCTCTCCAGCTGAGTAGACTACCCCAATTCACAAAAGGGGAAAAGTTCCTTAATTCCAGGAGAGTACACTCCGGAACAAAAGGACAAAAAAAAAAAACAGAGTTCAGTCTCTCAGAGGTAGAACTTTGGATCGGGCAAGACAAGGAGCCTCCAGTTTTTATCAAATGTTTCTATTGAATAAACTGCATCCTCACGCTCCTTCCGACACACAACCACCCGATCTGCATGGATGTGCCGACCCACCATCCAGTCCTTCTTGCATCCCTTGTATCTCTCGGCAACAGCCGCAGAACATGAGAGATACCTGCGGGCATTAGGCACTTTTAAATGGTTCCACAAAAAGTCCGCGTACCATCTTTCTCTGTAGGGCTCCACCTCAAATAACAAGTCTCATGCAACATACCGGTACTCCCATCCATAATCAGCAGCCACCCTTTGGTTGAACAGCCGCTGCATCCTGGAAAGTGGAGAAAGCGTGGCACGGTCTCCTGCACCCGGTAAAACAATGGCGTCCGGATGTCTGGGCACTTTTACTGCCCTAGAACCCAGCATAGCAGCTCGTAACTGCAAACACTCAGCCGCAGTAATATGCATGGGCACCACAGGTCCGGACGATGCAGGCATGGGGTCAGGTCCCTCCTCAAACACATGGGCTTCCACCCGGGATGTAACATCCCCAGTAACTTTGGGCGAGTCCCTTTTTCTTCTGGCGGAGGATAGGGGTATTCTGTCCCAGCCCTTTTTAATAAACAACTCGGCGTCTTCTCCCACATCAGAGGACGACTCTAGATCAGAAGTGTCATACTCCTCTGCCGGTAAGTAATTTCTAGTGGTAGAGGAATCACTGTCTCTAATCAGTTCGAGTTCTTTGGGGTCAGGAACCCAAACATCCCCAACACTCTGGACACTTCCCTCTGTCCCTTTCCCCGGCTTACCTCGACCTGTAGCTGTCGCGGATCGTCTGGAGGTCCCTCCGACTAGACAATCCGACTCAGGCAAGCGCTGGGGTGTAGCTCGACCACGGCCGCAGGAGGCTTTAACATAGCCGACCTTTCCGCTTGGGCGGTGGGAGCGAGGACTCTGTAACAACCGAGGCAGCATCCTCCGGTTTCTCTGTCTCCGGTTCCTCAGCTACCGGAACATCCACAACGACTTCCTCCAAAGTCTCGACAGTGCGCGTAGGGGTGACTGTAGAAGCGCTGGTTTCCTCCTCTAGAGTAGTGGCGCCCGTAAGGCAATTCAGACGGAAGGCCCGAGGTTTTTCTGTGGGTTGCTCTACCTCAAAAATTAACTCCTTACACTTTTCGCATCTTCCGAAAGGCCGAAGGTGCACCACCAGTCCCTGGCATCCGGGACAAACCACTCCAAGGGCCTCCGGGTCTCTGCAGACATAGAGGGCGAAGCGACCCCGAGGCTTCAGTCGGATCCCCGAGTGACCCCGGGCCTCCTCGCAAGGCAGCACCCTGGGATTCCTCCATCCTTTGTGGGCCCCAGCTAAAGGTGCTGGGCCCAAGGCCTTTTAGTTGCAGCCCCAGGGCTAAAGGTGCCTGGGGCTGTTTCACCGGACAGCATCCCTGGTCCCCGGGGGTAGGACCCCCCCCGGGACAGAACACGGGTATGATCCCGCACCGAAGACCGAAGACCCCAAACAGGCAGCGACTGCCCCTTTTATACCCTCCTCCGGCATGCACCGCAGGTTGACCACGCCCACTGCACTACTGCCGAGAGGGGACATCCAAGGCACAGCACACTATACCAGCGGTTCAACCCTGGCCTCAGATGACAGAGCCACCTACAGGCCACAGGGAACTATACACCAGTACTCCACCTGCGGTACAAGAATGGCCAGCAAAGCCCTAACAATCAAAGGGTTTGAGTATAACTACCACTCAAACATTCCCCTAGATTTAAAAGCCCCGCTACATACCTATTGATTCTGGCAGTAGATTTGCTATTTTTCCATTAAGGACTTACAAGTGTTACTGGAGTTGAGCTTTAACCACTTCAGCCCCGGAAGATTTGGCTGCTCAATGACCAGGCCACTTTTTGCGATTCGGCACTGCGTCGCTTTAACTGACAATTGCGCGGTCGTGCAACGTGGCTCCCAAACTAAATTGACGTCCTTTTTTCCCCACAAATAGAGCTTTCTTTTGGTGGTATTTGATCACCTCTGCAGTTTTTATTTTTTGCGCTAACAACAAAAATAGAGCGACAATTTTTAAAAAAATGCAATATTTTTTACTTTTTGCTATAATAAATATCCCCAAAAAATATATAAAAAAATATTTTTTTTTCGTCAGTTTAGGCCGATACGTATTCTTCTACATATTTTTTGTAAAAAAAATAGCAATAAGCGTTTATTGATTGGTTTGCGCAAAAGTTATAGCGTCTACAATATAGGGAATAGTTTTATGGCATTTGTATTAATATTTTAATTTTTTTACTAGTAATGGCGGCAATCAGCGATTTTTATTGTGACTGCGACATTATAGCGGACGCATCAGACACTTTTGGCGCTATTTTGGGACCATTCACATTTATACAGCGATCGGTGCTATAAAAATGCACTGGTTACTCTGTAAATGTGACTGGCAGGGAAGGGGTTAACCAGTAGGGGGCTAGGAAGGGGCTAAGTGTGTCCTAGGAAGTGATTGTAACTGTTAGGGGGCGTGGCTACGAGTGACACATCACTGATCGCTGCTCCCGATGACAGGGAGCAGACGATCAGTGACATGTCACTAGGAAGAACTGGGAGATGTTGTGTTTACACTAACATCTCCCCGTTCTTCAGCTCCGTGACACGATCGCGGGACACCGGCGGACATCGACTCCGTGGGTCTCGTGGGCACGTTCACAGAGCTCACGGCAGGGGCGCGCGCACACCACCGGCGCTGTGCGCGCGCGACCACACGGCAGCAAATTTAAAGGGACGTACCTGTACGTCCATTTGCCTGTCCGTGCCATTCTGTCTACGTATATGTTCGTGTGGCAGTCGGCAAGTGGTAAAGTGGAAGTCCATGCTAAAACTAAAATCCCTGCATCTATAGACACCCATAATCTAACACTAACCTATCTAGCCCTGTAAAGAAAAAAATCAGTATACATACCTTTTTGGAAGACGCTCCGACCAGATCCCACGCTGAGCTGTCAGCCGCGGCTTCGCTGTGTAGGCGGGTGCAGAACCATAATATGGTTTTATTATATTGCATTTTAGCAAAAATATAATTTGATATTTTTAGAGGAAGTGGATCCTGTCAGGTAGGCTGGACGGGGCCCCATGATTTCTATCAGCAGCCCTGCTGCTGGGTGGCCCTTCTGCTCAGCAGATCCCGGGCCCCTCTTTTGAACTGATGAGGCCTGGGCCCAGTACAAGGGGGCCGGCTGTGCTGCCTTATCAGCGGCCCTGCTCCAGACTGATATCCACCCATCAAGACACTGATAGGTGGCACTGATGAGCACTGATGGGTGGTACTAATGGGCGACAGTGATGGGCATCAGTGATGGGCATTAATGGGCAGCACTGATAGGTGGCACTAATAGCCAGCACTGACTGGCATCACTAAAGGGCACTGATTGGTGGCACCTGTGGGCACTGATTACTGGCACTGATTGCTGGCACTGGTGGGAACTGGTGGGCACTGATTGCTTGCACTGATTTCTGTCACTTCTGGTGCTATATTGTAATGATATATTGATGATCAGTGCCATGATTATATGTGTAGATTCCCCCCTGCGAGGAGATGCCACTGATTGGCTCTCCTTGCCACACACAAACAGTGTGAGGCGAGGTTCGCCGATTACCGGCATCTCTGTGTTTACATGTGATCGGCTGTGATTGGACACAGCCGATCACATGGTTAAAGAGCTGCGGCTCTTTACAGAGATCAGGGTTGTGCCGTGTCCTAGCAACACAGCGCGGCCGCGATGCCTGATGTAGGGGAGCTGCGCGGCTTCTGCTGTAACAATGTGATCGCTGAATAAAGTTTTGGACCCATTCTGGAAATCCATGGTGTGCTGGTGACATTTTCTCACTCGGATTACCTATGGTTCCGACCGGTGGTCGCAGCAGCGCCCACTTACATTGGGAATAGTTAATTGCTATCAGTGAGGTGGATGCAGCCCATACACATTTGTTGCAATCTGATTGTCCAATCTCTGCATAATCTCCTTTACATTTTCCAACAACAATGTAGTCCAAGAGCCTTGTAGCCTACCCAAATGCCTTCAATGGGTATATATCCATGTAGGAAGACCCTCATACTGTGTAGTTGTCAGTATTTCTAAAGTCTGGAGAAGTCCAGATTGTGAAACACGCTGCACAGTGTACAGAATGCTGGGAAATCGTGCCCAGGTGAAGGTTCAGCTAAGCTTCCAGTATTGCAGCACTATAGATAACTGGTGGTGTTCTCTCCAATGTTTGTTTTTGGCTCAGCTGATGAAATCCTTCTAACAATAGGGAGATTGAGAAATTCTGTTGTGTAGACGGATTATATAAACATCTTCCCCACGTTCAGAACCACCATACTTGGAGGAGAACCACCGTACTGGGAGGAGAACCACCGTACTGGGAGGAGAACCACCGTACTGGGAGGAGAACCACCGTACTGGGAGGAGAACCACCATACTGGGAGGAGAACCACCATACTTGGAGGAGAACCACCATACTTGGAGGAGAACCACCGTACTTGGAGGAGAACCACCGTACTGGGAGGAGAACCACCGTACTGGGAGGAGAACCACCGTACTGGGAGGAGAACCACCGTACTGGGAGGAGAACCACCATACTGGGAGGAGAACCACCATACTGGGAGGAGAACCACCATACTGGGAGGAGAACCACCATACTGGGAGGAGAACCACCATACTTGGAGGAGAACCACCGTACTTGGAGGAGAACCACCGTACTGGGAGGAGAACCACCGTACTGGGAGGAGAACCACCGTACTGGGAGGAGAACCACCGTACTGGGAGGAGAACCACCTTACTGGGAGGAGAACCACCGTACTGGGAGGAGAACCACCGTACTGGGAGGAGAACCACCGTACTGGGAGGAGAACCACCGTACTTGGAGGAGAACCACCATACTTGGAGGAGAACCACCATACTTGGAGGAGAACCACCATACTTGGAGGAGAACCACCATACTTGGAGGAGAACCACCGTACTGGGAGGAGAACCACTATACTGGGAGGAGAACCACTATACTGGGAGGAGAACCACTATACTGGGAGGACGGACAATGCAGGTAAGTACGAGAGAGTGCTAGATGGTGACAAAGTTTGAGTCACAGGACGGGCTGAACACAATTAGAAATCCTTGGAATAATAATTCATTTATTACGAGTTTCAGTCGTCTATTTAGCTGTTTGAATGGAATTCAACTCTATCTACAGAAAATACATTTAAAACAAGCTTGTATTGCTGTATGTAGGTTGTCAGGTCAGACCAGGACTGGGACAAGGGGTGGGCAGAAGGGGAGGCTGCCCTGGGCACTGTGGTATCATGAAAGGCGGGGTGGGGGAGGGCACCTCCAGGAAGATCAGGGGATTTGTGTTTGGAGGGGGAATTTGAATGATAGGGCGGCAGGGGATAAGAATTGTTCTAGGAGGGCAAATTAGGGGTTTGTGCTAGGAATGGTGATTTGGGGGGGGGGGGGGTTGTTGTGTTGGAAGGGGGGATGGGGATTTGTGCTAGGAGGGGGGTTGTGCTAAAAGAGGTGAAATGGGAGAGGGGGAGGGAATTTGTGCTAGGATTGGATTTTTTTTGGGGGGTGGGGATTTGTGCTTGGAGGGGATATTTTTTTTTGGGTGGGGGTATTTGTGCTAGTAGAGTTGATGGGGGGGGGGTATTTATGCCAGGAGGGTAAATTTGGGGGATTATTTGTACTAGGAGGGGAGATTGGGAATGAATTTGTGCTGGGAGGGTGGATTTGGAGTGGGGGAGAGGTGATTTTTTTGGGGGGGGGGTAGATTTGTCCTGGGGGATTTGGAGACAGAGAGTATTTGAGCTTGGAGGGGGGCAAAGATTAGTACTGGCAGGGGAGATTTGTACTAGGAGGAGGGGAAATGAATGCTTAGGGGTTAAGCATGCAGTGTTTGATTTTTTTTGTGGTCGGGGGCATTTTTACCTGCACATAACGCTCATACATCTTGGGGGAGGGGGGGGTATGTTTGGTATGTTTGCCCTGGGCTCTAGAAGACCTTGTCCTAGCACTGGGTCAGACCATTCTGTCCTCTTCACAGGGATATTATCCTGCAGGACTGCACTGCCTATTATATGGTGTGTGGTGTGTGCCTAGATAGTCCAGTGATGAGAATCCAGCCCTCAATATAGTGATTCTTTTTTTAGAGGAATTTCCTCTCACTTCCTGTTTTGTTTATAGGACAGGAAGTGAAGGGAAATCTCCCGAATGGAACACAGATGGCAAAAAAAAAAAAAAAACCTTATATGGTTTATAACTCTCTCTTTCTATATATAAAATGAAATGCCTTTAGTTCTTCTTCAACCGCTTGCCGACTGTATACTGGACATATACAGCGGCAAAGTGTCTCCCCTGTGCAGAATCACGTACCTGTACGTAATTCTGCACTTCCGGGTCTGGGGCGTGCGCGTGTGATTGGACACAGCGGGAGCCAATCAGCAGCTCCGGCGGACGCTTTGTCCGCCGGGAACCCTCTGACCATTCGGGAGACAGGCAGAATGTAAACAAGGCAGATTGCTGTTCTGTGAGAAGGGAAGGTAGTAATCCCTTGTTTCTGCTAAGCAGGAACACGGATCTCTGCCTTCCCATAGTACAAGCACCTCCCCCTACACAGTCAATAAGCACTCCCTAGGAAGACATTTAACCCTTTGATTGCCCCTGATGTTAACCCCTTCCCTGCCAGTGTCATTAGTACAGTGACAGTGTATATTTTTAGCACTGATCACTGTAATAATGTTACTGGTCCCCAAAAACTGTCCACCGCAATGTCACAGTCCCGCTATTATTCGCTGTTAACAGACATTACTCGTAAAAATAATATTTAAAAAAATTCAATAAATCTATCCCATTAACTTTTGCACAAACCAACCAATATACGCTTACTGGGATTTTTTTTTTTTTTACCAAAAATATGTAGCAGAATTTATATTTGCCTAAATTGATGAAGAATTTCGATTTTTTTTTATTTTTTTAATTGGATATGTAGTATATCAGAAAGTAAAAAATATTGGTTTTTTTCGGCAAAATTTTCGGTCTTTTTTTTTGTTTATAGCGCAAAAAATAAAAAACACGGAGGTGATTAATTACCACCAAAAGAAATCTCTATTTGTGGGAAAAAAAGGACGTACATTTTATTTGGGTACAATTGTCAGTTAAAGAAAAGTACAGTATCGCAAAAAATGGCCTGGTCATGAAGGGGGGTAAACTTTCCATGGTTCAAGTGGTTAACCCCATGTTGTTCAACCCTGTTGAATATATTATGTCAGCCCATCAGCTGTTCTGTTAATTTTACACAATCATCTATTGTCTGTCTATCTATCTATGCCATTTTAAAGTGATTGTAAACCCTATAATAAGGCTTACTTGTAGGTACTGGAAATATCTCCTCAACCTCTACGGTTTAGGAGATATTCGCCATATACGCCGGCGCCGGCATAATCGGCGCATGCGCACTGAAGAAAGGGCACGGTCGTCCCATTTCTATAGTGCTTGAGACGTGACGTCATGTGACTCCGGCCAATAGCAGAGCCGGAGTCCACGGCCCCGGAAGGAAGAGGTGTTGAAGATTGACGCGATTACATAGTGGGGACAGCGGTGACATCGGCTTCTTCTGCAGGTAAGTGGCACATAATGGGCTAGTATGCGATGCATACTAGCCCATTATGCTTTTACTTTGCAGGGTTTATTTCCTTTTCAAAGCGGAGCTCCACCCTAAAGTGGAACTTCCGCTGATCGGAGCCCTCCCCCCCTCCGGTGTCACAATTGACACCTTTCAGGGGGGAGAGGGGTGCAGATACCTGTCTAAGACAGGTATTTGCACCCACTTCTGGGAGTCCTCTCTGCGGGAAATCTGCGGGAAGCACGTCACTTCCCGCAGATTCCCCATTGTGTTCTGGGAGACACTCGGCTCCCAGAACACAGGGGACCATTCAGAACGGCGCAGCGCGACTCGCGCATGCGCCGTAGGGAACCGGGCAGTGAAGCCGCAAGGCTTCACTTCCTGGTTCCCTCACCGAGGATGGCGGTGGGGGAAGCAGAGTGACGAGCGATTGCTCGTCTTCTGCTGCGGACGTCGCTGGACTCCAGGACAGGTAAGTGTCCATATATTAAAAGTCAGCAGCTGCAGTATTTGCAGCTGCTGGGTTTTAATATTTTTTTTTCCGCGGCACCTCCGCTTTAAGGCTTGACATGTTGGGTATCTATTTACTTGGCACAACCTCATATTTTATATTTTTAATCGAAAAATTGGGTAATAAACTATGTTTTTGTGCAGGAAGCACCATTTTATTCTCTGTTTTCTGAAAATATACAGTATAATGTTGGATGGGGGTTAACTAGTCATCAAGAAGCCTAAAATGTTCATTTTAACATGTGTGCAAAAGTTGGCAGTTTTAATTTGGGGGGGGGTGGCTAAACAACCAACTCCCCCCCCCCCCGGGTGGCCAGCGGCACCTTTCCCCCGCTGTCTGCCGTTTGGTCCGCCACTTACCCAATCTAGGTGGGTAGCGGATGGCGGGAGGCAGGCAGCGTGCAGCGGCTCCATGTCCTCTCCTCCATCAGCAGGTTCCAGTGTGCGGCTCTGTAGAACGTGTACCGGGGTGGACTCCCCAGGATACAGCGAAGTCACGAACAAGGAAAACAACTCCACCACCAGCTCTTGTTAAAAACTGAATTTTACTTAGACACAGTAAATAAATCCAACTGCCAATTCTGGGAACATACAATAAATTTACAGACACCCAGCCCCGAAGGCTGGGACCCTTATGCTGCACAGCGCGGCACCCTACGTAGGATGTAGGAGAGAGACAGTAATTTGCCTACTGGTGGGCACAACCAAACCGCCACACCTTACCTGTTAATACCCTAAAAACAACACAAGAATAACTGTATGGGTGTGTGGTGCGGGCTAGCCTGCGGTGCAGCACAACAGTTTACAAACTTACAAAGCTCTACCGTATTTCCCCCTCCCTTAACCACTTAACAACCACCTGCCGACAAATAACGTCGACAAGGTGGTTGCTTAACTCTGGGAGGACGTTATATAACGTCCTCCCAGAATCGCGCTCCCGCGCGCCCCCTGGGGCGCGCACACGGGAAACTCCGTGACCGCCGGGTCCAGAGGACCCGGCGGATCACGAATCGCGGTAAATCGCCGCTGATAGCGGCCGTTTACCACGTGATCGCTCCGTCAAATGACGGAGCAATCACTTGTAAACAGACCGGCGTCATTTGATGACGCCGGTTCCTCCCTCCCCTCTCTGTACCGATCGGTACAGTGTGAGAGGAGAGGGGAGGGTGCAGATCAAGGCAGCAGCGCTGTGGGCTGGATCTGTGACAATTGCAGTCACAGATCCAGCCATCCATCCATCCCTGCTCAGCCATCCCTGTGCTATACCCTGCCAATACCCTGCAATACACCCTGCCAATACTCTGCAAAATACCCTGCCAATACTCTGCAAAATACCCTGCCAATACCCTGGTGCAATACTCTGCAATACTCTGGTGCAATACTCTGCAATACCCTGGTGCAATACTCTGCAATACCCTGGTGCAATACTCTGCAATACCCTGCAAAATACTCTGCAATACCCTGCGCAATACTCTGCAATACCCTGCGCAATACTCTGCAATACCCTGCGCAATACTCTGCAATACCCTGCGCAATACTCTGCAATACCCTGCGCAATACTCTGCAATACCCTGCGCAATACCCTGCAAAATACTCTGTCCCCCCGCCGCCCTCCGGTGCTTCTACCGACTCACCGCTACGATCAAAGCCAGGATTGTTGTTTTTTTTTTGTATTTTTTTCAGGCTTCCCAGCCTAGAGGTGAGATGTGGGGTCTTATTGACCCCATATCTCACTGTAAAGAGGACCTGTCATGCCATATTCCTATTACAAGGGATGTTTACGTTCCTTGTAATAGGTATAAAAGTGATCAAAAAAATGTTTGGGGCGGAAAAACATGTCAAACTAAAATAAATAAAGTAAAATGAAGAATAAAATTTTTTTTTTTTTTAAAGCGCCCCTGTCCCCGTGAGCTCGCATACAGAAGCGAACGCATACGTAAGTCCCGCCCACATATGAAAACGGTTTTCAAACCACACATGTGAGGTATCTCTGTGAACGTTAGAGCGAGAGCAATCATTTTGGCCCTAGACCTCCTCTGTAACTCAAAACATTTAACCAGTAAAAATATTTAAAGCGTCGCCTATGGGGATTTTTTAAGTAGCGAAGTTTGGCGCCATTCCACGAGTGTGTGCAATTTTTAAGGGCGACATGTTAGGTATCTATTTACTCGGCGTAACTTCATCTTTCACATTATGCAAAAACATTGGGCTAACTTTACTGTTTTTTATTTTTTTTTAAGCACAAAACATTTTTTTCCGTAAAAAACGCGTTAAAAAAATTGCTGCGCAAATATCGTGCGAGATAAAAAGTTGCAACAACCACCATTATATTCTCTAAGGTCTTTGCTAAAAAAACATATATAATGTTTTGGGGTTCTATGTAATTTTCTAGCAAACAAATGATGATTTTTACATGTAGGAGAGAAATGTCAGAATTGGCCTGGGTGCTCCAGAACGCCTGAAGGTGCTCCCTGCATGTTGGGCCTCTGTATGTGGCCACGCTGTGTAAAAGTCTCACACATGTGGTATTGCCATACTCGGGAGGAATAGCAGAATGTGTTTTGGGGTGTAATTTGTGGAATGCATATGCTGTGTGTGAGAAATAACCTGCTAATATGACAATTTTGTGAAAAAAAAAAAAAGAGAAAAAAAAAATCTTGATTTTGCAAAGAATTGTGGGAAAAAATGACAACTTCAAAAAACTCACAATGCCTCTTTCTGAATACCTTGGAATGTCTTCTTTCCAAAAAGGGGTCATTTGGGGGGTATTTGTACTTTTCTGGCATGTTAGGGTCTCAAGAATTGAGATAGGCCGTCAGTACTTCAGGTGTGATCAATTTTCAGTTATTGGCACCATAGCTTGTGGACTCTATAACTTTCACAAAGACCAAAAAATATCCACCAATTTGTACTTATTTTTACCAAAGATATGTAGCAGTATAAATTTTGGCCAAAATTTATGAAGAAAAAATAGTAATTTGCTAAATTTTATAACAGAAACGAAAAAAAAAAAAATTTTTTACAAAATTTTCAGTCTTTTTTCTCTTATAGCGCAAAAAATAAAAAACCCAACAGTGATTAAATACCACCAAAAGAAAGCTCTATTTGTGTGAAAAAAAGGACAAAAAATTCATATGGGTACAGTGTTGTATGACTGAGTAATTGTCATTCAAAATGTGAGAGCACCGAAAGCTGAAAATTGGTCTGGTTATTAAGGGGGTTTAAGTGCCCAGTTGTCAAGTGGTTAACCAGTGTTGTATCATGCGTCTGCGTGTTCCTCCGGAGCACAATGCCAGTCTATCTTGAGTTTAAAAAAAAAAGTTCATCAGCTCTCCAATTGTGAAGCATCACTTTAGGTTATGGAGTCCCTGTAGTGAACAGTAGCAACAATTGTGGCCTGACACAAACAGAGACCCTACTAACTATCTACAGGCCTGGTCTCCGTCTCTAGGCGCCAACAAAGTATGGGGTGCGTGCACAATCTTACCGACCCGGGTCTGCTCTGCATCCGCTGGTGACTCTGACCTAGGGTTGCCACCTCATCCCTTTAAACCCAAACACATATTAATTACACAGGTTATGTGGCTGATTAAGGTGGTAATTAAACTCACTTGGTGCCTTATCTGCCTTTAATTAGCCTCAGAACCTGTGTAATTCATATGTGTTCGAGTTTAAAGGGATGAGGTGGCAACTCTACTCTGACCGGAAAAAAATGTCTCTCCAAAAAGTATGCGGTCCCGCAGTGTATATTGTTTTGTTCCTCAGCTCTCATCCGTCTTCTTGTAAACAATTCCTCTTTCCTCTGGACAGGATCAGGATCTTGGACACAAGTAGCTTCACTCAGCTGCAGTTCTGGTCACTGAAGTCTGTTTCCACACCTGGATGCCGTAGGATTCTCTGCACACACTCCTCAGAACAAAACTCCCTCTCAAAATGGCTGCCTGCTCGCTCTCTCTCTTTCATGAATATCTGTCCAATCAGCCCGTTAGCTGTGTCAAAATAAACCAGCGGCATCTTGTGGCCAAACAGAAGAATGACAGTTAAATATTTAATTTTAAACAAACAGTGTTCAGACAAGCTGCTTCCCATCTTACAGCTCCTCCTATCCTCCTAGGCGTCCAACAGGATTGCCTGTCTTTTCAGCCATGCAGGTGAGGGGTCTCAAAACCCGCTTCCTGACTGGCCGGGAGGAGGATCAGTGTTACAAAAGAGAATATTCATTTGCTGTTGTAACACACCTGGGTGGGCTCCGTTCGCATTCTTTGCGCCACGAGCCCACCCTATTTTAAAGCCTATTAGAGCCTCTGGCTCTAATCAGGTGCTTCAAAAAACACCCCCCCATTGTAATCCCTGCATCCGGCATCCTGCAATGGGCTGGACACATGGATAGGAGGAGGCGGCAAAAGATGGGGGGGGCGGCGCCCATGCGCTCTTAATGGACGGGCCGCCCTTGCTATCCACCAAATACTCACATATACATCGACTTATCTCCATCATATTTAGGTGCTGGGATTAGATAGATTCAGTGTTGGCTCTCTGTGTTCTGCGGATCTGTGTTCTTATAGGTAAATTTAGCTTGTCACCTGTAATCAGTGTGGTTGTAATTTTTGTGTTAGGTAAATTTAGTTGCTCACTGTATTTAGTGCAGCTGCCTTTGACTAGTTAGGTCTGCTCAGCATTCTCAGCTGCTGCCAGTCTGATAGCTCCCTCTGCTTTCCAGTCAGCTGTGAAAATCCTCTGGATCATAGGTGTGGAGACATGCAGATGGCAGTATGAATGTTTATGCAGCCCTGGCCAATCCTAGGGAGCTGGACCCTGAAGGCTGCTGGGAGACTGTATATATTCTCTGAGCACACTGAGCTCAGTGTCTTTTCCTGGGGAGGATCAGTCCAGCCTGGAGGGCTTGCTGCCCTCCAGGGCAGTGCTGGCATTTGCTTGCTGTTTATGAGGCCTCAGATGGGTGAGTTGAGGGCCTGGATGCTGAAGCTACAGAGAGCTGACTAAGGGGCTGTCTGCTGAAGATCTAGTCTGGTATCACTGGAGAAAAGTGTCACTTGGAAGTTGGAAGGAGGCAATAAACTGTCCTTGGACATTTGTGAGTACAGACTGCTGAGAGATCTTGGAGACTTTTGGGCTGTTGTAACCCTTCTTGTGCTAGAGAGTCAGATGTGTGTTTGCTAAAGGGGACACCGGCTGGTGTCCTGAAGAGCTTAGTCTATCTAGTACAGAAGTACCCCCATAGGGGCTGCTGGTAGTTATGGTCCTTCTCTCACTCTGCACAGCCAGACGCACACATCTTCAGACATTCAGTAGTCAAGAAGCAGTCCTTGTACTTTGTTTTGTATTTTTATTGAGGGGAATAAGCTTGGATGGGGATAGTGTAGATATGGGATGCCCACTTGATTGAAGAAAAAGATTTCAAGGACTAACTATATACAACATCGGTATATAAAACTTCCTCATGTTACCTCCAGTACATTCACTTTTATTTGCAGAATATCCCCCGGGATCAGCTTGCACTGTTGTTGAGGCCTGACACTGGCTCAGCCAGGCCTAAAGCAAATGCCCTTTGCAGGCAGGGACCGTGGGCCCCTCTTGTGTAGCAAAATGGTGGTAGTCCTAGTGCTAGCTGTCCACGTGGCTTCTGATCCCAGCACCACAACTTCATGCCCTCCTGGCTGCAGCTGCCCCTCTCTACTGCCAGTGCCACCACAGTCCACTCTGCTGGCTCTGAACCCATCCAAGACTGCACTCTCCCATTCCTCTCAGGCGTGCCCTCCCTGTCCTCCTGACTGTGTGAACACTCACCAGCCCTCCTGGCTGCAACTTGTTGTTCCTCCTGAAAATTTGCCTGGCAGTGCTCTCCTGTTGTCCTCTCTTTGCTCCCGTGCCTCCTGTCCAGGACACCTCTGTGTGTTGGAGGAAGGTCCTGTCTGCACCTGAGACCAGGCCCCAGACTGGGGAGCTCCATCAAAGCCCACAACAGCCTAACTTGGGTTGTCACCTGTCCAGGATTCACCCAGACAGTTGGGGTTTGGAATCATGCGTCCGGGTTTCAGACTGAAACCCGGACACATTATTCAGAATGGACTATGGCTTCCCAGCAGGGTTGCTGGCTGCAGTTGTCTAAGCTGAGAGTGTCTGTTACACTCCTTCACACTGCCCAAAGTCATCACTAACAACCCCCCCCCGCCCAACACACACAGACGGGAGAGGAGAGAGGGCTCAATCTGCACCCCCGCCTTTACCCCTCTGTGTCTGCCCACACTCCAATCCCCGGCGCTGTGCCTTTAGTAAAGGAAAGTGGGGGATGGAAATTTGAAGCCCAGCAGCCTTGGGATACATCTGGACAAGAGGTGCTGACTACCAAGAGGTGAGTGAGATCACCATCCATCCCTGTCTGTGACTGAAGTCTCCCCCCTTCTCTCTCTTTGCCTCTGAGTGAGTACACTAAGGTAAATCAGAGTTCTCAGAGCACCCCTTACATCAGAGTTCCCCTTTACACCAGAGGCCACAGTGTTCCCGCTTACATCAGAGTCTTCTCCGTACATCAGAGTTCTCAGTGTTCCCCCTTAAATCAGGGTATCCAGAGCATCCCTTATGTTAGAGGCCCCAGAGTTCTCCCTTACATCAGAATCTGCAGAGTCCCCCCCTTACAGTGAAAGGGAACTCTGCGAGTTCAAATGTAAAAGGGGAACTCTGTGGACTCTGATGTAAAGGGGGACTCTTGTTATTAACATCATATGCTTAGAAATTTTATTTAATAAATATATGTATAGTTTATACTGTAAAAAAAATTGCTGTGCGCCGCTAAAGTGTTCGGGTTTGACTTGAAGAAAAGGTGGCAACCCTAAGCCTAACACTCCATCTCCACTTCACTGTCCTCAACCTGTACACAATTTCTGTTTTTGGAGTATCCCCCTCAGTTCCCTCGACCTTATCCAAGTTCTCCAAAAATAAAAACATCACCCCTAGGCTGGTTATTGAAGAAAAGTGTGTCTGAGATTGTGTGCCTGGCTGCAGGGAAAATCCACTGGGGAAGAACCTGGGCAAAACTCCACTGGCTCCTACGGGAGTAAACGCTACAATTATATCCAGAGTAACAACTACTGTAAAAGGTCACTAACCATTCTTCCTTCATCACTCAGCCCCTGTCTTTGGACCTGGCCTGGCTCCTGGTGTTCTGCTCGGCTCCTGTTATTGCAGCACCTCTCAACCAGAATCGCCGTGAGTAAAAATTTCCTCTCTTGTCTCCTCTCCTGGTTAATTATAAACATGTAAAATATTACTTTCTGCACTGGTGTACAATACTTCCGTGAGTGTGTGTGATTGTTATTAATGGCTTTGGTATTTTGCATGTCTGATAGTTGGAAGAATTAACGAAAAAGGGACTTAAAGGGTTGTAAAGGTACATGTTTTTTCACCTTAATGCATTCTATGCATTAAGGTGAAAAAAACATCCGAGTATTTGTGCCCCCCCCCCCCCGAGCCCCCGTTTACTTACCTGACCCCTCGAATGTCCCGCGCCGTGAACACGCAGGCATCTCGGGTCATTCATTGGTTGATTGAAAGCAGCGCAGTCATTGGCTCGCGCTGTTATCAATCACATTCAATGACGCAGCACGCCGGGGGGCGGGGCCAAGTGATACAGTGAGCGGCTATGGCCGCCGGCTGTATCACAGGAGCGCGCCCGCAAGAACTCACCACTATGCGAGAGAGCTTGCATGAAGGTATGAAAGTTCTTGCGGGGAGGAGCCGAGACGGCCGCCGAGGGACCCCAGAAGACCAGGTTCTTGGCCACTCTGTGCAAAACGAGCTGCACAGTGGAGGTAAGTATAACATGTTTGTTATTTAAAAAAAAAAAAAAATTGTGCCTTTAGACCCCTTTCACAATTATACGACTTGTCCCACAATTTGTGATGGCAAAGTCGCATGACAAGTCGTTTCCCATGATTTCCAATGACAACCATTCATATTAGTACAACTTCAAGTCGTTCCGACTTCAAAGTAGTCCGATTTTGATGCCACTTACACAGGCATTCCCTGAAATCACAACATAATCGCGGCCACGAATATGCAGTAAAATTGCGCGACTTTAAAGTCGCAGTAGTGTAAAAGGGGCCTTAGTGTTCCTTTAAAGTGAAAGTTTACACAACAACTTGATAAAAAATAATGCTTTTTTTAGCAAGAAACATACATCTCACATTAATAACTATGCTACCAAAATGAGTGTGTGCTGTAAATTGCCTCCAGCATTGCTCCAGTTTCTTCTTGCTGGTGGCGGCCATTTTGCTGAAGCCCAGAGCCCTGAAGAGCAGTAAATCTTTAGGCTGTCAGCAGATCGGCCTCTAGTAGCTCTAATTTTTGACACAATGCCAGAAATGGAGAGCAGCTGAGCATGTGCAGAGCAGGGTGAGACAGTGTATTACTGGATTTTAAACAGCATAGACACTTATTTTTAATGTTTTACATAGCTATACCTGCAAAAGGAGCCAGCCTGAAGTGATCAAGTAGGACTTAATTTTCTGACTAAAGTTCAACTCTAAGTCCAGACCAGTACCTTACACCCATGGCTAAGGCGGGCTGTCCCTGTGGGGTAAGGCCCATGTCCAAAACAAAGTCAGGTAAGCAGTAAAGTGCTGTACCATTCTCTCTTGCCTGAGGTTGGGCCCCCCCTGTGAAGTGAGGACCGGGTCAAGGTAGGGGTCAACCAAGGCGTAAAGTGTTGTACTAACCTCCCTTCGCTAAAGTTGAGCCCCCTTCATTGTGAAGTGAGGTCTGGGTCTAAGAAGGAGTCAGACAAATGGTGAAGTCATGTACTGTGCTCCCTTGGCTGAGGTTGCCCCCCCTCCCCCCCCCTGTGATGAGGGGGCCATGTAGGCAGGTGCAGGCTACTTTCTGCACTGCAGGAGGTGCTCTACTGCAGTGGGACTGCAGTTGGAGAGGAAGTCAAAAGGTACAGGGTTTCTTCATGGTTTCCTGGGTCACTGGGGAAGCTATCCCATTGGATGCTGCAGCCCCATGTGACACCCATCTTGGGTCAGGCAGAGCCTTTTTAAGGCACCAATTCCCTGGTTTGGAGCGCATTTTGCGAGTTGGTAGAGTTGGGATAAGTAACCCCGCCCAGTAGGGACAGAACTAGTGACAGGGTAAGGTTTATGATGAGGAAAGAAAGTGTAGGGTTCACAACTTCTCAGTATATCTGTCTGCTTGGGCACAAGACAGCCAGGCCGCATTCTACTCCTCTCTACAGGTGCTGTCAGTTCAGCTGAATCCTGCTCTCTACAGTCTGTCAGAACTGTGAGTGTTCCTGATCCACCTACAGCTGGGTCAATAAAGGGGGTCAGCCAAGGGTTAAATTGATTTACACATTCTCAATTGGCTGAGGTTGGGCCTACCTATGAAGGGACGTCTAGGTCCAAGAAGTAGTCAGTCAAGGGGTAAAGTACTGTAACATGTTCCCTTGGCTGAGGTTGCCTCCCCCGTTAATTGAGATCTGAGTCAAAGAAGGCGTCAACCAAAAGAAAAAGCGCTGTACCTTGGCTGAGGTTGGGCCCCCTCTTAAAGTGAGACCCAGCTCAAAAAAATGGGTCAGCCAAGGGGTGCAGTGCTGTACTGTGCTCCCTTAGCTGAGGTTGGCCCCAAGTAGAAGTTCAGTCAAAAGTTAAGGCTAAACCTATTCCCACCCCCTATTCT
This sequence comes from Rana muscosa, assembly GCA_029206835.1. Classification (NCBI taxonomy): domain Eukaryota; kingdom Metazoa; phylum Chordata; class Amphibia; order Anura; family Ranidae; genus Rana; species Rana muscosa. The sequence continues at coordinate 177,900,300 of CM055127.1, forward strand.
AAACCTATTCTATCTAAGCATGTAAAGAAAAGATGTGCATACTTACTAATTCTGAAGCCGCTACAGTCCGGTCCCATGATCTTAAGGATGGGAGGCCGACAACGGATGCCCCATAGGTGACCTCATCTCCCAGGCATTTGGAGCCATTGTTGGCAATCTTTCTTCTACACAGAAGCCACAGTTGGCGAGATCATGTGACTGGCCTCAAAATAGGTAAGTATACAGATCTTTTCTTTACCAGGTTAGATAGAATAGGCTTAGAATGGGGGTGGGAGTAGGTTTAGCCTTATGCCGCATACACACAACAAATGTTCGATGGGAGCTTTTCGTCGGGAATTCCGACCGTGTGTAGGCTCCATCGGACATTTGCTGTCAGAATTTCCGACCACAAAAATTTGAGAGCTGGTTCTCAAATTTTCCGACAACAAAAGTTGTTGTCGGAAATTACGATCGTGTGTAGCCAATTTCCCACGCACGAAATTCAAGCAGAAGAGCCACACTGGCTATTGAATTTCATTTTTCTCGGCTCGTCGTACGTGTTTAACGTCACCGCGTTCATTACCTTCGGAATTTCCGACAACATTTGTGTGACCGTGTGTATGCAACACAAGTTTGAGCCAACATCCGTCGGAAAAAAAATCCACGGTTTTGTTGTCGGAATGTCCAATTGTGTGTATGCGGCATTAGTTAGCTTCTGATTGAACTTCCACTTCAAGTGAGATCTGGGCCAAAGAAGAGGTCATCCAAGGGGTAAAGTGCTATGCCATGCTTCCTTGGCTTAAGGGTGAACCCCTTTGTGAAAAGAGGTCCAGGTGCAAGATGGGGTCAGCCATGAGGTAAGAAGCTGTACTGCGCTCCCTTGGCTGATATTTGCCCCCTCCACCCTTTTTTATAAGGTTGGGTTTCGATCAAATAGGCTTGGCTTTAACAGATCCCTGGTCCTCTCTACCACATGTGATATAATTTTAGGTTGTACAGCTTAAAGCTGAGTTCCAGGTATGGATTTGTTTTTTTTGCATGGTTACATTGGTCCAGCTTGGACCAAACGTGAGTATGCAAATACTATACCCGTGGGACTACTGTGGAAGAGGAGAATCACCGTAGTAGTCACCACTACTACAATATTTACTGCCGTCTTCCGAGTCCCATGCTGAGCAGCTCCCCTGCTGCATCATGAAAACAAGGCGTTGCTTGCTTGGCATTATTCTTATTTATTGCAAGGTGTTTTCTGATTGGGCAAGGTTGAGAGGCAGGACAGCGACATCACAGCCTCCACCTTGTCGAATCAGAGAATGCTTTGCATTTATTGAGAAAAATGTGACTAATCTGTATCTGTAAAACAGTGATTTCCAGCTTCCGTGGGGATCCCACAGGTATGGCACATACATTGGTCCAAGCTGAACCAATTTAACAATCCCAAAAATGCAACATGTGGAATTCAGCTTTAACCACTTCAGCCCCGGACCATTATGCAGCTAAAGGACCAGGCCACTTTTTGCGATTCGGCACTGCGTCGCTTTAACTGACAATTGCGCGGTCGTGCGACGTGGCTCCCAAACAAAATTGGTGTCCTTTTTTTCCCAAAAATAGAGCTTTCTTTTGGTGGTATTTGATCACCTCTGCTAGTTTTATTTTTTGCGCTATAAACGAAAATGTAGAGACAATTTTGAAAAAAATTCAATATTTTTAGTTTTTTGCTATACTAAATATCCCCCAAAAATAAATAAAAAAACATTTTTTTTCCACAGTTTAGGCCGATACGTATTCTTCTACATATTTTTGGTAAAAAAATTCGCAATAGGCGTTTATTGATTGGTTTGCGCAAAAGTTATAGCTTCTACAAAATAGGGCACTGTTTTATGGCATTTTTAATAATATTTTTTTTTACAAGTTATGGTGGCGATCAGCGATTTTTATCGTGACTGCGACATTATGGCGGACACTTTTGACACCATTTTGGGGCCATTGTCATTTTTACAGCGATCAGTGCTATAAAAATGCACTGATTACTGTGAAAATGACACTGGCAGTGAAGGGGGTTAACCTCTAGGTGGCGCTGTAGGGGTTAAGTGTTCCCTAAGAAGTGATTCTTACTGTAGGGGGGCGTGGCTACACGTTACACGTCACTGATCGTCTGTTCCAATGACAGAGAACAGACGATCACTGACATGCCACGGAGAAGAACGGGGAAAGGTTTGTTTACACTCACCTCTCCCCGTTCTTCAGCTCTGTGACCCGATCGCGGGACACCGGCGGCGATTGGGTCCGCGGGATCCGCGGTCACGGAGCTCAGGACCGGGTCGCGAGCGCGCCACAGGCGACGCGCCCGTGACCCACGGCTGGGCTTCTTAAAGGCGACATACCTGTACGTGCTTTTGCCCAGCCGTTGCCATTGTGCCGACGTATATGTACAGGCGGCGGTCCTTAAGTGGTTAAGGAAACAAAACACTTACTCTATTTTTGTACTTCCAGTTAAAACATGTGAACTATACCACACCAGCCAACCTCTGGACTGCAAGGATGTATATGAGAGTGGCATGACCTCGGATGGAGTATATTTGATATTCCCCAAAGGATGTTATTCAATTCCAGTCCCAGTCTACTGCGACATGACCACTCCAAAGGGACCATGGACAGTAAGTAATCGGAGCTGACAAACAGTTGTGTAGAGATCCATAGTGCACTTATCCTATGACCCCCCCCCCACCCAACAGTAGAGTACATAGTATATCTGGGCGCAAACCATTTTTTGAACCCACCGCATACATCAAAATTATTTACACAGAGATATCTACTTAGCATATTGATCTGCTTAACTGAAGCCTCGTACACACGGCCGGGTTTTCTCGGCAAGAAAACAGCTGGGAGAGCTTTTTGCAGAGAAAACCATTGGTGTGTATGGTTTCTCAGCAGGAAAACTGCCGGGAATCTAGGCGAGAAAAATAGAGAACCTGCTCTCTATTTTCTCGTCCGGATTCTCGGCAGAGTTTTCCTGCCGAGAAACCCGGTCGTCTGTATGCTTACCTTGTCCAGGTAAACCCGCGCATGCTCGAAAAGACTTTGACGCATGCGCGGTAGTGTAGGGTGTAGCAAGATGGCGGCGACGGCATCGAATGTGACAAGCGCAGGCTCGTCGTAGTCGATGACGTCACCGCGTTCTTGCCATTCAAAAGAACGGCGGTTCTTTTGAATGGCCGTGTGTGCACTCGGCGAGCAAGGCAAGCTTGCCGGGAATCCCGTCGGGAAAACCAACGTTTTTTTTCCCAACGGAATTCCCGCCCGTGTGTACGAGGCTTGAGAGAGAATTTCTCCTTCATAGTAAGGATGGCCATACATTAGTCTTTTTTTTGCGGGTTCAACCTGTGGGCTGAACGAGAAAAAAAAAAGACTCGATTCCACGATCCACACATGTGGATGAGGGGGAATCACTCCCATTGTGTTCTGATGGCAGTTGGCTTTTGGCTGATTTAGACATGACCAGACACATTGGTTGGCCATTTTTCTTGAGCCATGAATGATTTTGGGTTGGGGCCTAACTCATGTTTAACCGATTGCCGACCATATACCATAGATATACGGCGGTAAGGCAGCTTCCCTGTGCAAAATCAAGTAGAAGTACGTGATTTTGCACCTCCGGGTCTGGTAGGGTGACCACGTGTCCCAGGTTGCCCGGGACAGTCCCGCATTTTGCAAGTCTGTCCCGGGCACCTTCATTCCAGGACAATACAGTGTCCCGGAATGAAACTGACACAGCTACCCCCCTGGGCCAATCAGATGCCCCCAAAAAAGGCCGGCACATCACCGCTTTACTCACTGACAGTACTTGTCCTGGCCGGAAATGCCTGGAGGAGCACAATCCCCGCCCCCTGCTTGTGATTGGAGAAATCATAAATCCCGCCTCTTGTGTCCAATCACTGTGCTGTGATTCGTTACAGCACAAGCTGATTTTTGGGAAGGGGGAGTGTCCCTGAATGGTAGTTTGGAAAGGTGGTCACCCTAGGGTCTGGGCCACCGGCGACCCGCTCCCGATGTGATTGGACACAGCAGGAGCCAATCAGCAGGTCCAGTAGATGTCCACTGATCATTCCCGAGAGAGGCAGAGCGGCGGTCTGCCTATGTAACCAAGGCAGATCGCCGTTCTGTTAGTAGGGGAGGTAGAGATCCTGTGTCTCTGCTAAGCAGGAACACGGATCTCTGCCTTCTCACAGTAAAAGCACCTCCCCCACATTTAGAATGCACTCCCTAGAAACACATTTAAACCTTTGATCGCCCCTGATGTTAACCCCTTCCCCTTCAGTGTCATTAGTACAGTGACAGTGAATATTTTTAGCACTGATTGCTGTATTAGTGTCACTGGTCCCCAAAAAAGTGTCAAAAGTGTCAGTTAGGGGATTATTTACTAAAGCTAGAGAGGAAAAAATTAGTCAAACTTCTGCAGAGAAACAAATCAGCTTCTAACCTCAGCTTGTTCAATTAAGCTTTGGCAATAAAACCTGAAAGTCGATTGATTTCTCAGCAGAAGTGTGACTAATTTTGCACTCTCTAGCTTTAAGCCCCGTACACACGGTCGGACTTCCATCGGACTTTTCCGTGGAGTTTTGTCCGAACGGAGTTGGTCGGGCACACCCATAGCATACACACCACAGGACTTTCTGCAAACTTTCCCAAAACTTTTTCCAACATCACGTGGGTTTTCTGCTCTTTTCTGCTCTTTACCGCCACCCTTTGGTCAACTTCTGCTATTGTTGGTTGATTTTAACATTATTTGTTTTGTCCATCGGACAAAAGTCCGATGGTTTTCTGTACACACGGTCGGACTTTGCTTCATCTGACTTTTGTTGGCCAAAAGTTTGTCCGTTTGCAGACCCAACTTTTGTCCGATGAAAATAAAAATAAAAATAAAAAAAGTTTGTCCGATGGAGTGTACACACGGTCGGATTGTTGGTCCAACTTGCTCAAAACGAAGTTTGTTGGCCAAAAGTCCGACCGTGTGTACGGGGCTTTAGTAAAAAAAGAACTTTATGCCGCGTACACACGGTCGGAATTTCCGACAACAAATCTTCGATGGGAGCTTTTCATCGGATATTCCGACCGTGTGTGGGCTCCATCGGACATTTGCTGTCGGAATTTCCAACAACAAATGTTTGAGAGCTGGTTCTCAATTTTTACGACACCAAAACTTGTTGTCGGAAATTCCGACCACGTGTATCCAATTCCGACGCACAAAAATTCTACGCATGCTCGGAATCAATTCGACGCATGCTCGGGATCATTGTACTTCATTTTTCTCGGCTCGTCGTAGTGTTGTATGTCACCGCGTTCTTGACCTTCGGAATTTCCGAGCAACATTTGTGTGACCGTGTGTATGTAAGGCAAGTTTGAGCCCACATCCGACGGAAAAAAAACACGGTTTTGTTGTTGGAAATTCCGATCGCGTGTACGCGGCATTAGTGTCAGACTGTCCACCGCAATATCACAGTCCCACTATAAGTCGCTGATCGCCGCCATTACTAGAAAAAAATAGAAATAAAAATTCCATAAATCTATCCTATAGGTTGTAGACGCTATACATTTTGCGTAAACCAATCAATATACATTTATTGATTTTTTTTTTTTTTTTTTTTTTTTACCAAAAACATGTAGCAGAATACATATTGGTCTAAACTTTTAAATATATATTTTTTTTAATTGGATATGTATTATAGCAAAAAGTTAAAAATATTGTTTTTTTGTTTTTTTAATTGTCGTTCTTTTTTTGTTTATAGCGCAAAAAATAAAAACCGCAGAGGTGATCAAATACCACTAAAAGGAAGCTCTATTTGTGGGGAAAAAGGACATAAATTTTATTTGGGTACAGTGTTGGGCGACCGCGCAATTGTCAGTTAAAATGACGCAATGCCGTATTGCAAAAAAAATGGCCTCGTCATTAAGGGGGCAAATCCTTCCGGAGATAAAGTGGTTAATGTGATTGTAAAGGTAAAATTGAAAAAAGTCATTAAATAAATAACAAACATGTTATACTTACCTGCTCTGTGTAATGGTTTTGCACAGAGCAGCCCCGATCCTCCTCTTCTGGGGCCCCCCACCTGCGCTCCTGGCTCCTCCCCCTGCTGAGTGCATAGGATGCATTAAGGTGAAAAAAAACACGAGAGTTTACAACCCCTTTAATAGAATGCAATAAAGGGATTGTAAAGGTTCATGTTTTTTCACCTTAATGCATCCTATACACTAAGGTGAAAAAACATATTACGATTACCGGCCCCCCCAGCCCCCCCTATTACTTACCCGAGCCCTGGAAAGTCCTGCGTCGCAAACGTGCTCTTCCTTTGCCCGGTCTTCTCGGCTCTTCATTGGATAGATTGATAGCAGCACAGCCATTGGCTCACGCTGCTGTCAATCAAATCCTGTGACGCAGGCGTTTTATGGAGTCCAGGATTTCTTTCTATCCAATGATGCGGGCGCCGGGGGGGGCGGGGCTGAATTCTGTACTCTGCGGCTATGGACGCCGACAACAGGGCTCAGGGAGCACGCCCGCAAGGTAACCGCCTTGGAAGAGCGCTTCTCAGAGGGGGGTTATCTGAGGGGGGGAGGAGCCGAGAGAGCCGCCGAGGGACCCCAGAAGACGAGGATCGGGGCCACTCTGTGCAAAACGGACTGCACAGTGGAGGTAAGTATAACATGTTTGTTATTTAAAAAATAATAATCTGCGAACCTTTTAGTGTCACTTTAAGGTAAAAAAAAAAACTTCTGCCTTTAGAAACACTTTAACAAAAAACCCCGAAGCTCATGCCTTGTAAAATAATCCAGTAATGCGATTCGTCTTCTCCAGGTGTTTCAGAAAAGGTTTGATGGAAGTGAGAATTTTTTTCGAGGCTGGGAGGACTACAAGGCCGGATTTGGGCATGCCGACAAAGAGTATTGGCTGGGTAAGGCTTTCATTTTCCACCAGTGTTATTGGACGGTTCCGTTATACACCGATCAGCCATAACATTATGACCACCCACCTTAGATTGAGTATGGCCCCCTTTTGCTAAAGCAGCCCTGACCCATTGAGGCATGGACAGCAAAGTAACATCCACATGAATGGTATGACCCAAGGTTTCCCAGCAGAACATTGCCCAAAGCATCACACTGCCTCTGTCGACTTGCCTTCTTATACCGCATCCCGGTGCCATCTCTTCCCCAGGTAAGTGACGCACCCGGCCATCCACATGATGTAAAAGAAAATGTGATTCATCAGACCACCTTCTTCCATTGCTCTGTAGTCCAGCATACCTCCCAACTTTTAAAAATTCCAATGCAGAAAAGCCCGGAGCAAAAAATGAGAGAAAAGAAATGAGCGGAGGGCTGGCATGACTAGGGAAACAGGGTACAGGATGTTAGAAGTATTAGGATTGGGTAGGAAGTTTAGTGGGAGGGGGAGTAAGTAGGAAAAGGAGTTGTCCCCTCCCCCAGGTCACCACAGTGTGAAGGAAAGTTCGGGGAGACAGAGCTATGGCAGAGGGGGAGCTGTTTCGGGCCTAGCTGCGGTCGGTAGTGGCACCAGGGAGCGCAGGTTGGTTACAGGAGACCCTGGGGCCAATGCTTGCTTGAAGGGTGGTGGGGGCAGGTACAGGGGGGGAGGGAGTCCACGCGAGCTTGAAGGTTACTGCCTTCAGAGCGCTTCTTACCCGACCATCCCCTAGAGCCCAGCGCCAGCCAATTAGTCACCCCTTGGCCCCATTCGGGCCCCCCCCACTAAGCGTTCACATTGCTCACAAGGAGGGGTCCCGGGAATCATCCCCCTCATAGTCAGGGCCCGGCGGGCGGCCGCACCGGCGGTTCGGGGTGGCCAGGCAGCTCGCTCGACACATGGACCAGAAGAGTGCGGGCCTCACCCCTGATGGGACGGTAGCGGGGGGTGGAGCCTCAGCGGGGGAGATCGTCGGTCGCGGTCACTGTGCCCTCTGCAGCCTCGGCCAGGTGACCCCCAGGTGATGATGGATCGCCAGGGGAGGGTGACAACGCGCCTGATGTCTCTCGGCAGGGCGGGGGGGGGAAGTCGTCCCCCCCGGCCCGCGAAAAGCGACAGAGAAGTCCATGGGCGGGTCTGGAGCTCAGTGGTGGGGCCGGAGGGCTGCCAGATCCTCGGCATCCAGAGACGCTGCTCCTGGAGGGCTTTCATCAGATGCGGGCGAGCCGGCTGTCCTATGGTCGCAGGGCGAGCTGACGGCTTCGGAGGACGATCGGTTTCCCCTGAGATGATCGGCAGTGATGGAGGCGAGACGGTCGGCTGGTGGGAATTTTTCCTAGGCAGCCTGGTAAGTAGTGATGAGCCGAACACCCCCGGGTTCGGTTCGCACCAGAACCCGCGAACGGACCGAAAGTTCGAACGAACATTAGAACCCTATTAAATACAATGGATGCGAACGTTCGAATTCTAAAGTGCTAATTATAACAACTATTATGCATGTTATTGTCATAAAAAGGGTTTGGGAACCCGGGTTGTGCACCAGGGGACATGTATCAATGCAAAAAGAAGTTTTAAAAACGGTCGTTTTTCGGGAGCAGTCATTTTAATGATGCATAAAGTGAAAAAAAAAAAGTCAAATATTCCTTTAAATATCGTACCTGGGGGGTGTCTAAAGTATGCCTGTGAAGTGCCACGTGTTTCCCGTGTTTAGAACTGTCCCTGCACAAAATGACACTTCTAAAGGAAAAAAAAGCCATTTAAAACTGCTTGCGGCTTTAATGTAATGTCTGGTCCCGGTAATATGGATGAAATTCTTTAAGAAAAATGGCATAGCTACCCCATGACCCCCCCCCCCCTACCCCAGCCCATTACCAGCCCCTTTGGGTCTTGTATGGATATTAAGGGGAACCCCGCACATAAAATAAAAAAGGCCCTATATACTCTGAACAGCCGTATACAGGCGGTGCATACAAGACAGGGACTGTAGGTTTGTTCTTATGTAGAGTCTGTTTGTAATTTTGAACAGGTACATTGTTGAAGTGTAGCTCCAGCCCAAAAATCTATTTTTAAACTTTTTGGGAAACATAGGTAAGGGTTATCACCCCTGTAACATTTGTTTTGCTGTCTGTGCCCCTGTTCAGAACATTTCACCTCACTTTCCGTCCCAATGACAACTGTTTTTGAAATGTGGTGTTTTTCTTGAAACAAGGATTGCTGATAAAGCATCAGTACAGATGAGACCCCTTTCTCCCATATTAATTCTTACAGGAGAGAATTTTCCTTCCAAGGGGTAGATTTCCTCTCACTTCCTGTTGTCTTCTTTCGTTTGCAAGTAGGAGTCGTTTGTAAGTTGGATGTTTGAAAGTAGGGACCTGCCGTATATACTCTGCAGAAATAGGCCCCTTAGTTGTTGGTGTTGGCACAACACTGTAAGCACTCAGTTACTCTTGGTTGGTGCTGGAACGCCCTGCTGTCAACTATTATATCAGGAATTTTAATTACATATAATTGTTGAACAGTGGTAGTAAAAATTGGGCCTTTGATGGTGGTGCTGGTGCCACAACACTGTAAGCCCTGACAGTTACTCTTGGTGGGTGCAGCAATGGGCCCTGCTGTGAATTATTAGATCAAGAATTGTAATTACATGCCCCTTTTGAACAGGGGCTGAAAAATTGGGCCTTTCGTGGTGGTGGTGGTGGTGGCGTTGCCACAAGACTGTAAGCCCTCAGAGTTACTCTTGGTGGGTGCAGCAATGGACCCTGCTGTGAATTATTAGATCAAGAATTGTAATTGCATGCCCCTGTTGAACAGGGGCTGAAAAATTGGGCCTTAGGCACTGGTGGCACAACACTACAACCCCTCACAGATACTGTACTTGGAGCACAGCAATGAGCCCTGTTGCAAAGTATTGCTTCAAAAATTGTAATGACACGCCCCTGTTAAACAGGGGCTGAAAAATTGGGCCTTAGGCACTGGTGCCACAACACTCCAACCCCTCACAGATACTGTACTTGGAGCACAGCAATGAGCCCTATGGCAAATTATTGCTAAAAAAATTGTAATTACACGCCCCTGTAAAACAGGGGCTGAAAAATTGGGCCTTAGCCACTGGTGGCGGCACCCATAAACAAAAATGATCTTCCAAGCTATCATCATCAATCGTATCATTGAGGACTCGGAGGAGGAGGATAGCCAGTCAACATAACAGCACAGGCACTCAGCATCAGCATCAGTCTTGAAGGGATGTGACATGTTAAAATCAATTAGTCTGTTATATCAGCATCAGGTGTGTGGTAGCTGGTGGTGATCCAAGACTGGTTCATCTTGATGAAAGTCAGTCGATCAACCGAGTCGGTGGACAGGCGCACCCTGTGATCCGTGACAAATCCTCCAGCAGCACTGAATGTGCGTTCCGAAAGAACGCTGGATGCAGGACAGGCCAGTAGCTCAATTGCATACTGTGCAAGCTCTGGCCAGTGATCCATCCTCAAGACCCAGTAAGCCAGAGGATTTTCGGTGGGGAAGGTGTCCAAGTCTGACCTTGCCCCTAGATATTCCTGCACCATGTTTATCAGACGCTGGCGATGGTTGCTGGAACCGATCATACTTTGGGGCTGCGGACTAAAGAATTGTCTGAACGCATCGGTCAGACGGCCACCTTCCCCACCGCTCCTTCTTTGACTGGCCGAAGCCTCAGCAACTCGTTGTCCAGGACCAGGAGTTTGTAACCTCCCAGTCTCTGGGAACGCGTTGCACAGACCTTTCTGCAAGGCCTCCCGGAGTTGTCTCATCCTCTGCTCCCTCTGCGACGGTAACATAAGGTCCGCAACCTTACCCTTGTACCGTGGATCAAGGAGAGTGGCCAGCCAGTAATGGTCCCTCTCCTTGATCCGAAGAATACGAGGATCCTTCCGCAGACTTTGCAGGATCAGGGAGGCCATGCAGCGTAGGTTTGCTGAGGCATTCGCTCCGGAGTCCTCTGGGTCACTAAGGACGACATGATCCGCAGCCACCTCCTCCCAGCCACGTACAAGTCCACTGGTTTCTTGGGACTGTAAATCATCCCTAAAAGACTGCTGCTGATGATGCTGAGTGCCAGCCTCCACCTCCATGCTGACACAATCCTCCTCCTCCTCCTCCTCCTCCTCCTCTTCCTGTGCGATGGGTGGGACAGAAGGAACACTGTCTGGGTAAAGGGGGCCTTGAGAGGCAAGGAAGTCCTCCTCTTCCTGCCTCTGTTCTGCCTCAAGTGCCCTGTCCATTATTCCACGCAGCGTGTGCTCCAACAGGTGGACAAGAGGTACAGTGTCACTGATGCATGCACTGTCACTGCTCACCATCCTCGTGGCCTCCTCAAATGGTGCCAGGACAGTGCATGCATCCCTGATCATGCCCCACTGGCGTGGAGAAAAAAAACCAAGCTCCCCTGACCCTGTCCTGGTGCCGTAGTCGCACAGGTACTCATTGATGGCCCTCTGCTGCGTGTGCAGCCGCTGCAGCATGGCCAACGTTGAGTTCCACCTGGTGGGCATGTCACATATAAGGCGGTTCTTGGGCAGGTTCAACTCCTTTTGCAGCTCAGCCAGGCGAGCACTGGCATTATAAGATCTGCGGAAATGCACACAGACTTTCCTGGCCTGCCTCAGGACATCCTGTAAGCCCGGGTACCTGCCCAAGAACCGCTGCACCACCAGGTTAAGGACGTGAGCCACACAGGGCACATGGGTCAGTTGTCCCTGTCGGAGGGCGGAGAGGAGGTTGGTGCCATTGTCGCAAACCACCATTCCTGGCTTAAGCTGGCGTGGCGTCAACCACCTCTCGGCCTGGCCCTGCAGAGCAGACAGGACCTCTGCCCCAGTGTGGCTTCTGTCCCCCAAACACACCAGCGCAAGCACGGCATGGCATCTTTTTGCCTGCGTACTTGCGTAGCCCCGTGAACGGCTACGGAGCACCGCTGGTTCATAGGACAAACCACAGGAAGAGGCCATGGAGGAAGAAGAAGAGGAGGGGGTGGAGGAGAGAGGTGTGTCACAACCAGTAGTAGCATTTTGGAGGCGTGGCGGTGGGACAACCTCCAACACTACTGCACCTTGTCCTGCATCCTTCCCAGCTGCCAAAAGAGTGACCCAATGGGCCGTGAAAGAAAGGTAACGTCCCTGTCCATGCCTGCTGGACCATGAGTCAGCGGTAATATGCACCTTACCGCTGACCGCCCTGTCCAGCGAGGCCAAGACATTGCCTTCCACATGCCGGTAGAGAGCCGGAATAGCCTTCCGTGAGAAAAAGTGGCGTTTGGGAACCTGCCACTGAGGAACCGCACATTGCACAAACTCACGGAAGGGGGCCGAGTCTACCAACTGAAAAGGCAGCAGTTGAAGCGCTAGCAATTTAGCCAAGCTAGCATTCAACCGCTGGGCATGTGGATGGCTGGGAGTGAACTTCTTTCGACGGTCCAGCAGCTGGGGCAGGGAAATTTGCCTGCTAGAATCGGACGTCGGTGTACTGCTAGCAGAGTGGGCGCAAGTACTTGGCTGTGACACACCTAATTCTACACCTTCATTCCTCTCAGTGCATGTTTCAGAGAGGACTGAAGTTATAGTGGGGTTGGAGATCCCAGCTGATGCGGTGCAAGGAGAGGTCCGCTTTGTTCTTTGGTGTGGGTCTTTGAGGTAGGCTTGCCAACGAGCTGCATGGCAGGTCAACATATGTCTGGTCAGGCATGTGGTACCCAAGCGGCTGATGTTTTGGCCACGCGATATACGCTTGAGACATATGTTGCAAACAGCAGCTGTGCGATCTGATGCACTAGCCTCAAAAAAGGCCCACACCAAAGAACTTTTTGAATGACGGGCAGAGGCAGCGCCCTGCACAGGCGGAGCTCTGCGGTGTGATTCCGTCGGTGTACTGCCCTTACGCTGGCCACCAAAGGGCATCCTGCCTCGTTGGAGATGTGCCTCCTCCTCATCCTCCTCCTCCTCCTCTCTCCTATTAGGCACCCACGTGGAGTCAGTGACCTCATCATCCCCTCCCTCCTCATCACTGGAGGCAATCTGGCAGTATGCTGCAGCTGCTGGAACATGACTGCCAGATTGGTGTCCTTCTTGAGCATCCCCTCTGTCTGCTCTCACGCTACTGCCTTCCTCTAGCTGGGTTTCATCATCAGACCCTTCGAAACGCTGGGCATCCTCCTGGAGCATGTACCCAACACTGTGCTGAAACAGTTCGGGGGACTCCTCAGGAGGAGGACATGGTGGGTCTAGGGAAGGAGTGACTGATGATTTGTCTGACATTGATACCAGGGAAGACGACGCTTTGGCAGCTGCTTTTCCAGTACCCTGAGCCTGGGTGAGAGAGGATGAGGAGGAGGAGGAGGGCTTGGTCATCCACTCTACCAAGTCTTCGGCATGATGTGGCTCAACATGTCCAGCTGCCGAAAAGAAGGACAAGCGTGTCCCATGGCCATGTGCTGATGACAATGCACCGCGTCCATGACCAGCACTGTTGCCCCCAGACACAGAGCCTGCTTGCCCTCTTTTATTGCCTCCTGACTGTCTGCCTCTCCTTGTTTGCCTTCCAGACATTCTAATAGATGGCCTGCAGGGAGATGGGAAAAAAGCAATAAGGGCTACCTTCAGGTGTCCTTCTCTGTCCCTTGAAACAAGGACTTTGACAATGAAAGAAACTGACACTCTCTCTACCTACAGTTTTCTGTCCCTAGAAAAAATTTTTTTTTAAAGCACAATTTAGCACAAGGAGAATTACCTCACTGTCCTTCCAGGTCCCTGGAAACAAGGACTTTGACAGTGAAAGAAACTGACACACTCTCCCTACCTACAGTTTTCTGTCCCTAGAAAAAATGTTTTTTTTAAGCACAATTTAGCACAAGGAGAATTACCTCACTGTCCTTCCAGGTCCCTGGAAACAAGGACTTTGACAGTGAAAGAAACTGACACACTCTCCCTACCTACAGTTTTCTGTCCCTAGAAAAAATGTTTTTTTTAAGCACAATTTAGCACAAGGAGAATTACCTCACTGTCCTTCCAGGTCCCTGGAAACAAGGACTTTGACAGTGAAAGAAACTGACACACTCTCCCTACCTACAGTTTTCTGTCCCTAGAAAAAATGTTTTTTTTAAGCACAATTTAGCACAAGGAGAATTACCTCACTGTCCTTCCAGGTCCCTGGAAACAAGGACTTTGACAGTGAAAGAAACTGACACACTCTCCCTACCTACAGTTTTCTGTCCCTAGAAAAAATGTTTTTTTTAAGCACAATATAGCACAAGGAGAATTCACTCACTGTCCTTCCAGGTCCCTGGAAACAAGGACTTTGACAGTGAAAGAAACTGACACACTCTCCCTACCTACAGTTTTCTGTCCCTAGAAAAAATGTTTTTTTTAAGCACAATTTAGCACAAGGAGAATTACCTCACTGTCCTTCCAGGTCCCTGGAAACAAGGACTTTGACAGTGAAAGAAACTGACACACTCTCCCTACCTACAGTTTTCTGTCCCTAGAAAAAATGTTTTTTTTAAGCACAATTTAGCACAAGGAGAATTACCTCACTGTCCTTCCAGGTCCCTGGAAACAAGGACTTTGACAGTGAAAGAAACTGACACACTCTCCCTACCTACAGTTTTCTGTCCCTAGAAAAAATGTTTTTTTTAAGCACAATTTAGCACAAGGAGAATTACCTCACTGTCCTTCCAGGTCCCTGGAAACAAGGACTTTGACAGTGAAAGAAACTGACACACTCTCCCTACCTACAGTTTTCTGTCCCTAGAAAAAATGTTTTTTTTAAGCACAATATAGCACAAGGAGAATTCACTCACTGTCCTTCCAGGTCCCTGGAAACAAGGACTTTGACAGTGAAAGAAACTGACACACTCTCCCTACCTACAGTTTTCTGTCCCTAGAAAAAATGTTTTTTTTAAGCACAATTTAGCACAAGGAGAATTACCTCACTGTCCTTCCAGGTCCCTGGAAACAAGGACTTTGACAGTGAAAGAAACTGACACACTCTCCCTACCTACAGTTTTCTGTCCCTAGAAAAAATGTTTTTTTTAAGCACAATTTAGCACAAGGAGAATTACCTCACTGTCCTTCCAGGTCCCTGGAAACAAGGACTTTGACAGTGAAAGAAACTGACACACTCTCCCTACCTACAGTTTTCTGTCCCTAGAAAAAATGTTTTTTTTAAGCACAATTTAGCAGAAGGAGAATTACCTCACTGTCCTTCCAGGTCCCTGGAAACAAGGACTTTGACAGTGAAAGAAACTGACACACTCTCCCTACCTACAGTTTTCTGTCCCTAGAAAAAATGTTTTTTTTAAGCACAATATAGCACAAGGAGAATTCACTCACTGTCCTTCCAGGTCCCTGGAAACAAGGACTTTGACAGTGAAAGAAACTGACACACTCTCCCTACCTACAGTTTTCTGTCCCTAGAAAAAATGTTTTTTTTAAGCACAATTTAGCACAAGGAGAATTACCTCACTGTCCTTCCAGGTCCCTGGAAACAAGGACTTTGACAGTGAAAGAAACTGACACACTCTCCCTACCTACAGTTTTCTGTCCCTAGAAAAAATGTTTTTTTTAAGCACAATATAGCACAAGGAGAATTCACTCACTGTCCTTCCAGGTCCCTGGAAACAAGGACTTTGACAGTGAAAGAAACTGACACACTCTCCCTACCTACAGTTTTCTGTCCCTAGAAAAAATGTTTTTTTTAAGCACAATTTAGCACAAGGAGAATTACCTCACTGTCCTTCCAGGTCCCTGGAAACAAGGACTTTGACAGTGAAAGAAACTGACACACTCTCCCTACCTACAGTTTTCTGTCCCTAGAAAAAATGTTTTTTTTAAGCACAATATAGCACAAGGAGAATTCACTCACTGTCCTTCCAGGTCCCTGGAAACAAGGACTTTGACAGTGAAAGAAACTGACACACTCTCCCTACCTACAGTTTTCTGTCCCTAGAAAAAATGTTTTTTTTAAGCACAATTTAGCACAAGGAGAATTACCTCACTGTCCTTCCAGGTCCCTGGAAACAAGGACTTTGACAGTGAAAGAAACTGACACACTCTCCCTACCTACAGTTTTCTGTCCCTAGAAAAAATGTTTTTTTTAAGCACAATTTAGCACAAGGAGAATTACCTCACTGTCCTTCCAGGTCCCTGGAAACAAGGACTTTGACAGTGAAAGAAACTGACACACTCTCCCTACCTACAGTTTTCTGTCCCTAGAAAAAATGTTTTTTTTAAGCACAATTTAGCACAAGGAGAATTCACTCACTGTCCTTCCAGGTCCCTGGAAACAAGGACTTTGACAGTGAAAGAAACTGACACACTCTCCCTACCTACAGTTTTCTGTCCCTAGAAAAAATGTTTTTTTTAAGCACAATTTAGCACAAGGAGAATTACCTCACTGTCCTTCCAGGTCCCTGGAAACAAGGACTTTGACAGTGAAAGAAACTGACACACTCTCCCTACCTACAGTTTTCTGTCCCTAGAAAAAATGTTTTTTTTAAGCACAATATAGCACAAGGAGAATTCACTCACTGTCCTTCCAGGTCCCTGGAAACAAGGACTTTGGCAGTGAAAGAAACTGACACACTCTCCCTACCTACAGTTTTCTGTCCCTAGAAAAAATGTTTTTTTTAAGCACAATTTAGCACAAGGAGAATTACCTCACTGTCCTTCCAGGTCCCTGGAAACAAGGACTTTGACAGTGAAAGAAACTGACACACTCTCCCTACCTACAGTTTTCTGTCCCTAGAAAAAATGTTTTTTTTAAGCACAATTTAGCACAAGGAGAATTACCTCACTGTCCTTCCAGGTCCCTGGAAACAAGGACTTTGACAGTGAAAGAAACTGACACACTCTCCCTACCTACAGTTTTCTGTCCCTAGAAAAAATGTTTTTTTTAAGCACAATTTAGCACAAGGAGAATTACCTCACTGTCCTTCCAGGTCCCTGGAAACAAGGACTTTGGCAGTGAAAGAAACTGACACACTCTCCCTACCTACAGTTTTCTGTCCCTAGAAAAAATGTTTTTTTTAAGCACAATTTAGCACAAGGAGAATTACCTCACTGTCCTTCCAGGTCCCTGGAAACAAGGACTTTGACAGTGAAAGAAACTGACACACTCTCCCTACCTACAGTTTTCTGTCCCTAGAAAAAATGTTTTTTTTAAGCACAATTTAGCACAAGGAGAATTACCTCACTGTCCTTCCAGGTCCCTGGAAACAAGGACTTTGACAGTGAAAGAAACTGACACACTCTCCCTACCTACAGTTTTCTGTCCCTAGAAAAAATGTTTTTTTTAAGCACAATTTAGCACAAGGAGAATTACCTCACTGTCCTTCCAGGTCCCTGGAAACAAGGACTTTGACAGTGAAAGAAACTGACACACTCTCCCTACCTACAGTTTTCTGTCCCTAGAAAAAATGTTTTTTTTAAGCACAATTTAGCACAAGGAGAATTACCTCACTGTCCTTCCAGGTCCCTGGAAACAAGGACTTTGACAGTGAAAGAAACTGACACACTCTCCCTACCTACAGTTTTCTGTCCCTAGAAAAAATGTTTTTTTTAAGCACAATATAGCACAAGGAGAATTCACTCACTGTCCTTCCAGGTCCCTGGAAACAAGGACTTTGACAGTGAAAGAAACTGAC
The DNA here is from genome assembly GCA_029206835.1 of Rana muscosa. NCBI lineage: Eukaryota > Metazoa > Chordata > Amphibia > Anura > Ranidae > Rana > Rana muscosa. The sequence goes on from CM055127.1 coordinate 177,917,927, forward strand.
ACACTCTCCCTACCTACAGTTTTCTGTCCCTAGAAAAAATGTTTTTTTTAAGCACACTATAGCACAAGCACAAAACACACTGACACTCTCCCTACCTATCCTTCTCTTTCCCTAAACTAAAGGAATCCAGGTTAAGCAAGAAAGAAATAAAAGTCACTGTCCCTGCCTATGCTGCTCTATCCCTGCTCCGGAACACACTACACTAGGCCGCCGTGCTGGCGGCCTTTTATAGTGTGGGGCGTGTACTAAACCCCCTCAGCAATAATTGGCCACAGGCATCCTGCCTGTGGCCAATCATTGCTCTCCTCGCTGCCGGCGCTGTGATTGGCCAAGCATGCGGGGTCACAGTGCATGCTTGGCCAATCACAGCGCCTGGATGACACTGCGATGGCGTAGTGCATTGTGGGCCGTTCGCGTCACTCGAATTTGGCGCGAACGGCCCAAATCGTTCGATCTTCGTCGAACGATCGAACAGCCGATGTTCGAGTCGAACGTATGTTCGACTCGAACACGAAGCTCATCCCTACTGGTAAGTAAGAAAAAAAAAAATATATATATATTTTTTTTTCTTTGCCATATAGGGGATAGTATAGTGGGTCCGTGGGGGGTTGTCCTACTGCAGGTGCTGGGGAGACATTGGTAACGGGGGGGCTACTGCAGGTGCTGGGGAGGCATCGGTAACGGGGGGGCTCGCAGGGTGATTCTCCCCGGGTGGACACAATGGATGGGGCTGCACTTGGGGGGAGCTTCAGGCTCGCAAGTTTTTTTTTTATTGGTGGGGCTCAAAGATTTTGGTTGGTGGATTTGAGAAGGTGGTCGGGCCGTGTGGTCCCGCTTGCAGGGAGGGATAGTATATCCTCATCACCCGTAGTGGTGCCGGCTGCGTGGGAGTCTGCGCATGACAGCTGATAGTGGGGTGCAAGTGGAGCAGAGGGTTTTGAAGTTCGTGGTAGCAGGGGACGCCGCTGGAAAACGGGATGTCATACGTTTGGCTGATTTAGCCACAGGTACAGTTGGTTTTAGGGTCCGCTGGGTGCTCACTTAAAGCCTGAGGTCCGGGATAAGATCTAAAAGGGTGAGTATGTAGAGATGCTGTTCACTCCTGCTGTTAAAAAAAAAATAAAAAAAAAAAAAAAAAAATTTAAATTTGGGGTTACGCTAGGGTATTCCAACAATGGGAGGTGGTGAGAAGGGGAGGTATTGGTTGGTTACATGTACTATCGAAAATAAGTTGCAAGCATTTGACATGAGGGTGATTGGGGGGAAGAACCCTGAACCCTGTCGGAGCTCTTTTGTTACCCAAATTCGGTAGGGGATGCTTACAGGGTTCACGGAGGTGCGGTTTGGATGCGGTCTGGGAGCAGTTTGGCGTAGGAGGGGATACATCCGGCACTACGGTGGGATCACAACGACATCAGGCTGGGAATGCGCCTTGTGACATCTGCTAGGCCCCAGTTGTTTCCTGGTAGGGGCGGGTGTTACTCCACCCAACCCACCCCCCCCCCCACAGTATAACAGTCCGGCTGGAGTAAGTAGGCCTGTTAGCGGTACACGTAGGGCACGGGTAAATTCGGTGGAGTGTGTCGGTACAAGCACTAAGGTTCTGGGTTTGGGGGGGGTTGGGATCACACCCTGTCGGTATGCTTCAAACACGGGAGAGGAAGGACGCCGGTGATGGGGGAACGGCGGCGGCCGTTTCTTGGTAGGTATACGGATGGTACAGCAGCGTAGCTGTTAGACTAAGGTTTTTTCTTTTCAGTGGGGTTTCACATGCCGTGTGATTTATGTTCGGCCATGCTGCGTCCCAATGTAGTTTCTGAGAAACTGCCCAGGGAAAGTAGCATTAGGACGCATAGGCGGCTCTTTCCCTTCCCAATCTTTTGTTGATTTGGGGGTTCCCCTTTGGGGTGTAGTGCCAAAGTAGGAGCTCAACAAATTTGGGCTGATGCACCACCTTTCTTCCCAAAAGGGGGGTTGGTCAACAATGCCATTGACACGGGAGGACACACAGTGAGTTACGCTTCCTTGGATGCGGCACTGTATTGGGCTCGTCGGATTGGTCAGGGCCGCCCGGACAGCTTCCGGTTGTGGGGTTGGTGGGGTACTGGGGTTTTTTATGTCGATATGGGTCTGCAGATTGGTTGCTCTGTCTCCGGGCACTGTTTAGCAGTTCAACTCATTGGGGGAAGGTGTGATGAGGGATGTGTCAGGAGTATCGCCCATCAGCCATTATTTGGACGATTTTCTGTGCGTAGGCCTGGCGTCGCCAACTATCTTCGGGGTGCTCCTGTCTACATTGGAGCACGTCGCAAGGATCAGATCGCCTAAGCATTTTGTGCGTTGGGTGGACTCACAGGGAGGATTTGCGGGTGTGCCTCATTACTGAACGGGTTTCCCAGGAGGGGACTGGGGGGGTTTGGTGCGGTTAAGAACTTTGAGTGGGGGTGGTACACAGTGTCGAGTGGCTCGACAGGTTTGGGGGCATTCTTTCAAGGCGGGTGTAGTGGGCCTTCGGTCTTGGATTGACAGGGGTTTTCACACAAGATCTGGTGCTGCTGGAGTCATTTCCAGGGTATGGTGGGGCGCCTCAGTAAGGGAGATGAAGGTTTGGTTCCACGGGTATAACCTGGGTATGGTACGAGTGATCAAGAGTCGCTGTGTCGTCTCCCCCGGTTGTTTCAGCTGTTGCCACACTCGGTGGGGTTATGCCTGCAAGTGCATGTGTCGTTTACTTGGTGCATCTAACGCCAGTGGAGAACGTCATAGCTGGAGCGTTTCCTCGCTTTTCAGTGGGGATAGTTTCCGGGTGGTGGAGCTGGTGGCGGGGTAACGTGGGGTGTCCCGTCCTGTCTGGAGGTGTGAGATTCCATCGGAGTCGTCCACTTCTCGGAAGGCTAGGCAGTAGTGGCAGGTGGTAGTTCACATGAGTGAAGTGGATTCGGTGGGGCGAGGGGGTTAGACTGTTGACGTTATACTTTATAAAAAAAAAAAAAGTAGCGGGTTTGACGTTTCTGGTCAAAGGCTGGGTTGCCCGGAATTTACGGAAGAATTTTGGGTGTCTCCTCGTTATATCATAAAAAATAAATAAAAATAATAATAATAATAAAATGTTTGGGCAGCTGCAGGGTTTGGGCAGCAGCATATGAGGTTTCCCTAGTTAGAGGGAGTTGTTTTCGTTGGCAAGTTTATTCTCGTTTTCCAAAAAAAAAAGGGAATAATAATAATAAATAAATTTGGGGCCTTTTGGTTTGGGGAGCTGGTCAGCCTTTCCAAGTCCGTCAAAGGGGGAATGTGGGTTTATGAGATTAGGTGCAAGAAGGAGGGGGTGTCGTTGGTGTTACTGATATACAAGATGGAGCAGGTAGGCAGGGGTCAGTTGGTGCGGGCTTGGCTCCGCCTGGCTAGCAGTGGTGTCCGGAGGGGGGCCGTGACGGGGGTTTTTATTTGGGAGGTGCGTCCCGGGGCAGTCGGGTCCTTCTTAATGCACACGGACGGGTCCCCCTTTGTTGTTCAGGTTTCACAGGGTTTCAGTTTCCAGGAAGTGATGCCGGGTTGGGGCTTGGATGAGAGGGCAGGTTCTTCTCGTTTCTTTCAGGGTTGGGGCTGCGACCGAGGCGGCTAAGGTGGGATGGATGCTGAGGCGGTTAAGCGCTTTGGTAGGTGGGAGTCTTGTAGATTTGTGCTATACATTCGCCCCCATCAGCTGGCGGGATTCGAATAGTGGTGGGCTGGGTGGAGAGAGTGTATGGGGCTGTGATGATTTTGGGCTTGCTGAGGTCTTGGTGGCTTGTTTCTTTCTCTTCTTGCAGGTTCGGTACAGGCCCTGGCCTGGATACTGGGCCATTCGATCGTGTTTAAAAATACATCAAAAAAAAAAGGGGTAATGAGGGGCGGATGTGGGGCCAGAGGGTCAGCAGGTGGGGTTTCCAAGCCAGGAGGTTTGTGCTAGATGGCTGGGAGTTCCGGGAATGCTATGGAGTGGAGGGGCTCCAGAGGTACAGCTTTGCACGTCTGTATAGGCCGCCTGACGTTTTGGTCCTGCACGTAGGTGGTAATGATTTAGGGGTAAGGTCGATGGCATTCCCGGACATGGTCATTGGGTGGTTGGACATTGTCACTCAGACCGCATGGAATGGGGCTTGGTCTTTAGAGGGTATCTACAGGGCCCGTACGAAGCTTAATTGGGAAGTGAGTAGATTTGTAGTGAGGAATGGAGGGTTGGTGGTAAGGCACATGGAGTTGGTGGTGGATGTCTGGAGGTACCTGCGGGGCAATGGTGTGCACCTCACTGCTGTGGGGTGTAACTTATGGGCATTGGGAATGCAATATGGCATACAGTGAGCTCTGGGGTGTGGGGGGCCCCCAAGGGTAAGGTTTTCCCCTTGGGTGCTGTGGCGGGTGTTGGTCTTTGCAGATGAAGGAAGATACCTTGGAAGGAATGAGTTCAGGACCTATCGTTGGTATGGGTCCTGATGGTTGGATTTCAGCTAACGGAGGTTTAGCTAAAATGTGTTGGTAACGGGTGCACTGCGGTCCGTGGTTGTCTCTGAGCCAGCCGGTCGGCTTGAGGCCTATAAGCATATGAGAGGTACCGCAGTGCAATATTTTATCAGATGGTTATGGAGGTTCCCGCAAAAGACCAACGCTAGGATTTTGATATTATTTTGGAAATATATTTATTTAATAAATAAGGCTGCTACGGCCTATGTTTTACTCCAATTTCGGTGTGGTCTCGTTAATTTAGGATTATGGGTAAGAAGTTGGAGCAAACAGGGGGTAAGCAGTAAGTACATCTGTTATATCTTAGTCAAGGACATTTAGTCATTTTTTTTTTTTTACCTGTCACGAAAGTTGTTGAGCGCGCGCGGGGGGGGGGGGGGGTGTGTGCAACTGCGCGGGATGCCCATTATTTTCTGCTTCCACCACTTTCAACTTCATGGACAACATGTTCACACTTGCTGCCTAATATATCCCACCAATTTCCAGATGTCATTGTAACCAGATATCCCCTTTACCTGTCAGTGGTCATAATGTTATGGCTGGTCGGTGTATATACTAGGGTGACCACATTTCCAAACTACCGTTCAGGGACACCCCCCCTTCCCAAAAATCAGCTTGTGCTGTAACGAATCACAGCACAGTGATTGGACACAGGAGGCGGGATTTATGATTTCTCCAATCACAAGCAGTGGGCAGGGTTGTGCTCCTCCAGGCATTCCCGGCCAGGGTAAGTACTGCCAGTGAGTAAAGCAGTGATGTGGCAGACTTTTTTGGGTGCATCAGATTGGCCCGGGGGGTGGCTGTGTCAGTTTCATTGTATTGTCCTGGAATGAAGGTGCCCGGGACAGACCTGCAAAATGCGGGACTGTCCCGGGCAATCCGGGACACGTGGTCACCCTAGTATATACACCTCTACATGTGGAGACACGATAATAAAAACTAAGAAAATATAAATTCTGACTTTTTTATGGCAGAATTTCCACTTCATCTGTATCTAAACCCAAGAACACAAATGTAATGTATTGCAGCTCAGAAGTGGTGCTTCATTCGTTTTTTTTTCTTATTTTCAGGATGTTCCCTGGTGATCCTCCCAGTAACACACTTCCTGCTCCTGCTCTAGGGTGACAAAGCTCACTTACCTCTACGGAGATTCGGCGCTGTCACTATAGGAAAAGAAATGCGTTAGGACTACAGAGCACCTACCTGTCCCCTCAGGTCCATAACATGGACTGTAGTCCTGTCATGGAGTCCTGTAGCCCTCACAGATAGCTGGTAACAAATGCTAACTCATATCCGTACAGCACAGATCAGCTGACTAGATTTTTGTCAGGGTCAACAGGACCTTTGTTGCCCTTAATGAACATATAGAACAAAACGGTATATTTAAAGCTCCAGGAATTATCTGTATTGCATATAGACATGTTCGATTCGTTTCGTTCCAAATGAAAATTCAGACGAATTTCCGATATTCGGAAATTCGGATGTATCCGAATTTCCGGATTAGAATGGTACCGAATTTAAACAAATCCGAAATAACGAAAAAAAAAATTGGGACGAAATTTGAATTCGTATCGTTTTCGAATACTTTTCCAATTTCCAAAGAGAATAGAATAGAATAGAAAATAAAGGAAAAGAATAGAAATTATTTATTTTCTATTCTATTTTATTATTTTTGGAAATTGGAAAACTTTTCGAATTCAAAAACTTTTCCAATTCGAAAACTTTTCGATTATCGAAAACTTTTCAAATCGATTCGAAAACTAAAAAACGAAACAAATAAAAAAAACGAATTAAACAAATTTAACCAAACAAATTTATGTAAATAAATGTCTACATGTCTAATTGCATACCAACTTTGGTCCAGCTTGGTCCAATATATTTCTTGTTCATACATCACGGGACACAGAGCAGCATAGTCATTACTATGTGGGTTATATAGAATTACCTTCAGGTGCTGGCACTGGCAACTTCCAAACAGGAAGTACCCTCCCCTATATAAGCCCCTCCCATCCGGGAGTACCTCAGTTTTTTGCCAGTGTCTAAGGTGTTGGCCAAGGTTAACATGTATTCATCTGGGCTTGTGTACAGGTTCTCTGGGCCTTAGCAAGCTATTCCGGATCCGACCAAAAAAGCTTCATAGCTAAACGGTCGGTACCCGGGCCTTGCAGAGAAGAGCAGGGTTTTGCCTGTAATGCCTCTCTTAGGAGGGCTGGACCCTGGGATCCAGAGCTCTGGTCATACCCAAAACCAAGAGGCTATCTGTGCAGGGTGCTATACAGGTCCAGGGGAGTGGAATCCTTGGGAACCCGGTCCCTGAAGGTCTAGTACAATGCCTGCCGTGAGAGGTGAAGTTTGGGCTTCTGTGGACCAAACAAAGTCCTGCGGCGGGGAAAAGGTAAGTGGGGGCCCCTCAGGAACTTGGTTCTATTGAGGGGACCCCCAAGCCTAATATGTCTTTCTGCCTGTTACCTAAAGGGTATTCCCGCTAATAGCTGTATATGCCTAAGAAATCCTAGAAATGTTTTTTCATAAGGGAAGTTTTAAAAAAACTGTAAACCTGGAAATGTTTTTCATAAAGGTGGTTTTAAAAAAAAAAAAAAAAAAGACAAAAGTGCGGTACCTGTGTTTGTCCACTAGAGGCCGCTGTGGAACGTCTTTTTTCTTGGGACTATTCCTTCCATGGTGAAAGTCCAGGCAGATGAGTGAGCTCTCTATCAGGGAAGCTGCATTCCTCTGTCATGCTGCCAAGTAGTTTCCTTCCATCCCCGAGTCCTGATGAAACAGGGACCCTGGCTCCTCTCCCTACATGGCGCCAAGAGCGCACACGTGCACGCGCGCGCGCACACATGCTTTCTTTTTATAAGGTTTAGCTTCAAAAAAGGGGGCGGAGCCTGGCGGATGACGCGCTCTGTGCGCCCAGCGCTTCTGCGCATGTGCGGGCGTCCCAGCAAGATAAAAGGACTCAGTCCACGCTGCTTGCTATGGACACAGAGCATGAAAAGGAGCTGGTAGCATGGTATAGGGGCTTACAGCGGGCGGTTGATACAGGCATCCCCAGAAAGACGCATTAGTAGACACCCACTGATGTACATAGCAGCAAATTGCATTAGACTATTTCAGTAAGGGGTGTATTGCGGCTGGAATACCTCAGCTTTGAACTAAGGAATATGCCGCCTAAAAAACTCTGAGATATACCTCTCAGGAAGTGTAGGGGGTCTCCATCGGGCTCTGAGGATCTGGAGCAGTCATCTGCACCCTCCTCCCCTGAGAAATCAGAGGTTAATACCCATAAGGAACTCCCGGGAGTGCCAGGTACTGCGGCTGTCCTCAGTCCACCTGCTCCTGCATATATAACAGAGGAGGTTTTTGCCTCAACTCTGGAGGGATTGGAGCAGAGATTGGCTGCATTGATCGCTTCTTCTCTACAGGAAAGAAAGCGCGCCAGATCTCCATCCCCTCCATTAGAGTGCCTGTTGGCAGAGCAACAGTCCCAGGAAGGGACCGACCTACCTGAAGGGGATCAGGAGGAGGTTAACTCTGTTTTTGAGGAATCAACAGTAGATGAACCATTTTCAGCATCACAGACTGAAAGATTGTGGGTCCAGACCCTAACTGACATGGTTCGATCTGCATTTAAAATGCCTCTTGTTGAACCATCAACTACTGCTGTCTCCTCATTGGGGTCGCTAAAAGCTCCCCAGGTTAATTGCTCCTTTCCAATACATCCATTATTGGAAGGACTTATATACCAGGACTGGGAACATCCTGATAAACTATTTGTTCCGCCTAAAAGGTTTCCGGTGATCTATCCCATGGAGGAAAAGTTCACCCAGAGATGGAATGTTCCTACGGTGGATGCAGTCATCTCTTCTGTGAACAAATCACTGACATGTCCAGTAGATAATGTTCAAATGTTCAAAGATCCAGTGGATAAAAAATTGGAATCTTTATTAAAATCTGCTTTTTCCACAGCAGGGGCTGTTACACAGCCAGCAGTGGCAGCTATTGGAGTCTGCCAAGCTTTAAAGGATCAAATGAAAATGGTCCTGAGTAGTGATGAGCCGAACACCCCCGGGTTCGGTTCGCACCAGAACCCGCGAACGGACCGAAAGTTCGTACGAACATTAGAACCCTATTAAATACAATGGATGCGAACGTTCGAATTCTAAAGTGCTAATTATAACAACTATTATGCATGTTATTGTCCGAAACAGAGTTTGGGAACCCGGGTTCTGCACCAGGGGACATGTATCAATGCAAAAAGAAGTTTTAAAAACGGTCGTTTTTCGGGAGCAGTCATTTTAATGATGCATAAAGTGAAAAAAAAAAGTCAAATATTCCTTTAAATATCGTACCTGGGGGGTGTCTAAAGTATGCCTGTGAAGTGCCACGTGTTTCCCGTGTTTAGAACTGTCCCTGCACAAAATGACACTTCTAAAGGAAAAAAAAGCCATTTAAAACTGCTTGCGGCTTTAATGTAATGTCTGGTCCCGGTAATATGGATGAAAATCTTTAAGAAAAATGGCATAGCTACCCCATGACCCCCCCCCCCTACCCCAGCCCATTACCAGCCCCTTTGGGTCTTGTATGGATATTAAGGGGAACCCCGCACATAAAATAAAAAAGGCCCTATATACTCTGAACAGCCGTATACAGGCGGTGCATACAAGACAGGGACTGTAGGTTTGTTCTTATGTAGAATCTGTTTGTAATTTTGAACAGGTACATTGTTGAAGTGTAGCTCCAGGCAAAAAATCTATTTTTAAACTTTTTGGAAAACATAGGTAAGGGTTATCACCCCTGTAACATTTGTTTTGCTGTCTGTGCCCCTGTTCAGAACATTTCACCTCACTTTCCGTCCCAATGACAACTGTTTTTGAAATGTGGTGTTTTTCTTGAAACAAGGATTGCTGATAAAGCATCAGTACAGAGGAGACACCTTTCTCCCATATTTATTCTTACAGGAGAGAATTTTCCTTCCTAGTGGTAGATTTCCTCTCACTTCCTGTTGTCTTCTTGCGTTTGCAAGTAGGAGTCGTTTGTAAGTTGGATGTTTGAAAGTAGGGACCTGCCGTATATACTCTGCAGAAATAGGCCCCTTAGTTGTTGGTGTTGGCACAACACTGTAAGCACTCACAGTTACTCTTGGTTGGTGCTGGAACGCCCTGCTGTCAACTATTATATCAGGAATTTTAATTACATATAATTGTTGAACAGTGGTAGTAAAAATTGGGCCTTTGATGGTGGTGCTGGTGCCACAACACTGTAAGCCCTGACAGTTACTCTTGGTGGGTGCAGCAATGGGCCCTGCTGTGAATTATTAGATCAAGAATTGTAATTGCATGCCCCTGTTGAACAGGGGCTGAAAAATTGGGCCTTTCGTGGTGGTGGTGGTGGTGGTGGTGTTGCCACAACACTGTAAGCCCTCAGAGTTACTCTTGGTGGGTGCAGGAATGGGCCCTGCTGTGAATTATTAGATCAAGAATTGTAATTGCATGCCCCTGTTGAACAGGGGCTGAAAAATTGGGCCTTTCGTGGTGGTGGTGGTGGTGGTGGTGTTGCCACAACACTGTAAGCCCTCAGAGTTACTCTTGGTGGGTGCAGCAATGGGCCCTGCTGTGAATTATTAGATCAAGAATTGTAATTGCATGCCCCTGTTGAACAGAGGCTGAAAAATTGGGCCTTTCGTGGTGGTGGTGGTGGTGGTGGTGTTTCCACAACACTGTAAGCCCTCAGAGTTACTCTTGGTGGGTGCAGGAATGGGCCCTGCTGTGAATTATTAGATCAAGAATTGTAATTACATGCCCCTTTTGAACAGGGGCTGAAAAATTGGGCCTTTCGTGGTGGTGGTGGTGGTGGCGTTGCCACAACACTGTAAGCCCTCAGAGTTACTCTTGGTGGGTGCAGCAATGGGCCCTGCTGTGAATTATTAGATCAAGAATTGTAATTGCATGCCCCTGTTGAACAGGGGCTGAAAAATTGGGCCTTAGGCACTGGTGGCACAACACTACAACCCCTCACAGATACTGTACTTGGAGCACAGCAATGAGCCCTGTTGCAAAGTATTGCTTCAAAAATTGTAATGACACGCCCCTGTTAAACAGGGGCTGAAAAATTGGGCCTTAGCCACTGGTGGCGGCACCCATAAACAAAAATGATCTTCCAAGCTATCATCATCAATCGTATCATTGAGGACTCGGAGGAGGAGGATAGCCAGTCAACATAACAGCACAGGCACTCAGCATCAGCATCAGTCTTGAAGGGATGTAACATGTTAAAATCAATTAGTCTGTTATATCAGCATCAGGTGTGTGGTAGCTGGTGGTGATCCAAGACTGGTTCATCTTGATGAAAGTCAGTCGATCAACCGAGTCGGTGGACAGGCGCACCCTGTGATCCGTGACAAATCCTCCAGCAGCACTGAATGTGCGTTCCGAAAGAACGCTGGATGCAGGACAGGCCAGTATCTCAATTGCATACTGTGCAAGCTCTGGCCAGTGATCCATCCTCAAGACCCAGTAAGCCAGAGGATTTTCGGTGGGGAAGGTGTCCAAGTCTGACCTTGCCCCTAGATATTCCTGCACCATGTTTATCAGACGCTGGCGATGGTTGCTGGAACCGATCATACTTTGGGGCTGCGGACTAAAGAATTGTCTGAACGCATCGGTCAGACGGCCACCTTCCCCACCGCTCCTTCTTTGACTGGCCGAAGCCTCAGCAACTCGTTGTCCAGGACCAGGAGTTTGTAACCTCCCAGTCTCTGGGAACGCGTTGCACAGACCTTTCTGCAAGGCCTCCCGGAGTTGTCTCATCCTCTGCTCCCTCTGCGACGGTAACATAAGGTCCGCAACCTTACCCTTGTACCGTGGATCAAGGAGAGTGGCCAGCCAGTAATGGTCCCTCTCCTTGATCCGAAGAATACGAGGATCCTTCCGCAGACTTTGCAGGATCAGGGAGGCCATGCAGCGTAGGTTTGCTGAGGCATTCGCTCCGGAGTCCTCTGGGTCACTAAGGACGACATGATCCGCAGCCACCTCCTCCCAGCCACGTACAAGTCCACTGGTTTCTTGGGACTGTAAATCATCCCTAAAAGACTGCTGCTGATGATGCTGAGTGCCAGCCTCCACCTCCATGCTGACACAATCCTCCTCCTCCTCCTCCTCCTCCTCTTCCTGTGCGATGGGTGGGACAGAAGGAACACTGTCTGGGTAAAGGGGGCCTTGAGAGGCAAGGAAGTCCTCCTCTTCCTGCCTCTGTTCTGCCTCAAGTGCCCTGTCCATTATTCCACGCAGCGTGTGCTCCAACAGGTGGACAAGAGGTACAGTGTCACTGATGCATGCACTGTCACTGCTCACCATCCTCGTGGCCTCCTCAAATGGTGCCAGGACAGTGCATGCATCCCTGATCATGCCCCACTGGCGTGGAGAAAAAAAACCAAGCTCCCCTGACCCTGTCCTGGTGCCGTAGTCGCACAGGTACTCATTGATGGCCCTCTGCTGCGTGTGCAGCCGCTGCAGCATGGCCAACGTTGAGTTCCACCTGGTGGGCATGTCACATATAAGGCGGTTCTTGGGCAGGTTCAACTCCTTTTGCAGCTCAGCCAGGCGAGCACTGGCATTATAAGATCTGCGGAAATGCACACAGACTTTCCTGGCCTGCCTCAGGACATCCTGTAAGCCCGGGTACCTGCCCAAGAACCGCTGCACCACCAGGTTAAGGACGTGAGCCACACAGGGCACATGGGTCAGTTGTCCCTGTCGGAGGGCGGAGAGGAGGTTGGTGCCATTGTCGCAAACCACCATTCCTGGCTTAAGCTGGCGTGGCGTCAACCACCTCTCGGCCTGGCCCTGCAGAGCAGACAGGACCTCTGCCCCAGTGTGGCTTCTGTCCCCCAAACACACCAGCGCAAGCACGGCATGGCATCTTTTTGCCTGCGTACTTGCGTAGCCCCTTGAACGCCTACGGAGCACCGCTGGTTCCGAGGACAAACCACAGGAAGAGGCCATGGAGGAAGAAGAAGAGGAGGGGGTGGAGGAGAGAGGTGTGTCACAACCAGTAGTAGCATTTTGGAGGCGTGGCGGTGGAACAACCTCCAACGCTACTGCACCTTGTCCTGCATCCTTCCCAGCTGCCAAAAGAGTGACCCAATGGGCCGTGAAAGAAAGGTAACGTCCCTGTCCATGCCTGCTGGACCATGAGTCAGCGGTAATATGCACCTTACCGCTGACCGCCCTGTCCAGCGAGGCCAAGACATTGCCTTCCACATGCCGGTAGAGAGCCGGAATAGCCTTCCGTGAGAAAAAGTGGCGTTTGGGAACCTGCCACTGAGGAACCGCACATTGCACAAACTCACGGAAGGGGGACGAGTCTACCAACTGAAAAGGCAGCAGTTGAAGCGCTAGCAATTTAGCCAAGCTAGCATTCAACCGCTGGGCATGTGGATGGCTGGGAGTGAACTTCTTTCGACGGTCCAGCAGCTGGGGCAGGGAAATTTGCCTGCTAGAATCGGACGTCGGTGTACTGCTAGCAGAGTGGCCGCAAGTACTTGGCTGTGACACACCTAATTCTACACCTTCATTCCTCTCAGTGCATGTTTCAGAGAGGACTGAAGTTATAGTGGGGTTGGAGATCCCAGCTGATGCGGTGCAAGGAGAGGTCCGCTTTGTTCTTTGGTGTGGGTCTTTGAGGTAGGCTTGCCAACGAGCTGCATGGCAGGTCAACATATGTCTGGTCAGGCATGTGGTACCCAAGCGGCTGATCTTTTGGCCACGCGATATACGCTTGAGACATATGTTGCAAACAGCAGCTGTGCGATCTGATGCACTAGCCTCAAAAAAGGCCCACACCAAAGAACTTTTTGAATGACGGGCAGAGGCAGCGCCCTGCACAGGCGGAGCTCTGCGGTGTGATTCCGTCGGTGTACTGCCCTTACGCTGGCCACCAAAGGGCATCCTGCCTCGTTGGAGATGTGCCTCCTCCTCATCCTCCTCCTCCTCCTCTCTCCTATTAGGCACCCACGTGGAGTCAGTGACCTCATCATCACCTCCCTCCTCATCACTGGAGCCAATCTGGCAGTATGCTGCAGCTGCTGGAACATGACTGCCAGATTGGTGTCCTTCTTGAGCATCCCCTCTGTCTGCTCTCACGCTACTGCCTTCCTCTAGCTGGGTTTCATCATCAGACCCTTCGAAACGCTGGGCATCCTCCTGGAGCATGTACCCAACACTGTGCTCAAACAGTTCGGGGGACTCCTCAGGAGGAGGACATGGTGGGTCTAGGGAAGGAGTGACTGATGATGAGTCTGACATTGATACCAGGGAAGAGGACGCTTTGGCAGCTGCTTTTCCAGTACCCTGAGCCTGGGTGAGAGAGGATGAGGAGGAGGAGGAGGGCTTGGTCATCCACTCTACCAAGTCTTCGGCATGATGTGGCTCAACATGTCCAGCTGCCGAAAAGAAGGACAAGCGTGTCCCATGGCCATGTGCTGATGACAATGCACCGCGTCCACGACCAGCACTGTTGCCCCCAGACACAGAGCCTGCTTGCCCTCTTTTATTGCCTCCTGACTGTCTGCCTCTCCTTGTTTGCCTTCCAGACATTCTAATAGATGGCCTGCAGGGAGATGGGAAAAAAGCAATAAGGGCTACCTTCAGGTGTCCTTCTCTGTCCCTTTACTTAAGGATTTCTAAATATGGTTGAGGATGATTGCTTTTGCACAGAATAGCACAACGACAATTTCCCTGACTGTCCAAAAAAACAAGGATTTCAAAGATGGTTGATGAGGAATGCTTTAGCACACTATAGCACAAGGAGAATTCCCTCACTGTCCTTCCCTGTCCCTAGAAACAAGGATTCGCACAGTAAAAGACACTGACACTCTCCCTACCTATAGTTTTCTGTCCCTAGAAAAAATGTTTTTTTAAAGCACACTATAGCACAAGGAGAATTTCCCTCACTTTCCTTCTTTGTCCCTAGAAACAAGGATTATCACAGTGAAAGAAACTGACACTCTTCCTACCTATAGTTTTCTGTCCCTAGAAAAAATGTTTTTTTAAAGCACACTATAGCACAAGGAGAATTTCCCTCACTTTCCTTCTTTGTCCCTAGAAACAAGGATTATCACAGTGAAAGAAACTGACACTCTTCCTACCTATAGTTTTCTGTCCCTAGAAAAAATGTTTTTTTAAAGCACACTATAGCACAAGGAGAATTCCCTCACTGTCCTTCCCTGTCCCTAGAAACAAGGATTCGCACAGTAAAACACACTGACACTCTCCCTACCTATAGTTTTCTGTCCCTAGAAAAAATGTTTTTTTAAAGCACACTATAGCACAAGGAGAATTCCCTCACTGTCCTTCTTTGTCCCTAGAAACAAGGATTATCACAGTGAAAGAAACTGACACTCTTCCTTCCTATAGTTTTCTGTCCCTAGAAAAAATGTTTTTTTAAAGCACACTATAGCACAAGGAGAATTCCCTCACTGTCCTTCCCTGTCCCTAGAAACAAGGATTCGCACAGTAAAACACACTGACACTCTCCCTACCTATATTTTTCTGTCCCTAGAAAAAATGTTTTTTTAAAGCACACTATAGCACAAGGAGAATTCCCTCACTGTCCTTCCCTGTCCCTAGAAACAAGGATTCGCACAGTAAAAGACACTGACACTCTCCCTACTGTGAGGGGGTTAGCTCGGCAGCGGGTGTGTGTGACCCCCGGGATGGGCTCCCCACACAAAAACAGGCCCAGCAAACGGAGGTTGTGGTTTTCAAAATCAAAAAGGTGCGGTTTATTTTCTATTTACAGTGACAAAACACAGCAAAGCAAAAGAAACATAAATAAAATAAATCCTGGTCAACTTGACCTCTGAGTAAACATACAGGTTTCCTAACTAACAACTGGGATCAGCCTAGTGCTGTCCTAGTCCCTAAGTCCCTGGTTTTAAATGTCCAAGCAAATAGCCACACAGGCTTTGTCTCACCGCACAGGGGTTCACTCTCCCTAGACAGTCCACACAGGTCTGGTTCCAGGCATGAGCAAACACCTAATGAATCTGGGAGTTCTTATAGAGGCCTAAATGAGCTGACAAGCTTCAGCTGGTCTCATCAACTCCCTGTCTGCACGACGCCCCACACTCTCCCTAGAGGTATGAGTCATCCATGAGCCCACTAGCCTCAGCTGGGCTTATACAACTCTCCACCTAGTTGTATAAGTCGGCGTAAAGCCTGAATCTGGGCGAAATATATCTACCCCCCTGGATGCAACCAGGTGACTTTACCTTCCTGCTGTCACATACCCCCCCCTCTTGTTTTAACCTCGGGGTTGGAACACCAGCAATCAGGCATTCATGTACTCGAGACAAAGCATCCACATTCCCCATTTGAACGCCAGGGCGATGCTTTACTGTGAAGTTGAATTCCTGGAGGGCCAGGAACCACCTATTCACTCTTCTATTTGTTTCCTTGTTTTGAGCCATCCACTTTAACGGAGCGTGATCCGTAACCATGTCAAAGTGCCTACCTAGCAGGTAGTACCGAAGGGAATCTAGAGCCCACTTTACCGCTAAACACTCCTTTTCAACGGTGGCGTAATTTACCTCATGGGACTTCAACTTCCTGCTGAGGTAAATGACTGGGTGCTCTTCCCCGTTCCAGACCTGGGACAATACTGCTCCTAACCCCACATCTGACGCATCACTTTGTACGACAAAGTCTTTAGAGAAGTCGGGTGAGTACAACACTGGCTGGCTGCATAAGGCTTGTTTCAAGAATTGGAATGCTGCCTCAGCCTCGGGGGTCCATTTAATCATGACCGACCCTTTCCCCTTCGTCAGGTTGGTTAGGGGCACAGCCTTAGAAGCAAAGTGGGGAATGAATCGCCGATAATACCCAGCGATTCCCAGAAAGGCTCGTACCTGCTTCTTGCTGTTGGGACGTGGCCAACTCTGGATGGCCTCGACTTTGTTGAGTTGGGGTTTTATTACTCCCCTCCCAATGGTGTACCCAAGATATTTGGCCTCCTCCTGCCCAATGGTACACTTCTTGGGGTTAGCCGTAAACCCCGCTTCCCGAACAGAGTCCAGGACTGCTTGCACTTTTGGCAGATGTGAGGCCCAATCTGTGCTATGGACAATTACGTCATCCAGGTAAGCCGCAGCATACTTCCGATGGGGCCTCAGCATCTGGTCCATTTTCCGCTGGAATGTGGCCGGCGCATTCTGTAACCCGAACGGCATTCTTTTATATTGGAACGCCCCGTCTGGGGTTACAAATGCGGTTTTCTCTTTGGCCGACTTGGCCAGGGGGATTTGCCAATACCCTTTTGTGAGGTCAAGAGTCGTCATGTATCGGGCTGTTCCCAGCCGGTCGATCAACTCATCTATACGTGGCATGGGGTAGGTGTCAAATTTTGTAACTTTGTTCAACTGACGAAAATCGTTACAAAATCGCCAGCTCCCATCCGGTTTAGGCACCAACACAATGGGACTAGACCAATCACTTTGGGACTCCTCTATCACCCCTAAGTTCAGCATTTTCTGTACTTCCTCCCGTATTGCCTCCCGTCGGGCCTCTGGGATCCGATAGGGTTTTAACTTCACCCTTTCACCGGGCGGGGTAATGATGTCATGCTCTACCCCAGATGTTTGTCCCGGCAGCTCAGAGAATACCTCCTTGTTGCGAAGCACAAACTCCTTAACCTCCTGTTGTTGGGGTTGTGACAAGGTGGCTGCTATTCCAACCTCAGGAATCACGCAACCAGTTTGAGCTGGTGACCAAGTGTCTGCGACTAGGGACTCTCTATCCCTCCAGGCTTTCAACAGATTAACGTGATAGATCTGTTCGGGCTTTCGCCTTCCTGGTTGTCTGACCTTGTAATTCACTTCGCTCACTTTTTCCATTATCTCATAGGGGCCTTGCCATTTGGCAAGGAATTTACTTTCAACCGTAGGGACAAGTACCAGTATCCTATCCCCTGGGGAAAAGGTACGGGTCTTGGCTCCACGGTTGTACACTCTCTGCTGTGCTAACTGCGCTTGGGCCAAATGTTCCTTCACGATGGGCATTACCTGTGCAATTCGGTCTTGCATCAGGGCGACAGGCTCAATCACACTCCTGTGGGGAGAACTCTCACTTTCCCAAGTTTCCTTGGCAATATCCAACAGCCCTCTTGGGTGTCTCCCATACAGTAACTCAAAGGGGGAGAATCCCGTAGAGGATTGGGGCACCTCCCTAATAGCAAACATCAGATAAGGAAGTAGACAGTCCCAATCCTTTCCATCTCTATCCACCACTTTCTTCAACATTTGTTTTAGGGTTTTGTTGAATCTTTCAACCAGCCCATCGGTTTGGGGGTGATACACAGATGTACGTAATTGCGTCACTTTGAACAATTTACACAGCTCCTTCATAACCCGGGACATAAAGGGTGTACCTTGGTCCGTAAGCAGTTCTTTACAAATACCCACCCGGCTAAACACAAGAGATAGCTCTTTGGCTATGGTTTTGGCCGAGGTATTTCGGAGAGGGATCGCTTCTGGATAACGGGTGGCATAGTCCATTATAACTAATATGTACTGGTGCCCCCTAGCGGACTTGATTATAGGCCCTACCAAATCCATGGCGATCCTCTCAAACGGGACCTCAATGATGGGTAGAGGGACCAGCGGGCTACGGAAATGTGGCATCGGGGCCGACCTCTGACACACAGGGCAGGAGGAACAATAATTTTCTATGTCCTTCATCACCCCCGGCCAATAGAATCTCTGTAATACCCTCTCTCGGGTTTTCTCTGTCCCCAGATGACCTCCAAGAATGTGCCCATGGGCCAACTCCAACACCAACTTCCTGTAAGGTTTGGGCACCACAAGCTGCTCAACGGTTTCTTCTGCCCTTTTTGCCACCCGATACAGTAGGTCCTTCTCTACGCTGAAGTATGGGTAAGTGCAGGTATTATCTGGGTTCACTAACTCGCCATCTATTTTCACTACGTTTTCCCGTGCCTTTATTAGGGCGGGGTCTTTCAACTGTTCTGTGGCAAAGTTTTCCCTGTGAACCTCAAGATCAGAAAACTCCACAGACGGTAGGTTTTCGTCTGAGGAGGTGGGCTCCTCTCCAGTTTCTTGAGTCTCCCCTGCCAATACTGATAAGGGAAATTCCGGAGAGTCCTCACCACTCTCAGGGGAGTTCTGGCTATCACATTCCTGGTACATAGGGGCACCAGTGGGGGGCTCAGGATCATCCCACAGTTCCCAGAACTTCGGAAAATCCCTTCCCACAATGGCGTCATGCGGTAACTGAGATACTAAGCCCACTGGATGAGAGAGGGTACCTTTGGGGGTCTCGAAACACACTGTAGTCACTGGATACTCTCGGGTGTCCCCATGCACACAAATAACAGCTACCTTGCTATTCCCAAAGACCTCTGTTTTAACTAACTCAGCCTTTATCAGGGTCACAAGGCTACCTGAATCCAGCAATACCACAACATTTCTACCATTAACACACATTTTGCATAAATGTTTCTCAGTTCCTCGAATGGCAGTGCATGCGACTGTCGCACACAGCGACTGACGTCTGCCCGTCAGAAAGTCACACTGCATGGGTTCCTCCACAACCGGGCAATTGGCTGCAATATGTCCCGCTTGCCGGCAGCGGTAGCAAACGATCCTTCTTGCCGCCTCTTGAGCCGCTGATTTCCCAGGCTGTTCTCGCCAAACTTGGGGTAGAGCTCCCACCCTCTCACTCTCTCCACCCTCACCCCTTGGAATCCTCTTATCCGCCCCTGGGGATGGTCTGGTCTTAGGGTGGAAAGTCCGAGTGTCTCTGGAAGAGGCCGTCAGGTTCTCTGTAGCCAAGTATTTCTCCACACGATCCACAAGACCATCGGCCGTCTCTGGGTCTCCATGGCTTACCCACTTTTGGATGGCAGTAGGAAGAGCTCTCAAAAACCGATCCATTACAACACGTTCCACAATCTTTGGTGCGGACAAAGTCTCTGGCTGTAGCCACTTTCTGCTCAGGTGAATGAGATCATACATTTGAGACCTGGGGGGTTTTCCAAGCTGGAAAGTCCAGTTATGCACACGCTGAGCCCGGACAGCCTGGGTGACACCCAGCCTTGCCAAAATTTCAGCTTTTAGCATCACATAGTCTTTTGCTTGGTTAGGCTCTAGGTCATAGTAAGCTTTCTGCGATTCACCAGTTAACAGAGGAGCCACCAGTCCAGCCCACTGCTCCTCAGGCCACTTTTCTCTTTCAGCGGTCCTTTCAAATGTGGTCAAAAATACCTCTGGATCATCCTCTCCAGTCATTTTTGTCAATAAACGACTCACCCCAAAGGACGCGGTATTAGTGGGACGGCTTTCCTCACTGGTCTGCGGACGTTGCTGCATTACTGCTTCCATTTGTTGTAGTCTCTGCTCTTGCTTCTGTAACAGGTCTATGAAGCAGGCCTCAGATTGCTGCTGGGCTTGTTGCTGAGCTTCCAGACTCTGTTGGTGAGCTTGCTGCTGGGCTGCAAGGCTCTGTTGATGAGCTTGCTGCTGGGCTGCAAGGCTCCTTTGCAAACCTGCATTTGTCTGCTGTTGATTGGCATTTGCTAGAGCCAGCTGTTTCAGTATCTCCTCCATGCTGGCTTAAAAAAAACTGCCCGCATTCTCCACCAACTGTGAGGGGGTTAGCTCGGCAGCGGGTGTGTGTGACCCCCGAGATGGGCTCCCCACACAAAAACAGGCCCAGCAAACGGAGGTTGTGGTTTTCAGAATCAAAAAGGTGCGGTTTATTTTCTATTTACAGTGACAAAACACAGCAAAGCAAAAGAAACATAAATAAAATAAATCCTGGTCAACTTGACCTCTGAGTAAACATACAGGTTTCCTAACTAACAACTGGGATCAGCCTAGTGCTGTCCTAGTCCCTAAGTCCCTGGTTTTAAATGTCCAAGCAAATAGCCACACAGGCTTTGTCTCACCGCACAGGGGTTCACTCTCCCTAGACAGTCCACACAGGTCTGGTTCCAGGCATGAGCAAACACCTAATGAATCTGGGAGTTCTTATAGAGGCCTAAATGAGCTGACAAGCTTCAGCTGGTCTCATCAACTCCCTGTCTGCACGACGCCCCACACTCTCCCTAGAGGTATGAGTCATCCATGAGCCCACTAGCCTCAGCTGGGCTTATACAACTCTCCACCTAGTTGTATAAGTCGGCGTAAAGCCTGAATCTGGGCGAAATATATCTACCCCCCTGGATGCAACCAGGTGACTTTACCTTCCTGCTGTCACACTACCTATAGTTTTCTGTCCCTAGAAAAAATGTTTTTTTAAAGCACACTATAGCACAAGGAGAATTTCACTCACTTTCCTTCTTTGTCCCTAGAAACAAGGATTCGCACAGTAAAAGACACTGACACTCTCCCTACCTATAGTTTTCTGTCCCTAGAAAAAATGTTTTTTTAAAGCACACTATAGCACAAGGAGAATTTCCCTCACTGTCCTTCCCTGTCCCTAGAAACAAGGATTATCACAGTGAAAGAAACTGACACTCTTCCTTCCTATAGTTTTCTGTCCCTAGAAAAAATGTTTTTTTAAAGCACACTATAGCACAAGGAGAATTCCCTCACTGTCCTTCCCTGTCCCTAGAAACAAGGATTCGCACAGTAAAACACACTGACACTCTCCCTACCTATAGTTTTCTGTCCCTAGAAAAAATGTTTTTTTAAAGCACACTATAGCACAAGGAGAATTTCCCTCACTTTCCTTCTTTGTCCCTAGAAACAAGGATTATCACAGTGAAAGAAACTGACACTCTTCCTTCCTATAGTTTTCTGTCCCTAGAAAAAATGTTTTTTTAAAGCACACTATAGCACAAGGAGAATTTCCCTCACTTTCCTTCTTTGTCCCTAGAAACAAGGATTATCACAGTGAAAGAAACTGACACTCTTCCTACCTATAGTTTTCTGTCCCTAGAAAAAATGTTTTTTTAAAGCACACTATAGCACAAGGAGAATTCCCTCACTGTCCTTCCCTGTCCCTAGAAACAAGGATTCGCACAGTAAAAGATACTGACACTCTCCCTACCTATAGTTTTTTGTCCCTAGAAAAAATGTTTTTTTAAAGCACACTATAGCACAAGGAGAATTTTCCTCACTTTCCTTCTTTGTCCCTAGAAAGAAGGATTATCACAGTGAAAGAAACTGACACTCTTCCTTCCTATAGTTTTCTGTCCCTAGAAAAAATGTTTTTTTAAAGCACACTATAGCACAAGGAGAATTCCCTCACTGTCCTTCCCTGTCCCTAGAAACAAGGATTCGCACAGTAAAACACACTGACACTCTCCCTACCTATAGTTTTCTGTCCCTAGAAAAAATGTTTTTTTAAAGCACACTATAGCACAAGGAGAATTTCCCTCACTTTCCTTCTTTGTCCCTAGAAACAAGGATTATCACAGTGAAAGAAACTGACACTCTTCCTACCTATAGTTTTCTGTCCCTAGAAAAAATGTTTTTTTAAAGCACACTATAGCACAAGGAGAATTTCCCTCACTTTCCTTATTTGTCCCTAGAAACAAGGATTATCACAGTGAAAGAAACTGACACTCTTCCTACCTATAGTTTTCTGTCCCTAGAAAAAATGTTTTTTTAAAGCACACTATAGCACAAGGAGAATTCCCTCACTGTCCTTCCCTGTCCCTAGAAACAAGGATTCGCACAGTAAAAGACACTGACACTCTCCCTACCTATAGTTTTCTGTCCCTAGAAAAAATGTTTTTTTAAAGCACACTATAGCACAAGGAGAATTCCCTCACTGTCCTTCCCTGTCCCTAGAAACAAGGATTCGCACAGTAAAACACACTGACACTCTCCCTACCTATCCTTCTCTTTCCCTAAACTAAAGGAATCCAGGTTAAGCAAGAAAAAAATAAATGTCACTGTCCCTGCCTATGCTTCTCTTTCCCTGCTCCGGAACACACTACACTAGGCCGCCGTGCTGGCGGCCTTTTATAGTGTGGGGCGTGTACTAAACACCCTCAGCAATAATTGGCCACAGGCATCCTGCCTGTGGCCAATCATTGCTCTCCTCGCTGCCGGCGCTGTGATTGGCCAAGCATGCGGGGTCACAGTGCATGCTTGGCCAATCACAGCGCCTGGATGACACTGCGATGGCGTAGTGCATTGTGGGCCGTTCGCGTCACTCGAATTTGGCGCGAACGGCCCAAATCGTTCGATCTTCGTCGAGCGATCGAACAGCCGATGTTCGAGTCGAACGTATGTTCGACTCGAACACGAAGCTCATCCCTAGTCCTGAGGGATTTGCCAGACCAACAGGCCCAGGCTCTGGCTGATCTGCCTAGAGCATTATGCTTTGCGGTTGACGCCATCAAGGATTCTATCAATCAGGCCTCCCGCCTCACGCTGTCTTTGGTACATATGCGTAGGCTTCTGTGGCTCAAAAACTGGTCTGCTGAAGCTCCCTGTAAGAAGCTCTTAGTTAGCTTCCCATTTCATGGGGAACGTCTTTTTTGGCGAAGACCTGGATAAGTATATCCAGAAGATTTCCAGTGGTAAAAGTACTCTCTTACCGAGTAAGAAGAGGTCTAGGGGTCCATCTTTTAAGAGGACTACCTCTCCTATCCCTGCGACGTCTGCTACTAAGCAGTTCCGACGGCCTCCTCGGTCAAACTCAGGAGGTAAAAATCAGGGACAGCCACAGGGTAATAAAAAGCCCTGGATCCGAAGAGGTACTAAACCAGCCTCCAAGTCAAGCCTATGAAGGGCTGCCCCCACTCAAACGGGTGGGGGGAAGACTTCAGTTGTTCGCAGAGACCTGGCGGGAGACGATCAAAGACAGATGGGTGCTCTCCGCAGTAACTCTGGGATACAAGTTGGAGTTAAAAGAGTCTCCTCCGTCCCATTTTATGTGGTCAGGCATGCCAAGAGACCCTCTGAAAAGACGGTCTCTCCTATTGGCGTTAGAACAACTATTGCTCCAAGGAGTAATTATGGAGGTTCCTATGGAAGAGTGGGGGTTGGGTTTCTACTCAAACCTTTTCACAGTCCCGAAGCCAAACGGGGACATAAGACCCATATTGGACCTAAAGAGTCTAAACAAATTTCTAAACGTCCGGTCTTTCCGGATGGAGTCGATCCGATCGGTCACCGCTGCCCTACAAGGGGAGGAATGGTTAGCCTCGATCGACATCAAAGATGCTTACTTGCATGTTCCCATCTTTCCAGGTCATCAAAAATTCCTACGCTTTGCAGTAGAAGGGCACCATTTTCAGTTCAGAGCCTTACCATTCGGTCTGGCCACAGCACCACGAGTGTTCACAAAAATTCTGGCCCCACTGTTGGCCGATCTAAGAACACGGGGTGTAACGATAATGGCATACCTAGACGACCTGTTGTTGATGGACCACTCAGTTGCCAAGCTAGAAGTGGTAATTGTCGATACAATCAAGTATCTAGAATCTCACGGTTGGGTCATCAACCTGGACAAGTCAGCCCTACAGCCAGTGAAAAACCTGGTATATCTAGGGCTACGGCTGGATTCAGACCAGAGGAAGATTTTCTTACCTCTAGACAAGGTATCCTCTTTGAGGGGCTTGGTCCGGCTGCTTTGTGCAAAAAGACAGCCGTCCATACGCCTGTGCATGAGGCTGCTAGGAAAGATGGTAGCATCATTCGAAGCTGTGCCATACGCCCAATTCCACTCAAGGAATTTACAAAGGGCCATATTGTCAGCCTGGAACGGAAAAGTTCAGGCTCTAGACTTCCCGATGGCTTTGTCCCCTTCCGTTCGGAAGAGTCTCTGCTGGTGGTTGATCCCCCAGAATCTCCAGAAGGGAAAACCCTTCAGCCCGATATCTTGGAAGGTGGTCACTACAGATGCCAGCCTTACAGGCTGGGGGGCAGTACTGGAGCAATGGTCTCTCCAGGGCAGATGGTCAAATGTAGTAAAAACCCTGCCCATCAATCTCTTAGAGATACGAGCAGCCCGGTACGCCCTAGTAGCCTGGACATCCAGACTCCAAGGGTCCCCTGTCAGAATTCAATCAGACAATGCCACAGCAGTGGCATATATCAATCATCAGGGAGGCACCAGGAGTCGTGCAGCCCAGAGGGAAGTAAGTCACATCCTGGAATGGGCAGAAAAGCATGTCCCATGTATATCAGCTGTCTTCATTCCAGGGGTGGAGAATTGGAAGGCGGACTTTCTGAGTCACCAGCAGTTATGCCCAGGGGAATGGTCCCTTCATCCCGAGGTCTTCCGAGCAATATGTCAGCGGTGGGGAACACCGGATGTAGATCTGCTAGCATCCAGATTCAACGCAAAGGTGGACAGATTTGTCTCCCGGACAAGGGATCCCCTCGCTTGCGGCTCGGATGCTCTGGTGTTCCCTTGGGATCAGTTCAGACTGATATATGCATTCCCTCCGCTACAATTGTTGCCTCGACTCCTTCGCAGAGTCAGGTTGGAGAAGAAGCCGGTGATCCTGGTGGCTCCAGCGTGGCCCCGAAGGGCCTGGTACGCGGA
The DNA here is from genome assembly GCA_029206835.1 of Rana muscosa. Taxonomy (NCBI): domain Eukaryota; kingdom Metazoa; phylum Chordata; class Amphibia; order Anura; family Ranidae; genus Rana; species Rana muscosa. The sequence goes on from CM055127.1 coordinate 177,942,955, forward strand.
GATCATCAAAATGTCTGTGGGGAGTCCTTGGACCCTTCCACGTCGTCCGGACCTGCTTTCGCAAGGACCGATATACCACCCTTCCTTACTAACTCTAAGTTTAACGGCCTGGCTATTGAGTCCCACATCCTAAAGAAGAGAGGTCTCTCTAACTCTGTGGTATCAACTATAATCAATGCCAGGAAGCCTGTATCCAGGCAGATCTACTATAGAGTTTGGAAGGCGTACATCACTTGGTGCGAGGCCAGAAAATGGCATCCACGTAAGTACGTTATAGGCAGAATTCTGGACTTCCTGCAGTGGGCTGTAGACAGGAAGTTTGCCTTAAGTACTATCAAGGGCCAGGTTTCGGCCTTGTCAATACTATTTCAAAGGCCCCTGGCTATGCATTCACTTGTCAAATCCTTTATGCAAGGTGTGACTCGTATTATTCCACCGATTAAGGCTCCCATGTGCCCATGGGATCTAAATTTGGTTCTGTCGGTTCTGCAGAAGCAGCCATTTGAACCTTTGCGGCACATTTCCTTGGTTCTACTCACCAGGAAATTGATATTTTTAGTAGCCATATGCTCGGCTAGAAGAGTGTCGGAATTAGCCGCCATGTCCTGTAAAGAGCCATATCTGGTTATCCATAAGGACAGAGTAGTATTACGTCCTCACCCAGCCTTTCTTCCTAAGGTGGTATCGAGGTTTCACTTGAACCAGGATGTGGTTCTTCCTTCTTTTTTCCCCAAACCAAGCTCGGTAGAGGAAAAGTTATTGCATTCTTTGGATGTAGTAAGAGCAGTTAAAACTTATCTAAAAGCCACTGCTCAGATTCGTAGAACGGATTCTTTGTTTGTTCTGCCGGAAGGCCCCAGAAAGGGTCAGGCAGCATCAAAATCTACGTTAGCCAAGTGGATTCGACAGGTCATTATGCAAGCCTATGGCTTGAGAAGGAGACCGCCTCCGTTCAAAGTTAGGGCGCACTCCATGAGAGCAGTTGGAACTTCATGGGCAGTGCATCACCAGGCCTCCCTGGCTCAAATCTGTAAGGCCGCAACATGGTCTTCAGTACACACGTTTACTAGGTTCTACCAGGTGGACGTTAGAAGTCAGGAGGATGTCGCCTTTGGGCGCAGTGTGTTGCAGGCCGCAAAAGATCCTCATGCCTGATGGCGCCCAGCTTATGTATGGTGTATCCCCCCCCTCATGTGGCATTGCTTTGGGACGTCCCACATAGTAATGACTATGCTGCTCTGTGTCCCGTGATGTATGAACAAGAAAGTAGGATTTTTAAAACAGCTTACCTGTAAAATCCTTTTCTTGGAGTACATCACGGGACACAGAGCTCCCACCCCTCTTTGGGGACACTTATTGCTTTGCTACAAAACTGAGGTACTCCCGGATGGGAGGGGCTTATATAGGGGAGGGTACTTCCTGTTTGGAAGTTGCCAGTGCCAGCACCTGAAGGTAATTCTATATAACCCACATAGTAATGACTATGCTGCTCTGTGTCCCGTGATGTACTCCAAGAAAAGGATTTTACAGGTAAGCTGTTTTAAAAATCCTACTATCTCATACACAGGGCTGCCATGGGAGGGGGGGGCAGCCCATACACATGTAGGGGGCCCAGGTGTCCTGAGGGGCCCGGGCCCCAACCAACGAGTTATTGCTGCTGTTTACTAGCAAGTACAACTTGTGGGTTTCAACGAATTGTTAATTTACTGTATAGTAACAGCCAGGGCTTTTTTTTTTCTGGCGGAATGTGCTGGAATGGCATTTTCTTTCTCTGATTCGATGAGGTGGAGAGGAGGGACAGTCACGATCTCCTCCTTGTCCAATCAGAGAATTTCTTTCATTGAAAAAATATAAAAGTAATTCTATGAATGCCTAGCGAGCGCCCCCCTGTGGCCGGTGTGCTCGGAGCTGCACTATAGTAGTAAGGGCTTTACTCCAATGTGGAGAAACAGAGCCTTATTCAGAAAGTGATACAATTGGTTCCCTTTCAAAAAATCTTTACTTTGTTGTTATCACAGCCAACATGTTTCCGGTTTTAATACCTCCCCTTCATCAGGGTTTTATATGTGAAGGTAAATTACTGGTGTAAATCAATAACAGTGTATTGGTGTAGATGTGAAACCTTTTTTTTTTCTGGCACAGGTCTGGAGAACATCTACCACCTCACCCTGCAGAGGTCCTACCGCCTGCGTATCGACCTTACAGATTTTGACAATGACGCCCGTTTTGTGATCTACAATAAATTCGCCCTCTCGCCGCTCGCCATCTCTGCTGAGGAAGACAACTACAAACTGTACATTGACGGGTTCGAGGAAGGAGATCCGTCCAGACCGGCTGGTGAGGAACCAAAGCAGGATTATAGATGGATGGCTACTTCTGTTGTTGGAGTACAGGATGGAAGGATGCATGGGGGACGGAAGGAAGGAAGAGAGGGAAGAGAGAGGGAGAGTAGGGGTGGATGGATTGAAAGAAAATATTGTGGATGGATGAATAGAAGGAAAATTGACAGATAGACAGAAGAAGATGGGGCTGAATGAATAAATTGATGAAAAATTGACAAAATGATGGATGGAAGGAAATAATAAATTGATGGTAAATGAACAAAAGGATGAATGGATCAATGACATGGATGAACAGTAGGATTTATGGAAAGAAAATACCGTATATACTCGAGTATAAGCCGACCCGATTATAAGCCGAGGCACCTAATTTTACCACAAAAAAATGGGAAAACGTATTGACTCGAGTATAAGCCTAGGGTGTCCATCTGCATGCCTCACTGTGTCCGTGCCTCATTGTGCCTCACTGTGTCCATGCCTCACTGTGTCCATGCCTCACTGTGCCCATGCCTCACTGTGCCTCACTATGTCCATGCCTCATTGTGCCTTACTGTGTCCATGCCTTACTGTGTCCATGACTAGACTGACTTTTAACATGGGAGTCTATGGAAGGGGTGCCCAGCTTTGAAAAATCAGTACTCCCCGGCCGTGGGTCCCCCGGACAACAAACTTTGCACACTTGTAGAGGAGGAGTGGGGCTACATGTGTGCCATGTGTACTGGGTCCCCAAAGTCCGGGAGATCAGGCGCAAAAAGGTGACTCGAGTATAAGCCGAGGGGGCATTTTCAGCACAAAAAAATGTGCTGAAAAACTCGGCTTATACTCGAGTATATACGGTAGATAGATGGAAAATAAATCAACGGATGGATGGAGAGAAGAATATATCGAAAGAAAATGGATGGATGGATAGATGGATGCATGGATGACTAGAAGGATGGTTGGAAAGTAAATGGATGGGATGGAAGGAAAGAATACATGGATAGAAAATGAATGAAAGGATAAATGGATGGATGGCATAGATGGGCAAATGGACAGAAGAATAGATGGAAAGAAAATGGATGGAAGGGTGGTTGGATGCATGGAAGGAAATGTAGCACTACCCCCTTAAGAACCGCTGGATAGGATGGGTACTCTGTTCTTTGCCTCGACCTCCTCAAGAACCTCAGCCCTTCTGACTCACCAGGTTGAGTGTATAAATATACAATATCACAGTAAATCAATTAAGTTAATATTTGGTACCTATTAGCAGTGTTATTTCCAAGAAAACAGGCACCAAACCAGGAAGTAAAGGCAAACTTAATATATGGTCACCCAATATGGTTGATAAATAGGCAAGCAAAAACTGATAATAACACAATTTAGCATACAAAGTGATTAACAGGCATAAGTTTAATCTACTGAGTGCTGGAGCTATACTGCCAGAGCACATTTATGGCAGCTATGCTAGCCCTAGACGATCTGGGCATGCACTGTCCAGAAGAAAAGCAGTAGATTAGCGGAGGGGGCAGGAGAACAAAGGCGGCTTGCAGAATAATTATTACAGGAGAGGCAGTCCTTTGAAATGTTCTTCTACCAGTTATCGTTGGGGCCCTTTAAGAGCGTTGGTGCACTTAACAACAGTCCCAGTTAGCCTGCATGCAATCTAGGCATGTTATAGTCTCGGCACAGGTGCAAGGTAGATGTGGTTCAGATGTGGTAAAGGTTCAGTATAATGCGGTGTAGGGTTGGTATAGGTGCAGCCTAGGTTTGGAATAAGTGTGGTATAGAGTGAAGTATGGGTGTGGTATGGATTGGGTACACTTGGTGGCTCTGTCATTGATAGCGGTATAAGCAATGGGCAAATAGCCCTCTCACTGTAGAATGGGACCCCCCCCCCCCCCTCAGTTTCTCCCTGAAAGCCTCTGGTGGTCAGCGGTGGGAAGCAGAGGGTGAGTGGAGTCTCCACTCTTCGTTTTGGTGAGGTGCAGGTGCGGCAATGTGGGAGGTGCTGCACTGCCCCCGGTTATCCTCACTCCCAGTCTCAGGCTTGGATCTCCGTTGGTATGGTGAATATCCAGACAGAGGTGTTCTCTCTCTACTCTTTGGTCATACATCTAATAAATAATTAGTCAACAGAAATCTCCAATGAGCTAAATGTTATTTTCCTTTGAACAGGCAATTCTCTCTGGAACCAAAAAGACATGAATTTCTCCACCCACGACCACGACAGGGATAGGCATCCCGATAACTGTGCCAGCATGTTCAAGGCGGGATCCTGGTACAACTCCTGCCACAGCACCAACCTGAACGGATTATACCTGGGAGGCCTGAATGAGCAATACGCCATTGGCATGACCTGGTCTTCATGGCGAGGGCAGAAATACTCCCTGAAGAGCACCCAGATGAAGATTGCCGCCAATCTGTGAACTGAAGATTGTTTGCACCTTCATAGCACTGGAAACGGTTTCTGCTGAGAACTTTGCAATAGAAATATCATTAAGCGTGTCTCAACTCAAAAAAATGTAATAATTTGTAGATGTCCAGTTTTAGTTTTTTTTTCCTTATTATTTTTACCTGGTGATCCTGCCAGCAACACACTTCCTTTATGCGGGTGACAACACCCACTCGCTGTATCAGTGGGGGAGCAGCGTTGTCACACTAGGACAGGAAGTGTGTTAGGACTGTAGAATACCTCCCCCGTTCCTCATCTCCATTGCATAGAAGGGAGGTGTTCATTAGTCCACATCAAAAGCAGGGAACCACCTAACTGATAACAGTGCAGCACATTCAAACAGCAGAGCTGACAAGATTTCTGGCAGGATCAAAAAGTTATTTTTTTGTACTCATTAAACAGAAACACTTTTGTTCTGTCGCACTTGTATGTATTTTTTGTGACGTATTGAAAGCTTGATTGATGTGTTTCAGCTTATAGTTTTGTAGTATCATGACATCTAGTGGCAGTTTAGGGCCACTACAACATGTTTACTAATGTGATTTGGCATCTCCCATCCATCCTTCCCTCCTGTTTAGTGCTAGTTAGTTCAGTCCTAGCTAGACCCTCCATGTTCCCTCAGTCAGTGTTAGGACTTCACAGGGACAGGGTTTAGGAAAGTCATTTAGGGTTGATTTACTAAAACTGGAGAGTGCAGAATCTGGTTTAGCTCTGCATAGAAACCAATCAGCTTCCAGGTTTCTTTGTCAAAGCTTAAAGTATACCTTAAAGTGATACTAAAGGTTCCCTTTTTTTAAAAAAATAACAAACATGTCATACCTACCTCCACTGTGCAGCTTGTTTTGCACAGAGTGGCCCCGAACATCCTTTTCTGGGGTCCCTCGGCAGCTCTCGCGGCTCCTCCCTGCATTACATTACCCTCTCTGGAAAGCTCTCTTCCGAGGGGGTTACCTTGCGGGCGTGCTCCTGAGTCATACACCCCCCGGCGCCCGCGTCATTGGATTTGATTGACAGTAGCGGGAGCCAATGGCTGCGCTGCTATCAATCTATCCAATCAAAGCAGGGACTCCATGGAGAGGAGGATGGCAGGGACGTGCCGAGGAGATGAACGAGCTCAGGTAAGTAAAACAGGGGGGGGGGGCTGGGGGGGCCGGGGATTGCCAGGTGTTTTTTCACCTTAATGCATAGGATGCATTAAGTGGATTTCCACCCAAAAATGGAACTTCCGCTTTTTGGAATCCCCCTCCCCCCCCCGGTGTCACATTTGGCACCTTTCAGGGGGGAGGAGGAAGCAGAAATCTGTGTAATCCAGGTATTTGTTCCCACTTCCAGGCATAGATCACCGCGGTGACCTACGCCACGTCCGGCGCCTACTCCGCCCCCCCGCTGTATTCTGGGAGACACACAGGTCCCAGAAGACAGCAGGGACCAGTGAGGACGTGCAGCGCGACTCGCGCATGCGCAGTAGGGAACCAGGAAGTGAAGCCGTAAAGCCGCAATTGCGGCTGTCAGCATGAGATCGTGATTTTTTTTTCACCGATCTCATGCTTTCCAGCCTGGAGGAGAGATGTGGGGTCTTATTGACCCCGCATCTCTCCATAAAGAGGACCTGTCACACACAATCCTATTACAAGGGATGTTTACATTCCTTGTAATAGGAATAAAAGTGATCAAAAAAAAAAAAAAAAATGAAAAAAAAAAAGTGTCAAAAGAAAAAAAATTCAGTAAATAAAAAAAATAAAAATAAAAAATTAAAACACCCCTGTCCCCGGTAGCTCGCGCTCAGAAGCGAACACACATGTAAGTCCCGCCCACATATGTAAACGCCGTTCAAACCACACATGTGAGGTATCGTCCCGTGCGGTAGAGTGCGAGCAACAATTCTAGCACTGGACCGCCTCTGTAACTCAAAAATAGTAACCTGTAAAAAATTTGAAAGCGTCGCCTATGGAGATTTTTAAGTACCGAAGTTTGGCGCCATTCCATGAGTGTGTGCAATTTTAAAGCGTGACATGTTAGGTATCTATTTACTCGGCGTAACATCATCTTTCACATTATACAAAAAATTGGGCTAACTTTACTGTTTTGTTATTTTTTCATTTGTGAAACCGTTTTTTTTTTTTTTCCCAAAAAAAGGCATTTGAAAAACTGTTGCGTAAATACCGTGCAAGATAAAACATTGCAATGACCGCCATTTTATTCCCTAGGGTGTCTGCTAAAATATATATATATATAATGTTTGGGGGTTCTGATTAATTTTCTACCAAAAAAATGATGATTTTTACATGAAGGAGAGAAGGCCCGGTGGAGAGAAGGCCCGGTGGAGAAGTGGTTAAGGACAAAACTTTTTTTTTTTTAGGTTTGGAAAGAGTGGAGAGGGATTAGAACCCTTGTCAGTTTATATTACTGTCTGTGTCCTTGTTAAGGAGAGTCAGTCACCCTCTCTATTTATCCTGTTTACCAGTGAAAGTAAAAGAAAATCTCCTTACTTTGGATTATCCCCAGAGAGGCAGTACAGCTTAGTGCAGATGAAAACCAAGGCACGGGAGGCGGAGCTATAGCATCGTCGACATGCCCACTTATCCCCTGCCTCCGTGCCTGTTAAACGTACAGAGCGTCTCCACGCAGGGCTGTAGTCCAAGGGAGGGGGCGAGCACGATCACTAACCACCAGGCATAACGGCTCGGATGCTGGTGGAAAGCTCCAGGAAGAGGAACGGGAAATTCGTTTTTTTAAGAAGGATTAATGACATTTAGAAGGGAAATCGAAGGAACAGGTATATGAAATAGCAATGCACTAGCTTATAGCAAGCTATTTAGCCATTAAAAAACGAACTTTTACAACCCCTTTAACGACCGCTCACTGTATATATACGTCGGCAGAATGGCACCGGCAGGCACAATCACGTAGAGCATACGTGATTGCCTTTGTACAGTTGGGGCAGGGCCGGCCCTACCATGGGACCCGATGGTACCATTGTACCAGGCGGCACTTTTAGGGGGGCAGCAAATTGCCGCCTGCCCGCCATCCCATTCCGCCCGTTCCTCTCCCCCACTCCACCTTTCACTGTGAAACAGCAGCAGCGGCATTGTAAAGAATACACTGTGCCTGCGGCTGCGGTGTGTGTTCTGGATTTAAAAAACTCCTTTCTGTCTCTTCCCCCTCCCTCCAGTCTCGTGCAGTGCGGGGTCCCTGTTATCTCCGACTCAACCTCCCCCCTCCAATCACCAGTGTGGAGTGTTGTGAGAACTGGGGGGCGGAGCTCACTGTCTCCTGTCAGGCTGGCCAGAGGAAGGGAGGAGGTGAGCTGATTTTTTCTGGGAGAAGTTTTCTAGGGTGGATAGTAGTTGCTTTCAAGGTGGTTTTTTCTTCAGGAGATGCAGTGAAGGGTTAACAGAAGTTGACAGAAGAATCGGAGGAGATAGTGAGTGTGGGGGGGTCTGCAGCAGCCCGATCACATTTGACAGATCACTTCTTAGCATGAAAAGTCTGTGCAAACATCCTCCAATCCAATTGTTCAGACTAGATAATGTGAAGTCATTTATAACCATTCATGTAACCTGTATATATGTGGTGAGTTCACACCTCTGATTGTACAGACTCAGAGCCTGGATACCACAGGGTTATATGAATGGTCATCAATTACCTTCACATTATCTGGGTATACAGAGTGCTGGGAGCTCCATTACATAGATCTGTAGTACTGTTGTATGATTTATTGTTGTATGTTTTTAGTGGATGAGTTTTTTTTTTATTATATACATCGCTATCTGACCACTTCTCAGCCCCCAACTCCCCCCAGCTTGCATCACCCCCCCAGACCACTTCATACAGACGTCACTCAGAGCTGCTTCCTACCCCCCCCCCCATCATTTCATGGTCACTTTCCTTCCCCTATCTTCCCAACATCACTCCCTGGTCACCCCATAGACACAGCAAGAAATCCCTCCCCATTCTGCCACCGCCATACCCTCCGAAGTCCTCTCCTGTACCAACTGCACCCATCATACCCTCCGAACTCCTCCCCTGTACTAACTGCACCCATCATACCCTCCGAACTCCTCTCCTGTACCAACTGCACCCATCATACCCCCTGAACCCCTCCCCTGTACTAACCGCACCCATCATACCCTCCGAACTCCTCCCCTGTACTAACTGCACCCATCATACCCTCCGAAGTCCTCTCCTGTACCAACTGCACCCATCATACCCTCCGAACTCCTCTCCTGTACTAACTGCACCCATCATACCCTCCGAACTCCTCCCCTGTACTAACTGCACCCATCATACCCTCCGAACTCCTCTCCTGTACCAACTGCACCCATCATACCCCCTGAACCCCTCCCCTGTACTAACCGCACCCATCATACCCTCCGAACTCCTCCCCTGTACTAACTGCACCCATCATACCCTCCGAACTCCTCTCCTGTACCAACTGCACCCATCATACCCTTCACACTCCTCTCCTGTACATACTGCCCCCCTCATACCCTCCAAACTCCTCTCCTGTACATACCGCCCCATCATACCCTCCACACTCCTCTCCTGTACAAACCGCCCCCCTCATACCCTCTCAACTCCTCTTCTATACATACTGCTCCATCATACCCTCCACACTTCTCTCTTATGCATACTGCCCCCATTATACCCTCTGCACTCCTCTCCTGTACATACTGCCCCCATCTTACCCTCTGCACTCCTCTTCTGCAGAACCCTGTGCATTCAGATGTAAAGGGGAACTCTGCAGATTCAGATCTAATGGAGAACTCTGTTGACTCTGATATAAAGGGGGACTCTTGTGATTAACTCCATATGATTAGAAATTTTATTTAATCACAAAAATATATGTACAGGGTATACTAAATAAAAAAAAAAATAGCTGTGCATTGCTTTGTACAGAGGTAATGAATTTAATGTACTACAAAAAAATATATATATTGGCGTGTGCTGCTAATATGTTCGGGTTTGGCTTGACGAAAAGGTGGCAACCCTACGCTGCACTGTGAGGCAAATTGTCGCTAACCCGTTCCGCCCGCTCCGCTGTGAGGCAAATTGACGCCCGCCCGCCAGCCAGCCCGCTCCGCTCCCCGCGCGCTCCATTCACCTGGGCGTTGGGCCAAGGTGAATGGAGCATGCGGGCAGAACAGAGGAACAGTCAGCGGGCGGGACAGTCAGCAAGTGAGCGGGCTTGCTGGCCAAACAGCGGGCGGGGGAGCAGAGAGATGACATCATCTCTCACTGCCCGCCCTGCATCACTGCAGTTCCGCCCCCACTGTGCGGGCAGCAGAGAGATTACATTAGCTCTCTGCTGCCTGCCTTTACTCTGGGACACAGCAAGTGACAATCTGCAACGTGTGGCAGGTGACGTTGTGGCAAGTGACAATCCGCAATGTGTGGCAGGTGACGTTGTGGCAAGTGACAATCTGCAACGTGTGGCAGGTGACGTTGTGACAAGTGACAATCCACTATGTGTGGCCGGTGACATCGCGGCCGCCGGCTACGCACAGGTCCTTTTATACTCCTATATACATGTATAGAGCCATGACAGGTCCTCTTTATACTCCTACATACATGTATAGAGCCATGGCAGGTCCTCTTTATACTTCTATATACATGTATATAGCCATGACAGGTCCTCTTTATACTCCTAAATACATGTATAGAGCCATGACAGGTCCTCTTTATACTCCTACATACATGTATAGAGCCATGACAGGTCCTCTTTATATTTCTATAAACCGTATTTTTCCGTGGATAAGACGCTATTTTTTCCTAAAATAATAGCCTGTAAATCGAACAGCGTCTTATACACGGTTGGTCAGCCTGGGAGACATCCGCGAAGGTGCGTAGCGGCCCATAGCTTGTCAAGTGGCTTTCTCCAATCACGAGCCGTATGTTACTGACGTCAGCTAAAGCTGGGGGTGGAGGTGGAGAGTGAGCAGATGCGATCCTGTTGGAAGTGGAGATGCACAGATGCAACAGGGACCGGAGTGTTCTGGGACCAAGATGTCAGAAAATAATAAAAGTAAGTGATTGTCTTACTCTGCCAAATCAAACCAAATGTAGCCAGCTATGCAAAAAAGAGCGTGGGAATAGAGCTGCAGAGAAACAGTTTGGACTTGCCTCCGCAGAGTGTATGATAGACAGTGGAGAAAACAGGAAGAACAACCCCTGCATAATATACTAGTATTTAAACGTTACCTGCGGTAATTACTAAATAAAAATGTGTTCTGTTTTACCTATGTGTAAAATATTGATTTCTTAATTTTGGGTTGGAAAAGTGGGGGGCGTCTTGTACATGGGGGCGTCTTATAGACGGGGAAAATACGGTACATGTATAGAGCCATGACAGGTCCTCATTATACTTCTATATACATGTATAGAGCCATGGAAGGTCCTCTTTATACTCCTATATACATGAATAGAGCCATAACAGGTCCTTTTTATAGAGCCATGACAGGTCCACTTTAGTTATCATGATATAAAATGATGGATGTGGGGGCATTTTGGTGGGCGTGATTTTTTTATTTTTTTTTGGGGGGGGGGGGGGGGGGGCAGCATTTCATTCTTGGTACCAGGCAGCACAATGTCTTCGGCCGGCACTGAGTTGGGGGGTCCAATCGGACCCCCCTTCTGTACAGTGAGCGGTGGCTAAGTGTCCGGGAGCGTTCCGGGATGAGGGGGCAGCCATTCGTTTCTGGCCACCCCCTCGCGATCGCTCCCGGCGAATGGAAATGCCCCCTCTGTCTGTGTCAGACAGAGGGAGCAGGAGGAAGTGATGTCATCTCTGGTGCGGCGCTCACATATACCGAGCGCCGTACAAGAGAAGATATCAGGTCAGTGCACACAACACTACACTGACACTGATAATTTTTCTGATCGCTGTCTTAGCGTCAGTGATGCCGATCGGCAGCCAGTAATTTTTTTTAGGTTCGCCGCAGGTTTTTATAGCGTCAGGTACCCCAATATATTATCTAATAAAGGTTTAACCCCCTTGATCGCCCCCCAGGTAACCCTTTCACCCCCTATCACCACTGTCACTAAGCGATCGTTTTTCTAAACGCTGTCTTAGTGTCTGTGATGCAGATCGGTAGCCGGTAATTTTTTTTAGGTTCGCCGCATGTTTTTATAGCGTCAGGTACCCCAATATATTATCTAATAAAGGTTTAACCCCCTTGATCGCCCCCCAGGTAACCCTTTCACCCCCATCACCACTGTCGCTAAGCAATCGTTTTTCTAAACGCTGTCTTAGTGTCGGTGATGCAGATCGGTAGCTGGTAATTTTTTTAGGTTCGCCGCAGGTTTTTATAGCGTCAGGTACCCCAATATATTATCTAATAAAGGTTTAACCCCCTTGATCGCCCCCCAGGTAACCCTTTCACCCCCATCACCACTGTCGCTAAGCAATCGTTTTTCTAAACGCTGTCTTAGTGTCGGTGATGCAGATCGGTAGCTGGTAATTTTTTTTAGGTTCGCCGCAGGTTTTTATAGCGTCAGGTACCCCCATATATTATCTAATAAAGGTTTTAACCCCCTGATTGCCCCTAGTTAACCCTTTCACCAGTGATCACCATATAAGTGTTACGGGTGACGCTGGTTAGTTAGTTTGCTTTTTATAGTGTCAGGGCACCCGCCGTATATAACCCAATAAAGGTTTAACCCCCTGATCGCCCGGCGGGTGATATCAATTAGGTTTTAGCGTCAGAGAGGGTCTGAGTCACACCCCAGGCAGCGTCAGGTTAGTGCCAGTAACGCTAACACCCACGCGTGAAGCATACACCTCCCTTAGTGGTATAGTATCTGAACAGATCAATATCTGATCTGATCAGATCTATACTAGCGTCCCCAGCAGTTTAGGGTTCCCAAAAACGCAGTGTTAGCGGGATCAGCCCAGATACCTGCTAGCACCTGCGTTTTGCCCCTCCGTCCAGCCCAGGCCACCCAAGTGCAGTATCGATCGATCACTGTCACTTACAAAACACAACACACATAACTGCAGCGTTCGCAGAGACAGGCCTGATCCCTGCGACTCCAGTGCTGTAGGAGGTGATTTCACCACCACAGTTAAATAAAAAAAGCATATATGCCGAAGCATTGGGGCAGCAGGAGCGGAGGAGCGATTTTGCTCCTAATGCCGCGTACATACGATCGAAATTCCGACGGAGGCTTGCCCGTGGAAAAGTCCGACCATGTGTGTGCGGCATAACTTTTTTGCGGGAGGATGCCCCCATGCTTCGGCATATATAAATGGTGCGTGTATGCCCATCATTGGAAGTGGGTGGATGAAGGGCGGTATTCTAATGGTGGGCATACCCACCGATCAATCTCTTTTTTCGTTCAGCCAACTGGCTGCATGAAAAAAAAAAATTACAATACATGTCCAACAAGAACCAGCAATGTACTGGTATGTTGCTGGACTTTGAATGTTTATACCAGAATGATGCCTGCGGGTTTAGGTATCATCTTGGTATCATTCTTTTCAGCCTGCGGCCGGCTTTCATGTAAAAGCAATCCTAGCGGCTAATTAGCCTCTGGACTGCTTTTACAAGCAGTGGGAGGGAATGCCCCCCCCCCCCGGATATAAAAAGCGCCATTGGGAAATTGTTGGGAAAGCATTTTATCACACCGATCTTGGTGTGGTCAGATGCTTTGAGGGCAGAGGAAAAATCTAGGGTCTAGAAGACCCCAGTTTTTTCAAAAAAAGAGTACATGTCACTACCTATTGCTATCATAGGGGATATTTACATTCCCTGAGATAACAATAAAAATGATAAAAAAAAAAATATATGGAAGGAACAATTTAAAAATAAAATAAAAAAGCAAAATTAATAATAAAAAAAAAAAAAAAAAAAAGAAAAAAAAAAGCACCCCTGTCCTGCCCTGCTCTTGCCCAATGGCGAACGCAAGCGTCGGTCTGGCGTCATATGTAAACAGCAATTGCACCATGCATGTGAGGTATCACCGCGAAGGTCAGATCGAGGGCAATCATTTTAGCAGTAGACCTCCTCTGTAAATCTAATGGGGTAACCTGTAAAGGCTTTTAAAAATGTATGTAGTTTGTCGCCAATGCGCGTTTGTGCGAAATTTTAAAGCATGTCGTGTTTGGTATCTATGTACTCGGCCTAAGATCATCTTTTTTATTTCATCAAACATTTGGGCAATATAGTGTGTTTTAGTGCATTAAAATTAAAAAAAGTGTATTTTTTAACCCAAAAAATGCGTTTGAAAAATCGCTGCGCAAATACTGTGTAGAAAAAAAAATGCAACACCCACCATTTTAATCTGTAGGGCCTTTGCTTTAAAAATATATATAATGTTTGGGGGTTCAACATAATTTTCTTGCAAAAAAAAAAATGTTTTCATGTAAACAAAAAGTGTCAAAAAGGGCTTTGTCTTCAAGTGGTTAGAAGAGTGGATGTAAGCTTCCTAATGTTGTGTATAAAATGCCAGAACAGTTCAAAACCCCCCCCAAATGACCCCATTTTGGAAAGTAGACACCCCAAGCTATATACTGAGAGGCATGTCAAGTCCATGGAATATTTTATATGTTGACACAAGTTGCGGAAAAACGACAATTTTTTTTTTTTTTTTTTGCACAAAGTTGTCACTAAATGATATATTGCTCAAACATGCCATGGGCATATGTGGAATTACACCCCAAAATACATTCTGTTGCTTCTCCTGAGTACGGGGATACCACATGTGTGAGACTTTTTGGGAGCCTAGCCGCGTACGGGACCCCAAAAACCAATCACCGCCTTCAGGCTTTCTAAGGGTGTAAATTTTTGATTTCACTTCTCACTGCCTATCACAGTTTCGGAGGCCATGGAATGCCCAGATAGCACAAAACCCCCCCAAATGACCCCATTTTGGAAAGTAGACACCCCAAGCTATTTGCTGAGAGGTATTGTGAGTATTTTGCAGATCTCGCTTTTTGTCACAAAGTTTTGAAAATTGAAAAAAAAATATATATATATATATATATATATATATATATATATATATATATATATATATATTGTGACAGCAGGAGGGTAGAGTCACCTGGTTGCATCCAGGGGGGTAGATATATTTCGCCCAGATTCAGGCTTTACGCCGACTTATACAACTAGGTGGAGAGTTGTATAAGCCCAGCTAAGGCTAGTGGGCTCATGGATGACTCATATGTCTAGGGAGAGTGTGGGGCGTCGTGCAGACAGGGAGTTGATGAGACCAGCTGAAGCTTGTCAGCTCATTTAGGCCTCTATAAGAACTCCCAGCTTCATTAGATGTTAGCTCATGCCTGGAACCAGACCTGTGTGGACTGTCTAGGGAGAGTGAACCCCTGTGCGGTGAGACAAAGCCTGTGTGGCTATTTGCTTGGACATTTAAAACCAGGGACTTAGGGACTAGGACAGCACTAGGCTGATCCCAGTTGTTAGTTAGGAAACCTGTATGTTTAGTCAGAGGTCAAGTTGACCAGGATTTATTTTGTTTATGTTTCTTTTGGCTTTGCTGTGTTTTGTCACTATAAATAGAAAATAAACCGCACCTTTTTTGATTTTGAAAACCACAACCTCCGTTTGCTGGGCCTGTTTTGTGTGGGGAGCCCATCCCGGGGGTCACACACACCCGCTGCCGAGCTAACCCCCTCACAGTTGGTGGAGAATGCGGGCAGTTTTTTTTAAGCCAGCATGGAGGAGATACTGAAGCAGCTGGCTCTAGCAAATGCCAATCAACAGCAGACAAATGCAGGTTTGCAAAAGAGCCTTGCAGCTCATCAACAGAGCCTTGCAGCTCAACAACAGAACTTCGCAGCCCAGCAGCAAGCTCATCAACAGAGCCTTGCAGCCCAGCAGCAAGCTCACCAACAGAGTCTGGAAGCTCAGCAACAAGCCCAGCAGCAATCTGAGGCCCGCTTCATAGACCTGTTACAGAAGCAAGAGCAGAGACTACAACAAATGGAAGCAGTAATGCAGCAACATCCGCAGACCAGTGAGGAAAGCCGTCCCACTAATACCGCGTCCTTTGGGGTGAGTCGTTTATTGACAAAAATGACTGGAGAGGATGATCCAGAGGTATTTTTGACCACATTTGAAAGGACTGCTGAAAGAGAAAAGTGGCCTGAGGAGCAGTGGGCTGGACTGGTGGCTCCTCTGTTAACTGGTGAATCGCAGAAAGCTTACTATGACCTAGAGCCTGACCAAGCAAAAGACTATGTGATGCTAAAAGCTGAGATATTGGCAAGGCTGGGTGTCACCCAGGCTGTCCGGGCTCAGCGTGTGCATAACTGGACTTTCCAGCTTGGAAAACCCCCCCAGGTCTCAAATGTATGATCTCATTCACCTGAGCAGAAAGTGGCTACAGCCAGAGACTTTGTCCGCACCAAAGATTGTGGAACGTGTTGTAATGGATCGGTTTTTGAGAGCTCTTCCTACTGCCATCCAAAAGTGGGTAAGCCATGGAGACCCAGAGACGGCCGATGGTCTTGTGGATCGTGTGGAGAAATACTTGGCTACAGAGAACCTGACGGCCTCTTCCAGAGACACTCGGACTTTCCACCCTAAGACCAGACCATCCCCAGGGGCGGATAAGAGGATTCCAAGGGGTAAGGGTGGAGAGAGTGAGAGGGTGGGAGCTCTACCCCAAGTTTGGCGAGAACAGCCTGGGAAATCAGCGGCTCAAGAGGCGGCAAGAAGGATCGTTTGCTACCGCTGCCGGCAAGCGGGACATATTGCAGCCAATTGCCCGGTTGTGGAGGAACCCATGCAGTGTGACTTTCTGACGGGCAGACGTCAGTCGCTGTGTGCGACAGTCGCATGCACTGCCATTCGAGGAACTGAGAAACATTTATGCAAAATGTGTGTTAATGGTAGAAATGTTGTGGTATTGCTGGATTCAGGTAGCCTTGTGACCCTGATAAAGGCTGAGTTAGTTAAAACAGAGGTCTCTGGGAATAGCAAGGTAGCTGTTATTTGTGTGCATGGGGACACCCGAGAGTATCCAGTGACTACAGTGTGTTTCGAGACCCCCAAAGGTACCCTCTCTCATCCAGTGGGCTTAGTATCTCAGTTACCGTATGACGCCATTGTGGGAAGGGATTTTCCGAAGTTCTGGGAACTGTGGGATGATCCTGAGCCCCCCACTGGTGCCCCTATGTACCAGGAATGTGATAGCCAGAACTCCCCTGAGAGTGGTGAGGACTCTCCGGAATTTCCCTTATCAGTATTGGCAGGGGAGACTCAAGAAACTGGAGAGGAGCCCACCTCCTCAGACGAAAACCTACCGTCTGTGGAGTTTTCTGATCTTGAGGTTCACAGGGAAAACTTTGCCACAGAACAGTTGAAAGACCCCGCCCTAATAAAGGCACGGGAAAACGTAGTGAAAATAGATGGCGAGTTAGTGAACCCAGATAATACCTGCACTTACCCATACTTCAGCGTAGAGAAGGACCTACTGTATCGGGTGGCAAAAAGGGCAGAAGAAACCGTTGAGCAGCTTGTGGTGCCCAAACCTTACAGGAAGTTGGTGTTGGAGTTGGCCCATGGGCACATTCTTGGAGGTCATCTGGGGACAGAGAAAACCCGAGAGAGGGTATTACAGAGATTCTATTGGCCGGGGGTGATGAAGGACATAGAAAATTATTGTTCCTCCTGCCCTGTGTGTCAGAGGACGGCCCCGATGCCACATTTCCGTAGCCCACTGGTCCCTCTACCCATCATTGAGGTCCCGTTTGAGAGGATCGCCATGGATTTGGTAGGTCCTATAATCAAGTCCGCTAGGGGGCACCAGTACATATTAGTTATAATGGACTATGCCACCCGTTATCCAGAAGCGATCCCTCTCCGAAATACCTCGGCCAAAACCATAGCCAAAGAGCTATCTCTTGTGTTTAGCCGGGTGGGTATTTGTAAAGAACTGCTTACGGACCAAGGTACACCCTTTATGTCCCGGGTTATGAAAGAGCTGTGTAAATTGTTCAAAGTGACGCAATTACGTACATCTGTGTATCACCCCCAAACCGATGGGCTGGTTGAAAGATTCAACAAAACCCTAAAACAAATGTTGAAGAAAGTGGTGGATAGAGATGGAAAGGATTGGGACTGTCTACTTCCTTATCTGATGTTTGCTATTAGGGAGGTGCCCCAATCCTCTACGGGATTCTCCCCCTTTGAGTTACTGTATGGGAGACACCCAAGAGGGCTGTTGGATATTGCCAAGGAAACTTGGGAAAGTGAGAGTTCTCCCCACAGGAGTGTGATTGAGCATGTCGCCCTGATGCAAGACCGAATTGCACAGGTAATGCCCATCGTGAAGGAACATTTGGCCCAAGCGCAGTTAGCACAGCAGAGAGTGTACAACCGTGGAGCCAAGACCCGTACCTTTTCCCCGGGGGATAGGATACTGGTACTTGTCCCTACGGTTGAAAGTAAATTCCTTGCCAAATGGCAAGGCCCCTACGAGATAATGGAAAAAGTGAGCGAAGTGAATTACAAGGTCAGACAACCAGGAAGGCGAAAGCCCGAACAGATCTATCACGTTAATCTGTTGAAAGCCTGGAGGGATAGAGAGTCCCTAGTCGCAGACACTTGGTCACCAGCTCAAACTGGTTGCGTGATTCCTGAGGTTGGAATAGCAGCCACCTTGTCACAACCCCAACAACAGGAGGTTAAGGAGTTTGTGCTTCGCAACAAGGAGGTATTCTCTGAGCTGCCGGGACAAACATTTGGGGTAGAGCATGACATCATTACCCCGCCCGGTGAAAGGGTGAAGTTAAAACCCTATCGGATCCCAGAGGCCCGACGGGAGGCAATACGGGAGGAAGTACAGAAAATGCTGAACTTAGGGGTGATAGAGGAGTCCCAAAGTGATTGGTCTAGTCCCATTGTGTTGGTGCCTAAACCGGATGGGAGCTGGCGATTTTGTAACGATTTTCGTCAGTTGAACAAAGTTACAAAATTTGACACCTACCCCATGCCACGTATAGATGAGTTGATCGACCGGCTGGGAACAGCCCAATACATGACGACTCTTGACCTCACAAAAGGGTATTGGCAAATCCCCCTGGCCAAATTGGCCAAAGAGAAAACCGCATTTGTAACCCCAGACGGGGCGTTCCAATATAAAAGAATGCCGTTCGGGTTACAGAATGCGCCGACCACATTCCAGCGGAAAATGGACCAGATGCTGAGGCCCCATCGGAAGTATGCTGCGGCTTACCTGGATGACGTAATTGTCCATAGCACAGATTGGGCCTCACATCTGCCAAAAGTGCAAGCAGTCCTGGACTCTGTTCGGGAAGCGGGGTTTACGGCTAACCCCAAGAAGTGTACCATTGGGCAGGAGGAGGCCAAATATCTTGGGTACACCATTGGGAGGGGAGTAATAAAACCCCAACTCAACAAAGTCGAGGCCATCCAGAGTTGGCCACGTCCCAACAGCAAGAAGCAGGTACGAGCCTTTCTGGGAATCGCTGGGTATTATCGGCGATTCATTCCCCACTTTGCTTCTAAGGCTGTGCCCCTAACCAACCTAACGAAGGGGAAAGGGTCGGTCATGATTAAATGGACCCCCGAGGCTGAGGCAGCATTCCAATTCTTGAAACAAGCCTTATGTAGCCAGCCAGTGTTGTACTCACCCGACTTCTCTAAAGACTTTGTCGTACAAAGTGATGCGTCAGATGTGGGGTTAGGAGCAGTATTGTCCCAGGTCTGGAACGGGGAAGAGCACCCAGTCATTTACCTCAGCAGGAAGTTGAAGTCCCATGAGGTAAATTACGCCACCGTTGAAAAGGAGTGTTTAGCGGTGAAGTGGGCTCTAGATTCCCTTCGGTACTACCTGCTAGGTAGGCACTTTGACATGGTTACGGATCACGCTCCGTTAAAGTGGATGGCTCAAAACAAGGAAACAAATAGAAGAGTGAATAGGTGGTTCCTGGCCCTCCAGGAATTCAACTTCACAGTAAAGCATCGCCCTGGCGTTCAAATGGGGAATGTGGATGCTTTGTCTCGAGTACATGAATGCCTGATTGCTGGTGTTCCAACCCCGAGGTTAAAACAAGAGGGGGGGGTATGTGACAGCAGGAGGGTAGAGTCACCTGGTTGCATCCAGGGGGGTAGATATATTTCGCCCAGATTCAGGCTTTACGCCGACTTATACAACTAGGTGGAGAGTTGTATAAGCCCAGCTAAGGCTAGTGGGCTCATGGATGACTCATATGTCTAGGGAGAGTGTGGGGCGTCGTGCAGACAGGGAGTTGATGAGACCAGCTGAAGCTTGTCAGCTCATTTAGGCCTCTATAAGAACTCCCAGCTTCATTAGATGTTAGCTCATGCCTGGAACCAGACCTGTGTGGACTGTCTAGGGAGAGTGAACCCCTGTGCGGTGAGACAAAGCCTGTGTGGCTATTTGCTTGGACATTTAAAACCAGGGACTTAGGGACTAGGACAGCACTAGGCTGATCCCAGTTGTTAGTTAGGAAACCTGTATGTTTAGTCAGAGGTCAAGTTGACCAGGATTTATTTTGTTTATGTTTCTTTTGGCTTTGCTGTGTTTTGTCACTGTAAATAGAAAATAAACCGCACCTTTTTTGATTTTGAAAACCACAACCTCCGTTTGCTGGGCCTGTTTTGTGTGGGGAGCCCATCCCGGGGGTCACACACACCCGCTGCCGAGCTAACCCCCTCACAATATATATATATATATTTTCTTTCTTCATTTTCAAAAACAAATGAGAGCTGTAAAATACTCGCCATTCCTCTCAGCAAATAGCTTGGGGTGTCTATATTCCAAAATTGGGTCATTTGGGGGGGTTTTGTGCGATTTTGGCATTTTATGGCCTTCGAAACTGTGATAGGTAGTGAGGAGTGAAATCAAAAATTTGTGCCTAGAAATCCTGAAGGCGGTGCTTGGTTTTCGGGGTCCCGTACGCGGCTAGGCTCCTAAAAAGTCCCACACATGTGGTATCCCCGTACTCAGGAGAAGCAGAAAAATTTATTTTGGGGTGTAATTCCACATATAACCATGGCATGTGTGAGCAATATATCATTTAGTGACAACTTTTTGTAATTTTTTTTTTTTAGTCATTATTCAATCACTTGGGACAAAAAAATAAAAAATTCAATGGGCTCAACATGCCTCTCAGCAATTTCCTTGGGGTGTCTACTTTCCAAAATGGGGTAATTTGGGGGGGTTTTGTGCTATTTTGGCATTTTATGGCTTTCGAAACTGTGATAGGTAGTGAGGAGTGAAATCAAAAATTTGCGCCCTTAGAAATCCTGAAGGCGGTGCTTGGTTTCCGGGGTCCCGTACGCGGCTAGGCTCCCAAAAAGTCCCACACATGTGGTATCCCCGTACTCAGGAGAAGCAGCAAAATGTATTTTGGGGTGAAATTCCACATATAACCATGGCATGTGTGAGCAATATATCATTTAGTGACAACTTTTTGTAATTTTTTTTTTTTAGTCATTATTCAATCACTTGGGACAAAAAAATAAAAAATTCAATGGGCTCAACATGCCTCTCAGCAATTTCCTTGGGGTGTCTACTTTCCAAAATGGGGTAATTTGGGGGGGTTTTGTACTGCCCTGTCATTTTAGCACCTCAAGAAATGAGATAGGCAGTCATAAATTTAAAGCTGTGTAAATTTCAGAAAATGTACCCTAGTTTGTAAACTCTATAACTTTTGCGCAAACCAATAAATATACGCTTATTGACATTTTTTTTACTAAAAACATGTGGCTGAATACATTTTGGCCTAAATGTATGACTACAATTGAGTTTATTCGATTTTTCTTATAACAAAAAGTAGAAAATATAATTTTTTTTAAAAAATTTCGGTCTTTTTCCGTTTATATCGCAAAAAATAAAAATCGCAGAGGCAATCAAATACCATTAAAAGAAAGCTCTATTTGTGGGAAGAAAAGGACGCAAATTTCGTTTGGGTACAACATTGCATGTCCACACAATTTACAGTTAAAGCAACGCAGTGCAAAATTCTGAATTCACCTCTGGTCCTCTAGCTACCAAATGGTCCGGGGCTTAAGTGGTTAAGTCTACTGCTTGCTACAGTGAATGAGCCTGTGTTCTTGTCTGCAGCGAAAAGCATGTGGGGAAGACCTGGACAGTATTCCTGCTGCTCCTAAGGGAGTAGCACTACATGTAGCTGAATACTCTGTCAGTGTGGTATACACCCACATGTTACCTAAACTTGAATTGGTATTTAAAACATTAAGTCTTTAGCCTTTCAGGTCTTGCAGGTCTTTAGGGCTTGAATTAGTGGTCTCCAAACTGTGGCCCGGGGGCTGGATGCAGTCCTTTGCCTGCTTTTATCTGGTCCTTGGGGCACTATTTTATTCACTGACACCAATGAAAGGCAGTGGCGGCCTGTCCATTAGGGGCACACCGGTGCCGCCCCCCTGTCCATGCGTCCGACCCCCTGATCTACATGCAGGGTGCCAGATGCATGGATTCCAATGTTTTGTTTTTTTCTTATGGAAGCACGTGATTAGAGTCTGAGGTTCTAATAGAGTTTAAAAAAGGGTGAGCTCGGGGTGCAGAGCACTGTGCCAAAAGCCCACCCAGCTGTGTGACAATAGCAAATGAATATTCACTATTGTTACACTGATTCTCCTCCTGGCCAATCAGGAACACCCGTCACCCGATTGGCCAAAAGGAGATCCAATCGGATTGGCCACCAGGAGGAGGAGGGAGGAGACACAGGGAAACGAGAAAGCATCCGCCCGCAGCCCAAGGAAAAGACGGAGCAAGTGCGGGCCCCCGACTGACTGGCCAGGGGGTTGGGGGGTAGGTGCCGTCAGTGACTTGACCGACCGGGGGGGGGGGGGGCGGCGGGGTGAATTGTTTGCCGCCCCCACCCCCCAAAAAAAACACCAGCCCCCACTGATGAAAGGTACAATTCCTCCCAATGACACCAACAATGGGGCCCAATGGCACAAATGATGGGGCACAATTCCTTTCATTGACACCAATGCTGGGGCACAATTCCTCCCCTTGACACCAATGATGGGGGATTGTTTACTCCTACTGATGCTGGGGCATTTTGAAGCTCTCGATGGCCAAAGTCCAGTCCCTCTAAAGTCTGAAGCCCAGTAAACTGGCCCTTTGTTTAGAAAGTTTGGAGACCCCTGACTTGAATACATAAGGCCTTAACTGCGGTACAAATCAATTTTACAAATCAACATAATCATTTTACCAATCAAAATGTAATCCCTTTATTAATATTCAAGGGTTGCACAGCAAGCACCAGAGAACTGCATGTGGTCCCAGCTCTACAGATTGGCCACCAAGGCCATAAAGTAGAGAAGGTGTCAACTCTTTTCAAAGCCTAATTGTACACACTTCGAATTCAAGTTCATCTACCCTGCCCCTTGCTGACTCTTTGAGCTGAATTGTAGACATGTGCACACTGAAATATTTCGTTTCGGAATTTCGTTTTTGTCCGAAAAATGTATTTATTTAGTTACTCCCGAAATTCGTTTTTGTTTATTTTGTTTCGGTAAAAAATGCATTAGTCCGAAATTCCGAATTAATTAAGGTCGAATCTGTCATTGAAGTCTTATGGTGTCTGTCGAATGTTCTAAGATTTAAAGGAAGCAGCTAAACTGTACGACGCCGCGATTGTAAATTTCTGGTCGAATGCTCCGCCCACAAGCTATAGTAGAATTCTAATGTTGTATGACACTAGTAATAATTATATTTATTGATTATTATTACTAGTCAACCAACATTAGAATTCTTCTCTAGCCTATGGGCCGAGCATTTGACTAGAAATGTCCGCTCGTGGCGATTGTATGTTTTTAGCTGCTTCGTCGAATCTTCATGTCTCTATAATGTCGAATCTTTTCTCTCTATAATGTCGAATCTTTTCTCTCTATGTAGAATAATCTTGGACTAATAGAGTTAAGGTTAGGCACATTCGACCGCAGGTTCGATAGACACAGATCACTATTGTCACCGTCATGTCGAATCTCCTATCTGTATCGAACTGTTGTCACAACGAAACGAAAATAAAGAATTTTTTATGTCGGATCTTTCGGATTCTGCGCTCTCGTTTGTTAAAACGGACGCGAAAATCCTAGAAATTCGGACAAAAATGCATTCGGACGAAGACGAAAGCACATGTCTACTGAATTGTGACCGCTACAGGTCTCTCTCTGCCTTGTAAGCCCAAGAAAGTTTCAGCCCTCTCCTACCCATGAGCTATTAGAAGAGCCATTCTCACTGGAAGGCTGATTTCACATTTCAACATTAAATGAAGTGAATTTAATGACTTTCCACAGAAAGTTATTTTTCAAGGACCATAACCTTCAAGATAAATATACGGTATTTTAGTATTTTTATTGATGCATATGTGATGACTTAAATATGTGTAGGCATTATGCACACAAGGCCCAGTCTTCAGGAATTTGGTGGGGACAATGGTATCTTCAGGCTTTCGGAACAGATGGAGATATCATCATCGTCGTCTTCTTAAATGAATAGTAGGCTCCTTTGGCAGTGGCCCAAACCACACCAGTAGCATACTCCGTAGTGGTACCATTTTGATATTTTCCATTCAGGTTGGCACCATGGCAATTGTTGTACCAAAATGCGCCATGAAACTGCGTGGCACAATTACCGGTATAGATATCTCTATCATTGTCATGCGTGGAGAAATTCATCCCAATGTGACCGACCAAAGAATTCCCTGCAGGGAACAGCAGAAAAATTATTGGTTAGAAAAGAAAAACAAGATCACCTGTCATATAAATGTCAGTAGATATAGGGGAAGGACACTTTCCCATTCCAATAAACGGGGACTGGACATTCTTGTGTAGGGTGACCAGACATCCCCGATTTCCGGGGACAGTCCCCGGATTGAGGACACTGTCCCGGACCAAGTTTGTCCCCAGATTGGATTTGAACAGGGGCTGGGGCAATTTCAAAGACAGTCAGTGCAGAATAAAAAAAAAAATCTGAATTACTCACCCCCGCTCCGCCGCTCCTACTAGGTAAGGGGGGTGTATTTATTCCATTATCTGTGCCCCTTTCTGATGATCATGTGCTGGTCGGAGAGGAGGGAATATTTCTTCAGTTTCGGGTGCCCATTCAGCTCCGCTCGCATCTTCTTCTGCCTTGGCTCAAGTCCCGGAGTGGAGTGATTTTCCTCCGCTCCCCACCCAGAAGTCCCGGAGTGGAGTGATTTTCCTCCGCTCCCCACCCAGTAGTAGCCGGGGCCTGGAGAGTAAAGCCGCGTGCACACGGCCGGGAATCCCATCAGGAAAAAAACTTCGGTTTTCCTGACGAGATTCCTGGCAAGCTTTTCTTGCAAAGCGGTGCATACAGACGGCCATTCAAAAGAACGGCGGTTCGTGCGCTCGTCACATTCGATGCCGACGCCGCCATCTTGCTTCACCCTACACTACCCTTGTATGCTACCGCGCATGCGTCGAAGTCTCATCGATCATGCACGGGCTTACCTGGGGACAGGTAAGCATGTAGCCTCGTACACCCGCACGGTTTTCTCGTCGGGAAACAGGCAGACGATCAGGTTCTATAATGTTTTTCTCGTCGAGATTCCCGGCAGTTTTCCCGACGAGAAACCATACACACGACCGGTTTTCTTGGCAAAAGGCTCGCCCAGCAATTTTCTTGCTGAGAAAAATGGCCGTGTGTACGAGGCTTTAGACTTGACAGGCTGTGAGGCGGGCGGTGGCGGCGATGGGCAGAGATTCGTTGATTGCCGCAATTACTAGTAGAAAAAAAATATGTCCCCGGATTTCATTTTAAAAATTCTGGTCACCTTATTCTTGGGGCTGCTAATACTGATCCTCTGGGGTCGGTTTATTTGACTAACTTTTTAGTCGAGCTGTGATTGACTTACAGTGAGGTCTCCTCTTGGTTGCTGTGTAGGAAACTCATAAAAGTTTTGTCCATTGACATCCAGAATTTCCTTTTATCTATATGTAGCGCTACCCCCAGTTAAGAGAGCCGCTGATATTGATTTGGGCCCTGTAGTGCACTGCTGTCAACCCCTGGCAATCGGCTCTAACCTCCCGTGGCACAGCTGGTGATAGAGGGATAGGACCGCGTGACCGCAACTGTTGGTGACGCAGTCCTATAACAAACATACACAGAATATACTTTAAAACTCCTATTTAAGTAAGCGGAACTGACACCAAATGTACTTTACCCAGATATTTTACTGAGGCTAATGGGCAAGTAATAAACAACAGTATAACAAGTTGCAGATCCCTGCAATAAACAGTAATAAAGATAAACAGAGTAATCAGAATAATAAAGTATTGCTATGCAACTCTAGCGCTGCCCTTTTACAGCTACTTCCCCTCATGGGTAGACTAACACCCAGCAATGTCTACCTATGCAGTCAGGCCTGACTGATCTAGATGGAAGTTCAGTGAAACAATATTCGCTAGCAATCTTTTCGGTGGTGCACTTGAAGAACAACTTTGTAATCCCAACGAATAGTAAAGATAAAGGTATCTGTCTTTAAACAGCTCTCACCACCCGGGCAAGTCAAAGTCCGTTTCCTCCATCGATTCGTCTAGGAACAGGAATCCACCGACATCCAAGTCTTCAATCCTTCTGGTGTACTGCAGCAAGGAGGATTAGATGTCTCTAAGGCTCTGCTAGGCTGGCAGAGGGCTCTTTGGAAAGGAGCACACGGCCCAGGCTTCAGGCCTTGTGCACACAGCAGTTCAGCACAGACATCCTCTTGCTAGGAGAGGGGTGTCCAAAAAGACCGACCAAAACTCTGCCTCCCCTTTATAAAGTCTCCCCCAGCAGTCTCTGTTCTGGAGCAATGCACCCTGGGTGCTGCAAGATGTACTGGGAGATGTAGTCTCTCTCTCTCCTCTGCTTTCACTTCCATAATGTCTCTTTACTTCCTCCCGACTCACCTCTCACCTGGAACTTCTTGTCTCTCTGCATTAAAGGGGAACACCCCGCTACACACTCCCCCCACTTGAACTCTTTGGTCCCCAAAGATAAACTTCAACAAATACTGTTTACCATTTTGGACAATGTCGAGCATGATGTTGGCATAGGGAATTCCCACCAAAACTTTGGGATGGAACTCTCTTGCCCACAGGTCACACTACCATGAGTGGCCTGCCTAACTGTGCCAGAGAGTGAGCTGGGGTTGCCCTCCACCAAATGGACGGTGGAAGGATCAGGTTGTTCAACACTTCTCCTAGCCGTTACAACAGAGTCCTCTGAGCTCGTCCCCATTTGGGGGTAAGTTAGTTTCTTGGGAGGCCTGATGACTCTGCGAGCCCTCTGCTCTCTTGGTGCTTCTGACTCTGGCACCACAGGCTCTTCTTCAGGAGTAAGTTCAGGTAACATTGCTGGTTCTGGAACCTCTGATTCAGAAGTCGACTGACGTATGGAATCTCTAGAGTCCTCCTCTGCGCAAGTGTCAGGAACATCTTCCCAGTAATCAGCTGAGGGACTGAAGGGTATGAATTCAGTAGCCTCCGGATTCAGCGTTGCATCTGGGGTATCCCCTCCATTTGGGAGATCTATGGCGGACGTTCCCAGAGTCGAGGGAGGCCACAGCCAGTCCAGTTCTCCACCTTCTTCTGTACTCAATTGGGAGGCCTCCCCATCTTTGGCTCGAGAGGTCTGGGACCGAGTGTTCGGCCTAGGAATATCCAGGATAGAGGCCAGTTCAGGGGAGTCTCTCACGGGAGGTATTCTGACTGCCTCAGCAAGTGGGAGCAGGTGGTTCCGATGCCACGTCTTCAGTGGACCCACCTTTCCTTCTGGCTTTAGTTTGTAGACAGGCAAACCGGGCAACTTCCTACAGACAACATAGGGCTCAGATCTCCACCTGTCGGCAAGCTTGTGTTTTCCAGGGACCCCCAGATTGCGTAGCAGTACTCGGTCCCCGGGCTGCAGATCTTGCACTCGAACCTTCAGATCAAAATTTCTCTTGTTGCGGGCCCCCCTTTGATCCGAAGCCGCCTGGGCTTGTTCATAGGCCACCTGCAAGCTACGTCTAAGTCTGTCCACGTATCCCTTGTGGGATGTAGCTGAGGTATTGTCTATAGAAGTGCCAAAGGCCAGGTCCACAGGTAGCCTTGCTTCTCTCCCAAACATAAGTCGATAAGGGGAGTAGCCAGTGGCGTCACTTGTGGTACAGTTATAGGCATGTACTAGGGCTGATATGTGCTGACTCCAGTGTTGCTTCTTCTCTGTTTCTAAGGTTCCCAACATGTTGAGCAGGGTCCGGTTAAATCTCTCCGGCTGAGCATCTCCTTGTGGGTGGTAAGGCGTGGTTCTGGTCTTCTTTATTCCTAATGAATCCAAAAGTCTTCGGATCAACCGACTCTCAAAGTCCCTTCCTTGATCTGAGTGGAGTCTCTGTGGTAGTCCGTAATGGACAAAATACTTCTCCATAAGTATCTTGGCCACGGTGGATGCCTTCTGGTCTTTGGTTGGGAAAGCTTGAGCATAGCGGGTGAAATGGTCGGTTATTACCAGAACATTCCCCAATCCACTCAGGTCGGGTTCGAGGCAGAGAAAGTCAATGCATACCAGATCCATTGGGCCTTGACTCTGTAAGTGGCCCATTGGGGCAGCTTGATGGGGTAGGGTCTTTCTCTGAATGCATCGTGCACAGGAATGGCAATACTCCTCTACTTCTGCCCTCATGCAGGGCCAATAGAACCGATTTCTGACGAGCTGGAAGGTCCTTTCTGCCCCTAGGTGACCATGATGGTCATGCAGGGCAATTAGTACAGTCTCTCGGTGCTTCTCTGGAAGAAATAACTGCCACTTATCTTCTGAGTCATCAGAGGGGCCCCTTCGGTAGACCACTCCCTGATGTACCTGTAGCCTGTCCAATTCCTTCCTCAACAGGCGAGCCTCCTTTGAGGGGTGATGTAGGAATTTGTTGGGATCCTGATTCTCCAGGGCTTCGAGGACCAATCTCCCCATGGGGTCTTCCAATTGGTCACACCTCAACTCCTTCTTGGACAGTCTCGGTAGGTTGTCTTCCTCCAGTTGAGTTACCCCACAATAGTGTTTGGGGACTCCTACCATGGTAACCCCTATTTCTTCTGCTCTGGAGCCTCCTCTGGCTTGGAATTCAGCCCCTTGACAAAGGGCCCGCACCCCGTCCGGTGCCACTTGGGTCCAATCTTCCCAGTCATTTGTCGTGGCATGAGACCTCCGGGACAGGGCATCTGCATCCCTATTTCCGGCTCCTGGTCTGTACTTCAGACTGAAGTTGAATCCAGACAATGCGGCCAACCACCTGTGTCCGGTGGCATCTAGTTTCGCGGCGGTGAAGAGGTAGGTCAGGGGGTTGTTGTCTGTCTTCACAGTAAACTCTGCCCCATACAAGTAGTCTTTTAGCTTGTCTACTACCGCCCATTTGAGGGCCAGGAATTCCAGCTTATGAGTGGGGTAATTCTTTTCTGAGGGGGTCAGGCTCCTGCTCACATAGGCCACTGGTCGCAGTTGTCCTTCATGTTCTTGGTAGAGTACACCACCTAGACCCTCATGGCTGGCATCCACATGTAATTCATAAGGTCTGGTAGGGTCGGCGTAGGCCAGGACTGGGGCAGTGGTTAAGCTCCTCTTCAGAGCATGAAAGGCCTCTTCACACCTTGGGTTCCACTGATCTTGAACTGACTCACCAGGCCTCCTGGGCCCTGAGTCATCCTCTTCCCCTTCTGCCTTTAGCAATTCATTCAACGGGCGGGCAATCCGAGCAAACCCCTCCACAAACCTCCTATAATAGGAGCAGAACCCCAGGAAGGATCTGAGCTCTGTTACTGTGGTGGGTCGTGGCCAGGAAGTGACTGCTTCCAACTTCTCAGGATCTGTGGCCACCCCTTCTTCAGACACTATGTGCCCCAGATAGTTCACAGAAGACTGGTAGAACCGACACTTCTCGGGGGAAAGCTTAAGTCCCTCTTCGCTGAGTCTTCTCAATACTTTCTCCAACCTGGCTTCATGTTCTTCCAAGGTTCTTCCAAAGACAATGACATCGTCCAAGTACACAAGGACTTCTATAAGATTCATGTCTCCAACAGTCTTCTCCATAAGGCGTTGAAAGGTAGCAGGAGCTCCAGACAGACCCTGAGGCATCCTATTGAATTCGAAGAATCCCACCGGGGTTATGAAGGCTGTCTTCTCCCTGTCTTCTGGGTGCATAGGGATTTGATAGTACCCACTCTTGAGGTCCATCACACTGAACCATTTGGCTCCAGACAAACTTTGTAGGGCATCTTCTATCCTTGGCGTGGTGTATTGGTCAGGGATGGTTCTCCTCTTGAGAGTCCTGTAATCGATACAAAGCCTCAACGACCCATTCTTCTTTCTGACCACCACGATTGGGGAGGCATAGGGACTTCTAGACTCACGGATAACACCAGTCTTCTTTAGTTCTACAAGTTGTTCCCTCAGATCCTCCAGATCTGCCAGGGGGACCCGCCTGACCCTCTCTCGGAAGGGCTTATCTTCTTGGAGGCGGATCCGATGGGTGGCACTTCTTGCACACCCCACATCGAATTCATCTTCGGAAAAGATCTTCTCCCACCTGGTCAGCTGGGCCTTGGCTCTTTCTTTCCAAGCCCTGGGTAGGTTCGGGTTTTCCACGGACAGTTTCTCCCAAACATCTCCTCCGTCACCCGTCCCCTTGACTTCGGACCAAGTGACCGGGGCAGCAGGGCTCACCTGACCAAGCAACACTCTGGCAGGGATCTCCATGGGTCCTCCCGTAGTGTTCCTAACACTCACCGGAACTCTGCCATGGGCCTTCTTCAGGGCCTTGAACGGAATCACTTCTGGTATCACTTCCAGGCCTGAGGACTCTTCCCTTG
The DNA here is from genome assembly GCA_029206835.1 of Rana muscosa. Lineage (NCBI taxonomy): Eukaryota > Metazoa > Chordata > Amphibia > Anura > Ranidae > Rana > Rana muscosa. The sequence goes on from CM055127.1 coordinate 177,973,557, forward strand.
GGTCTGATTCCAGCATGACAAAGGGGCCAGGTTGTTCCCACGAAAGCTTCACAGTGGCCCTAAGACAGGTTACTTCTCCGGGCTGTAGCACTACTCCTTCTCTGCCAAGTCTCCACACCTTCCCTATCCCCTCTCCCGGGGTCTTCTGCTCTAAGACCAGTCGTTGGTAGGCCGTCTTTAGCATGGGATGGATTTTGGTGGCTGAATGGTTTCTCTCTTTCACTAGAGGGGTCAGGAGTCTCCTGACTAGATCCGTGTTTGTCCCAATGATCAGGGAAATCTTGCTGGCTCCAGGCGGCCGGGGACACACAACTGCCAGGGTGTCAAACACTTCAGCCTTCCCAGCCACGGATGGGTCGAAAGTCATCTTTATGGGCAGGTACCCATCATAAGGGAAACTCTGGGTTCCAAGTCCCCATATCTCCAGCTCTTCTATCTTCTGGATAGGCAGATGACTCAAGTGCCTATCATAGAAGTCCCGGTATAGTAAAGTCACCTGTGCTCCGGTGTCCAAAAGAGCTTTAGTATAGACTCCTTCCACTTGAATGGGCACAGTAGGAGACGGGCCCACCAGTTCCTTTGGGTATGGCCGGACTGGGGTCACCTCTTTTTTTTTGCTTTTGACCCTTGCCCTGCTCCTTTTGGACTTTAATTTTTCCTGAGCCTGGCATGCATTGACTTTCTCCCTCTCAATGGGGGCACAAACCCGCTGAGGGATGTTATTGTTCCTTTTAGGTGGATGTTCCTTCTTTGGGGTGCTGTACTTCCACTGAGGGGTCTTTCCCCCTCCCTCTGGGGTACATCTTGGTGGGGGTGTACTATACCTCCTCCTAGGAGTTTTGTCTCCTCCATTCTTGGCCTTTTTTTTTAGTTTGGAGCGCACTGAAGATGATGGGCACCCGGTTGACTCCTTCACCGGGGCCCCTTTGGAGTTTCCCGCCGGCTTGCAATTATCTGTTCTCTTCTTCTTTGGGCTGGAGCATACGTTAGCAAAGTGGCCACTCCCTCCGCAGTTATAGCAAATCACCTCTTCTCGGTCCTGTAGGGAGGCCGGTGCTGAGGTGTTCGGGAACAACTCCTTTCTTGGGCTTGGTTTCTCTCGTCTTCTCTGATCTTTCTCCATCAAAGAGGTCAGCATCTCCAACACTTGGGCCATTTGCGATTTCAGAGTGTCAACCTCCGCATCTCTTTCTGGGCTCTTGACCGAATGGACCAACACTGGTACAGGTGTGACATTCGCCTTGGCCACCTGCTGATCTTCCTCCAGCGCCTCTTCGTCCCTAATAATTTTTATTAGATCAGAGTAGGTTAGTGACATTCCTCCTCCTGAGGTTTTCAGGTGCAGCCAGACCGGGTCTGAGCGCCGCGCTCCCCTCATGATCTGCTTCATGCGTGCTTCATCTGCATCTTTGGGCAGCATTCCCTTCTTCAGTACAATCTTGCATAACTGCCTGTTCAGCCTTCTAACATATTCTGACAGTTTCTCATTCGGCTGCTGGAGAGTGTGTTCAATTTGATAAATCATCTCTGACACCTTCTCCAGCTGACCAAACTCTTCCTGCAGCATGGCCAGGCAATCTTGAGCTGTACAGTTTTCATTTCCAAACCGGAAGCTCTTCACCGCTTCTGCCGCGGCACCTTTCAGACTTTCTAAGACTCGCTGTCTCTTCTGTGCCTCAGGCACCTCCCATGCTTCTACTGCCTGCAATGCCTGTTCCACCCAAGTGTCAAAATCTTCCTCCCCCGCAGGGACGGGGAGCTTCCCTGAGAAGGTGCTAAGCTTCCGGTAACCGGCCTCCACATGCACCGTACTGCTTTTCTGGCACTTAATTACAAGGTCTCCTAGAGCATTCAACAATTCAGGCCCTATAGCGGCCAGCGGTGATCCCGGGCTTAATAGTTCCTTAAGCTTTTCTGCTTTAGGGGATAGTGGTGGAGATAATTGTGGGAGTGATGGCTTTGGTGTCTGAAACCATTCTTCCTTCACTGGCAGCGTATGTATCAAGTGATAGATCTGATTATCTATGGCTTGTATACTCTGACTTTTAAAATGCTCTGGGATTTCGTTTTTCCATTCTACCAGTGCGTATGTAAACGAGATCACTGGATCTGGCCTAAAATCCATCACCCATGCTTTGTGGCTCGGAGACAGTAACAATACGAGCTGTTTTATCTCCTCTTCCTTCCATCTTTCCCCCGGGAGTACAATGACTACCGCCGCGGTTGGATCGGCGCCAATCGCTGCGCACCACTGTGACATTGCCAGCGGGTCCATGCTGGTACTTCTGACCGGCTTGATTGCAGCGTGCAATGTACAAGGATCCCGGACTCGAGCCCCCACGTGTAGCGCTACCCCCAGTTAAGAGAGCCGCTGATATTGATTTGGGCCCTGTAGTGCACTGCTGTCAACCCCTGGCAATCGGCTCTAACCTCCCGTGGCACAGCTGGTGATAGAGGGATAGGACCGCGTGACCGCAACTGTTGGTGACGCAGTCCTATAACAAACATACACAGAATATACTTTAAAACTCCTATTAAAGTAAGCGGAACTGACACCAAATGTACTTTACCCAGATATTTTACTGAGGCTAATGGGCAAGTAATAAACAACAGTATAACAAGTTGCAGATCCCTGCAATAAACAGTAATAAAGATAAACAGAGTAATCAGAATAATAAAGTATTGCTATGCAACTCTAGCGCTGCCCTTTTACAGCTACTTCCCCTCATGGGTAGACTAACACCCAGCAATGTCTACCTATGCAGTCAGGCCTGACTGATCTAGATGGAAGTTCAGTGAAACAATATTCGCTAGCAATCTTTTCGGTGGTGCACTTGAAGAACAACTTTGTAATCCCAACGAATAGTAAAGATAAAGGTATCTGTCTTTAAACAGCTCTCACCACCCGGGCAAGTCCAAGTCCCTTTCCTCCATCGATTCGTCTAGGAACAGGAATCCACCGACATCCAAGTCTTCAATCCTTCTGGTGTACTGCAGCAAGGAGGATTAGATGTCTCTAAGGCTCTGCTAGGCTGGCAGAGGGCTCTTTGGAAAGGAGCACACGGCCCAGGCTTCAGGCCTTGTGCACACAGCAGTTCAGCACAGACATCCTCTTGCTAGGAGAGGGGTGTCCAAAAAGACCGACCAAAACTCCGCCTCCCCTTTATAAAGTCTCCCCCAGCAGTCTCTGTTCTGGAGCAATGCACCCTGGGTGCTGCAAGATGTACTGGGAGATGTAGTCTCTCTCTCCTCTGCTTTCACTTCCATAATGTCTCTTTACTTCCTCCCGACTCACCTCTCATCTTGTCTCTCTGCATTAAAGGGGAACACCCCGCTACATATATAAGCCAAGTGGTGCTCAGGGAAGCTAATAAAGCTGGGCAAAAAAAGAAGTCATAAAAAAACTTCTGAAGCTCATTGACAGGTCCAGGACTTACGTTTATCAACACCTGTTTACGGGGCTTTATTTCTCAGAGAATAGGTGCAGGAACTTCCCCCCTTTAAAGTGACACTAAAGGTTCATGTTTTTTTTTTTTTTTAACCACTTGCTTACTGGGCACTTAAACCCCCCCTCCTGCCCAGACCAGTTTTCAGCTTTCAGCGCTGTTGCAATTTGAATGACAATTGCGCGGTCATACAACACTGTATCCAAATGAAATTTTTATATTTTTTTCCCCACAAATAGAGCTTTCTTTTGGTGGTATTTGATTACCTCTGCGGTTTTTATTTTTTGTTAAAAAAAATATTAAAATATAGATTTAAAAAAAAAAAAAAATATTTTTTTAATATTCTGTTATAAAATTTTGTAAACAGGTAATCTTTCTCCTTCATTGATGTACGCTGATGAGGCTGCACTGATGGGCACTGATGGGTTGCACTGATGGGCATCGAGCGGGTGGCACTGGTGGGCACTGATAGGCGGCACTGGTGGGCACTGAGAGGTGACACTGAGAGGTGGCACTGAAGGGCATTGATAGGTGGCACTGGTGGGCACTGAGAAGTTGCACTAATAGGTGGCATTGATAGGTGGCACTGATAGCTGGCAGTGATGGGCACTGATGGGTGGCAATAATGGGCACTGATCGGCACTGGTAGTTTACACTGATAGGCAGCATTGCTATGTGGCACTGATTGACACCACTGGAGGGCATTGATAGGTGGCACTTGTGGGCATTGATAGGTGACACTCGTGGGCATTGATAGGTTACAATGGCAGGTGGCATTTGTGGGCACATATTAGGTGCCTGTGTCTGTTCCTCTTCGGGACCGATGTCGGCGTGAGGAGAAAAAAAAAAGATTACCGATCCTTTGTTTACATCACGTGATGAGCTGTCATTGGCTGACAGTTCATCAGATGGTAAGGGGCCGGGTCCATAGACGCTGAGTGTATGACTCGGCCCCGGCACCCGCGTCATTGGATTTGATTGACAGCAGCGGGAGCCAATGGGTGTGCTGCTATCAATCTATCCAATCAAAGCTGGGATTCCGTGGAGAGAAGAACGGCGGGGACGCGCCCACGGAAATTTGGGGCTCAGGTAAGTAAAACAGGGGGCTGGGGGGCCGACACTGCAAGGTGTTTTTTCACCTTAACGCATAGGAAGCATTAAGGTGAAAAAAAACAAAGCTTTACAACCCCTTTAACTCATCCCTTGTCTCTGCGCCCTACCCACCCCCAACTACCGTCCCTTGGTTCCACCCACTACCCACCTCCCAGTACCATCTCTTTTAGAGAATACATAACCAAGTATTAGTTTGTGGTATTAAGTAATTTGTATGCAATTTGTTAACGATAACCAAAAAAGCAGGAAAAAAGGATATCCTGAAGCCAGCAACAATATCCCCCCAGCAACAATAGACCCCTATCCCAGGCACACTAGATCCCCCAGCAATAATAGATCTCCCCCAGAAACAATAGACTCCATCCCAGCAACAATCCACCCCGTTATAATAGACCCCCCCAGCAATAATATATCCCCCTAGCAACAAAAGAATCCACCCCAGCAATAATATATCCCCCCAGCAACAATAGATCCCTCACACAACTTTATACCCCCTAACAACAATGGACCCCCTGTTACAATATACCACCTCAGCAACAATAGATCCACCCAGTGACAATTGAATTGAAGAAATTTTGAAAAATAAACAAAAAACAATATTTTTTTACTTTCTGCTATAAAACATATCCAATAAAAAAAATGTCTTCATTAATTTAGGCCAATATTATGGTACATGTCCTTGGGAAAATAAACAAAACAAATCCCAATAAATGTATATTGATTGGTTTGTGTGAAAATGATAGCATCTGCAAACTATGGTATGTGTATATATATATATATATATATATATATATATTATTATTTTTTATACTAGTAATGGTGGCGATCACCGACTTATAATGGGACTGTGATATTGTGGCAGGCAATCTGACACTTAAGCTGGCTACACATTATACAATTTTCCTTTAGATTTACCAAAACCATATACCGTATTTATCGGCGTATAACACGCACCCCAAGTTTAGGAGGGAATTTTAAGGAAAAAAACTTTTAGGAGTGAAGTGTAAGGAAAAAAACTTACATTTAAATGTCCATCATTGCAGTCTTGTCCAGTGTCCATCTGCAGCCTTGTCCAGTGTCCATCTGCAGCCTTGCCCAGTGCCTTTGAATTTGCAGCCTTGCCCAGTGCCTTTGAATTTGCAGCCTTGCCCAGTGCCTTTGAATTTGCAGCCTTGCCCTGGCCTGATTTAAATTTGGCGCAGATTTCCTACTGTGATCCCCCGCTGATCTGAGCGAGAGGAGCCGAGAAGTACACTCGGCTTTACTCGGCTCTCGCAGTCAAGCCCACCTCCACTGATTACGAGCGCCGCTGACATACAGAAATCTGAGTGTACATCGGCTAGACTCGGCTCTGCTCACAGTCAGGGGCAGGACTGCGAGAGGAGCCGAGACTAGCCAAAGTACACTCGGCTTTCTGTATGTCAGCGGCGCTCGCAATCAGTGGAGGTGGGCGTGACTGCGAGAGCCAAGTAAAGCCGAGTGTACTTCTCGGCTCCGCTCGCTCAGATCAGCGGGGATCGGCGTATAACACGCACCCACGATTTTCCCCTGATTTTAAGGGGAAAAAGGTGCGTGTTATACGCCGATAAATACGGTAATATGAGGTCAAACCTAAACACTTTCAGTTTGTATGCAATCAGGCAGGCCCTTGCACTACATACGTCAAAAGAGAAAGGTTCGCCCTTGGGACTTTGAGTGAGGTGAGCACTATAGAGCCAGTAAAAATAGCAGAAATAATTACGGTATATATTTAATTAAAGTAAAACATAGTACATACATTAATGTCATGAACATAAGACAATTCATACAAAATACAGAAAATAGGTAAAATGATATTGCAAGTATCTGTCAATATTATAGAACACAAGCATCAAGTACACCCAACGCGTTTCGCAAGGCTTACACTACATAGTTGAAGGTAAATCTAAAGGAAATTGACCAAAAAAAATGTTTAACCACTTCAGCTCCGTAAGATTTACCCCCTTCATGTGTATCATGCCCCCTGCAGTGAGGAGATGATGTGCTGTAACCTCTAGCAACCAATCAGTGAGCAGTATTACAGTATTACTGTACAGTAATATCTAGCAACCAATCAACAAGCAGAAATCTGTAACCTCTAGCAACTAATCAGTGAGCCGTAATGTGTGCTGTAACCTCTAGCAACCAGTCAGTAAGCGGTAATGATACACTGTAACCTCTGGCAACCAATCACAATAGCTGCCTGATCTTATGAACTGTATTTAAGTCTAGCTGGCGCTGCTAATTATTGTATGTCTCAGAGCAGGTGGAGAGTGAAATTGCACGTTTGCCCAGGGTCCAATCAATATTAAAGATGGCCCTGAACACAGGGATGGGGGCCTATGGCACCTTATTTCACCCCCATTTGATGTCGTTTAATATTCCTACCTTGATAATATTTCAATATTTCACAATTTTAGCCACATAATTTATGCCCTAGATTTCATGGCTTCATGGTGAGTGATTATGTGAATTAAAGAGAGGTTTTACAAGCATTCACGTCCCTGTCGTGATTTTGGGCATACAACATTTGTCTTGACCCATTTCATGACACCATGATGGTTTGGGTGACTGAGTTACCCATGTGGCTGTAAATGCCGGGGTATTTTCCTGATACTCGTTTGAACTAAGAAAGACATTTGGATGACCGATTAACTAATTATTGCTGGGACTCACATAGAGTAGGATTAAGAACTGTATCAACTGGTTCTTCCAGTCCACCATAAACTATTCTGTTAAATATCAGTCTAGTTGGTCTGCTCTCTGCCCTAGTAAAAGTAATTAAAAGATACAGTGGCCTCTATGACCCACAATTGTAGAAACATCATACATATGGCATTATGGTGGTAAAATTCCATCCCAGCACTGCCCAAATGGTGTGATAAATACAGAAAATCCGTGGAAGTTGAAGATCTAATAAAAGAAAGTTCAAAGAAAAATGTACTGCTTACCAGCAGGTTTGGTCGGATCACCCTCTTTAAACCCCTCCAAGTATAGTTTGTATCCATCTTCTTCTGGGTCAACCGCTAGACGGGAGAGAGCAAAGTCTTCATATGTTACAAAGCGGTCAACGTCATCCCAATCCACCAAGGTGATTCGGAGACAATAGCTCTTTTTCAGGGTTAAGAGGTAGATATTCTGCAAACCTGAAGTGGTAAGATAGAAATTAGTTAACAAAATAAATCCAAAAATTACCTAAATATGGATATATACCCCACTTATCCCAACACCACCACCACCACCACCAATCTGCTGTAGAATAATAAAGGAGGAACATGATAAGAAAGGATGGTAAAGTAGCAGAAGACTAAAGCCTTTACCCAACCAATACTCTCCATCCACTCTTCCGAACCCGGCTTTGTACTCTTTCCAGCCTCGATAAAAGCTCACTTTTCCATCATATCTCTTCTGAAAAACCTGAAATTAAAAGATTAGGTCATTGATTTACTAAATCCTTGTGATATTGTAACGGCACCCCAAATATGAAAGGGGTTTACCGCCGTTTAAGATATCGCCTCTCCTGGACACACATCCACTACCCACGCTCCACAGTCAGGCGACCACTTCCCATAGGATTAATCCTTCCAGAAGAACGAGACAACACGCTCTGTATCTTCCCAAGATATATATTGACTTTATTGAAAAACATTGCAACCTTTATACACATAGAGGGGAGTTTCTTATTTTCTCTCCCCATACATATTTGACCAGCTAATTTACATGATCTACTTAACTACAGCTTGATGACTCAGACATATGACCTTTTAGGCTAGCTTTTGTCTCCCAATCCACATTATCAAAAGACTTCACACAATGAAAGGATCTGTAGCATATTTGAGGTTCATTAACATTACACAAGCAGACAGGTGACACCTCAGCATCTCTTCAAATTAACCTGTCTGTCTGCTAGTTCCACAACCTATAATTACAGGCTTAATTCCCACCAGCCACAATAGACAATAGAATGTAATCACACACCATCACAGCAAGTATTACATAAACAGCCCACACACAGTATATCCAATATGTGCCATGTATATACAGTATTGGATATGTCTATCACAGATCATGGTGGGGTTTTCATTCAGCCTGTGCCCCTAATAGGGAAACAGGGTGGTTTACACATAAGAGGCATTGGGGAAGCTGAAGCAAGGGTATCTCATACTTTCTAAGAGATTCTGGGTTCCGCGGGCCCTCCCGTTACAGATATTTTGTTGTTACTATAACAGTGATCTAGACTTCAACAAAATGGTGGCCTTTTATCCACCTGTAGAGTGTCAGGGCTGGGCTCAGCCCTTTCTTCTCTGTGCTCAGCTGCTCAGCTGTCAGCTAATTGCCAGCTCCCATCTCTCCACAGTGATCCACCTGTTGATGATCCTGCTTGTCAGCTCTGCCTACTTAAAGCCTTTCAGTTCATTTGCTCTACGCCTTCGCCTGTGTAAACATCACAAGAGACTTTCTCCTGCATTCCTGTTTGAAGACCTGCTTGCTGTACTACTACCTTTATCGCTGGCTCTTGGACATTGGCTTGGCCGACTACCCGATCCAGTTACTAAACTCTGGCTATGTTTTGATTACGCTTACTCTGTTTACCTTTTTATTTTTATTATTAAACAAGTGTGATTTAACTGTACTTCTGTCTCGGTCTGATTCATGGTTTCTGACATAGAGAACTCCTCAGATGCGTTTCGTCCCTTTTGGGTGTGCCTAGTGTTCACCTGACATTCTCTTGACATCTATCAAGGTGAGACCGATGTGGGGGTAATGCAGGGGTCTGTGGAGGGAGGGGAAGGGACTGTGTAACGATGGGGGTAGTATGGGGTGGGGGTCTTGTGTAATGATGGAGGTAGTGTGGGGGAGGGGTCCTTTGTAATGATGGGGGGAGGCGGTGGCCCAAGAAAAGGTTTGAATAGGGTCCAATCAATAATAAAGACGGCCCTGACCTTGGACTTTTACAATGTTTGTCTGTTAAAGCCCTATTACTGCAGATCACAGTAAATAGAAACAAATAAAGTGGAAAAAAGTTTTTCCACCTGTTTTAATAATATATAAAAATTGATTTGGTCCATACCGGGTACATTACTATATAATAGCAAAATACCCTAAAGGCTCTCAAGGCACAAGGTCCCTTTGCCAAACCCTTCCATTGTGGTAATAATTGTGGTTAGGATTAATATATTGGGTAGGGTTAGAATAGTGATTGGTGAAAGAGTAGTGATTGGTGTTAAGGTTAGCAAGTACTTACCGTCCATGGTCCATCTTTGGTGGACATGTCACAGTATACAGGGACAGGATTTGAGTATTTCCCTCCAGGATATATCAGATGCACTCCATCTGCATTTTTTCCCTGAGAGGCCAAATCTGCACAGTCATGAGGGTAGCAGGTCTCCGAACAAGTCAGAACTAAAAATACGGGGAACGGGGATAAGTCAAATACCTTAATACATGTGTTCTGTAGGCATTTTTTCTATCTACAGTCGCATTTCTCAACCAGGCCTCTGTGGAATCCTAGGGTTCCTTCAGAGGTTGCTAAAGGATCCTGAAGTGATGAGCAACATTTGCAATCTGCAAGAGGGGACATTTTTCTAATACCCACCAATGTAAGGAACATTCTTCCCACTGATCACCAATGTAAGGAACATTCTTCTCACTGATCACCAATGTAAGGAACATTCTTCCCACTAATCACCAATGTAAGGAACATTCTTCCCACTGACCACCAATGTAAAGAGCATTCTTCTCACTGATCACTAATGTAAGGAGCATTCTTCCCACTAATCACCAATGTTCCTAGGCACTCCTGCGTAACCGTGCTTCCGTGGCTGCTGTCTCAACCTCAGGGGCCCGCAAGCCGGTGCGGCAAGAGAGGCTCTCCTCTACACGTCAGGCTCACGATCCAGGTACGTGACATCCCTACTGACCACCAATGTAAGGGGCATTCTTCCCACTGATCACCAATGTAAGAAGCATTCTTCCCACTGATCACCAATGTAAGGAGCATTCTTCCCACTGATCACCAATGTAAGGAACATTCTTCTCACTGATCACCAATGTAAGGGACATTCTTCTCACTGATCACCAATGTAAGGGGCATTCTTCCCACTGATCACCAATGTAAGGAACATTCTTCCCACTGATCACCAATGTAAGGGGCATTCTTCTCACTGACCACCAATGTAAGGAACATTCTTCTCACTGATCACCAATGTAAGGGGCATTCTTCCCACTGATCACCAATGTAAGGAGCATTCTTCCCACTGATCACCAATGTAAGGAACATTCTTCTCACTGATCACCAATGTAAGGAACATTCTTCTCACTGATCACCAATGTAAGGAACATTCTTCTCACTGATCACCAATGTAAGGAACATTCTTCTCACTGATCACCAATGTAAGGATCATTCTTCCCACTGATCACCAATGTAAGGAACATTCTTCTCACTGATCACCAATGTAAGGAACATTCTTCTCACTGATCACCAATGTAAGGAACATTCTTCTCACTGATCACCAATGTAAGGAGCATTCTTCCCACTGACCACAAATATAAGGGACATTCTTCCCAATTTTTCTTTATTAAAGGACTTGCAATCAATAAGCATAAAAACAATATATATACAAATTTACATAAAAATGAAAATAAATATAGCAAATCTGCTCTCAAACAAAAAAGACTTTACAGCAAAAGCAAAAATCATGTAATTACTGGAAAATAAATCTCACTACAACTCACACCAACAAAGAAAAAGAAAAGAGCTCCTCACCCAGAGATGGGCAGATCACCAAAGGCAGGTCTGATATGCCATCAGGATGATTGGGGGAGTCGTTTCTTAACCTTTACCACACTCTCATCCCCAGAAACAGCTCTCTTCAGACTGCGCAACTCCCCCTCATCCATAGATGATAAAGAGAAAGATATATCAGACATCTCATCACCCGACAAAACAGAAAAAGTGTTGCCAATAGGAACCCCTCCTGGGTCCGACTCTGAGGAAGAAATTACCGCTTTTCTTGTCTTCCTCTTCTTTTTTTTCTTCCTCCTAATCTTCTCCCACCCCTCATCATCCGAATCCCCATCAACAGAGCGTGAGACATGGGGTATGGACACCCTTCCATCAACCCCACCCCCATCCAGCACCACCACATTCCCCTGACCACGCTTGCACGTCCGAGGGGCAGGGAATGGAGGCTGAGTGGGAAGATCCGCTAAACCTGCCCCCCCAGCAGCCTCCGCCAGTCTGGAGGATCTACGTACCACAGGAGGGACAGACTCAGGGACCACATTACTAGGGGAAACAGAATTAACAGATGTCACAGACACAGGAGGGACAGACTCAGGGACCACATTACTAGGGGAAACACAATTAACAGATGTCACAGACACAGGAGGGACAACAACAGTTTCAGCGGCCTCATCCTCCTTATCTAGCCTCTGCAGCTCAGCCTCCAATCCTGGCAAGTTATGTAATGCCTCCGGGCATTAACTATAAGGATGACCGAGCTTTTGGCACAAATTGCACCAAATTTCGGTACAATCCTTAGCCAAATGGCCCAGCTCCTGGCACATTGAACACTTTTTACGGGTGCAGGTAGATGCAAAATGGCCCTTTTCACCACATTTGTTGCAGACTTTAGGCTGACCTTGGTAAAAAATGGTCAGCCTATCTCTCCCCAGAAAGGCTGAACAGGGCAGATGTTGGACTACATATCCCAGCACCCCTAATTTTAGTGACACTGTCCAGGCCCCTGTCCAAATCCCATGAAGATCAAGAACCTTCCGCAGTGGAGCAAGGACCTCACCATATCGGCGTAGCCATACTATTAAATCAGCCTCAGGTATAGATTCATTACGCACCAGGATCATCACAGATTTTATCAGAGGCTGCCTGGAAATCACCTTTGGCACCCAACTGTTCCACTGCGGAAGGCCCCCGCACCTCCTAAATCATTCCCAAAACAAATCCAACTCCTCAGGCTTTACAAAGGACAAATCAAACCAAACCAAACCACCGGGCAAATCAAAGCAAAAATATCTGAAACTTTAAACCCCATTTCCAGAACCAACTCTGCCACCCTCCCCCTTACTGGTGGGGTCCCCTCCCCCTCCCACTTCAACTGGACCACATTTCTCCTCTGGTACCCACTAACCATCCCACCACCAAACCTCCTCAAATTGTGACCACTAACATTTGCAGCATTCCCCCCACCCTCCTTGGTGCGACTCCCCAAAACTGACGCATAACTCCCCACATTCCCCCCAGCAGATAAACCATCTGTTTGTTTTGAACCATCTGACAGATTTGTAGCAGATATCGATTGTACAGATTTGGTCTCAACAATCGATGAGTCTTTTCCTCTGCTGAGCAGGGGGAGGAATGTCATTTTTATTTTTCCCAGCAGTATTAAGCCCTTCACCACCACCCACCACATCCATTGTTTTATCATTACTGTCATTCTTAGTACTTGCTGGAATATTCACAGTTCCTGCCGTCTTCCCAGCAGTGTCAGTTCCCTCTGCTGTGCTTGTAGAAGCTTCAGCTGGCCGGTTCTCTTCCATCAGGACAGGACTGTCATCAGGGGACAGTGCAGGCTGGTCTGACACGGCAACAGGTGAAACCTCCATGGCTTCTTCCACTGCACATGGTGCAATATGCTGATCCCCTCCCCCACCACAGGGAGGCTCAGGTGAGGCAATCTCATTGCAAACAGCAGGCATACCTTGTGCAGCAAACTTAGCAGAGGAACTACAGGTCCCAGCAGAAACTCCAGGCAGCTCTTTGCACAAGGCCTTCTCTTTCTGCTCCTCATTCACCACAGCAGGTGGGGCCATGGAACTTGCTGTCTGGCTGGCAAATCTCCTCTCATTATCACATTTTTCTTTCATCTTTTCCAATAATAAAGATTGTTTCTTCACCTTTTCCTCCAATTCCTGTAGCTCAGGCTTCATGGCCGAACGATTTTTACTCCAGGCCTGGAAATACTTGGTTTTGAAGGTTTTATGTTCAGCCTTCAAAACTATTTAAGTTTTTCTTCCTCTCTTCCAATCGCCCTAAAACGATCGATAATCTTCTGACTGAAGACATTTGTATCCATAGCAGGGCCTGGACCCACAGACAGGTCCTCCACCTCCTCCTCACTAGGCCCCATGTCATCAGGGGGATCCCTCCCAGGGCCTCCCCCAGGATCAGGCATTATTCCTGGGCCAAGCTAGCAGACAAGGCCTAGGCTTGAAAAAAGCTGGTTCTCAGAGAGAGCTCTTTGGGTGTGTCCTCCTCCTTCTTCCCACTGACCACCAATGTAAGGAACATTCTTCCCACTGATCACCAATGTGAGGAACATTCTTCCCACTGATCACCAATGTAAGGAACATTCTTCCCACTGACCACCAATGTAAGGAACATTCTTCCCACTGATCAGCAATGTAAGGAACATTCTTCCCACTGATCAGCAATGTAAGGAACATTCTTCCCACTGATCACCAATGTAAGGAACATTCTTCTCACTGATCACCAATGTAAGGGACATTCTTCTCACTGATCACCAATGTAAGGGGCATTCTTCTCATTGATCACCAATGTAAGGAACATTCTTCTCACTGATCACCAATGTAAGGAACATTCTTCTCACTGATCACCAATGTAAGGGGCATTCTTCTCATTGATCACCAATGTAAGGAACATTCTTCCCACTGATCACCAATGTAAGGAGCATTCTTCTCACTGATCACCAATGTAAGGAACATTCTTCTCACTGATCACCAATGTAAGGAACATTCTTCCCACTGATCACCAATGTAAGGAACATTCTTCTCACTGATCACCAATGTAAGGAACACTCTTCCCACTGATCACCAATGTAAGGAACATTCTTCCCACTGATCACCAATATAAGGAGCATTCTTCTCACTGATCACCAATGTAAGGAACATTCTTCCCACTGATCACCAATGTAAGGAACATTCTTCCCACTGATCACTAGGGATGAGCTTCGTGTTCGAGTCGAACATACGTTCGACTCGAACATCGGCTGTTCGATCGTTCGACGAAGATCGAACGATTTGGGCCGTTCGCGCCAAATTCGAGTGACGCGAACGGCCCACAATGCACTACGCCATCGCAGTGTCATCCAGGCGCTGTGATTGGCCAAGCATGCACTGTGACCCCGCATGCTTGGCCAATCACAGCGCCGGCAGCGAGGAGAGCAATGATTGGCCACAGGCAGGATGCCTGTGGCCAATTATTGCTGAGGGTGTTTAGTACACGCCCCACACTATAAAAGGCCGCCAGCACGGCGGCCTAGTGTAGTGTGTTCCGGAGCAGGGATAGAGCAGCATAGGCAGGGACAGTGACTGTTATTTCTTTCTTGCTTAACCTGGATTCCTTTAGTTTAGGGAAAGAGAAGGATAGGTAGGGAGAGTGTCAGTGTGTTTTGTGCTTGTGCTATAGTGTGCTTAAAAAAAACATTTATTCTAGGGACAGAAAACTGTAGGTAGGGACAGTGTCAGTTTCTTTCACTCTGCAAGTCCTTGTTTCCAGGGACCTGGAAGGACAGTGAGTGAATTGTCCTTGTGCTATATTGTGCTTAAAAAAACATTTTTTCTAGGGACAGAAAACTGTAGGTAGGGAGAGTGTCAGTTTCTTTCACTCTGCAAGTCCTTGTTTCCAGGGACCTGGAAGGACAGTGAGTGAATTGTCCTTGTGCTATATTGTGCTTAAAAAAAACATTTATTCTAGGGACAGAAAACTGTAGGTAGGGAGAGTGTCAGTTTATTTCACTCTGCAAGTCCTTGTTTCCAGGGACCTGGAAGGACAGTGACTGAATTGTCCTTGTGCTATATTGTGATTAAAAAAAACATTTATTCTAGGGACAGAAAACTGTAGGTAGGGAGAGTGTCAGTTTATTTCACTCTGCAAGTCCTTGTTTCCAGGGACCTGGAAGGACAGTGACTGAATTGTCCTTGTGCTATATTGTGATTAAAAAAAACATTTATTCTAGGGACAGAAAACTGTAGGTAGGGAGAGTGTCAGTTTATTTCACTCTGCAAGTCCTTGTTTCCAGGGACCTGGAAGGACAGTGACTGAATTGTCCTTGTGCTATATTGTGATTAAAAAAAACATTTATTCTAGGGACAGAAAACTGTAGGTAGGGAGAGTGTCAGTTTATTTCACTCTGCAAGTCCTTGTTTCCAGGGACCTGGAAGGACAGTGAGTGAATTGTCCTTGTGTTATATTGTGATTAAAAAAAACATTTTTTCTAGGGACAGAAAACTGTAGGTAGGGAGAGTGTTTTTTTTCTTTCACTCTGCAAGTCCTTGTTTCCAGGGACCTGTAAGGACAGTGAGTGAATTGTCCTTGTGCTATATTGTGCTTAAAAAAAACATTTATTCTAGGGACAGAAAACTGTAGGTAGGGAGAGTGTCAGTTTATTTCACTCTGCAAGTCCTTGTTTCCAGGGACCTGGAAGGACAGTGAGTGAATTGTCCTTGTGTTATATTGTGATTAAAAAAAACATTTTTTCTAGGGACAGAAAACTGTAGGTAGGGAGAGTGTTTTTTTTCTTTCACTCTGCAAGTCCTTGTTTCCAGGGACCTGTAAGGACAGTGAGTGAATTGTCCTTGTGCTATATTGTGCTTAAAAAAAACATTTATTCTAGGGACAGAAAACTGTAGGTAGGGAGAGTGTCAGTTTATTTCACTCTGCAAGTCCTTGTTTCCAGGGACCTGGAAGGACAGTGACTGAATTGTCCTTGTGCTATATTGTGATTAAAAAAAACATTTATTCTAGGGACAGAAAACTGTAGGTAGGGAGAGTGTCAGTTTATTTCACTCTGCAAGTCCTTGTTTCCAGGGACCTGGAAGGACAGTGACTGAATTGTCCTTGTGCTATATTGTGATTAAAAAAAACATTTATTCTAGGGACAGAAAACTGTAGGTAGGGAGAGTGTCAGTTTATTTCACTCTGCAAGTCCTTGTTTCCAGGGACCTGGAAGGACAGTGACTGAATTGTCCTTGTGCTATATTGTGATTAAAAAAAACATTTATTCTAGGGACAGAAAACTGTAGGTAGGGAGAGTGTCAGTTTATTTCACTCTGCAAGTCCTTGTTTCCAGGGACCTGGAAGGACAGTGACTGAATTGTCCTTGTGCTATATTGTGATTAAAAAAAACATTTATTCTAGGGACAGAAAACTGTAGGTAGGGAGAGTGTCAGTTTATTTCACTCTGCAAGTCCTTGTTTCCAGGGACCTGGAAGGACAGTGACTGAATTGTCCTTGTGCTATATTGTGATTAAAAAAAACATTTATTCTAGGGACAGAAAACTGTAGGTAGGGAGAGTGTCAGTTTATTTCACTCTGCAAGTCCTTGTTTCCAGGGACCTGGAAGGACAGTGAGTGAATTGTCCTTGTGTTATATTGTGATTAAAAAAAACATTTTTTCTAGGGACAGAAAACTGTAGGTAGGGAGAGTGTTTTTTTTCTTTCACTCTGCAAGTCCTTGTTTCCAGGGACCTGTAAGGACAGTGAGTGAATTGTCCTTGTGCTATATTGTGCTTAAAAAAAACATTTATTCTAGGGACAGAAAACTGTAGGTAGGGAGAGTGTCAGTTTATTTCACTCTGCAAGTCCTTGTTTCCAGGGACCTGGAAGGACAGTGAGTGAATTGTCCTTGTGTTATATTGTGATTAAAAAAAACATTTTTTCTAGGGACAGAAAACTGTAGGTAGGGAGAGTGTTTTTTTTCTTTCACTCTGCAAGTCCTTGTTTCCAGGGACCTGTAAGGACAGTGAGTGAATTGTCCTTGTGCTATATTGTGCTTAAAAAAAACATTTATTCTAGGGACAGAAAACTGTAGGTAGGGAGAGTGTCAGTTTATTTCACTCTGCAAGTCCTTGTTTCCAGGGACCTGGAAGGACAGTGACTGAATTGTCCTTGTGCTATATTGTGATTAAAAAAAACATTTATTCTAGGGACAGAAAACTGTAGGTAGGGAGAGTGTCAGTTTATTTCACTCTGCAAGTCCTTGTTTCAAGGGACAGAGAAGGACACCTGAAGGTAGCCCTTATTGCTTTTTTCCCATCTCCCTGCAGGCCATCTATTAGAATGTCTGGAAGGCAAACAAGGAGAGGCAGACAGTCAGGAGGCAATAAAAGAGGGCAAGCAGGCTCTGTGTCTGGGGGCAACAGTGCTGGTCGTGGACGCGGTGCATTGTCATCAGCACATGGCCATGGGACACGCTTGTCCTTCTTTTCGGCAGCTGGACATGTTGAGCCACATCATGCCGAAGACTTGGTAGAGTGGATGACCAAGCCCTCCTCCTCCTCCTCATCCTCTCTCACCCAGGCTCAGGGTACTGGAAAAGCAGCTGCCAAAGCGTCGTCTTCCCTGGTATCAATGTCAGACAAATCATCAGTCACTCCTTCCCTAGACCCACCATGTCCTCCTCCTGAGGAGTCCCCCGAACTGTTTCAGCACAGTGTTGGGTACATGCTCCAGGAGGATGCCCAGCGTTTCGAAGGGTCTGATGATGAAACCCAGCTAGAGGAAGGCAGTAGCGTGAGAGCAGACAGAGGGGATGCTCAAGAAGGACACCAATCTGGCAGTCATGTTCCAGCAGCTGCAGCATACTGCCAGATTGGCTCCAGTGATGAGGAGGGAGGGGATGATGAGGTCACTGACTCCACGTGGGTGCCTAATAGGAGAGAGGAGGAGGAGGAGGATGAGGAGGAGGCACATCTCCAACGAGGCAGGATGCCCTTTGGTGGCCAGCGTAAGGGCAGTACACCGACGGAATCACACCGCAGAGCTCCGCCTGTGCAGGGCGCTGCCTCTGCCCGTCATTCAAAAAGTTCTTTGGTGTGGGCCTTTTTTGAGGCTAGTGCATCAGATCGCACAGCTGCTGTTTGCAACATATGTCTCAAGCGTATATCGCGTGGCCAAAACATCAGCCGCTTGGGTACCACATGCCTGACCAGACATATGTTGACCTGCCATGCAGCTCGTTGGCAAGCCTACCTGAAAGACCCACACCAAAGAACAAAGCGGACCTCTCCTTGCACCGCATCAGCTGGGATCTCCAACCCCACTATAACTTCAGTCCTCTCTGAAACATGCACTGAGAGGAATGAAGGTGTAGAATTAGGTGTGTCACAGCCAAGTACTTGCGCCCACTCTGCTAGCAGTACACCGACGTCCGATTCTAGCAGGCAAATTTCCCTGCCCCAGCTGCTGGACCGTCGAAAGAAGTTCACTCCCAGCCATCCACATGCCCAGCGGTTGAATGCTAGCTTGGCTAAATTGCTAGCGCTTCAACTGCTGCCTTTTCAGTTGGTAGACTCGGCCCCCTTCCGTGAGTTTGTGCAATGTGCAGTTCCTCAGTGGCAGGTTCCCAAACGCCACTTTTTCTCACGGAAGGCTATTCCGGCTCTCTACCGGCATGTGGAAGGCAATGTCTTGGCCTCGCTGGACAGGGCGGTCAGCGGTAAGGTGCATATTACCGCTGACTCATGGTCCAGCAGGCATGGACAGGGACGTTACCTTTCTTTCACGGCCCATTGGGTCACTCTTTTGGCAGCTGGGAAGGATTCAGGACAAGGTGCAGTAGTGTTGGAGGTTGTCCCACCGCCACGCCTCCAAAATGCTACTACTGGTTGTGACACACCTCTCTCCTCCACCCCCTCCTCTTCTTCTTCCTCCATGGCCTCTTCCTGTGGTTTGTCCTATGAACCAGCGGTGCTCCGTAGCCGTTCACGGGGCTACGCAAGTACGCAGGCAAAAAGATGCCATGCCGTGCTTGCGCTGGTGTGTTTGGGGGACAGAAGCCACACTGGGGCAGAGGTCCTGTCTGCTCTGCAGGGCCAGGCCGAGAGGTGGTTGACGCCACGCCAGCTTAAGCCAGGAATGGTGGTTTGCGACAATGGCACCAACCTCCTCTCCGCCCTCCGACAGGGACAACTGACCCATGTGCCCTGTGTGGCTCACGTCCTTAACCTGGTGGTGCAGCGCTTCTTGGGCAGGTACCCGGGCTTACAGGATGTCCTGAGGCAGGCCAGGAAAGTCTGTGTGCATTTCCGCAGATCTTATAATGCCAGTGCTCGCCTGGCTGAGCTGCAAAAGGAGTTGAACCTGCCCAAGAACCGCCTTATATGTGACATGCCCACCAGGTGGAACTCAACGTTGGCCATGCTGCAGCGGCTGCACACGCAGCAGAGGGCCATCAATGAGTACCTGTGCGACTACGGCACCAGGACAGGGTCAGGGGAGCTTGGTTTTTTTTCTCCACGCCAGTGGGGCATGATCAGGGATGCATGCACTGTCCTGGCACCATTTGAGGAGGCCACGAGGATGGTGAGCAGTGACAGTGCATGCATCAGTGACACTGTACCTCTTGTCCACCTGTTGGAGCACACGCTGCGTGGAATAATGGACAGGGCACTTGAGGCAGAACAGAGGCAGGAAGAGGAGGACTTCCTTGCCTCTCAAGGCCCCCTTTACCCAGACAGTGTTCCTTCTGTCCCACCCATCGCACAGGAAGAGGAGGAGGAGGAGGAGGAGGAGGAGGATTGTGTCAGCATGGAGGTGGAGGCTGGCACTCAGCATCATCAGCAGCAGTCTTTTAGGGATGATTTACAGTCCCAAGAAACCAGTGGACTTGTACGTGGCTGGGAGGAGGTGGCTGCGGATCATGTCGTCCTTAGTGACCCAGAGGACTCCGGAGCGAATGCCTCAGCAAACCTACGCTGCATGGCCTCCCTGATCCTGCAAAGTCTGCGGAAGGATCCTCGTATTCTTCGGATCAAGGAGAGGGACCATTACTGGCTGGCCACTCTCCTTGATCCACGGTACAAGGGTAAGGTTGCGGACCTTATGTTACCGTCGCAGAGGGAGCAGAGGATGAGACAACTCCGGGAGGCCTTGCAGAAAGGTCTGTGCAACGCGTTCCCAGAGACTGGGAGGTTGCAAACTCCTGGTCCTGGACAACGAGTTGCTGAGGCTTCGGCCAGTCAAAGAAGGAGCGGTGGGGAAGGTGGCCGTCTGACCGATGCGTTCAGACAATTCTTTAGTCCGCAGCCCCAAAGTATGATCGGTTCCAGCAACCATCGCCAGCGTCTGATAAACATGGTGCAGGAATATCTAGGGGCAAGGTCAGACTTGGACACCTTCCCCACCGAAAATCCTCTGGCTTACTGGGTCTTGAGGATGGATCACTGGCCAGAGCTTGCACAGTATGCAATTGAGCTACTGGCCTGTCCTGCATCCAGCGTTCTTTCGGAACGCACATTCAGTGCTGCTGGAGGATTTGTCACGGATCACAGGGTGCGCCTGTCCACCGACTCGGTTGATCGACTGACTTTCATCAAGATGAACCAGTCTTGGATCACCACCAGCTACCACACACCTGATGCTGATATAACAGACTAATTGATTTTAACATGTCACATCCCTTCAAGACTGATGCTGATGCTGAGTGCCTGTGCTGTTATGTTGACTGGCTATCCTCCTCCTCCGAGTCCTCAATGATACGATTGATGATGATAGCTTGTAAGATCATTTTTGTTTATGGGTGCCGCCACCAGTGCCTAACGCCCAATTTTTCAGCCCCTGTTTAACAGGGGCGTGTAATTACAATTTTTGAAGCAATACTTTGCAACAGGGCTCATTGCTGTGCTCCAAGTACAGTATCTGTGAGGAGTTGCAGTGTTGTGCCACCAGTGCCTAAGGCCCAATTTTTCAGCCCCTGTTTAACAGGGGCGTGTAATTACAATTTTTGAAGCAATACTTTGCAACAGGGCTCATTGCTGTGCTCCAAGTACAGTATCTGTGAGGAGTTGCAGTGTTGTGCCACCAGTGCCTAAGGCCCAATTTTTCAGCCCCTGTTTAACAGGGGCGTGTCATTACAATTTTTGAAGCAATACTTTGCAACAGGGCTCATTGGTGTGCTCCAAGTACAGTATCTGTGAGGAGTTGCAGTGTTGTGCCACCAGTGCCTAAGGCCCAATTTTTCAGCCCCTGTTTAACAGGGGCGTGTCATTACAATTTTTGAAGCAATACTTTGCAACAGGGCTCATTGCTGTGCTCCAAGTACAGTTGCTGTGAGGGGTTGCAGTGTTGTGCCACCAGTGCCTAAGGCCCAATTTTTCAGCCCCTGTTCAACAGGGGCATGTAATTACAATTCTTGATCTAATAATTCACAGCAGGGCCCATTGCTGCACCCACCAAGAGTAACTGTCAGGGCTTACAGTGTTGTGGCACCAGCACCACCATCAAAGGCCCAATTTTTACTACCACTGTTCAACAATTATATGTAATTAAAATTCCTGATATAATAGTTGACAGCAGGGCGTTCCAGCACCAACCAAGAGTAACTGTGAGTGCTTACAGTGTTGTGCCAACACCAACAACTAAGGGGCCTATTTCTGCAGAGTATATACGGCAGGTCCCTACTTTCAAACATCCAACTTACAAACGACTCCTACTTGCAAACGCAAGAAGACAACAGGAAGTGAGAGGAAATCTACCACTAGGAAGGAAAATTCTCTCCTGTAAGAATAAATATGGGAGAAAGGTGTCTCCTCTGTACTGATGCTTTATCAGCAATCCTTGTTTCAAGAAAAACACCACATTTCAAAAACAGTTGTCATTGGGACGGAAA
This sequence comes from Rana muscosa, assembly GCA_029206835.1. Classification (NCBI taxonomy): domain Eukaryota; kingdom Metazoa; phylum Chordata; class Amphibia; order Anura; family Ranidae; genus Rana; species Rana muscosa. The sequence continues at coordinate 177,995,782 of CM055127.1, forward strand.
GTGAGGTGAAATGTTCTGAACAGGGGCACAGACAGCAAAACAAATGTTACAGGGGTGATAACCCTTACCTATGTTTTCCAAAAAGTTTAAAAATAGATTTTTGGTCTGGAGCTACACTTCAACAATGTACCTGTTCAAAATTACAAACAGACTCTACATAAGAACAAACCTACAGTCCCTGTCTTGTATGCACCGCCTGTATAGGGCTGTTCAGAGTATATAGGGCCTTTTTTATTTTATGTGCGGGGTTCCCCTTAATATCCATACAAGACCCAAAGGGGCTGGTAATGGGCTGGGGTAGGGGGGGGGTCATGGGGTAGCTATGCCATTTTTCTTAAAGAATTTCATCCATATTACCGGGACCAGACATTACATTAAAGCCGCAAGCAGTTTTAAATGGCTTTTTTTTCCTTTAGAAGTGTCATTTTGTGCAGGGACAGTTCTAAACACGGGAAACACGTGGCACTTCACAGGCATACTTTAGACACCCCCCAGGTACGATATTTAAAGGAATATTTGACTTTTTTTTTTTCACTTTATGCATCATTAAAATGACTGCTCCCGAAAAACGACCGTTTTTAAAACTTCTTTTTGCATTGATACATGTCCCCTGGTGCAGAACCCGGGTTCCCAAACCCTTTTTAGGACAATAACATGCATAATAGTTGTTATAATTAGCACTTTAGAATTCGAACGTTCGCATCCATTGTATTTAATAGGGTTCTAATGTTCGTTCGAACTTTCGGTCCGTTCGCGGGTTCTGGTGCGAACCGAACCCGGGGGTGTTCGGCTCATCACTACTGATCACCAATATAAGGAGCATTCTTCCCACTGATCACCAATGTAAGGAACATTCTTCCCACTGATCACCAATGTAAGGAGCATTCTTCCCACTGATCACCAATGTAAGGAGCATTCTTCCCACTGATCATCAATGTAAGGAACATTCTTCCCACTGATCACCAATGTAAGGGACATTCTTCCCACTGATCACCAATGTAAGGGACATTCTTCCCACTGATCACCAATGTAAGGGACATTCTTCCCACTGATCACCAATGTAAGGAACATTCTTCCCACTGATCACCAATGTAAGGAGCATTCTTCCCACTGATCACCAATGTAAGGGACATTCTTCCCACTGATCACCAATGTAAGGAGCATTCTTCCCACTGATCACCAATGTAAGGGACATTCTTCCCACTGATCACCAATGTAAGGAACATTCTTCCCACTGATCACCAATGTAAGGAACATTCTTCCCACTGATCACCAATGTAAGGAACATTCTTCCCACTGACCGCCAATGTAAGGGACATTCTTCCCACTGATCACCAATGTAAGGAACATTCTTCCCACTGATCAGCAATGTAAGGGACATTCTTCCCACTGATCACCAATGTAAGGAACATTCTTCCCACTGATCACCAATGTAAGGAACATTCTTCTCACTGATCACCAATGTAAGGGACATTCTTCTCACTGATCACCAATGTAAGGAACATTCTTCCCACTGACCACCAATGTAAGAGGCATTCTTCTCACTGATCACCAATGTAAGGGGCATTCTTCCCACTGATCCCCAATGTAAGGAACATTCTTCCCACTGATCACCAATGTAAGGAACATTCTTCCCACTGATCACCAATGTAAGGAACATTCTTCCCACTGATCACCAATGTAAGGAACATTCTTCTCACTGATCACCAATGTAAGGAGCATTCTTCTCACTGATCACCAATGTAAGGAACATTCTTCCCACTGACCACCAATGTAAGAGGCATTCTTCTCACTGATCACCAATGTAAGAAGCATTCTTCCCACTGATCACCAATGTAAGGAACATTCTTCCCACTGATCACCAATGTAAGGAACATTCTTCCCACTGATCACCAATGTAAGGAACATTCTTCCCACTGATCACCAATATAAGGAGCATTCTTCTCACTGATCATCAATGTAAGGAACATTCTTCCCACTGATCACCAATGTAAGGAACATTCTTCTCACTGATCACCAATGTAAGGAACATTCTTCCCACTGATCACCAATGTAAGGAACATTCTTCCCACTGATCACCAATGTAAGGGACATTCTTCCCACTGATCACCAATGTAAGGGACATTCTTCCCACTGATCACCAATGTAAGGAACATTCTTCCCACTGATCACCAATGTAAGGAGCATTCTTCCCACTGATCACCAATGTAAGGGACATTCTTCCCACTGATCACCAATGTAAGGGACATTCTTCCCACTGATCACCAATGTAAGGAACATTCTTCCCACTGATCACCAATGTAAGGAACATTCTTCCCACTGATCACCAATGTAAGGAACATTCTTCCCACTGACCGCCAATGTAAGGGACATTCTTCCCACTGATCACCAATGTAAGGAACATTCTTCCCACTGATCAGCAATGTAAGGGACATTCTTCCCACTGATCACCAATGTAAGGAACATTCTTCCCACTGATCACCAATGTAAGGAACATTCTTCTCACTGATCACCAATGTAAGGGACATTCTTCTCACTGATCACCAATGTAAGGAACATTCTTCCCACTGACCACCAATGTAAGAGGCATTCTTCTCACTGATCACCAATGTAAGGGGCATTCTTCCCACTGATCCCCAATGTAAGGAACATTCTTCCCACTGATCACCAATGTAAGGAACATTCTTCCCACTGATCACCAATGTAAGGAACATTCTTCCCACTGATCACCAATATAAGGAGCATTCTTCCCACTGATCACCAATGTAAGGAACATTCTTCCCACTGATCACCAATGTAAGGAACATTCTTCTCACTGATCACCAATGTAAGGAGCATTCTTCTCACTGATCACCAATGTAAGGAACATTCTTCCCACTGACCACCAATGTAAGAGGCATTCTTCTCACTGATCACCAATGTAAGGGGCATTCTTCCCACTGATCACCAATGTAAGGAACATTCTTCCCACTGATCACCAATGTAAGGAACATTCTTCCCACTGATCACCAATGTAAGGAACATTCTTCCCACTGATCACCAATATAAGGAGCATTCTTCTCACTGATCATCAATGTAAGGAACATTCTTCCCACTGATCACCAATGTAAGGAACATTCTTCCCACTGATCACCAATGTAAGGAACATTCTTCTCACTGATCACCAATGTAAGGAACATTCTTCCCACTGATCACCAATGTAAGGAACATTCTTCCCACTGATCACCAATGTAAGGAACATTCTTCCCACTGATCACCAATATAAGGAGCATTCTTCCCACTGATCACCAATGTAAGGGACATTCTTCTCACTGATCACCAATGTTAGGAGCATTCTTCCCACTGACCACCAATGTAAGGAACATTCTTCCCACTGATCACCAATATAAGGAGCATTCTTCCCACTGATCACCAATGTAAGGGACATTCTTCTCACTGATCACCAATGTTAGGAGCATTCTTCCCACTGATCATCAATGTAAGGAACATTCTTCCCACTGATCACCAATGTAAGGAGCATTCTTCCCACTGATCACCAATGTAAGGGACATTCTTCCCACTGATCACCAATGTAAGGAGCATTCTTCCCACTGACCACCAATGTAAGGAACATTCTTCTCACTGATCACCAATGTAAGGAACATTCTTCCCACTGATCACCAATGTAAGGAACATTCTTCCCACTGATCACCAATGTAAGGAGCATTCTTCCCACTGACCACCAATGTAAGGAACATTCTTCTCACTGATCACCAATGTAAGGAACATTCTTCCCACTGATCACCAATATAAGGAGCATTCTTCCCACTGATCACCAATGTAAGGGACATTCTTCTCACTGATCACCAATGTTAGGAGCATTCTTCCCACTGACCACCAATGTAAGGAACATTCTTCCCACTGATCACCAATATAAGGAGCATTCTTCCCACTGATCACCAATGTAAGGGACATTCTTCTCACTGATCATCAATGTTAGGAGCATTCTTCCCACTGATCATCAATGTAAGGAACATTCTTCCCACTGATCACCAATGTAAGGAGCATTCTTCCCACTGATCACCAATGTAAGGGACATTCTTCCCACTGATCACCAATGTAAGGAGCATTCTTCCCACTGACCACCAATGTAAGGAACATTCTTCTCACTGATCACCAATGTAAGGAACATTCTTCCCACTGATCACCAATGTAAGGGACATTCTTCCCACTGATCACCAATGTAAGGGACATTCTTCCCACTGTTCACCAATGTAAGGGACATTCTTCCCACTGATCACCAATGTAAGGACATCCCACTGGACATCACACAAAATTATTGTGAGCTGTAGACATAATATTTATTATCTGGGATTCCCTGAGCCTGGATTTTTTTTAAGGAATCCTCCCTGTAACTAGTATATTGTATCTATCTCTATCTACAGTATGTATCCCCCCATCTCAGTTTTCATTCTCTTGTTTTCAGCACAATCAGAGGAATTCAATAAAAGTCTAAGGACAATTTTCCAGCTGCTGTTCCCTTTAGAACTACCTGTGCCTAAGTCAGACAAGCATTTGCTTAGGTTTTGGTAACATTAGCCCCACATTTGCCAAACTCCAGTGGTTCTAACCACAGCCTCCATATCTGGGGTACAGAGAGCCGCCAGTGCTGAGAGCGGGGCATGTCTGTGCTGGAACATTTATATGACAGTTTCCCACACAGTGTTTTATGCCTGGCCCTATTCAGTGGTTGGCTGGGAGATTCCCTGGCTGGAAGCTAAATGTAAACAAAGGGGTTGGGGATACCGGTGATGTCATTACCCAAATATGGCAATACCCATATTTGGGAAACAATTTGTGAGTGGGTGGAACCTAATAGGACACTAAGAGAATAGCTTCCTGTCCGGTCCACCTTACTTGTGACTGACATTGCATGGCAGTGGGTGGGTTCAAAAGCTGCTATTGGACTATGAATCAACAGCATGGAGCATGGAGGACCTAATGGAAAACTAGTCCCTCAGTTCCCCATCAGGCTTTTCCCACCCCAGTACAAAACTCCTCAGCCATGTTCTTGTCAGTTTGATAGATGGAGAGGGTGGGGAGGGAGGAAGCTTGCTGTGGAAGGACTGTCCAGTATAGACATTCCGACCTCAGTGCTGGGCAATGACAAATTCAATACCGTGTGAAGCAGTTTTCTTTTTTCTTCCCTTTTCATTCCCTTTTTTTTTATCCCTTTTTTCACTTTTTTTTTTATCTTTTCCTCTTTCTTTCTCTGTTTATCTTTTTCTCCTTTTTTTCCCCCCTTCTCTTTTTCTTTTTCTCCCTCTTTGCTTCCTTCAAACTTATACGATCAATTTTTTTTTCATTTTTTTTATTAGGGATCAATTCATTTGGAGTATAGGTGACCATAAGGGCACCCAGAGCATCGAACTCTTTATCGATTTTCGCTTTAGAGTTGACGCCGCCTATGTTTTGAGAGTTTTTTTTTGCCCTTTGCCATATTTCCATCAGGCACTTTCTCTTTCCCTATTTTCCATTCAGGTTTTACATAGGTCTTGACACCATTTTGTCAGCGATATCTCTAGGCTGCCATCATGTGGTCACTTAGTATTATCTTTCAAGCCGCAGTTGTTTTTTCACTGCGTCTGGTGTACTCAAGCGTCATTTCCGGTGCGCGGCTTCGCGGTTTTATGCCATTTCCGGTCGCCCGCCACCCAATTGCGTCATTTCCGGAGAGTTTTTTGGCCCTCTCATACACGGAACTGACGCGCCCACCCGCCTCTAGAGTTGGCGCCAATTTGGCGTCCTATTGGCGTGGGAGGAGATGGCTATTGAAAGCTCATGTATTTGGCTTTGATGGCATAGCTGCTGCTATCGGGAGAGGTGTACTCTCTGCAACGATTCCATTGAGGTATTTGATTTTTGGAAATGGCAATTTAGCCTTGTATCTATATTGCTTCATATTACTTTAGATTCTTCCAAGCAATCACTTTTTCTTTAGATTTGAGCCGGCCATATATGATCTGATTGGCCAAAAATCTTTGGTTTTTCTCCGCTTGGATTTCATCTGCATGGTGGAGTAACCAGGTAGTGACTTTCATCAATCTATGACATTCATTTTTTGAACAACTTTGATTCTGTTGGTGAATGATTCACCTAAAGTTTTTCTTGTACCAACTTTTTGATTAACCACTATTTTTAGGTACCTAAATGGGGGACCCAATATCTCGATTCCTCGGTGATTCTTTGAAGTGATTAGATCTCAGGTATTTATTGATTTATTCTCTATCACCATTAATATCAATTAAATCGTAGTTTGCATACTCAATTTAATTATTATTCCTCTCCCTTAGATGACTTATCATCATCTTTCAGTGCCTGTCCATGCACATGGATTCATTCCGTGTTGTTTATAAAATAGCATCTCCTCTATGGTTCACCAATTTTACACCTTTTTTGAGAGCATCCCCGATTCTAAATCAGCTATTTGGTTGATTTTTACTTCATCTATAATATACAGGTAATAGTGATTTTCCTATACGGTTGTTTTGGTCCTTGTCTGTGTCATTCCTGTGTTTGAATATTTATGAATATTATTTTGTGAAGAAATTAATTTGCATATTGTTATTGTATACTTATGTTGTATATCTTACATTTCAGTAATACTTGACAAAAGACTCCTGAAGAAGCCAGTTAAATTGGCGAAACGTCGAGAATATTTGTCTGTTTACTACTTTGGTTATTAAGTGTAATATAGATGAATTTTAATACATGTTTATATATATTTCAATTTTTTATACCAATAAAAATTGAAATTTTGATATATATTGTGTCTCTTTGCACCTTAATAATCCCATTCATCTATATTCTTTGTGCAATGACAAATTCATGTTCCTGTCTGTGACAGGTAGAGGAATTGCCCACAAGCATCACCAATTTTGGTGTGGAGGACTGATGGAATTCTAAAAGGTGTCTACGAAACCCTTTATGGAAAACTTTAGTTCAGCTGAATGTTCATTTTTCCTCAGTAATTCTCAGTATGTGCACATTTTATATTGTTTTGTCTCTTACCCTCTTCCTGGTTCTTTGGCACCTCGCTGGCACCCTGGCATCCTCTCTCCAGGAACAGGGTGAGGATGGTGAGAGAGATCCACATCGTCTACCTGATCAAGAAAGGCCAGTTTAGTGTTTTTTGAAACTGATGGAGGGATTTTGCAGTCAAATTAACGCAGATTGCTTAGAAGATTTGCTTGGAAAAAATCCACCAAAGCCACAGTATACCGTAACTATCTAGGAGCTTTTGATGTGTTTCTAGAAAGATATGTAGCACTACCCCCGTAGGAGCTGCTGGTTTGTTTTTGGGTTTGCACGTTACCTCTTTAGCTTCGTTGTCAGGGTAGGAAAGTCTCTATATTAAATGCAATGTCCACACAAAAATAAACCCTTCAACAGTCAGGCTTTATTCTTTTCTTCTGCAATAAAACTGGAGAGAAAGTAGAAGGTAGGAGAAGAGTAGGGGAAGGTTCAGGCACGCGGTACAGAATGCACAAATCAGTTCAAAGTTCTTATCAATCATTCATCACTCTCTCCATAGAGTGGGTATTGCTCACCCGGATAGTCCCCTCTCACATGGCCTAGCAACCAGGATGATGCACGAACCAGTAAGAAGACAGTCTCTGCCACAGACTGCTCAAGATGGAGTCGGTCTCTGCCACAGACCTTCTTTAGAGACAGTTTAATGGATAGTCCAGGAATCCTCTGCCACAGGATTTTAAAGTCCCAAACCTCCAGCCGTACAGTAAGAGAGTCTTTAAGCCGATCCGGCGAACTGCAGGGCTTTTAGTAGATTAAATCCCTCCTCAACAAGGTCACCAGGCCTCACCCAAGACATCAGCGTTTTGCCAGTCTCCTCCAGGGCAGGTCCTCCCCCGGTTCCTTTCATCAAGGCAGCTTCCTCCCCTTGTGGACGGACAGCTTGGGATCCCCTTTCTTGAGATGTGGGCCCCAGCCAGCATAGCTGGGCCTACTCAAAAGCGATGCAGCCTCAGGCCAACGTGGCCCCCGAGACCAGAATCACACACACATACCTCGTGCCAGGAGGGCCACGAGGCAAACGACCCTGAACAATGGCATCTGCCCCTTAAGTATCCCCTCCCAGCAGGCACAGCAGGTTGACCACTCCCACTGCACCACTGCCGAGAAGGGTCACTCAATGCACCATGGTTTGCCCGTGTTCCAACAGGTGCCTGAGGTGGTAACGCCACCTACAGGCAATAAGGGAAACTGCTATCAGGCAAACCACAACCAGAAAAGAGGCAATTAATGCAAATTGACAGTCTGAGCCCAACTATTGTCTCAGACTCCCTTAAATTTCAGAATAGCTACAGATATATTTATGCGTTTTTGAAGCCTTAATAAAGCTTGGCAAATGCCCTGTGTGTGGTGGTTTTTAATTTTTCTTTTTTAAATACTGGGCTCAGTAGCGTGGGTAGTCAGCACCCAAGGCAAGACAAGTAATTTGCGCCCCTAACCCAGGGACATTTAGCGCTCCCTGTGTCCCTTCCACTCCTACACAGTATTAACACCCCTTATGGTACATTTTAGGATGTACCACTCTCTCTTCCCCTTTTGCGTCCGTGATGCATCAGGGCAGCGTGACGTCACACGCCGCGCTTTGGCGCCTCAAGGGGGGGTATTTAAAGCCCACATGGTGTCTGCCATGGTGGAATCTCTTTGGGAGCTCACGCTGGATCTGAACTTGAACAGGTAACCATCTTGCCTCTTACGGGTTAGACTATTTATTGGATTAATTGCAATAATCAGTGCTTTCATATGCGCCTTACATACACAGGTGGAATATCTACATTCATAGAAACCATTTGAACTTTGGAACTTATCTATCATCTTCCCAGTTCGGCCCTCTTGGTAAGGAGTACTCAATAGCCCCAGGAAGGGCCATTTTAGGTCCAGGATGTTTGGGATCTTCCCTTTGGTGAGAGAACGATTGTGTTTTCACATTATTCCCCGGATCAATTTACCATATGATTTCTAAAAGGTGTCTTGTATAATGTTTACATAGGTCAGTCTGAATAGGAAATTGGCCTAACATGAATGTACCAGTTCAGTCCTTGGTTCACATGAGCTCCCATATTGGTGGAATATTTGTAAGATAGACAGGTGAGTGCAGTCCTTGAGTTATGCCTGCTATGGATCTGCGTATGTTCTCCTCTGTGCATCCTTATCTGTTTATTAATTTACTGTGCATATAAATTACAGGCACGTTAAAAGATATCTTGATCAATACTTTTGATCCCCCATTACGGGAGGTGTGGCCACCTTGGGTGGAACGGAACCGGGGAGGCTGCGTGTGTGTTTGGAGGGATGTGTTCCCATCATTCCAATTTCCATGCTTCATAGAGGTATGGAGTATATGATTGAGCCCTTGTGTGAATGGCTTTTGTTTGCCCACTCCCGGCAGGGAAATGTGTATGCGTGCTTTGTCAGTTTATGCTGTAAAGTTATATAATGTCTTGCATGTAAAATATGTATGTGGTAATTTGTTTTCTTTTCTTTACACCTTAAGTTGGAACTTGCTTACAAAATCCAATCCCAGAGTTTTTTTCTGCGTCCAGTCCTGACGAAGCCTTACAGGCGAAACTGTTGACCAAAATGGACGTTATACTCTACTGAAATACATTCTGTTACTGTCATGTACTAGGTAGTAGGTGTTTACTTGTGACGGTTCAATGATGTGTATTTGTCAGCTTTTTAATCACTGTAATCAATAAATATGTTTATATATATAATTTTGTTTTGTGTTTTCATACTCTAGCACCTTAAAAATCCCATATCCTGTTCATTTTTTCACTCTTTCTCATTGTTCTCCTTTCTTTCCCTTTTATCTCTCTTTATACTAATTTATTGTTTTTTTCCCCCATCCCTCTCTCTAGCCATCTTTCTTATTATTTCTTTCCCTTTTTCTTTGTTCCTCCTCCTCTTTTCCTCTCCATTGCATGTATTCTCTATTTTTATTCCTTCTCTTACTCCTTGGTGGGGGGGGGGGGGGATTAGTGTCAGTGCTGGCGGGGAGTTGGGATCGGTGGCAATTCTGATCAGCCAACTTAGGTGCTCTTGATCAAGGTCATCTGCTGATCTGAGAACTGTAGTGGGGACTTTTAATGGCAACTATAATCACAGGTAGTGTCTCACAGTGTCTAAGGCTTTGTGGTGTCTCATAGCAGTGACACCTATGCCAAAATCAGGAGATAGGGTCTCCTCCAGCCTCTCCCATTTCACATTCCTCACCAGTCAGCTGACCTTTGGTCTCTGCCTCCCAGACATGCCGTGAACTGAATGGGCGGCTGCGAAAAGGCTGAGTGGGTGGCCGCGTGCTCCGGGAACAGCCCAGCTGGGCAGCCACAGGCTCCAGGGACAGCCCTTTTGGGCGGCCACGAAAAGACTGGGAGAGCAGCGCGGGCTCCAGGAACGGCCCAGCTGGGCGGCCACAGGCTCCAGGGACAGCCCTTTTGGATGGCCACGAAAAGACTGGGAGAGCAGCGCGTGCTCCGGGAACAGCCCAGCTGGGCAGCCACAGGCTCCAGGGACAGCCCTTTTGGGCGGCCACGAAAAGACTGGGAGAGCAGCGCGTGCTCCGGGAACAGCCCAGCTGGGCAGCCACAGGCTCCAGGGACAGCCCTTTTGGGCGGCCACGAAAAGACTGGGAGAGCAGCGCGGGCTCCAGGAACGGCCCAGCTGGGCGGCCACAGGCTCAAGCGACAACCCTTTTGGGCGGCCATGAAAAGACTGGGAGAGCAGCGCGGGCTCCAGGAACGGCCCAGCTGGGCGGCCACAGGCTCTAGGGACAGCCCTTTTTGGGTGGCCACAAAAAGACTGGGAGAGCAGCGCGGGCTCCAGGAACAGCCCAGGATTCGGTGACCCCAGGCAAATCGTCATTCGACCCCCGAGGGGGTCCCGACCCCCAGGTTGAGAACCACTGGTCTAACCAGTCTTAGGCCAATCTTTTCACTCTTGCAGGGCTTATCCGCTGACTTTGCACCCAAGAACTGGTTTGCAAAGCAAAGTATTTGTTTTTCCTTAAAGTGTTAATAAATCATTGTTAACCACTTGCCTACAGGGCACTTTCGCCCCCTTCCTGCCCAGGCCATTTTTCAGCTTTCAGCTTTGAATGACAATTGCGCGGTCATGCAACTGTACCCAAATTAAATTTTTATCATTTTTTTCCCACAAATAGAGCTTTCTTTTGGTGGTATTTGATCACCTCTGCGGTTTTTATTTCTTGCGCTATAAACAAAAGAAGAGGGACGAGTTTGAAAAAAAAACTATATTTTTTACTTTTTGCTATAATAAATATCACATTTTTTTTTTTAAAACACATTTTTTCCTCAGTTTAGGCCGATATGTATTCTTCTACATATTTTTGGTTCAAAAAATCGCAATAAGCGTATATCGATTGGTTTGCGCAAAAGTTTTAGCAGCTTCAAAATAGGGGATAGATTTATAGCATTTTTATGAAAAAAATATATTTTTACTAGTAATGGCGGCGATCTGCGATTTTTATCGTGACTGCGATATTGTGGCGGACACATCGGACACTTTTGACACATTTTTGGGACCATTCACATTTATACAGCGATCCCTGCTATAAATATGCACTGATTACTGTGTAAATGTGACTGGCAGGGAAGGGGTTAACAGTAGGGGGCGAGGAAGGGGTTAAATGTGTTTCCTGGGAGTGATTCCTACTGTGGGGGGAGGGGACTGACTGGGGGAAGTGACCGATCTGTGTCCCTATGTACAAGGGACACACCATCGGTCTCCTCTCCCTGACAGGACATGGATCTCTGTGTTTACACACAGAGATCCACGGTCCTGCTCAGTTACTGGGCAATCGCGGGGTGCCCGGCGGCCGAGCACGCGCATCAGGTCCCCAGTGACGCGGCGGGCGCGCGCTGCCGGCGGCTCACCGCGCTCCCCCTAGTGGCTTTGCAAGGCGCAATGTCATATGACGTCCGCCCAGAACAATAGGGTCTTCCGCCCGCCGTCATTTGACGGTGGGCGGTGGACAAGTAGTTAAAGTGGTTGTAAAGCTTTGTTTTTTTTTTTTTATTAAATAGCAAACATGTTATACTTACCTCCACTGTGCAGTTCGTTTTGCACAGAGTGGCCCCGATCCTCGTCTTCTGGGGTCCTTCTGCGGCTGTCTCGGCTCCTCCCCGTAAGAACTAACCCCCTTCATGGGAAGCTCTCTCCCGAGGGAGTAGCTTGCGGGCGTGCTCCCGTGATACAGCCGGCGTGTATATAGCCGCCGACTGTGTCACTCGGCCCTGCCCCCCTACACGCCGCGTCATTGGATGTGATTGACAGCAGCACGAGGCAATGGCTGCGCTGCTATCAATCTATTCAATCAATGGCCAGACTCTGTTTAAAAAACACTATAACAGCCCTTATATAGACACGAAAAAAAAAAATCATGTTAGAAACGCCGTGGCTTAGCTGGCATAGAGTCAGATGCTGGAATACGCATAGAAAAACACAATTGTTAGTAAATTCCACATGATTTGTAAAATTAGGAAAACAAAACAACTACACCAAAATATAGTACTAGTATATGATTAGACCATAGTATATAAGGTATACATAATTTGATGTACATTACAGTTGAATAAGTTGATAAAAATAAAAATAATATGATAATAATAATAACGATAATAATCATGATACTAACAATAGCAGTAATAATAAAAATAATAATATTAATAACAATGATAATAATAATAATAATGATAATAGTAAGTGTTCCCATACCTAATACAATGTACCAGGGAACTTTCTTGGTCAGTCGGAGTATCTGGAATGATATCACACAGGAATTCTTATACAAAGATATAGTATCACTCTATGACAATAACATAGTATATAATGTATACATAATTTGATGTACATTTAATTTGAGTATGTTGATAAAAATAACAATACATAGTTACATAGCTACATAGTAGGTGAGGTTGAAAAAAGACACAAGTCCATCAAGTCCAAACTATGTGTGAATAAAATGAGTAATAATAATAATAATGACAATAACAATAGTGATAATGATAACAATAATAATAATAGTAGTAATAATAATAACGATAACAATAATGATAATAACGATAGCAATAATAATAATAAAAATAATAATAATGATAATAGTAAATGTTCCCATACCTAATGCAATGTACCAGGGAACTTTCTTGGTCAGTCGGAGTATCTGGTTATCTCCTGGAATGAGACCACACAGGAATTTTTATACAAAGATATAGTATTACTCTATGACAATAACATAGTATATAATGTATACATAATTTGATGTACATTACATTTGAGTATGTTGATAATAATTACAATAATATGAGTAATAATAATAATGACAATAACAATAGTAATACTGATAATAATAATAATCCCATTATTATTATTATTATTATTATTATTATTATATTAGTAGTAATAATAATAATAACAACACTAAGAACAGTAATAAGAATGATAATACTAATAATAAGAATAATGATACTAAATAATAATACTAATACGAATAATAATAACAATAATAATTATTGTTAATTATTATTATTATTATTATTATCAATAATAATCATGATAAAAATAACTTACCTAATTTAATAAAAAATAATAATACTATTAACAATAATAGTAATAACAACAATAATAAAAATAATATTCATCATCATAAAAATAATAATAATAGAAGTTTCCATACCTAATACAATGTACCGGGGGACTTGCTTGATCGGCTATCTCCTGGAATGAGACCACTCAGGAATTCTTATCTTCTATATATACTATGATAACGTGTTGCTCAATTTGCAGAGGATATCTTACACAGCATAATCTCACGGATGTAACCCATTATCCTGGGGCAAAATCAGCATTTTACACCATTTCTGGTTATGTATGTTTGGACATCTCTGCACGTCCTCAAGTTTCACATCCCTTTTCATTTTATAGGGAAGCCAAGGAATTAAAGATGGTGCTTAATCTGTTTATATATTGCCTTCCTGGGCCCCCCCCCTCATCAATATGATAATGAAACGTTTTATTTAAAGCTTCCCATTTTCATTATTTTCTTATTTAAAACTCAGTGATGTCAATACTGGGTCTTAGTGCTTCTCTATGTAATGCCAGGCAGATGGGAGGGGCCAGGAGAGGAAGCCGTTTCAGTCCAGGAGAGGAGCCGGTACACCTGTGCAAGACTGAAGGGGAGGCCGGAGGTCAGATCTAAATGTATTAGATCATTTCCTTTTTCATCTTTTTCCTCCCTGTCTATGATGCTAGCCTAATCAGCTTAAAAAAAACTCATTATTAGTTGAGAGCCTGTCTTCATTTTATGAGTTAAATAAATCTAAAAACAAAAATGTGATATATATCGCAGATTACCAGTTCCTAGATGTGGTGGTTGCATTTGTTTTATTTTTCCTTATTTTCACCTTGTGGTCCTGCCAGTAATACACCTCCTGTCTGGGTGGCTACACTCACTCCACTGTATCTATGGAGGGGGCTGGAATTTTTTTTCTTTTTTTTTTAAATAAAGGACTTGTCCCAAGCTGTGTCTGTGTGTTTGTTTGTTTTTACAATTTTTGACACTCCTTTTTGTGAAATGGTAGGGGTACAATGTACCCCATTACCAATTCACATAGGGGGGGTGGAATCTGGGGGTCCCCTTTGTTAAAGGGGTCTTCCAGATTCCGATAAGCCCCCTGCCCGCAGACCCCCACAACCACCGGTCAAGGGTTGTGGGGATGAGGCCCTTGTCCCCATCAACATGGGGCCTGGTATGGTTCAGGAGCGGGGGGGGGCGCTCTCTTCCCCCTCTTTTCCTGCCAGGTTGCATGCTCAGAAAGGGGTCTTGTATGGATTTTTGGGGGGAACACCACGCCATTTTTTTTTTATTTGGCACGGGGTTCCCCTTAAAATCCATACCAGACCTGAAGGGCCTGGTATGAAATTTGGGGGGACTCCACGCAATTTTTTTTTTAATTTTGGGTCGGGGTTCCCCTTAATATTCATACCAGACCCAAAGGGCCTAGTAATGGTCTGGGGGGGGGACCCCTGCAGTTTTTTTTCAATGACTTTTATCTGTATTGCCGGTACCCGACATTACATTACAGCCGCGAGTAGTTTTAAATGACTTTTTTTCCTTTAGAAATGACATTTTGTGCAGGGACAGTTCTAAATGCGTCACTTTACAGGCATACTATAGACACCCCCAGGTACGAAATTTCAAGCATTGTTAAAATCACTGCTCCCGAAAAAACTTTAGTTTTTAAAACTTTTTTTTGCATTGATACATGTCCCCTGGGGCAGGACCCGGGTCCCCAAACACTTTTTATGACAATAACTTGCATATTAACTTTTAAAATGAGCACTTTTGATTTTTCACATTCGTGTCCCATAGACTTTAACGGCGTTCGCGTGTTCGAACAAGTTTTTTGCCTGTTTCCATGTTCTGCTGCGAACCGAACCGGGGGGTGTCATCCCTAATGGTGACCTCCAGAGTCAGGGGGAGCTAACATCCTTCTTGTAGAGTGGGTTACAAGGCATGGTGGGTGTCGGGAAAACTGCGATTGAGCATACACACATCCGTTTTTCCTGGCGAAAAACTGTCATGGCAGTTTTCCTGCCAAGAAAACCGGTCGTGTGTACGAGGCATAACACAGTATAATCTCACGGATGCAGAGATTTACCATGTCCAGGTGCAGAATGTGCATTGGCATAATATCTATATTTGTTCCGACATCAATTTACGTCCTCAAGTTAAATTCCCATAAACTGTTGTAGCGGGTATGCACTTTCCGGGTGTAAATTTTTATCTGGCAGTGACACCAGTGATGTGTGATTCCCTGTGGCCCAGCAGGTGGCGCTGTCGCCACGGGCTGAGGGTTGAACCATTGCTGTGTGCCGAGCCTCCTTTTTGTCCTCTTTCGGCAGCGGTATGGTGGGGCGGGGAACCCGTCGTGCTTGCTGGGAGAGGGTATAAAGGGGCCGGCCATCTTTGTCACGGGGTTTGTAGTCCCAGGCACCTTCAGCTTGCGGACGGTGGTTCGTGTCGGTCCTCTAGGAGGCCTAGGCCTAGAGGACAACCGGAGATCGTGTTCCATCCCAGGCACCTTTAGCCTGGGGTGAGGTACTTGGACGGAGGTCCGGAGCTCAGTGCCCAACACTGGATTCCGCGAGGAAAGGAGATCCTAAGGAACCCCGGGAGCGGGTACCTGAATCCGGAAGGCGTAATGGACCGAGGGGAGCTCCTCACTTGAAGACCGGGTGCAGCAGATTGCCAGTGACAGGTGAGCCTCTCATCGGAGACCGCCTGGAAGAAAAATTCCACCCACATGCGGAGACCGTAACCCACTTTCAGGAAGGTAAGTGGAGAACAATTGTGTCTGGGCCTACTCGCATCCACACCTCCTTTTCTGTGCTGTTCTTCAAGGGAGTTCAACTGATTGTGTTCATTCGCAGAAGAATAAAGGGGTGTTGGACTTAAATTGTGTGGAGCTCATTTCCTGACAGACATTGTTCAAGGTGACTCTTGGAGGGAGGATCCAGGTGCACAGCACTGACCCGAAAGTAACACAAGAATGTTGCTTATACCGCACTGACACATGTGGTGGAGGCCTGGCGTGGTGACCCCGCTCCCTCCCCTCTAAGGTACCCCTAGACAAGAGAAAGACGAGACGAGAGAAAGAGGGGAGTGAGGAGGGCGCTACACTGTATTATAATAAAATAAGGAAATAACACCCCTGGACTTTTCAGGCATCATACACACCTTTAGCTGAACACAGGGTCTTCGTTAAAAAAAAATGTGCAAAGTTTATTAGAACGGAAACATAAAGGGGTGGTTGGCTGGTCTTCATATTGTGGGTAGTTGGGGTGTGGGTGATGTTCATGTGCAACTTATGGTGATGAGGATGGGTTTGATGGCTTGTGTGTTGTATGTGTATGTTTAGGTGGATGCATTTGTGGATATTGGTCAAGTGTTTAATTCGAATCTTTGGGAATAATAGGATTTTTTTAACAGCTTACCTGTAAAATCCTTTTCTTGGAGTACATCACGGGACACAGAGCGACATAGTCATTACTAATGGGTTATATAGATACCGTCAGGTGCTGGCACTGGCAACTTCCAAAACCGGAAGTACCCTCCCCTATATAAGCCCCTCCCATCCGGGAGCACATCAGTTTTGTAGCAAAGCAATAAGTGTCCCCAAAGAGGGGCGGGAGCTCTGTGTCCCGTGATGTACTCCAAGAAAAGGATTTTACAGGTAAGCTGTTATAAAAATCCTATTTTCTTTCTCGTACATCACGGGACACAGAGCGACATAGTCATTACTAATGGGATGTCCTAAAGCAATGCCAAATGAGGGGGGGGATACACCATATATAAGCTGAGCGCTATCAGACATGAGGATCTTTTGCGGCCTGCAACACACTGCGCCCAAAGGCGACATCCTCCTGACTTCTAACGTCCACCTGGTAGAACCTAGTAAACGTGTGAACTGAAGACCATGTTGCGGCCTTACAGATTTGAGCCAGGGAGGCCTGGTGATGCACTGCCCATGAAGTTCCAACTGCTCTCGTGGAGTGCGCTCTAACTTTGAACGGAGGCGGTCTCCTTCTCAAGCCATAAGCTTGCATAATGACCTGTCGAATCCACTTGGCTAAAGTAGATTTTGACGCTGCCTGACCCTTTCTGGGGCCTTCCGGCAGAATAAACAAAGTATCCGTTCTGCGAATCTGAGCAGTGGCTTTTAGATAAGCTTTAACTGCTCTTACTACATCCAAAGAATGCAATAACTTTTCCTCTACCGAAGTAGGTTTGGGGAAAAAAGAAGGAAGAACCACATCTTGGTTCAAATGAAACCTCGATACCACCTTAGGAAGAAAGGCTGGATGAGGACGTAACACTACTCTGTCCTTATGGATAACCAGATATGGCTCCTTACAGGACATAGCTGCTAATTCCGATACTCTTTTAGCCGAACAAATGGCTACTAGAAAAATCAATTTCCTGGTGAGAAGCACCAAGGAAATATGCTGTAATGGTTCAAATGGTTGTTTCTGTAGAACCGACAGAACCAAGTTTAGATCCCATGGACATATGGGAATATTAACCGGAGGACTAATACGCATCACTCCTTGTATAAAGGCTTTGACTAGTGAATGCGAAGCCAAGGGCCTTTGAAAAAATATTGACAAGGCCGAAATCTGACCCTTGATAGTACTCAAGGCAAGCTTCCTATCTACAGCCCACTGTAGGAAGTCCAGAATCCTACCTATTACGTACTTATGTGGATGCCATTTCTTGGCCTCACACCACGCGATGTACGCCTTCCAGATTCTATAGTAGATCTGCCTGGATACCGGCTTCCTGGCATTGATCATGGTAGATACCACAGCATTAGAGAGCCCTCTCTTTTTTAGAATGTGGGCTTCAATAGCCAGGCCGTCAAACCTAGGGCTGGTAAGGAAGGGTGGTATATCGGTCCTTGCGAAAGCAGGTCCAGACGACGTGGGAGAGTCCAAGGACTCCCCACTGAAATTTTACAATCTCCGCGTACCACGCTCTTCGGGGCCACGCTGGAGCCACCGGAATCACTGGTTTCTTTTCTACCCTGATTCTGCGGAGTAATCGAGGTAACCATTGTGGCGGTGTGAATGCATATATCAGCTTGAACTGATCCCAAGGGAACACTAGGGCATCCGAGCCGCAAGCTAGGGGATCCCTTGTCCGAGAGACAAACCTGTCCCCCTTTGCGTTGAATCTGGATGCTAGAAGATCTACATCCGATGTTCCCCACCGCTGACATATTGTCCAGAAAACCTCGGGGTGAAGGGACCCTTCCTCTGGGCCTAATTGCTGGCGACTTAGAAAGTCCGCCTTCCAATTCTCCACTCCTGGAATGAATACCGCAGATATGGCTGGGACATATTTTTCTGCCCATTTCAGGATGTAATTTACTTCCCTCTGGGCTGCACGACTCCTGGTGCCCCCCTGATGATTGATATATGCCACTGCTGTGGCATTGTCTGATTGAATTCTGACAGGGGACCCTTGGAGTTTGGATGTCCATGCTACTAGGGCATACCGGGCTGCTCGTATCTCTAAGAGATTGATGGGCAGGGCCTTTTCTGCATCCGACCATCTGCCCTGGAGAGACTATTGCTCCAGTACTGCTCCCCAGCCTATAAGGCTGGCATCTGTAGTGACCACCTTCCAAGAAATCGGACTGAAGGATTTCCTTTTTTCCAGATTCTGGGGAACCAACCACCAACGGAGGCTCTTGCGAACGGAAGGGGACAAGGACATTGTAAGTCTAGGGCCTGAACTTTTTTGTTCCAGGCTGACAGTATGGCCCCTTGCAAATTCCTTGAATGGAATTGACCGTAGGGTACTGCTTCGAATGATGCCACCATTTTTCCCAGCAGCCTCATATACTAGGCGTATGGACGGCTGTCTTTTTTGTACCCACTAAGTGGATCAAATCTTTCAAAGACAACACCTTTCCTCGAGGCAAGAATATTTTTCTCTGGCCTGAATCCAACCTTAGCCCCAAGTATTCCAGACTTTTGACTGGTTTTTAGGGCTGACTTGTCTCGGTTGATAATCCAACCGTGAGATTCCAGATACTTGATTGTCTTGTGAACGACCACGTCTAGTTTTTTCACTGAGTGGTCTATCAGCAACAAGTCATCCAGATATGCCATGATCATTACACCTTGTGTTCTTAGATTGGCCAATAAAGGGCCAAAATTTTTGTAAACACTCGTGGTGCTGTGGCCAAACCGAAGGGTAAGGCTCTGAACTGAAAATGGCGCCCTTCTACTGCAAAGCGTAGAAATTTTTGGTGGACTGGAAAGATGGGAATGTGCAAATAAGCATCTTTGATGTCGATCGCGGCTAACCAATCCTCCCCTTGTAGGGCAGTGGCCACCGATCGGATCGACTCCATCGGAAAGTCCTGATATACAGGAATTTGTATAGCCCTTTTAGAATTAATATGGGCCTCCCGTCCGCGTTTGCTTCGGGACTGTAAAGAGGTTTGAGTAAAACCCGAACCCTCATTCTTCCAGGGGAACCTCCATAATTACTCCTTGGAGCAATAGTTGTTCTAGTGCCAACAGGAGGGACTCTCTCTTCCGGGGATCCCTTGGCACGTTTGACCTCAAAAATGGGAAGGAGGAGAGTCTTTTAACTCCAAACTGTATCCCAAACCTACTGCGGAGAGCACCTATCTATCTTGATCGTGTCCCGCCAGGTCTCTTGCGAACAACTGGAGTCCTCCCCCCACCCGACTGAGTGGGGGCTTCAATGAATTTAACTTTGGGGGAGGTTTTGTACCTCCCCTGACCCAGGGTTTCTCATTACCCTGCTACTGTCCCTGTTTTTTACCCCCGGGATTTGACCGAGGAGGCCGTCGGAACTGTTACACAGCCGATGCCCCAGGGACTGGAGAAGCAGGCCTCTTAAAGAGGGCCTCTAACTCTGTTTTTAACCGGCAAGAGCGTATTTTTACCGCTGGAAATTTTCTGGATATATTTGTCCAGGTTTTCCCTGAATAAGCGTTCACCATGAAATGGGACGCTAACCAGCCATTCTTTACAGGGAGCTTCAGCAGACCAGTTTTTGAGCCATAGGAGCCTACGCATATGTACTATAGACAGCGTAAGGCGGGAGGCCTGATGGACTGAATCCTTTATGGCGTCAACCGCAAAGCCTAAGGCTCTAGGTAGATCAGCTAGGGCAAAGCCTGCTGATCTGTCAAGTCCCTCAAGACCTGTTTCAACTGATCCTTCACTGCTTAGCAGACCCCAATAGCTGCTACTGCTGGTTGTATCATCAAGCAGATTTTCATAAGGACTCCAATCTTTTATCTATTGGGTTCTTGAACATTTGGACATTATCCACTGGACATGTCAGTGATTTATACATACAAGAGATGGCTGCGTCCACTGTAGGGACCTTCCATTTTTTTTTTTTTTGATGAACTTATCCTCCATGGGATAGACCACCGGAAATCTCTTGGGGGAATAAATATTTTCTCAGGACGTTCCCAATCCTGGTAAATGAGCCCTTTCAGTAAAGGGTGAAGTGGAAAAGAACAAACAGTCTGGGGGCTTCTAGCGACCCCAACGAGGATACAGTAGTGGTTGATGGTTCCGCAAGGTGCATTTTTAAATGCTGATCGGACCATGTTAGTCAGAGACTGAACCCATAATCTTTCAGCTTGAGATGCTGAGAAAAGGTTCCCCCACTGTTGATTCCTCTATAACAGAATCAACCTCATCCTGATCCCCTTCAGGCAGGTCGATCCCTGTATGGGACTGTTGCTCTGCTAACAGGCACTCTGAAGGAGGAGACGGAGATCGGGCGTGCTTTCCCTGACAGGGAGGCAGCGATAAATGTTGACAATCTCTCTCTAATCCTCCCAGAGCTGAGGAAAAAACCTCCTCTGTTACATACACAGGAGCAGGTGAACTGAGGACAGCCACAGTACCAAGTACCCCTGCGGGGTCTCTACGGTCACTTACCTCTGAACTTCAGGGGAGACTGGTGCAGCAGAAGTATGCCCAAGATCCTCCGAGCCCGATGAGACCCCCTTCGCTTCCTGGAAGATTCAGTTCCGGAGCTTCTGGACGGCATATTCCTAAGCCTAAAGCTGAGGTATTCCAGCCGTAATACACCACTTTTACTGAGAATAGTCTAGCACAATTGCTGCTATATCACAGTTGGTGTCTACTAATGTGCCTTTCTAGGGGATGCCTGTATCAACCGCTTGCTGTATGCCCTTTTTTTAAATGTTGCCAGCTCTGTCTCTGTACTTCATAGCCAGCTCACCACACAAAACTGTGGTTTTTACATGCTGGGACGCCCGCACATGCGCAGAAGCGCTGCGGCGCACACAGAGCGTCATCCCCCAGGCTCCGCCCCCTTTCCTGGCTCACCTCTATATATAGAGGCGCGTGCACGCGCACGCGCGCGGCCACGTGCGCCTTCGGCGCTAATTTTGAAAAATGGAGACTAGGGACAAGAGCCAGGGCCCCTCTTTGCCGCAGGCCGGGGGATGGACGAGCATTGCAACATGGCAGAGGAAGCAGTTTCCCATAAGAGAACTCACCATCTGCCTGGACTTGCTCTGCTGAGAAGAAACTAGTCCACATGACAAGAAAACATTCCACAGCGGCCTCTAGTGGACAAACACAGGTACCACAGTCTAATATCTTAAATATATATAAAAAATATATATTTTTTTTTTTTTTCTTGACCACCATTAAAAATTATTACATTTTTTTAGTAGTTACAGGCATGCACAGAATTTTGCGGGAATACCATTAGGTAACAGACAGAAAGACAAATTAGGCTTGGGGGTCCCCCAATAGAACCAAGTTCCTGGGGGCCCCCACTTACCTGTTCCCCGCCGCAGGACTTTGTTTGGTCCACAAAAGCCCAACTTCACCTATCACGGCAGGCATTGTAATCAAACATTCAGGGACCGGGTTCCCAAGGATTCCACTCCCCTGGACCTGTATAGCACCCTGCACAGAAAACATCTTGGTCGTGGGTATGACCAGAGCTCTGGATCCCAGGGTCCAGCTCTCCTAAGAGAAGCATTACAGGCAAAACCTTGCTCTTCTCTGCAAGGCCCGGGTACCGACCGTTTAGCTATGAAGCTTTTTTGGTCGGATCCGGAATAGCTTACTGAGGCCCAAAAGAACCTGTACGCAAGCTCAGTGAAAAACACATGTTTCTTCTTGGCCAACACCTTAGACACTGGCAAAAAAAACTGAGGTGCTCCCGGATGGGAGGGGCTTATATAGGGGAGGGTACTTCCGGTTTTGGAAGTTGCCAGTGCCAGCACCTGACGGTATCTATATAACCCATTAGTAATGACTATGTCGCTCTGTGTCCCGTGATGTACGAGAAAGAAATGTGTGTGTTGAGGGTGGTTTTGGGTGGGCACATATGATTGTGTTAGTTTGTAGGTATTGTATGGTGTAAGGGAAAAGTGGGTGGGTATGTGGGTCTTTCAGGTTTGTAGTTTTTATTGGAAAACTCTTTTTATTGAGTTTTACAGCTTAAAACAGAACAACATTCGGCGACTACATTAGAATTTGCCGTAACCCAAATGCAACCAAACACACATGTTCCTAACTATCTAATGATGCCCCCCTCCACCCCCACCCAACCAAACCCCCTCATTGTGCTCCATTGCTTTAATGCCACCATTACTTATTTTTTGGGGTGGGGTTTGGGGAGTCACTCTCACCCAGGATGTCAGTGTGATCATCATGAGATATCAAGTAGTACTTGATGTGTTTTATCACTATTGTGATAAGAATTTATTCAGTTGCTACAGTGTATTTATATATATATATATATATATATATATATATATATATATATGTATGTATATATATATTTTTTTATCCATTTATTATATTATATGTATTTTTATATACGCAGGGCCGCCATCAGGAATTTTGGGGCCCCTTATACAGCTTCAGGAGCAGAGGAGAACCGGTGGGGGGTTGGTGCCACGAATTGAGAATTGAGAATTTACGCAAAATAGTGCATATGGTGCCTGAAAAGTCCAGGGGTGTTCTTTCTCTATTTTTTATAATGGATTAGTTAAGGATGTGACACCCACAATATTACCCCATAAGTATGATATTTAAGGTCCCTAAAAATATTTTCTTTTTTATCTTTTTTTATGTCTGTGATTCCTAATTTGACTCCATCTGTCTGTAAAAACAGCCCACTATCAGTTGAGAGTCTTCTTTTTCTGAGTTAAAGGGGTTGTAAAGGTTCGTTTTTTATTTTCTAAATAGGTTCCTTTAAGCTAATGCATTGTTGGTTCACTTACCTTTTCCTTAGATTTCCCTTCTAAATATTTTTTTTCTTTGTTTTCTTTGTCTGAATTTCTCACTTCCTGTTCCTCCTCAGTAAGCTGTTCAGTAAGCTGTTCTGGATGACTCCACACCACTTGGATGATGGTGTGAAGTTCAGTGAGGAGAAACAGGAAGTGAGAAATTCAGATAAGGGAAAACAAACATTTAGAAGGTAAATCGAAGGAAAAGGCAAGTGAACCAACAATGCACTAGCTTAAAGGAACCTATTTAGAAAATAAAAAACGAACCTTTACAACCCCTTTAATGTGTATTTGAATCCAAAAAACAAAAGTGTAATATTGACTGTTTTGCTTACTATAGTGATGCTGTGATTGTCCCACAGCTATCACATGGTACCTGGGACAATCACAGCACCCTGTACCACGTGATTAGCTTTTAAAAAAAATTACAACTTCAAAAGACTCGTCATGCCTCTTACCAAATAACAACATGTTGAAAACAAGGTGAGTATAAAAACTTCTTTAATAATTCCATGGAGTAAAATGTTCCAAAGAGAAACCAACGCTAATGTGATTCCATCAAAAGATGACCTTACTCATGACTCTTATGCCGCGTACACACGACCGCTTTTCCTGTCATGCAAAAAAACGAAGTTTTTCTCGACGTGATTCGTCATGATTCTTCTGAAGCCTGCTTGGAAACACACGTTCATTAAAAAAAACGCTCGAGCAAAGCGCGGTGATGTACAACACGTACGACGGCACTATAAAGGGGGAAGTTCCATTCGGATGGCGCCACCCTTTGGGCTGCTTTTACTGATCCTTGTGTTAGTAAAGTTTGGTGAAAGACGATTCACGCTTTTCAGCCTCGTGCTTTTCAGTCCGTTACAGCCTGACGAATGTGGTATCTCCATTACAAACGCTAGTTTTACCAGAACGAGCGCTCCCGTCTCATAACTTGCTTCTGAGCATGCAAGTTTTTTTTCCCCTTCGGAAAAGCACACACACAAGCGTTTTTTGTGACGAGAAAAAGAACGACGGGAAAAACGACCTGAAAAAAATAGAGCAGGTTCTAATTTTTTTGCGGGTAGTTTTCTCGTCGAGTTTTACACACGACCGGTTTTCACGACCAATCTAAAAAATGGCAGTTTCCTCGTCATGAAAAACGGTCTTGTGTACGCGGCATTACTGCATACCTCAGACTGTCTACTTTCCAAAAAGGGGTCATTGGGGGGGATATTTGTACTGTTCTGGTATTTTAGGGCCTCAAGAAGTGAGATCAGGGTCAGGATTGATCAATTTTTAAATATATTGTAAATCCCATACTTTGTAGACGCTATAACTTTCACACAAACCAATTAATATACACTCATTGGGATTTGACTTACCAAACACATGTAGCAGAATAAATTTTGACCTAAATTTATAAAGACATTTTATTTTATTGGATATGTTTTGTAAGAGAAAGTAGAAAGAAATTGCTTTTTTATTTATTTTTTTAAATTTTTTTTGTTTATATAGCAACAAAATTAAAAACCCAGTGATGATTAAATACCACCAAAAGAAAGCTCTATTTGTGTTAAAAAAAACAAAACAATAAAAATGTAATTTGGGTACAGTGTTGCATGACTGAACAATTGGCAGTTAAATAGCGGAAAATGGTCTGGTCATGAAGGGGGAAAAACCTTCCAGAGGTCAAGTAGGTAAGGACCTGTTAAAAACTGTGTAAGTGTCTATATTTACATTTTTTTTTTTTTTTGTGAATGAACAGGGGTATTATTACCCAATATGTATTAATTCACATTGGGGGGGGGGGGGGGTAGTGCCTCGGGGCACCCTTGTTAAAGTGAGTTTCCAGATTCCAATATTCCCCCCTGCCTACAGACCCCACAAACACTCAGCCAGGGTTGTGGGGAAGAGGCCCTTGTCCTCATCAGCATTGGGGACAAGTTGTTTTGCCGGGTACTGGAGGGGCACCCTGGCAAGGTACCCCTTCATATTGATGGCATGTGGCTTGGTAAGGTTGTCCCCTTCCTTTTCTGCCCTGCCAGGCTGAATGCTCTGATATGGATTTGGGGGGGATCACATACTTTTTTTTCTTGTTTTTTTTCAAGGGATACCCCCTTAAACTCCATACCTGACCTAGAGGCACGAGTGTATAAACAATTGTTTTTTAACCTCTTTTGGTAAATATCAGTGCTGCTGATCTCCTGCAGGTTCTTTGTAGTCAATCTTTGTTTGCATGCACTCCAACGACCACTCCATGGCAATCGATAGGGCCTGATCCCTGATGGTGACAACAATGGACCATGTCTGAGTCATGTGTGTTACAAGTCTCCACTGTAAACCTGTGGGGCAGGGCAACAACACCGAAGCACAATTGGTAGAAAGGGTCACAGCGTTGTCACCAAATAACAGGAAGTGTTTGAAAAAGTACCTTCATGGCAGGATCACTAGGGATTATTTTATATAAAAAATGCATATTTAAAAAAATAATAAAATTGAGTTCTCAAATGTCATTAACATGTTAAATCCTATATGGGGATCTAGTAATTAGATTGACATATTTTAAGTCCACCTTCTACTCTACAGCCATTCCCATCGCAAGACTGATTGCAAACTCTCAGCTGGCTTGTGGCACTGATGACACTTTTAAGTAAAATTGCTGGCTGAACAAAAAATAATCTGAGGCTTGAATTGAATTAAATGCGTCTTTTATAGTATATAGTTTGTCGGCAGGTGTGGGCTGCAGTATATTAACCAACCTAAAGGTGGCACCGTGTTGTTCCATCAGGTTGGCATGAGGACACGGAGGAATAAATTGTCCCCTGTTATGAACTCAAGGCAGCCATCTTGGGGAGGATTGCATATCCTATTGGATACCAAAGTCCTGTGAAATTTGGGCAGCCATCATGGCACAGAATAATATACATAAGTGATTCACAATCATTTGGTAAGCTCGCAATGTGAGAGTGAGATAAGGACCGAGCCCTGCAGTATAGGGAAGGAGTAGAAATAGTTTTAGGGAGAGGTACCTGTTAAGGCAGAAGTGTCCTATCGTGTGCCAACCTATACCTTGGAGCCACCCTTTTTACTGCACGATGTTCTCACATGGCGTAGATTTATTGACGACATATTTTGAATTTGGACAGGCACAGAAGGTGAATTAGACCTGTTTTTGACCCGTCTTCAAAACAGTGATTTCAATCTGAAATTCACATGGAATTACAGTAAACAGTCTGTAACTTTCCCACCACATTTTCATTATGGTCCAGGAGGATGGTTCACTTGCATCACATCTGTTTTAGGAAACCAACCTCAGCAAATACCATATTACATGCTAATAATGCACATCCTGCCCCTTTGATTCAGAGTATTCCATTAGGGCAGTACCTGTATTTGAAATATAATTGCACTCAGGAGGAGGATGATATTAGGAAGCAGGCTGCTCTCTTGCAAGAGCGCCTGCTGAAAGTATAATAAAGGTGCTTGAAAAGATTTTGTCGGGTTCACCCATCAAATAGTGGTTTGAATTGAATTTAAAAAAAGGCTTTTATATAGTGTGTAAGTGGGGTGTACTGCAGTATATCCACTAGCCTGAAGGTGGCACTATGTTATTACCTCAGGTTGACAGGGGACTATTAAGGACCAATTGTTCTCCGCTATGGGCTCCAAGCAGCCCAAAATATTGGGTAGATCTAGGTATGGATAGCAAAAAGTGCCCTCTCTTTCCTCTAACACCCTAGTATCCGACTGGCAGCCCAGGGGCTACATGCGATCCTTTGGCACCTAATTCCAAGGGGTTGTGGGAACAAAACAATTTGTATAGGGTGGCCAAAAGTCATGGCAGTCTCCAGTCTATGAGTCTCTTGAAGGATATCCCCAGTCTCCAATATTCCAATACCATAGCTCTGATGACCTTCTTTAGTATAACATTCACTAAAAATGATGTGCCCTTTGGTTATGTCAAGGGCCGCAACTGAGGCCCCCTTATCAAGAATACAGTAAATTGACCCCCGCTGCTTTAGCAGGACAGCTCTGGGACTTGGTTATTGGCCCCTGCAACATGGGTGGTGGGGAGAGAGTCATCGGACATGTGTAAGCCCCAAGCGGTGGAATTGTTTGTTGATAGATGTGTTAGGGATTTGTGTGAGAGCTTACTTATTTATTTATTCCACTAATGGAATTATGTTCACTCAAATCCCACGATTTTTTAAATATTGTAAAAAGGAAAAATCAAAGTACAGTGGAACCTTGGATTGCGAGCATAATGCGTTCCAGGAGTATGCTCGTAATCCAAAGTACTCGCATAACAAAGCGAGTTTTCCCATTGAAGTCAATGGAAATGAAAATAATTAGTTCCGCATTGACTTCCATGGGATGCAATACCGCATGCGGTCAGAGGTGGAGGGGCGCCAGAGAGTCATGGAAACGGCCGAAAAGGCCCGAGGACACGTCGGCTGACCTCGGCAAACCTGGGAAAGACTTTGTTCCTGAGATTTGCAGAGGTCAGCCGTGCTGTCCTCGGGCCTTTCCGTGCATTTCCGAACGGCGCCAATCAGCTGAGATCGGCGATGTTCGGCTCTGCTCGGCTTTGGCGCCGGAATCGTGGTACTGCACACCGCTTTGGCCTGAATCGTGCTCGTTTTGCGAGACAACACTCGCTAACCGAGTCACAACTTTTTAAAATACAGTGCTCGTATTGCGAAAACGCTTGTTAACCGCGTTACTCGCAATCCGAGGTTCCACTGTATGTGCTCTCTCACCCTCAGGAAGAAACTACCCATACACAGCTTTGCATAAAAGTTTTATTCAAAAATTTGATTAAAACCAGGGAATAAACCCATAATAGCAAATGAATGGATGATATCACATACAGTATAATGTTCAGTACAGTGAACCCCAAAACACCTTCTGCAATCTAAAAATTGCATATATAGCATATACTAATAATAATATATTCAATTAGATCAGCCCTTTTCAACCTTGGTGCCCAGGCACCCTCTGGTACCTAATAGAAGTAGAGAAAAAAGGGCGCACCAGCCTAGTGTATTATCATTAGGATAGATTTTTATTTAAAAGAAAACATCAATACTACTCACAAATGTAGCAGAAAAAATCGTATTGCAACAAAGTTTCTTGTAAATGGCAGCTGTAAGAGGTACTCGAAACCACACTCCACAAGATCACCGAGGATGTAAAGAGGGCCACTGCCGGCTTACGTGTTTCGTAGCACAGAGCTTCTTCCTCAGAGCCCAGCAGTCCTTCAGGTGCCTTGAAGGGTGCCTTGGCAAAATGCCTAGAAATTGCCCATAAATTGTATACAAGCCAGTGGGTGGATCAAACCTGCCTATGAAGCCCTGTACACACGATCGGATTTCCTATGGTTTTTAAACCGATGGATTTTTCCATCGGAAAACCGATGAAGCTGATTTCCATCAGTCTTGCCCACACACCATCAGTCAAAAAACCGACCGTTCCAAACGCGGTGACGTAAAACACTCCGATGAGCCGAGAAAAATGAAGTTCAATGCTTCTGAGCATGCGTCGACTTGATTCTGAGCATGCGTGGGTTTTTTAACCGATGGACTTGACCATAGATGAGCGGAAATTCCCATCGGTTTTTGATCCATCGGAAAATTTTAAAACAAATTCAATTTTTTAAAATCGATGGAAAAAAGACCGATGGGTCCCATACACGATCGGTTTGTCTGATGAAAACAATCCATCGGACGGTTTTCATCGGTAAAACCGATCGTGTGTACAGGGCTTTAATTTCACAAAGCAAAAATGAGCGAGGTAGGGACAGTTGCTGAGGCTGTCATCCTACGAAAACAGGGGAAAATGGACTATCTCTGTACCAATAAGCACAATTAGACTTTGAATAAAAATTATTATTTATTACATATAAAAAACACACATATGATTACAAAGAATCAATACATAAAAGAAAGAAAGAAAGAAAGTCGATACAGTATACATCCTTGTAGACTTCCCGGTGAATTTCTGGTTATGGAAATTTCTCACAGATTATATAATCCTCAAAGAGAAATTTCCATAACCAGAAATTCACCGGGAAGTCTACAAGTATATGTATACTGTATCGACTTTCTTTCTTTTATGTATTGATGCTTTGTAATCATATGTGTGTTTTTTATATGTAATAAATAATATATTTTATTCAAAGTTTAATTGTGCTCATTGGTACCGAGATAGTCCATTTCCCCCTGTTTTCGTTGGAAGAAAGCCTCAGCAACTGTCCCTACCTCCCTCCTTTTTGCATACAATTTTTGGATGATGGTACTTTTATTCTGCCTTTGTATAAGGTTTCAACTTTGAGGCAAACTCACGATATCTTCACGAGTTACACAAAGACACAAGTTTTCATTGTGTACAATTACAACCTTCTAGCCGCCAGTGTCCTAACAGCCAATGATGTCATCAGTTGATAAGGAGGAGGTTGGGCACTTGCATACCGTAACATCCTTGTTTGCCCCTCCCCTGCCCCACCCCATCAGCTCTGGGGTGGAGAGAAACCGAGGGAGAAAAGAAACATAGGCATACTAATCAGTACCAGTGCGCAAAGGTGTGTTTGCTTTGGCAGAATAAATCTCCTCTAACGTTGGGTGTCCTACGTTTTTGGTTGTTGCTGCATTATATAAAACGATTAGCTTAGTTTTTAAACTTTAGATAAGGGTTCCTTGAGATTGTACAATTTTAAAGGGTACCTTGACTGAAAAAAGGTTGAGAAACACTGGCTTAGATGGTACAGAAGGAAGGTGTCCTCTCTTTGGAAGAGGACACCTGTGTTTTGGGGTTCACTGTACTGAACATTATATGTGATATCATCCATACCATTTATAATGGAGATGTGGTGCTGATGGATCAACCATACCTACTATGGACGGAACCATTTCAGGCTGCCGGCACAGATAGCGCTATCTTCATCACCGTCTTCTTGATGGAATAGTAGTATCCTTTAGCACTGTTCCAGACTAGACCTCTAGGGTTCTTCTTGGTAGTACCATTCTGATATTTCCCATTTAGGCCAGCGTCGGAACATTTGCCATACCAGAATCCTCCATGATACATCTGTGCACAATTGATGGTGCGTATATCTCTGTCATTGTCATATGTGGAAAAATTCATGCCAACGTGACCTCGCATTGCATTTCCTGCAGGAAAAAAAATGCAACATTTAAAAAAAAAAAAACATGTATTTAAAGGGAAATTGAGAAAGTAAACTAGACTTTTTCCAAAAAATAGCGGAACAACAAAATGGCACAACATGATGTATTACGTATCTAGCACATGGACCCTTTTTCCTACCTTTGGCTCACTTGCAGGAAAAGGGCACACCGTACTATATGCCCGTACCCTCTTGTTTGAAGAGGTTGAGTGGTGTCATGTATTTGGGTCCCACAGCTAGGTTCTTCCGTCAGTTGGTTCTCATCTCCTAGGATAGGGACAAGTCTCTGTTTTCCCCCCCAAGTAATTCCAATGTCCACACCACTCTAAACTCCAACGTTGAGTTTATTTTTCATCAATGTTCAGCAGATAGGAAAGGGTGGATGAGAGACAGGACAGCAAGGTTTTGGGAGTTAGGTCCAGGCACAAGTAATGTTACAATCACCACTCAATCCCCGAGTGGGTTCAGCTCACCCGGATAGTCTCCTGCCAAAGCGGATCCTAGCAGCCGAAGTGATGCTTGGACACTTATTAGGTTATTTTCTTAGATACAATTGGGAGATCCCCTGCCACAGAATCTATTGTGTCCCGAACTTCTCAGCTTTTGTAATCCAAGGGACAGGTGCCAGCAACAGCACATCACTAGGCCCTTGGTGGATAGATGAATCCCTCCAGAAAGTTACCGGGCCCCTTCCTTCACCGTGAACTCTCACCGGTCCCTCAGAAAGGTCCTCCCCGGCCTCCTCTTCTTAGAGCGGGCCCCCTCGCAAGGGGCACCCTGGGATTCCTCTTTCCAGAAGTGGGCTCCAGCTAAAGGTGCTGGGCCCAGTGTTGAAGTTGCAGCCCCAGGGCTAAAGGTGCCTGGGACTGATGCGCACACGCCCCCATGGCCTGGAGGGCCGGGCCGCAGACTCCCCCGCAGAATCAGAACACTCTCCAGGCAGCGTCTGCCCCTTATGTATCCTCTCCCAGCATGCACAGCAGGCCAACCATGCCCACTGTACCACTGCCGAGAGAGGACACCCTAAGGCACAGCACTATTACTAGAGGTTCAACCCCGACCTGTCATGGCAATGCCACCTACAGGCCACAGGGAACTGCACACCAGTATACCACCTGCAGAAACAAAGGAGCACAACCTAAGAATGAGAACGGTCTGAGCCTAACTACCAGCCCCCTAAATTTGGGTATGGGACCCACTGAATTTGGGATACCCGCTACACGTATATAAACAAAATAAACTTTATTACAATTATTGTTAAAAACACACATAATAAAATCACTACAACACCCACTACTTAAAGGGGTTGTAAACCCTCATGTTTTTTCACCTTAATGCAGCCTATGCATACCGCTTTCCTTGGAACTCTTGGAGTCCTGTACATAGAGGGTATTGTGAACTAGCTATAAAGTAGTTAAATTATTTTAGTGTGCCCTTATCACATACATATTATTGGCAATATTTATTTGTAAGGAAAGGCTAGTTAGCCTGTGTGTGTGTGTGTGTATTCATGCTTGCAAGACTCTGTATATCCTGTGTTGTCTTTTCAAAAACTGTAATGCCGCGTACACACGGTCGGACTTTGCCACGGGCAAAACTCTGTCGTAATTTCCGACGGAAAAATAGAGAACCTGTTCTATATCTAAGTCCGTCGAAAATTCCGCCGGAAAAAGTCCAATGGGGCATACACACGGTCGGAATATCCGATGAAAAGCTCCCATCGGACTATTTCCATCGGAAATTCTGACCGTGTGTACGCGGCATAAGTTGTTTGTACATGCACCATTTTTGTTTATGTAGCGGGGTGTTCCCCTTTAATGCAGAGAGACAAGAAGTTCCAGGTGAGAGGTGAGTCGGGAGGAAGTAAAGAGACATTATGGAAGTGAAAGCAGAGGAGAGAGAGACTACATCTCCCAGTACATCTTGCAGCACCCAGGGTGCATTGCTCCAGAACAGAGACTGCTGGGGCAGACTTTATAAAGGGGAGGCGGAGTTTTGGTCGGCCTCTTTGGACCCCCCTCTCCTAGCAAGAGGATGTCTGTGCTGAACTGCTGTGTGCACAAGGCCTGAAGCCCGGGCCGTGTGCTCCTTTCCAAAGAGCCCTCTGCCACCCTAGCAAAGCCTTAGAGACATCTAATCCTCCTTGCTGCAGTACACCAGAAGGATTGAAGACTTGGATGTCGGTGGATTCCTGTTCCTAGACGAATCGATGGAGGAAAGGGACTTGGACTTGTCCAGGTGGTGAGAGCTGTTTAAAGACAGATCCTTTATCTTTACTATTCGTTGGGATTACAAAGTTGTTCTTCAAGTGCACCACCGAGAGATTGCTAGCGAATATTGTTTCACTGAACTTCCATTTAGATCAGTCAGGCCTGACTGCATAGGTAGACATTGCTGGGTGTTAGTCTACCCATGAGGGGAAGTAGCTGTAAAAGGGCAGCGCTAGAGTTGCATAGCAATACTTAATTATTCTGATTACTCTGTTTATCTTTATTACTGTTTATTGCAGGGATCTGCAACTTGTTATACTGTTGTTTATTACTTGCCCATTAGCCTCAGTAAAATATCTGGGTAAAGTACATTTGGTGTCAGTTCCGCTTACTTTAATAGGAGTTTTAAAGTATATTCTGTGTATGTTTGTTATAGGACTGCGTCACCAACAGTTGCGGTCACGCGGTCCTATCCCTCTATCACCAGCTGTGCCACGGGAGGTTAGAGCCGATTGCCAGGGGTTGACAGCAGTGCACTACAGGGCCCAAATCAATATCAGCGGCTCTCTTAACTGGGGGTAGCGCTACATTTAGTAAAAGCACAATAACAAACTACAGGGTTTTCGTTTCATTGCTTTACTGCAAAGTAGCTGAACAAATACAAGTAAAAAAATCTTCCACATTCCATCCAAATCTGAAAAAAAGTGCTTTTAGTTTAGTTTAGGTGAGTTGGGAAATGGAATTGAACCAGCCTTTGCCAGAAATACTGAAACGTAAAGTTATTGATTACATACATTCCACTTCAACGGACACAAGGACAAAACCAAGTGGTATTATGTTCCATCAAAATTGCATAAAATCAATCCTGATGTTTCGCCTCTGTGCTGGAGGGAATGTGGGGACGTGGGAACCCATGCTCATATATAGTGGCAATGCCCTTTGATCCAGCCATATTGGAAGGAAGTATTGTACTTAATTAAGAAGATCAGTAGGGCTGAAATTGGGCAAGACCCTTGGTAATGTCTGTTCCATGCAATGGGTGACTCAAAGAAAAAACTATAGAGCAGCAATTACTGCATTCCTGTTAAATGCAGCGAAAGCATTAATCCCGAAGCAATGGAAATCAAAGAAAATACAATAAAGGACTGGTTTAGGGAAGTGGGTAAAACGAGGCTAATGGAAGAACTAATATATTTACAAAATGATTCTGAAAGAAGATTTTACAGGACCTGGAAGAGTTGGTTGGAATTCAAACAATTCTTGATTTACTTGAGGTACATGGGCAGTGAGAGCGTAAAGCCTCATACACACGATTGGATTTCCACCGGACAAATCCGTGGAATTTTGTGTGAAGGGCGTTGGCCGTGAACTTTTTCTGCATACAGACGGCAGAACTTTGTCAGCCAACCTACACGAAACAAAGTGGTTTTTCAGCTCTTTAGCGCCACCCTTTGGGCAACTTCTGCTAATGTTGTCTTATGGTTATAATTGGTTCGGAGCATGCGTGTTTTTACTTTGGATTTTTTTCCGATGGACTCGTGTACGCACGATCGGATAATGCGACAAGACACATTTGTTGTCGGAAAATTTGAAAGCATGCTATAAAATATTTGTCGTTGGAAATTCCGACAACAGTTGTCCGATGGAGCGTACAAATGGTCGGATTATCCGACAAAACCCTGCCATCACACATTTGTTATCGGAAAATCCGATCGTGTGTACGAGGCTTTACTTAAAAGCCCTCCCTCTGTCCCCTCCTGCCCCCCTTTTTTCCCCACTCTAGGATGGAATCTAGGGGGGAGTAGTTATCCTACCCTAGATCCACCCTCTTAAAATTATAAAATTATATTACATTTTTGATACACGCAGCAATTGACGGTTTAGTAAGGGAGAATGGGAATAGAAAATTTGGTAGGGGTATTCAATAACTTGGGAGGGAACAAAGGGGAATTGGGGGCAGAGGGTTGTGACCCCCCCCTTTTAAATAAAAGGGAAGGGAAAAGAGGGGAAAAATAAACATTCACTATACACTGTAACGGGAGGGCCCGGGAACCCAGAATCTCTTAGAAAGTATGAGATACCCTTGCTTCAGCTTCCCCAATGCCTCTTATGTGTAAACCACCCTGTGTCTCTATTAGGGGCGCAGGGTAAATGAAAACCCCACTATGATCTGTACTAATCAGATTCAATGCTGTATATACGTTGTTGTGACAGGGGTCATTTTGGGCACAGGGTGAGCCAGGAAATAATGGACATTGAGAATATGTATTGGATTGTTTTAAAATGGGTCTGTAATATTATTCCCCAATATTTCCCAGGATCAGTAAATAACTATTTTGTTGATCCTGAACTCAACAGGTTAAATTAAGAGATGCTGATGTGTCACCTGTCTGCTTGTGTAATGTTAATGAACCTCAATTATGCTACAGATCCTTTCATTGTGAGATGTGTATTGGGAGCTCGTTATGTATCTATTGTGTGAAGTCTTTTGAGAAATGGGAGACAGTACGGCTAGCCTAAAAGGTCATGCATAATCATTTAAACTGAAATGTGGATTGGGAGACAAAAGCTAGCCCAAAAGGTCATATGTCTGAGTCATCAAGCTGTAGTTAAGTAGATCATGTAAATTAGCTCTGGTCAAAGATTTATGGTGAGAAGAAAATAAGAAACTCCCCTCTATGTGTATAAAAGTTGCAATGTTTTTCAATAAACAGAGTCTATCTTGGGAAGATACAGAGCGTGTTGTCTTGTTCTTCCGGAAGGATTAATCCTATGGGAAGTGGTCGCCTGACTGTGGAGTATCGGTAGCGAATGTGTGTCCAGGAGAGGGAATCGCTTAAGCGGCGTTAACCCCCTTTCAGATTTGGGGTGCCGTTACATACACAATATTAAATAAGTGGCTTTTTATTTTATTATATTTTTTCTTCTTTTTTGGTTGGAATCTAGGGGGGGGGGGGGGAGCTACAAGTAGTTATCCTACCCTACTCTAGATCCACCCCCTTAAAGTTAAAATAAATAAATGAATTATATAAAATTTTTGACACACACAGCAATTTAGTTAGTTTAGTAAGGGAGAATGGGAATAGAAAATTTGGTAGGGGTATTTGATAACCTGGGAGGGAATAGGGGGAAATGGGGGTTGTGACCCCCCCCCATCTTAATCAAAAGGGAAGGATAAGAAAGGAAAAAGAGGGGAAAGATAAAGATTCACTATACACAATATTAACTTTTTTTATATATATATATATATATATATATATATATATATATTTTTTTTTAAATAGGGAGTGGTGATTTCTGTATAGGGGGTGTAGTTAGAGGTGCGAGGGAAGGAAACGGAGTGAGTCAATGGAATATGGGCCTTTTTTCTTTACTTTTTCTAAGAACTTTGAAAGCTTTGAAGAAAATCTATTCTAGGAGTGATCCATTCTTGTGTTTTTTGTGTTTTTTGAATGACTTGTATATATGTTTTTGGAATGATATGTAAGGTTTATAATTTGTATAATTTAATAAAAATAATTGGAAACAAACAAAACTGAAAAAGGTCCTTTTAGGCTGAAATCTGTGCAATAAAATTAGGGCTCCCTGCCCACAAGTCGTTCATTCAATACAAATGACCTCTAATGGGGCAGGGAGCATAATATAAACAAGTGGGATGTAGAGTCCCAATGGTGGATAAAAAACTTCCAACAATGCAATGTGAAATATGTGAATGGAGTCCACAAACAAAAGAGGAAACAGATGAAGCTTCTTCCTATTGGAGTGACACCAAATGGAAAAGATGAAGGTAAAAGTTGCCTGTAGTCATTCTTAAAACTCTTCAAAAGTAAATGAATAGGGTACTCTTACCGAATGGGGTGGACACACATGCCGTACTTGCCATATTGTGTATCTGGTGATGTCTATAATGGAGATACAGAATAAACACTCTCCACGCAGCCGGTGTTCTGGTGGAAATGTATCCTAGGATTGGTTGAGCCCTGTGTGAGCTGAGGAATCAGTAACAATGTACAACGTGATCATGAAAAAGTATTTTTCATACCAGTGGGTTTGGTCGGATCTCCCTCTGTAAACCCCTCGATGTGCAGTTTGTAGCCATCTTCCTCTGGGTTTATGGCCAGACGGGAGAGAGAGAAGTTTTCATAGGTTACATGACGAGCAACATTTTTCCAATCCTCCAGATCAATCCTAAGACGATAGGACCTCTTCAGGGTTAGGAGGTAAATGTTCTGCAGACCTGAAGTGGAAAAACCACAAACGGTTACCCTAAGAATTGGTCATCTGAAAATACATGGGTTGACTTAGCCTACAAGTCCAGGGATTTTATTTATTGTCCTGGAGTTGCATAACTACATGGGCCAAAGCACAAAGACATCCCTCCCAATGATGAAGTTCAGGTGTTTCCAGTGAAGAGTACTGTTATTCCTACAGCATACAAAGACATTGTAAAATTGGGGAAGGAAAGGGCAGCATTAATCAATAGAAATTCACTATTTTGAAGTTGAATGTTTTTATTGCCTAAAGTCAATGTTTAAATTGAATGTATCTGTGTCAGCTGCTTTATGATGCACAGGAATGTTAAAGGGGTTGTAAAGGTTCATGGTTTTTCACCTTAATGCATCCTATGCATTAAGGTAAAAAAACATCCGACGATTACCGCCCCCCCAGCCCCCCGTTTTACTTACCTGAGCCCTGGAAAGTCCCACGTTGCGAACACGCTCAATCTTTGCCCGGGTTTCTCGGCTCTTAATTGGATAGATTGATAGCAGTGCAGCCATTGGCTTGCGCTGCTGTCAATCAAATCCAATGATGCTGGCACCGGGGGCGGGGGCCGAGTCCTGCAATTGGCGGCAATGGACACCGAATGCAGGACTCGGGAGCGCACGCACAAGGTAACCCCCTTGGGAAAGCACTTCCCAGAGGGGGTTATCTGAAGCGGGGAGGAGCCGAGAGAGCCGCAGAGGGACCCCAGAACAGGAGGATCGGGGCTACTCTGGGCAAAACAAACTGCACAGTGGAGGTAAGTATGACATGTTTTTTATTAAAAAAAAAAAAATCGAACCTTTAAACCACTTTAAGTAACCAAAACGATTAAGTCTGAAATGTTTACCCAGCCAATACTCTCCATCTGCTTTTCCAAATCCGGCTTTATACTCTTTCCAACGTCGATAAAAGTTCACCTTTCCATCAAACCTCTTCTGAAAGACCTGCAACAAACACGGTTTACATGCTAATGGACATGAAAGTAGACTTCAAACTAAAAAAGGTTTTTTTAGTTACAGATAGACATTGAAAGATTAGAATTCCTGCTGGGTTTTTACTTTTATATGGGGCTCCTTTAAAGAGATTTCCCCTCATTTTCTGTCCCAATGACAATGTCCCAATGACAATGGTTTTACTAGACAGGAAGTGAGGGAAAAATTGCAACAGGGACACAGACAGCAATTAAAAAACTCCAGAACAATATACTCAAAGAGGTTCTGGGAATTTTGTGATTTGCATGTGTTGTCAGATGAAGGAAAACTTCAAATAAGCTCAATAGCTCTGGCGAGGTGGCTTCCACACAGCAAGGTTTCCCTCAATAGGCACCAGACTGTAGCCTAAACCATAAACATATAGAAAGGAGCACCAGGCCAAAACCAGTTAAAAGAGTCCAAGATCATTTTAATTGTTGGGGAAAAAAATCATATAAAACAGTCTAGATGTTCTGAGAGGGCTCAACAGGATGGGATTAGGATGGACTCAGATACTCAGTTACTTCACAGATCAATATTAAAAGCAGGGTAAGGGGTTATAACCCGTCCTTACTCTAAAAATAAGTTAACATTCTGGAGGGGACGTGGCTACCGAGCTCCGTAATGGACCTGTAGCTCAGGAGCTCTTCAGCCAGCCGGAATAAATCTACCGACATCCGAGCTCACCGGCACTATCCAGAGCCCAGAAAGGCACCGCCGGACTGCTAACCATCGCGGGGATGACACGGCACAGAAAGCACCCGCTACCGCCGTCGAAACTATGCAAGGCCATGACACAAAACGGGGGCACAGAACTGCCATCCGCAGCCCCACACATCAACAACCTGCCGAGTAAATTGCCCTTTGGGACGTCCAGCCCCTTAACAAGGAGCCCAGCGAAATCGAGGCCCAGGAGGGACTCTCCAGCTAGGCCGCAGCCTGTCACAGTAATGGAGGTAAGCGGGCCGCCCAGAAACAGCACAAATCTGAGGGGACAGGTGGAGGGGGCGCAGGAGGGAGACCCCATAGCCGATTTCCCCACTTCTAATAGCCCCATATCAGACACTGTGTTAAAGGAGATGCTCCTATCCCTGCGTTCATCCCTACAGGCTGACATGACAACAGGCATCAACAAGTGCACAAGGGAGGTTCAGGCCCTAGGCCTCAGAGTTGACCACGTTGAGCACACAATGGAAGAATACACAACATCCTATAATGTAATGGTGGAGTCATACACCGTACAGGGAGAAGACATAGCATGAATGAGAAATAAGATCGCAGATTTGGAAGACAGGTCTAGAAGGAACAATATTAAAATCAGGGGCTTTCCAGAGTCCGTAACACCAAATCTCCTTCTCCAATATGCCCAAACCCTGTTCTCCACGCTAGTTCCGTCTCTAACTGCGCAAGATCTTATAGTGGATAGGATCCATAGGATTCCTAAACCCTCATTTCTCCCTGCGGAGACCTCAAGGGATGTCTTGCTACGGGTACACTACTTCCATATCAAGAATCAGATCCTTCAAGCATCCAGACAACCAGACAACATACCGCCGCAATACACAGATATCAGGCTGCTTTCTGACCTCTCCAGGCACACGATGCAACGCCGTCGCAACCTGGAGACAATCACTAAAGCTTTAAGAAATCATAAAATCCTCCACAAGTGGAAATACCCCGTAACCATGTCCATCACACACAATGGGCTCACAACCTCTGTCACAATGCTTGAAGAAGCGATTGCTGCACTATGCCACTGGGGCATACTCCCAGAACAGGCCTCTCACCCAGCATCTCCACCAAGGCCTCCGCCAATCCAAAATGAGTGGCACATAGTTTCCCACAAGCGTTCCAACAAAAAAACAAATGGTGAAGCTCACAAGTAAACGTATTCAGAGATACAGATTCTCCGATCCGGGAGCTAAGAATTCTCTTATCTCCCTCTACCCCAGTACAATCGCAGTTACATCTGCCCAAGGATCAGTTGTAAGATCCAGTTCTTATGTACTTTCAATGTTTTTTGTTCTTTTTGTTCTCTGTTTGATACACGCAGCTACAACCGACAAGAACATTGCTTATCGAATGAGGCCGATCGGTTCCACCCTTCTTATCCACACAAGATGAGGCGACCCTCAGAAAGCCATATGACCGCAGTGAGTACCTACATCGCAACACATGTCAACATGCTACCCCCGAACGCACTCAAGTGCCTCTCAATTAATGCCAGGGGTCTTAACCACCCCGCCAAATGATTTTCCATGTGGCAAGAGGCCTTCACCCAAGGAGAGGACGTACTTTGTGTGCAGGAAACCCACTTCCAACTCTCCAAAAATAAGTTAACTTTCTGTGTTCAGCATATTTAACATTTGGCCCATCAGTAGGCTTGGGAGGGCCTGCTTTGCATGATGGGAGAGATATTAAATACCTGAGGCACTTCCTGGCATATATTCTTCCCCTCCAGGGTTTCACCCCGAGAGGCTGCTGCTGTGACACTAGTCTTTCTTTAGGCCTTGGGGTCAAGGGTGTAGAGGGCTACTGGGATCTCCCCTTCTATGGGGCCTACCTGAAGATATTTACTGCTATGGTGTGCTAGAGCCCTGTTGGAAGCAGACTGCAGATAGAGGTGGTGTGAGACCTCTGAGTAGAAGAGTAACACAGGAACCTCCCCATTGTTGTCCTACCTTGTACTACAATTCTGAGATACCACATGTAAAGGAGCCAACCTAAAGAATGAGTGTCCAGCCAATGTCACCCAATAAGAATGGGACCCTGAAAGCTAGAAAGACAAGCAGGGAGACTGGAGAATTTCACCCTCCTCTCCATTTCGTTATGCATGTGTGCAATAAACTTTCAAAACCTAAAGAAAAGTGACTGGTGCCATTATTCTAACTAACCTGAGGACATGAACTTCACCCTGAGAACAAAGTGCCCGTTACATTTATTACCAAGTAAGTGAGTCTGAGACATTTGTAATGTAGTATATGGGTAGCTGAAGAGTCATATTCTTTTAAAATGTGTCTGCCTGTTTCACAATGGCGCTACAATAGGTCAATTAAGAAACAGCCTTTGCACCACGAATAAACCTCAAATGTTTAATGAGGTCATATTGCAAAAATCATGGCAAAAGAGTAAGGAAAAAACATAATTCACCCGGTGAATTCAGTTTTTGTAATGTAGTATATGGGTAGCTGAAGAGTCATATTCTTTTAAAATGTGTCTGCCTGTTTCACAATGGCGCTACAATAGGTCAATTAAGAAACAGCCTTTGCACCACGAATAAACCTCAAATGTTTAATGAGGTCATATTGCAAAAATCATGGCAAAAGAGTAAGGAAAAAACATAATTCACCCGGTGAATTCAGTTTTTTTTTTTACTGTTTTGCCGAAATTTTTGCACTATGATCTCATAAAATATTTGAGGTTTGGCAGTGTGTTGGCTTTAATACTGAGGTTTGTTCTGGACAGTCATTAGCACCAAGGAAGACATTTAGGTGAGCAGAGAATCGTCTCCAACATTACAGAAAAAGTCTAGTTGAATGTGAATAACCACTGCTAAGTATATTGTGACCTGGAGGGGTGAGTACCTTCCCAGACATTCAGCAAAGTCAAAAAAAATTAAAATAGTTGAGAGGATGATAATGGTTGGGATCAGAGTTGGGTTAGTGAGTACTCACCGTCCAGGGTCCATCTTTTCCGGTCATATCACAGTACACGGGTATGGGGGTTTTGAGCCCCCCGGGGTAGATGAGATATACTCCATCTGTCCTCAGATCTTGAGCCCACACATCGGAGCAGTCATGGGGGTAACAACTTTCGGTACAAATATTAACTGGAAACAGAGGATACAGAATGCATTAAAGTAGACATGAACTCAAAAAGTAAAGATTTGTCAAGTTATATGGAACATTTGAAACGTAATCTGTACCATGAAAAACATGTTAATGTTGGCTTTATGTACAGTTTAATTTTTTTTTACAATTGAGATACTATGGAGAATCTTCTATGGTTAAAAAGTTTTGGCTGTATTTGGGTTTTAAAATGTACCACATATAGACATAAAATGATTGTGGTTATTGAGTTTTAGAACATCAGCCATGTTGCAGATGACCTATTTAATAATTGAAGGAAGTAAATGTTTAAAAGAGATGCTGACAAATGTAATAAAGACCATATCATAAATATCTGATTTTACATACTGTTGTCTAGGTTCCTTGGCACCTTTTCGGCAGTCTGGTAGGCTATGCGTATGACCAGTAGCACAGTAAAGGGGGTGGGAAATGACCCCCTTAGACCCATTTTCACCTGGTGAGAAATGACATGTTTAGTACTGTGCCTGTCATAATGGCAGCAATAACTGTAAATACTCACAGAAAACAAGGTGTAGTTTCCTTCAAATTTGCGTCCTGCAACTTGATTGAGACTCTATAAGTCAGTATGTTGGGTAGTGTCCTGGTTCTGGGTTGGGGTCAGTTGGTACGTTGGGTTGTGTCCTAGTTTTGGGTCAGTCGATATGTTGGGTTGTGTCCTGGGTCTGAACACTAGCAGCGAACACACGTCATATATATATATATATACACAGTGTGAGCCTGTATGTCACAATAAAGGGATTTTTATAACAGCTTACCTGTAAAATCCTTTTCTTGGAGTACATCACGGGACACAGAGCGACTTAGTCATTACTAATGGGTTATATAGATTACCTTCAGGTGTTGGCACTGGCCAATTCCAAACCGGAAGTACCCTCCCCTATATAAGCCCCTCCCATCCGGGAGCACCTCAGTTTTGTAGCCAAGCAATAAGTGTCCCAAAAAGAGGGGTGGGAGCTCTGTGTCCCGTGATGTACTCCAAGAAAAGGATTTTACAGGTAAGCTGTTATAAAAATCCCTTTTTCTTTTTCGTACATCACGGGACACAGAGCGACTTAGTCATTACTAATGGGATGTCCCAAAGCAATGCCAAATGAGGGGAGGGATACATAAGCTGGGCGCCATCAGGCATGAGGCTCTTTTGCGGCCTGCAACACACTGCGCCCAAAGGCGACATCCTCCTGACTTCTAACGTCTACCTGGTAGAATCTAGTAAACGTGTGTACTAAGGACCATGTTGTGGCCTTACAGACTTGAGCCAGGGAGGCTTGGTGATGCACTGCCCATGAAGTTCCAACTGCTCTTGTGGAGTGCGCCCTAACTTTGAACGGAGGCGGTCTCCTTTTCAAGCCATAGGCTTGTATTATGACCTGTCGAATCCACTTGGCTAAAGTAGATTTTTGATGCTGCCTGACCCTTTCTGGGGCCTTCCGGCAGAACAAACAAAGTATCCGTTCTACGAATCTGAGCAGTGGCTTTAAGATAAGCTTTAACTGCTCTTACTACATCCAAAGAATGCAATAACTTTTCCTCTACCGAACTAGGTTTGGGGAAAAAGGAAGGAAGAACCACATCTTGGTTCAAATGGAACCTCGATACCACCTTAGGAAGAAGGCTGGATGAGGACGTAATACTACTCTGTCCTTATGGATAACCAGATATGGCTCCCTACAGGACAAGGCGGCTAATTCCGATACTCTTTTAGCCGAACAAATGGCTACTAAGAAAATCAATTTCCTGGTGAAAAGAACCAAGGAAATGTGCCGCAATGGTTCAAACGGTTGTTTCTGTAGAACCGACAGAACCAGGTTTTAGTCCCATGGACATATGGGAATACTAACCGGAGGGCTAATACGCATCACTCCTTGTATGAAAGCTTTGACTAATGAATGCAAAGCCAAGGGCCTTTGAAAAAAATATTGACAAGGCCGTCTGACCCTTGATAGTACTCAAGGCAAGCTTCCTATGTACAGCCCACTGTAGGAAGTCCAGAATCCTACCTATTACGTACTTACGTGGATGCCATTTCCTGGCCTCACACCACGTGATGTACGCCTTCTAGATCCTATAATAGATCTGCCTGGATACCGGCTTCCTGGCATTGATCATGGTAGATACCACAGGATTAGAGAGCCCTCTCTTTTTTAGAATGTGGGCTTCAATAGCCAGGCCGTCAACCTAGGGCTGGTAAGGAAGGGTAGTATATCGGTCCTTGCGAAAGCAGGTCCGGATGATGTGGGAGGGTCCAGGGACTTCCCACTGACATTTTTACAATCTCCGCGTACCATGCCCTTCGGGGCCACGCTGGAGCCACCAGAATCACTGGTTTCTATTCTACCCTGATTCTGCGGATTAATCGCGGTGGGAATGCATATATCAGCTTGAACTGATCCCAAGGGAACACTAGGGCATCCGAACCGCAAGCTAGGGGATCCTTTGTGCGAGACACAAATCTGTCCACCTTTGCGT
Source organism: Rana muscosa (assembly GCA_029206835.1). Taxonomy (NCBI): domain Eukaryota; kingdom Metazoa; phylum Chordata; class Amphibia; order Anura; family Ranidae; genus Rana; species Rana muscosa. The sequence continues at coordinate 178,040,656 of CM055127.1, forward strand.
TGAATCTGGATGCTAGCAGATCTACATCCGGTGTTCCCCACCGCTGGCATATTGCCTGGAAAACCTCGGGGTGAAGAGACCATTCCCCGGGCATAATTGTGGGCGACTTAAAAAAGTCCGCTCTCCAATTTTCCACTCCTGGGATGAAAACCGCGGATATGGCAGTGACATACCTTTCTGCCCATTCCAGGATGCAATTCGCTTCCCTCTGGGCTGCACGACTTCTGGTGCCACCCTGGTGATTGATATATGCCACTGCTGTGGCATTGTCTGATTGAATTCTGACAGGTGACCCTTGGAGTTTGGATGTCCATGCTACTAGGGCATACCGGGCTGCTCGTATCTCTAAGAGATTGGTGGGCAGGGCCTTCTCTGCTTCTGACCATCTGCCCTGGAGAGACCATTGCTCCAGTACTGCCCCCCCCCCAGCCTATGAGGCTGGCAACTGTAGTGACCACCTTCCAAGAAACCGGACTGAAGGGTTTCCCTTTTTCCAGATTCTGGGGCACCAACCACCAATGGAGGCTCTTGCGAACGGAAGGGGACAGGGACATTGGTAAGTCTAAAGCCTGAACTTTTTTGTTCCAGGCTGACAGTATGGCCCTCTGCAAGTTCCTTGAACGGAATTGACCGTAGGGTACCGCTTCGAATGAAGCCACCATTTTTCCCAGCAGCCTTATACACAGGCGTATGGATGGTTTTTCTTTTTTGTACCCACTAAGTGGGTCAAATCTTTCAAAGACGACACCTTCTCTGGAGGTAAGAAAATCTTTCTCTGATTTGAATCCAGTCTTAGCCCCCAAGTATTCCAGGCTTTTGACTGGTTTTAGGGCTGACTTGTCTCGGTTGATAATGCAACCGTGAGATTCCAGATACTTGATTATCTTGTGAACGACCACTTCTAGTTTTTTTCACTGAGTGGTCTATCAGCAACAAGTCGTCTAGATATGCCATTATCGTTACACCTTGTGTTCCTAGTTTGGCCAATCGTAGGGCCAGAATTTTTGTGAACACTCGTGGTGCCGTGGCCAGACCGAAAGGTAAGGCTCTGAACTGAAAATGGAGCCCTTCTACTGCAAGGCGTAGAAATTTCTGGTGGGCCGGACAGATGGGAATATGCAAATAAGCATCCCTTATGTCGATCGAGGCTAACCATTCCTGCCCTTGTAGGGCGGTGACCACCGATCGGATCGACTCCATCCAAAAAAGTCCTGATATGTAGGAACTTGTTTAGCCCTTTTATATTTAATATGGGCCTCATGTCCCCATTTGGCTTGGGGACTGTGACAAGGTTTGAGTAAAACCCGAACCCGTTTTCTTCCAAGGGAACCTTCATGATTACCCTTGGGGCAATAGTTGCTCTAGTGCCAGAAGGAGGGATCCACTCTTCTGGGGATCGCTTGGCACGTTTGACCTTATAAAATGGGCAGGAGGAATGTCTTTTAACTCCAGCCTGTATCCCAGACTTACTGCGGAGATCACCCATCTCTGATGGTGTCCCGCCAGGTCTCTGTGAACAACTGAAGTCTTCCCCTCACCCGACTGAGTGGGGGCAACCCTTCATGACTTAGGGGGAGGTTTTGTACCTCTCTTGACCCAGGGTTTCTTGTTACCCTGTGATTGTCCCTGATTTCTGCCCCCTGGATTTGACCGCGGAGGCCGTCGGAACTGTTTCACAGCCGATGTGCCCGGGACTGGAGAAGTAGGCCTCTTAGAAGAAGGACTTCTACCCTTGTTCTTAACCGGTAAGAGTGAACTTTCACCGGCAGAAATTTTCTGGATATATTTGTCCAGATCTTCTCCAAATAAGCGTTCTCCATGAAATGGGAAGCTAACCAGCAGTTTTTCACAGGGAGCTTCAGCAGACCAGTTTTTGAGCCACAGAAGCCTACGCATATGTACTATAGACAGCGTAAAGCGGGAGGCCTGTTGGATTGTATCCTTTATGGCGTCCACCGCAAAACACAAGGCTCTAGGCAGGTCAGCTAGGGCAAGAGCCTGCTGATCTGGTAAGTCCCTTAAGACTTGTTTCAACTGATCTTTCACTGCCTGGCCGACTCCAATCGCTGCTACCGCAGGTTGTGTCACCATGCTTGCTGTAGAGAAAGCAGATTTTAGTAAAGACTCCAATTTTTTATATATTGGGTCTTTGCACATTGGAACATTATCTACTGGACATGTCAGTGATTTGTTAACAGAAGAGATGGCTGCGTCCACTGTAGGGACCCTCCATTTTTTTATGAACTTATCCTCCATGGGATAGATCACCGGAAATCTCTTGGGGGGAGCAAATATTTTATCAGGATGCTCCCAATCCTGGTAAATAAGCCCTTCTAATAAAGGGTGGATTGGGAAGGAACAGACAGCCTGGGGAGCTTTTAGCGACCCCAGCGAGGAAACCGTAGTGGATGGTGGTTCCGCCAGAGGCATTTTAAATGCTGATAGGACCATATTAGTCAGAGACTGAACCCATAATCTTTCAGCCTGAGATGCTGAGAAAGGTTCTTCCACTGTTGATTCCTCCATAACTGAATCAACCTCATCCTGATCCCCTTCAGGTAGGTCGATCTCTGTGTGGGGCTGTTCCTCCACTAACAGGCACTCTGAAGGAGGAGACGGAGATCGGACGCGCTTTTCCTGTGACAGGGAAGCAGCGATCAATGCTGTTAATCTCTCTTCCAATCCTCCCAGAGTTGAGGATAAAACCTCCTCTGTTATATATACAGGAGCAGGTGGACTGGGGACAGCCGCAGCACCAGGCATTCCTGCGGGGTTTCTACGGCTACTGACCTCTGAATTCTCAGGGGAGATTGGTGCAGTACAAGCATGCCCAATATCCTCAGAGCCCGATGGAGACCCCTTTGGCTTCCTGGAAGATCTATTTCCGGAGCGTCTGGACGACATATCCTTTAAGCACAAAGCTGAGGTATTCCCGTCGTCATACACCAATTTTGCTGGTAATAGTCTAACAAAGTTGCTGCTATATACCAGCTGGTGTCCACTAAAGTGCCTTTCTATGGGGATGCCTGCATCAACCGCCTCTGTGTGCCACTGTTTGTTGCTAGCTCTGTTTGCATCCAGCTGACACTTGTACTGTGTCTTTTAACCATGCTGGGACGCCCGCACATGCGCAGAAGCGCCGCGGCGCGCATCGAGCGTCATCCACCCGCCCCGCCCCTTTTTTTCATAGGAGGCGCGTGCACGCGCCCGCGCCCGCGCCCGTGCGCCATTGGCGCCCTTTTCGAAATCAAACAGGGGACTAGGAGCCAGGGCCCTTTTTGCCGGAGGGCCTGTGCGGTGGATGAGCGCAGCAACAGGGCAGAGGAAGTGGATTCCCACAGAGAAACTTACCAGCTGCCTGGATCTTTTGACTTGAGAAAACCAAAGATCCACATGACAAGAAAAATGGACTACAGCGGCCTCTAGTGGTTTAACACAGGTACCGCGGTCCCTTTTTTTTTTTTTTTTTCTTGACTACTATTAAAATTTTACATTTTCAGTAGATACAGGCAAACACAGATATTTAGCGGGAATACCGTTAGGTAACAGACAGAAAGACAAATTAGGCTTGGGGGTCCCCCAATAGAACCAAGTTCCTGGGGGCCCCCACTTACCTGATCCCCGCCGCAGGACTTTGTTTGGTCCACAGAAGTCCAAACTTCACCTATCACGGCAGGCATTGTAATTAAACCTTCAGGGACCGGGTTCCCAAGGATTCCACTCCCCTGGACCTGTATAGCACCCTGCACAGACAACATCTTGGTCGTGGGTATGACCAGAGCTCTGGATCCCAGGGTCCAGCCCTCCTAAGAGAAGCATTACAGGCAAAACCTTGCTCTTCTGCTGCAAGGCCCGGGTACCGACCGTTTAGCTATGAAGCTTTTTTGGTGGGATCCGGAACAGCTTACTAAGGCCCAAAAGAACCTGTACGCAAGCCCAGTGAAAACACATGTTACTCTTTGGCCAACACCTTAGACACTGGCAAAAAACTGAGGTGCTCCCGGATGGGAGGGGCTTATATAGGGGAGGGTACTTCCGGTTTGGAATTGGCCAGTGCCAACACCTGAAGGTAATCTATATAACCCATTAGTAATGACTAAGTCGCTCTGTGTCCCGTGATGTACGAAAAAGAAAGGACAATGGTTGGGATACTACGCCTTGAGAAAACGCATCCTTTCTCCGGGTACATGACTTCCCTGTTACATCCGTGTCCTGTTTACTCTGGCGTGCATTTAAAAGATCATAAAAAAATTGGAGAATTCGATTTTTCAATTAATTTAAAAAAAAGGTAATAATTTTATCTACTTATCAGTGATGGAATGCAACGCACTAATTAGTCCACAGATGCTCCATCAGCAACACAACGCAGGAGACATTGTACTAATTTGTTATGGAAAATAGATCCAGTAAGGGTATTGCAGGCTCAATAGTGGATGTAGATAAGGCTGAAGTGGCCAATGGACCAGCAGGAGGCATAGCTGAATTGGACAAGAACTGAAGACAGCCCTCAGAATGGCTATACCATCTCAAAACCAGAGATCTTGAGCTTGACAATTTGTTTGCACAGTTGATCAAGTGAGAATTGTCTCCTGTTCCCGGATGAATGGGTCCTACTGTTATGGCCATCCTGAGCATACTAAAATACTCCTGCACACCTACAACACCACCCAGAGTAGTAGTTTGAAGCTTGTGGGCCCTGATGCAAAAGTTGACCTGGGGCCCGCACTAATACCTGCTGCTTCCACAGCACGCCAAGATACTACAAGTGGCCAAAGAGTTCTTTTAGATCCTTATTTACATATTTAGAGGGTAATTCAAAAGATTTTGGAGAAACTGTATCCCACTGGTCCAATATTGAGGCATATTGGACAGTGGGAAGGGACCTGACAAGAGAGTGCACAGGCTTTGTTACAGCCCTGGCAATTGGCAGAGGAAAAGTGCTGCCTTGCATGCTGGGATACTGCACAAAAGCCCAGGGTACATGTGCTCAGAGTTAGTTGAGTCAGGTAGCAGAGTCCAGGAGGGAGGGGTCAGCTGCTCCTCCTCTGTGGAGGCTGTTGTGTAGCCCTGGGTAGTCGACCCAGGGGCCTAGAGAGAGAGAGAGTGCTCTCCGCCCCAAGCTCACCCTTTTTTGAAGCCTATTAGAGCCTCTGGGGGCCGGACACATGGATAGGAGGGGCGCCCTAATGGACAGACTGCCACTGCCTTCCAGGTATTTATTATGTAGCAATACCCCCAGTTAAGAGGGCTGCAGGTATAGTTTTGGGCCTGTAATACACTGCTGTCAACCCCCAGGAACTGGCTCTAACCTCCCTTGGCACAGCTAGCACAAATGGAAGTGTGAAACCCACTAGGCTATAGGAATCACCACTCCTCAATAAAGCATACACAATAGTTAATATCAAATTACCTGAGCTGACTGCTTCAGCTGGGATAAACAGTACGCCACACACTTGTTTGCTTAACCACAAATACTTTTACTGAATTGAAATATAAGGTTAGACAATGGTACATTTATCTATGCAGGGCCCTGCAATATCAAAAGTCAAGCAAATAACAAGTTTTATGTTCTAACAGTCTTATGCGCACTAAATGTCTCTTAATAAACTACGCTCGCGAGCCTTCCCCTTGTGGCCAATATGGCGGCCAAACAATGTCTCCCTGCTGAACAGTCAGGCCTGACTAATTCACACACAGTTAATTCGTTGAGAAGGTTCTTCGCTAGCAATGGTGGTGCACTTTGTAGGTTATTTGTAATCCAATGGTATTAAATTGTTGGTTACTCAGCAAGCAATAAGACAACTTAACTCCGGCTGCACAACACACTGTTTCTCTGGGGTGCAATGTAACACTCCGGTAAAGGTGGGCCCTGACCAAAGGATACTGGGCCTAAAAGGTAGTCAAAGTATACTGAGCAAGTGCTCTCTCACCCGACCGGACCAGTCAGTAAAACCGACTTCAGTAGTTTGTGCTCCGGAACACAGTCTCACGATACCCGTAGTCTCTGATCCTCTCGACCATCCAAGGGAGATTGATGGATGAGACGACTCTGGATTCTCCAGTGACGATCGGCAAGCTCTCCGGATCCCCTAGGCCCAGGCTCTCCGGCCTAGTCCAAAGCAACAGGCCCCAACATAGGTTTAACTTGCTAGGAGGGCGGTGTTCCAAGAGACCTGCGTGTTGCTCCTCCCTCCTTAAATAGTCCTTCCCCAGTAGACCTTGCGCCGGGCAATGCACTGTGGTTGCCCCGCTGCACACTGGGTATAGTAGTCTTTGTACTCATTTAAAGCGATACCCCGCTACAATTACTTCCCACCTTTTGACTTGCTACAATGTTAAAAATTTTGCAGCCTTCCTCCTGCCTGCAGCAGAGTGATGACATCATCTCATACTAGGCAAAGTCAATGACTGGGGCTCAAAGATGTATTTTTGACGATAAAAGTTGGAGCTTCGTTGTTGTTGATGTTGTGACAGCAGGAAGGTAAAGTCACCTGGTTGCATCCAGGGGGGTAGATATATTTCGCCCAGATTCAGGCTTTACGCCGACTTATACAACTAGGTGGAGAGTTGTATAAGCCCAGCTGAGGCTAGTGGGCTCATGGATGACTCATACCTCTAGGGAGAGTGTGGGGCGTCGTGCAGACAGGGAGTTGATGAGACCAGCTGAAGCTTGTCAGCTCATTTAGGCCTCTATAAGAACTCCCAGATTCATTAGGTGTTAGCTCATGCCTGGACCCAGACCTGTGTGGACTGTCTAGGGAGAGTGAACCCCTGTGCGGTGAGACAAAGCCTGTGTGGCTATTTGCGTGGACATTTAAAACCAGGGACTTAGGGACTAGGACAGCACTAGGCTGATCCCAGTTGTTAGTTAGGAAACCTGTATGTTTAGTCAGAGGTCAAGTTGACCAGGATTTATTTTATTTATGTTTCTTTTGCTTTGCTGTGTTTTGTCACTGTAAATAGAAAATAAACCGCACCTTTTTGATTTTGAAAACCACAACCTCCGTTTGCTGGGCCTGTTTTTGTGTGGGGAGCCCATCCCGGGGGTCACACACACCCGCTGCCGAGCTAACCCCCTCACAGTTGGTGGAGAACCAGTGGCAGTTTTTTTTAAGCCAGCATGGAGGAGATACTGAAGCAGCTGGCTCTAGCAAATGCCAATCAACAGCAGACAAATGCAGGTTTGCAAAAGAGCCTTGCAGCTCAACAACAGAACTTCGCAGCCCAGCAGCAAGCTCATCAACAGAGCCTTGCAGCCCAGCAGCAGACAAACGCAACTTTGCAACAGAGTCTGGAGGCTCAGCAACAAGCCCAGCAGCAATCTGAGGCCCGCTTCATAGACCTGTTGCAGAAGCAAGAGCAGAGACTACAACAACAGATGGAAGCAGTAATGCAGCAACGTCCGCAGACCAGTGAGGAAAGCCGTCCCACTAATACCGCGTCCTTTGGGGTGAGTCGTTTACTGACAAAAATGACTGGAGAGGATGATCCAGAGGTATTTTTGACCACATTTGAAAGGACCGCTGAAAGAGAAAAGTGGCCTGAGGAGCAGTGGGCTGGACTGGTGGCTCCTCTGTTAACTGGTGAATCGCAGAAAGCTTACTATGACCTAGAGCCTAACCAAGCAAAAGACTATGTGATGCTAAAAGCTGAAATTTTGGCAAGGCTGGGTGTCACCCAGGCTGTCCGGGCTCAGCGTGTGCATAACTGGACTTTCCAGCTTGGAAAACCCCCCAGGTCTCAAATGTATGATCTCATTCACCTGAGCAGAAAGTGGCTACAGCCAGAGACTTTGTCCGCACCAAAGATTGTGGAACGTGTTGTAATGGATCGGTTTTTGAGAGCTCTTCCTACTGCCATCCAAAAGTGGGTAAGCCATGGAGACCCAGAGACGGCCGATGGTCTTGTGGATCGTGTGGAGAAATACTTGGCTACAGAGAACCTGACGGCCTCTTCCAGAGACACTCGGACTTTCCACCCTAAGACCAGACCATCCCCAGGGGCGGATAAGAGGATTCCAAGGGGTGAGGGTGGAGAGAGTGAGAGGGTGGGAGCTCTACCCCAAGTTTGGCGAGAACAGCCTGGGAAATCAGCGGCTCAAGAGGCGGCAAGAAGGATCGTTTGCTACCGCTGCCGGCAAGCGGGACATATTGCAGCCAATTGCCCGGTTGTGGAGGAACCCATGCAGTGTGACTTTCTGACGGGCAGACGTCAGTCGCTGGGTGCGACAGTCGCATGCACTGCCATTCGAGGAACTGAGAAACATTTATGCAAAATGTGTGTTAATGGTAGAAATGTTGTGGTATTGCTGGATTCAGGTAGCCTTGTGACCCTGATAAAGGCTGAGTTAGTTAAAACAGAGGTCTTTGGGAATAGCAAGGTAGCTGTTATTTGTGTGCATGGGGACACCCGAGAGTATCCAGTGACTACAGTGTGTTTCGAGACCCCCAAAGGTACCCTCTCTCATCCAGTGGGCTTAGTATCTCAGTTACCGCATGACGCCATTGTGGGAAGGGATTTTCCGAAGTTCTGGGAACTGTGGGATGATCCTGAGCCCCCCACTGGTGCCCCTATGTACCAGGAATGTGATAGCCAGAACTCCCCTGAGAGTGGTGAGGACTCTCCGGAATTTCCCTTATCAGTATTGGCAGGGGAGACTCAAGAAACTGGAGAGGAGCCCACCTCCTCAGACGAAAACCTACCGTCTGTGGAGTTTTCTGATCTTGAGGTTCACAGGGAAAACTTTGCCACAGAACAGTTGAAAGACCCCGCCCTAATAAAGGCACGGGAAAACGTAGTGAAAATAGATGGCGAGTTAGTGAACCCAGATAATACCTGCACTTACCCATACTTCAGCGTAGAGAAGGACCTACTGTATCGGGTGGCAAAAAGGGCAGAAGAAACCGTTGAGCAGCTTGTGGTGCCCAAACCTTACAGGAAGTTGGTGTTGGAGTTGGCCCATGGGCACATTCTTGGAGGTCATCTGGGGACAGAGAAAACCCGAGAGAGGGTATTACAGAGATTCTATTGGCCGGGGGTGATGAGGGACATAGAAAATTATTGTTCCTCCTGCCCTGTGTGTCAGAGGTCGGCCCCGATGCCACATTTCCGTAGCCCGCTGGTCCCTCTACCCATCATTGAGGTCCCGTTTGAGAGGATCGCCATGGATTTGGTAGGGCCTATAATCAAGTCCGCTAGGGGGCACCAGTACATATTAGTTATAATGGACTATGCCACCCGTTATCCAGAAGCGATCCCTCTCCGAAATACCTCGGCCAAAACCATAGCCAAAGAGCTATCTCTTGTGTTTAGCCGGGTGGGTATTTGTAAAGAACTGCTTACGAACCAAGGTACACCCTTTATGTCCCGGGTTATGAAGGAGCTGTGTAAATTGTTCAAAGTGACGCAATTACGTACATCTGTGTATCACCCCCAAACCGATGGGCTGGTTGAAAGATTCAACAAAACCCTAAAACAAATGTTGAAGAAAGTGGTGGATAGAGATGGAAAGGATTGGGACTGTCTACTTCCTTATCTGATGTTTGCTATTAGGGAGGTGCCCCAATCCTCTACGGGATTCTCCCCCTTTGAGTTACTGTATGGGAGACACCCAAGAGGGCTGTTGGATATTGCCAAGGAAACTTGGGAAAGTGAGAGTTCTCCCCACAGGAGTGTGATTGAGCATGTCGCCCTGATGCAAGACCGAATTGCACAGGTAATGCCCATCGTGAAGGAACATTTGGCCCAAGCGCAGTTAGCACAGCAGAGAGTGTACAACCGTGGAGCCAAGACCCGTACCTTTTCCCCGGGGGATAGGATACTGGTACTTGTCCCTACGGTTGAAAGTAAATTCCTTGCCAAATGGCAAGGCCCCTATGAGATAATGGAAAAAGTGAGCGAAGTGAATTACAAGGTCAGACAACCAGGAAGGCGAAAGCCCGAACAGATCTATCACGTTAATCTGTTGAAAGCCTGGAGGGATAGAGAGTCCCTAGTCGCAGACACTTGGTCACCAGCTCAAACTGGTTGCGTGATTCCTGAGGTTGGAATAGCAGCCACCTTGTCACAACCCCAACAACAGGAGGTTAAGGAGTTTGTGCTTCGCAACAAGGAGGTATTCTCTGAGCTGCCGGGACAAACATCTGGGGTAGAGCATGACATCATTACCCCGCCCGGTGAAAGGGTGAAGTTAAAACCCTATCGGATCCCAGAGGCCCGACGGGAGGCAATACGGGAGGAAGTACAGAAGATGCTGAACTTAGGGGTGATAGAGGAGTCCCAAAGTGATTGGTCTAGTCCCATTGTGTTGGTGCCTAAACCGGATGGGAGCTGGCGATTTTGTAACGATTTTCGTCAGTTGAACAAAGTTACAAAATTTGACACCTACCCCATGCCACGTATAGATGAGTTGATCGACCGGCTGGGAACAGCCCGATACATGACGACTCTTGACCTCACAAAAGGGTATTGGCAAATCCCCCTGGCCAAGTCGGCCAAAGAGAAAACCGCATTTGTAACCCCAGACGGGGCGTTCCAATATAAAAGAATGCCGTTCGGGTTACAGAATGCGCCGGCCACATTCCAGCGGAAAATGGACCAGATGCTGAGGCCCCATCGGAAGTATGCTGCGGCTTACCTGGATGACGTAATTGTCCATAGCACAGATTGGGCCTCACATCTGCCAAAAGTGCAAGCAGTCCTGGACTCTGTTCGGGAAGCGGGGTTTACGGCTAACCCCAAGAAGTGTACCATTGGGCAGGAGGAGGCCAAATATCTTGGGTACACCATTGGGAGGGGAGTAATAAAACCCCAACTCAACAAAGTCGAGGCCATCCAGAGTTGGCCACGTCCCAACAGCAAGAAGCAGGTACGAGCCTTTCTGGGAATCGCTGGGTATTATCGGCGATTCATTCCCCACTTTGCTTCTAAGGCTGTGCCCCTAACCAACCTGACGAAGGGGAAAGGGTCGGTCATGATTAAATGGACCCCCGAGGCTGAGGCAGCATTCCAATTCTTGAAACAAGCCTTATGTAGCCAGCCAGTGTTGTACTCACCCGACTTCTCTAAAGACTTTGTCGTACAAAGTGATGCGTCAGATGTGGGGTTAGGAGCAGTATTGTCCCAGGTCTGGAACGGGGAAGAGCACCCAGTCATTTACCTCAGCAGGAAGTTGAAGTCCCATGAGGTAAATTACGCCACCGTTGAAAAGGAGTGTTTAGCGGTGAAGTGGGCTCTAGATTCCCTTCGGTACTACCTGCTAGGTAGGCACTTTGACATGGTTACGGATCACGCTCCGTTAAAGTGGATGGCTCAAAACAAGGAAACAAATAGAAGAGTGAATAGGTGGTTCCTGGCCCTCCAGGAATTCAACTTCACAGTAAAGCATCGCCCTGGCGTTCAAATGGGGAATGTGGATGCTTTGTCTCGAGTACATGAATGCCTGATTGCTGGTGTTCCAACCCCGAGGTTAAAACAAGAGGGGGGGGTATGTGACAGCAGGAAGGTAAAGTCACCTGGTTGCATCCAGGGGGGTAGATATATTTCGCCCAGATTCAGGCTTTACGCCGACTTATACAACTAGGTGGAGAGTTGTATAAGCCCAGCTGAGGCTAGTGGGCTCATGGATGACTCATACCTCTAGGGAGGGTGTGGGGCGTCGTGCAGACAGGGAGTTGATGAGACCAGCTGAAGCTTGTCAGCTCATTTAGGCCTCTATAAGAACTCCCAGATTCATTAGGTGTTTGCTCATGCCTGGACCCAGACCTGTGTGGACTGTCTAGGGAGAGTGAACCCCTGTGCGGTGAGACAAAGCCTGTGTGGCTATTTGCTTGGACATTTAAAACCAGGGACTTAGGGACTAGGACAGCACTAGGCTGATCCCAGTTGTTAGTTAGGAAACCTGTATGTTTAGTCAGAGGTCAAGTTGACCAGGATTTATTTTATTTATGTTTCTTTTGCTTTGCTGTGTTTTGTCACTGTAAATAGAAAATAAACCGCACCTTTTTGATTTTGAAAACCACAACCTCCGTTTGCTGGGCCTGTTTTTGTGTGGGGAGCCCATCCCGGGGGTCACACACACCCGCTGCCGAGCTAACCCCCTCACAATGTATATTGTGACCTGTCAGAAATCTACTGCAGATCACTTTAAGATTTCCTAATCCAGATATTGGGACACTCATTGTATGAAATGTTTCCCGTTGAACAAACTTCCTCAAAAAAACAATTCTGATAACACGGAAGGGGGAACTTGTGACCTTTATTACTATTTACTCTGCATTGTGCAATCTGAAGTTGCTCTCTATTTATTCTATGCCAGGTTAAATCCTATTGTCATTATCAAAACATTATTTGCATCATAGCAAGACAATCAAAAAGTATCAAATATTCGAAGCTGAACTCCCAGCAAATAGCTAAATGTACAGGTGAAGGGAATACACTGATCAGCCATAACTTTATGACCGCCCATCTAATATTGAGTAGGTTCCCCCTTTTTCTGCCAAAACAGCCCCCTGACTTGTTGAGGCATGGACGCTGCGTTATCTGGTATCTGCCACCAAGCTGTCAGCAGTGCTGGGACAAGGTCATCTAAAGCAGTGGTCATCAACCCTGTCCTCAGGGCCTACTAACAGGCCAAGTTTTATGTATTACCTTATGGAGATGCAGACTAGAATACTGCAATCACTGAGCAGCAAATGATATCACCTGTGATGTATTTCAGTTATCTTACAAACCTGGCCTGTTAGTGGGCCCTGAGGACAGGGTTGATGACCACTGATCTAAAGCCCAGGGCGAATATGCCATACTCCAATCTCCCCCCACAAAAAGACTGGACACTAGACTGCATGATTACCCCCTAACAAAAAAAAGTCCCCCTTTTCCCAGTCCAATTCTGCCTCCCTTGCTGAATTCATCCATCTCAGCACAATCTGGTCCAGTTCTGATGCTCACATGACCATTGTAGGTGGTTTTGGCTGTGGACACGGGTCAGCATAGGCAACCTGACCAGTCTGCGGCTAAGCAGCCCCATATACAACAAACTGCGATGCTCTGGGTGATCTGACACTTTTCTATTAGAACCTTTCTATTTGACAGTTGTCCAGAAGACAGTCATTGACACCCTCCACAAGGAGGGTAAGTCACAAAAGATCATTGCTAAAGAAGCTGGCTGTGCTGTATCCAAGCATGTTAATGGAAAGTTGAGTGGAAGGCAAGAGTGTGGTAGAAAGAAGGTGCACAAGCAACAGTGATAACTAGCAGCCTTGAAAGGCTTGTGAAGCAAAGGCCATTCAAGAATTTGTTGCTTAGTGGTCCAAAGTCCTCTTTGAATGTACATTTTGCATTTCATTTGAAAATCAAGGTGCCAGAGTCTGGAGGAAGAGTGGAGAAGCACATAATCCAAGTTACATGAGGTCCAGTGTGAAGTTTCCACAGTCAGTGATGATTTGGGTAGCCATGTCATCTGCTGGTTTTGGCCCCACTGTGTTCTATCAAGTCCAAAGTCAGTGCAGCCGTCTACCAGGAAATTCTAGAGCACTTCATGCTTCCCTCTGCTGACCAACTTTATGGAGATGCTGATTTCATTTTTACAGCAGGACTTGGCACCTCCCACACTGCCAAAACGACCAATACCTGGTCACATGATCATGGTATCACTGTGCTTGATTGGCCAGCAAACTCATCTGACCTAAACCCCATAGAGAATCTGTGGGGTATTGTCAAGAGGAAGATAAGAGACACCAGACCCAACAATGCAGACGTGCTAAAGGCCGCTATCAAAGCAACCTGGACTTCCATAACACCTCAGCAGTGCCACAGGCTGATCTCCTCCATGCCGCGCCACATTAATGCAGTAATTCATGCAAAAGGAGCCCCGACCGAGTATTGAGTGCATACTATATTACTGTACATGGGCAGACTTTTCAGTAAGCCAACATTTCTGTATTAACCACTTGCTTACTGGGCACTTAAACCCCCCTCCTGCCCAGACCAATTTTCAGCTTTCAGAGCTCTCACACTTTGAATGACAATTGCGCGGTCATACAACGCTGTACCCAAATGAAATTTTTATAATTTTTTCCCACAAATAGAGCTTTCTTTTGGTGGTATTTTATCACCTCTGCGGATTTTATTTTTTGTTAAAAAAATAAAAAAGCCTGAATTAAAAAAATAAATACAAAACCGTTTTATATTTTGTTATAAAATTTAGCAAATGGGTAATTTTTCTCCCTCATTGATGTACGCTGATGAAGCTGCACTGATGGGCACTGATGGACTGCACTGATGGGCACCAATTGGCAGCACTGATGGGCACCAATAAGGCCGCACTGGTGGGCCCTGATAGGCGGCACTGGTGGGCCCTGATAGGCGGCACTGGTGGGCACTGAGAGGCAGCATTGGTGAGCACTGAGAGGTGACACTGAGAGGTGGCACTGATGGGTGGCACTGAAGGGCATTGATAGGTGGCACTGAGAATTGTCACTAATAGGTGGCATTGATAGGTGGCACTGATAGCTGGCAGTGATGGGCACTGATAGGTGGTAGTGATGGGCACTGATGGGTGGCAATGATGGGCACTGATCAGCACTGGTAGGTGAGACTGATAGGCAGCACTGCTAGGTGGCACTGATGAGGCACTGACTGGCACCACTGGTGGGCATTGATAGGTGGCAGTGATGGGCACTGATAGGTGGCACTTTATTGCACTTGTGTCACTGAGGGCACTGGCAGGGGCACTGGCAGGCGGTACTGGTGGGCACTAATGAGGCTAATGTGCCTTTTCCACTGGGGACCGATGTCCCTTACACAAGAGCCGGTGATCAGCTTTTAGTGTGAGGAGAAAAAAAAAACGATTACCGAGCTTTGTTTACATCACGTGATCAGCTGTCATTGGCTGACAGCTGATCACGTAGTAAGGGGCTGGGACCGGCCCCTTACTCGGATCTGTGATCACCCAAGTCTGCAGGGGGCGCGTGCAAAGGGGAGGACGTCTATTGATGGCCTCCCAACAATTGGGGTCCGCGCTGTAGCCGTCATTCGGCTATAGCGCGGGCGCTTAGTGGTTAAAAATCCTTTTTTTTATTGGTCTTATGTAATATTCTAATTTTCGGAGATACTGAATTTGGGGTTTTTAATTGCTGTAAGCCATAATCATCAAAATTAAAAGAAAGAAATGCTTGAAATATATTACTCTGTTTATTACGCATCTATATAAAAATATATGAGTTTCTCTTTTTGAATTGAATTACTGATAATAAATTAACTTTTTAATGATAATCATAATTGATATTCAAATTTTTTGAGATGCATGTGTAGGTGCTGCTGGGGGGAAAGGGTGCTTTAGGTGAATCTGTTGCTTTGTCTTGCAAGGGCTAAGCTAAGCACACGTTCTTCATTTTAAAATGTAAAAAAAATAAATGAAACGTCAGTCTCATGTATAAACAAGATTTATTCTCCTTTTAATGTGAAGGTAATGCTGTGCAAATCTTTTTTGTTCCTGTATGAGTTATTAAATACACATTTTGGGAAAAAATACTTTTATATGGCAGTGGTAACTACTGGACACTGAGGACATTAGGGATGAAGGCATGCAGAGGGGATTACTAAGCAAACAATAGACATAGCATACTGTCTAATGGAACTTCATCTCAAAGAGTAAGGGCCATTTCTTCCCCACAAGTGCATCTGAGTAGCACCATAAAGTTAGCAAGAATGCTCAAGAAATAGATTAACATTATTGTAACAAGGGATGATTGAGTGATGGTACCACTCACCAAACATTATTTTACCATGGAAGGCTCCAATGATGGTACCAGCAACACTGAAATATGGCACTGAAGGAACTTGTCATAATGCATGTCCATTGGAGATGAGTAAATCGATCCACTCAAAACCAAATTTTGGCCTGTATCAAACAGGATCTGTAAGACAGGTCAATTTACTGATTGGCTCAATTTGCTTTGGATAATTTGGGAAACGTGTCATTGTTTCCTCTAGGGGAGAACCTGCACTCCTGAATTACAGACCTCCTGCCCCTTACTTGCCTTTGAGGTTCCTAACAACTTGTGCTTTAGGGAATATAACTGGGTAAGATTTGGAATCAAGATGAAGTTCCATCATCAGGGTCTTTCTTGAGATACAAAGTATCAAGTCATGGAAAATGTTACAGTTTTTGGGAAAAGGTCAAAGATTAAATATCTCATGGGATGGTTTGTGGTTGCCTGTGTTTGGAGGACAATAAGATAAAACAGAAAGGAAGTCATAGGTCCTACAGGCAGTAGACATCGCATGTCTTGGACCAAACCAAGGGTTCTCACACACGACGTATCTTCATCTCAGTGGACTTCAGGGAATAATAAAGACCTCGCCACTGAGACCAGATGACTCCGCTGCCATAGGACAGGTGGGCCCCTCGCAGATACGGCCCATTCAAGTTAGCCAGGTGGCAAGCTCGGTACCAGAACCCTCCAGCTGAGAGGGAGGCACAGTTCTGCAGGAAGACATCACGGTCATTGTCGTAGGTAGAGAACTTCATTCCATTATGGTAGGTCAAAGAATCCCCTGTAGGAGAACAACATGTCTTAAATACAACATTCAGAAATCAGTGTGGATGGCCATTTATTTATATGTTCTATTGAAAGGAAAGGGCAGACGATAGGAAAGGAGAAGTATAGAGAGGAAATGACAAATAAAAGGGTATTGGAGGAAATGAGGGATGAAAAGAGGGGAAAGGAAAGGAGAAAGGGAGGAGAGGGGATAGAAAAGAACATGAGAGGAGGTGAAGGAAAAAAGGGACAGAAGAGAAGAGGTTAGGAAAGAGAAAGAAAATGTATATAGGCATAGGCGTGCGCACAGGGTGTCCCAGGTGTACCCAGGCACATCCTAATCACCCTGCGCAGAACAGATTCCCCCTACTGACCTGGCTCCCCCTCTTTCCCCCCACAGCACTGCCGGCTTCCCTCCTCTCCCACCAGTTGTTGCTGTGGATGTTTTAGGATGAGTGGTGGAAGGGGCCAGTAAATATGCCATTTACCAGCCCCTTCCCTTTCTGAATGAACATTGTGAGTGATCGGTAGAGTGCGTTTGAGATTTGGGGTAAACACCCTAATGCCAAAGGCTGCGCACACCTATGTATATATGCTATGAGTAAGCATCTATCTTTGATGTGAAACGCGTCAGCTATCCACCCCTGCATGTCAGTTTTCTGTTTTTGTCTGTTTTTGGACTTTTGAATCTATGGATTAACTTTGGATTTTAATTTTGGAATTTTGAAAATAAATCGTTTATACAGAGGGCGGCAGTCCAGGGCTCTTTTCTTTCCCATGCACACCTATGTATAGAGGAGAAATTAAAGAAGAGTGGGGAAGAAGTGAAAGCGGTGGGGGGGGGGGGGGGGAGAGGAGAGAAGGAGGCGTATAGGAGAGAGAAGGAGAGAGTGGGTTGAGGGAAGAAAAGATGAGAGGAAAGGAAAAGGAGGAGAAGAGCTGATGGGATAGGGGAGACAATAGGAGAGGAAGGGAAAAGAGAAATCAAATGAAGGGAGGGGAGGAGTTGGAAGAAGAGTGTTGTAGAGAGAAAAGGAGAAGGAATCCGAGGAAAGGAGGGGAGGAGGGAGGAGAAGAGATCAAGGAAAAGAGGACGAGAGGAGAGGAAGGGAAGGAGAGAAGAGGAGTGGAGGGAAGTGGAAAAGGAAGATGGGGGAAGAGATGAAGAAAGGTGAGAGAGAAGAGGAAAGAAAAAGGGACAAAGTAGGTAGGAGCGGAAAAAGAGAAGAGAGAGTGGAGTGAGGGAAGAGGAGGTGAGGGGAAAGGCTAGGAAGAAGAGGTGTGAAGCAGAAATGGAGAGAGCAGACAAGACGAGGAAAAGGGAGATTAAAGAATGGAGGGCAGGATTTGCAGAATAGTGATGAGGAGAGGAAAATAGAAGGAAAGAGTGAAAATGAGGGGGGAGGAGTGGAGATAAGAGGAATGAGAAAGGAAGGAGAGGAGGACAGAGGGGAGGAGATGAAGGAAAAGGAAAGAAGAGAAGGCAAATGTATTCCATACATTTGTCATATTAGTTCAAATATTGACTAGCGCACAAGTGTCCCACAGTAACTCCCCAGCAGCCAGACAATATAACAATGGCATTGTTCCAGTCCAAAAAGTCCAGCACTTTGAATATCCATGATGATTACTTTAATCCCCCAACAGGTAAATATTTCCAAAAATTACAATCTCCCAGACTCTTACCAGATCAGCTGACCCAAACATAAGTAAATGGGTTCAACAAAGCTTTATTCTCCAACTTTTAAATTTCTTCTTTATTATTAGTAAAAAAGAAAACTTCATAAGTGCGTCTTCTATATAATTGACCATATAGGTGATGTGGATAGTGAACAGTGAGTCTGGTTGATTGATTCCAATTCTAGTTTCTGTGCTTCTTTCACCAAAGTGTAATACACCACGTGGGGGGTAGGAAAGCCCCTGCAGAGGATGCACTCACCAGATAGCAAATCAATATGAGCAGAATTAAACAATACTCCTTCAGTAGTACTGTTCGGACAATTTAATTTTTAATAAATAAATTGTCCGAACAGTACTACTCTATGTGGTGTTGTTTTTTTCCCCTACACATGTGAGCATCACCATACAAATAAGGAGTGTGACAAAGGAGAGATTCTGACTGAAGGAGTATTGTTTAATTCTGCTCATATTGATTTGCTATCTGGTGAGTGCATCCCCTGCAGGGGCTTTCCTACCCCCCACGTGGTGTATTACACTTTGGTGAAAGAAGCACAGAAACTAGAATTGGAATCAATCAACCAGACTCACTGTTCACTATCCACATCACCTATATGGTCAATTATATAGAAGACGTACTTATGAACATTTGTCCGTAGCGCTGCTGCAGTTTTTATCTGAACTTTTAATTCAAGTTTTTTAAGGCTGTTTATTATTGTATACTTATGTTTTTTTAGCAGCTGCTTTTATCATATACATTACATCTGATCATATTACTTATCTCTCGAAAGCTCATATCCATACGCGCAGAGTGATACTAAGAAGGAGGGCCAGGTTATTTTAGTATCTTTTATCAAAAAAGAAAACTAATGGTGCAGAAAGTCATCTCGATGAAACGCATCAGGGAGCGACGTCAAGACGTCAAGAACCAGAAGTGCCCATTACGCCATCTTGGTTATTGGAAACATTACACTACCTGCCTGTTGGAAGGCAACATGAGTTAATATAATTTCTGGGTTTTCTACATATTTGTTTTCATTCCCAATGGTCAGCCAGGCTGATAATTGCAGTTTCCTGGGTTGGAATGTAGCCAATTAAGCCTCTAACTTTGCATGATAATATAGACTCTGATCTGTCTACTCTGCAAGCAAGCTTCAAAGAGAGCATGACTACCGGGATGATTGATGACAAAAATCAAGGACCAGCAAGCTCCTGGAGATGATATGGGCAATGCTGCCCCCAGAGGCCAATTATGGCAAGACGGTCAGTAATGAGGAAGACTGCCCTGTGAACACTCTGATTCGTCCAAAACCGAGTGGGGCTGGCAATGGGGGGGGGGGGGTTTGAATGAGGTGTGACTGAGGGTTTTGTAAAAAGGGCTGTTTTCAAACAGAGAGCTCTCTATCTCTCTTTCGCTGCAGGCCTTTGCCATGAGGCTGTCTCTCTGCCATCTTGAGGTTTTGCTCTGACTGTGGGCTCGGGCCTAAACCATGTGGCCCAGAGCTCTTTCTCTTTTGCCATCTTGAGCTCAGCCAACGAGGAGTCTACCTAGAGGAGGCGATAAGTATCTTTGATGATTGTTGTTATATGTTGTAGATGTTAAGCGGGAAAAATCTGCACTACCCCCATATATATAAAAAGTGCAACAAGTTTGCGTGGGTGCAAAGAGATGGTGCAAACTGCAATAGAGCAAAAAACAAATGACTTCTTAACAGTAATACTAATTGATATTAGAGTGACAGTGCTGCAACTATAAAGATAACTGGAATATTCAGTAATATAAGCATGTAAAAAAGTAAAAATAGATGCGCAACCTAAAATATTGCAAAACACAGTGCAAAAAATGAAGAAAAAAAGTTTTTTTAAATATTCTGAAATAAGTGGATTATAAAGAAAATAAGTCCATAGGGAACAACAAAGTCCAATTAAGATGCAAAAGAAAAGTCCAATTAAGAACAGCTCCTAAAGCTTGGTGGTGATCCACGAAGCAAAGATACAAATCTTCCAAGCTGCAAACACAGGATACTAAAAGTACAAAGTGGCTGCTTACCAGATAGGTTGGATCTCTATAACAGAGACCTTATGGGCTCAGTATCAAAAGATATCCTCCGGGTAACAGCAGCGATCTGGTCAATCTTCCATCACTGAATCCACTGGTCAGCTGGGTGTGTGTTTAACAAAAAAATCCTTCACCGTCTCAGTTCAGGTGGAATGGTTCATGCAGCAATACAAGAGATCATATGTATGAAGAGGAAAGATAAAAAACACTTCATGGTGCAGTACTTTGATAAAAAAAAGTGTACCCTTTAATCGAATAGCTGGGCAACTGACATCAAACACGGTTTTAAAGCGTAGTTTAAAAAGCAGACATTCACACAGCCGTGGCTCAGGCTAACACAGCTTAACTACACTTTAAGCCATTGTTTGATGTCAGTTGCCCAGCTATTCGATTAAAGGGTACACTTTTTTTTATCAAAGTACTGCACCATGAAGTGTTTTTTATCTTTCCTCTTCATACATAGTGTACCCTTTAATCGAATAGCTGGGCAACTGACATCAAACAATGGTTTAAAGTGTAGTTAAGCTGTGTTAGCCTGAGCCACGGCTGTGTGAATGTCTGCTTTTTAAACTACGCTTTAAAACCTTGTTTGATGTCAGTTGCCCAGCTATTCGATTAAAGGGTACACTTTTTTTTATCAAAGTACTGCACCATGAAGTGTTTTTTATCTTTCCTCTTCATACATATGGTCTCTTGTATTGCTGCATGAACCATTCCACCTGCACTGAGACGGTGAAGGATTTTTTTGTTAAACACACACCCAGCTGACTAGTGGATTCAGTGATGGAAGATTGACCAGATCGCTGCTGTTACCAGGAGGATATCTTTTGATACTGAGCCCATAAGATCTCCGTTATAGAGATCCAACCTATCTGGTAAGCGGCCACTTTGCACTTTTAGTATCCTGTGTTTGCAGCTTGGAAACAAAGGAGGAATATTTGTATCTTTGCTTCCTGGATCGCCACCAAGCTTTAGGAGCTGTTCTTAATTGGACTTTTCCTTTGCATCTTAATTGGACTTTGTTTTTCCCTATGGACTTTTTTTCTTTATAATCCACTTATTTCAGAATATTTAAAAAAAAAATGTTTCTTAATTTTTTGCACTGTGTTTTGCAATATGTTGTAGATATCTGCTGTTTAGTTTGTGATATTCCTATTTTCTTGGGAATTAAATGTAACATTGTTTACTAAGCAGCTGTGTTTGTTATATCATTGTGCTTATCCGACTCTTTAGATTAGCCAAGTTATATGGATAGGCAATTAATACTTATATGCAATAGTTATATTAGATTGTACAATATTGCATATTTACTTCACTGCCTATGTGAGAATTTTGACTTTATTAAATGCAATTTGGATGGGATTTTCTGCACTATTAGTTTAATTTTATTTTTAACTGTTTATAAGGAGCTGAGTATTTTATCACCAGAGAAGCACGTTCATAAACAATGAAGTTATAAGCAAGATCACCCAACCCTGTGTCATAGGGGTTGTTCAGGTAAGGTGTCTGGTACATGGGGGAAGGTCAGGGCCGGCCCTACCATGGGACCCGATGGTACCACGGTCCCAGGCGGCACTTTCAGGGGAGCGGCAAATCAGTGTTCAAACTGCTGCCTAAAAATCTCTCTGCGTTTTGAGCCAAGCTCAGCAAGGGGCAGCGGCGGGTGTCCTGTGATTGGCCGAGCAGGTTATGTGGGAGGGACGGACAGCAGACATGAGGCTTGTGATTCGCCTGGAGGAGCGGAGGAGCTGGACTGTGGGTAATCGCGCCAGCCCTGCATGCTCCCGGAGTCCTAGCTAGCGCTGTGTGTCACAGGAGACCTGAGGTCTGTCTCTCATCTCCCTGTCAGCTGCCCGCGGCCCCCCTCTCTCTATCAGCCCCCCCCCCTCCTTAGGTCTGTCTCTCTCATCTCCCTGTCAGCTGCCCGCGGCCCCCCTCTCTCTATCAGCCCCCCCCCTCCTTAGGTCTGTCTCTCTCATCTCCCTGTCAGCTGCCCGCGGCCCCCTCTCTCTATCAGCCCCCCCCTCCTTAGGTCTGTCTCTCTCATCTCCCTGTCAGCTGCCCGCGGCCCCCC
The DNA here is from genome assembly GCA_029206835.1 of Rana muscosa. Taxonomy (NCBI): domain Eukaryota; kingdom Metazoa; phylum Chordata; class Amphibia; order Anura; family Ranidae; genus Rana; species Rana muscosa. The sequence goes on from CM055127.1 coordinate 178,063,007, forward strand.
CTCTCTCTATCAGCCGCCCCCCCCTCCTTAGGTCTGTCTCTCTCATCTCCCTGTCAGCTGCCCGCGGCCCCCCTCTCTCTATCAGCCGCCCCCCCCCCTCCTTAGGTCTGTCTCTCTCATCTCCCTGTCAGCTGCCCGCGGCCCCCCCTCTCTCTATCAGCCGCCCCCCCCCCTCCTTAGGTCTGTCTCTCTCATCTCCCTGTCAGCTGCCCGTGGCCCCCCCCTCTCTCTATCAGCCGCCCCCCCCTCCTTAGGTCTGTCTCTCTCATCTCCCTGTCAGCTGCCCGCGGCCCCCCCTCTCTCTATCAGCCCCCCCCTCCTTAGGTCTGTCTCTCTCATCTCCCTGTCAGCTGCCCGCGGCCCCCCCTCTCTCTATCAGCCCCCCCCCTCCTTAGGTCTGTCTCTCTCATCTCCCTGTCAGCTGCCCGCGGCCCCCCCTCTCTCTATCAGCCGCCCCCCCCTCCTTAGGTCTGTCTCTCTCATCTCCCTGTCAGCTGCCCGCGGCCCCCCCTCTCTCTATCAGCCGCCCCCCCCTCCTTAGGTCTGTCTCTCTCATCTCCCTGTCAGCTGCCCGCGGCCCCCCCTCTCTCTATCAGCCGCCCCCCCCCTCCTTAGGTCTGTCTCTCTCATCTCCCTGTCAGCTGCCCGCGGCCCCCCTCTCTCTATCAGCTTTCCCCCCCCCTCCTTAGGTCTGTCTCTCTCATCTCCCTGTCAGCTGCCCGCGGCCCCCCCTCTCTCTATCAGCCGCCCCCCCCTCCTTAGGTCTGTCTCTCTCATCTCCCTGTCAGCTGCCCGCGGCCCCCCCTCTCTCTATCAGCCGCCCCCCCCCCCCTCCTTAGGTCTGTCTCTCTCATCTCCCTGTCAGCTGCCCGCGGCCCCCCTCTCTCTATCAGCCGCCCCCCCCTCCTTAGGTCTGTCTCTCTCATCTCCCTGTCAGCTGCCCGCGGCCCCCCCTCTCTCTATCAGCCGCCCCCCCCCCTCCTTAGGCCTGTCTCTCTCATCTCCCTGTCAGCTGCCCGCGGCCCCCCCTCTCTCTATCAGCCGCCCCCCCCCTCCTTAGGTCTGTCTCTCTCATCTCCCTGTCAGCTGCCCGCGGCCCCCCCTCTCTCTATCAGCCGCCCCCCCTCCTTAGGTCTGTCTCTCTCATCTCCCTGTCAGCTGCCCGCGGCCCCCCCTCTCTCTATCAGCCGCCCCCCCCTCCTTAGGTCTGTCTCTCTCATCTCCCTGTCAGCTGCCCGCGGCCCCCCCTCTCTATCAGCCGCCCCCCTCCTTAGGTCTGTCTCTCATCTCCCTGTCAGCTGCCCGCGGCCCCCCCTCTCTATCAGCCGCCCCCCCCCTCCTTAGGTCTGTTTCTCTCATCTCCCTGTCAGCTGCCCACGGCCCCCCCTCTCTCTATCAGCCGCCCCCCCTCCTGAGGTCTGTCTCTCATCTCCCTGTCAGCTGCCCGCGGCCCCCCCTCTCTCTATCAGCCGCCCCCCCTCCTGAGGTCTGTCTCTCTCATCTCCCTGTCAGCTGCCCGTGGCCCCCCTCCTCTCTATCAGCCACCCCCCTCCTCGCCCCCCCTCCTGAGGTCCGTCTCTCTCATCTGCTCTGTCAGCCGCCCCCCTCCTCTCTATCAGCCGCCCCCCTCTTCCTCTCTATCAGCCGCCCCCCTCTTCCTCTCTATCAGCCGCCCCCCTCTTCCTCTCTATCAGCCGCCCCCCTCCTCCCTGTCAGACCCCCCTCCTCCTCTCTGTCAGACCCCCTCCTCCTCTCTGTCAGACCCCCCTCCTCCTCTCTGTCAGACCCCCTCCTCCTCTCTGTCAGACGTGTGGCAGGTGACGTCATGGCAAGGGACAATCCGCTACGTGTGGCAGGTGATGTTGTGGCAAGTGACATTCTGCAATGTGTGGCATCGTGGCAAGTGACCAGCCGCAATTTGTGGCAGATGGCATTGTGGCAAGTGACAATTCGCAACAAGTGACAATCTGCATCTGGTGGCAGGTGACGCGGGAAGTGACACACTCGGGGCTCCCACTTATTCTGCATTATGGTGAGTTGAACTATTTTATTTTATATAACAATAGAAATAATGCACTTCAATCATTTTTTGCGATTCGGCACGGCATCGATTTAACTGACAATTGCGCGGTCGTGTGACGTTGTACCTAAACAAATAGAGCTTTCTTTTGGTGGTATTTGATAACTTCTGCGGTTTTTATTTTTTGTGCTATAAACAAAAATAGCGACAACTTTGAAAAAAAAATTTTATTTTAACTTTTGCTATAATAAACATCCAAAAAAAAAAAATTTCTTCATCAGTTTAGGTCGATATGTATTCTTCTACATATGTTTGGTAAAAAAAAAACGCAATAAGTGTATATTGATTAGTTTGCACAAAAGTTATTGCGTCTACCAAATAGAGGATAGATTTATGGCATTTTTATTATTATTATATATTTTTTTACTAGTAATGGCGGTGATCTGCGATTTTTAGCGAAACTGTGACATTGCGGTGGACAGATTGGACACTTGACACTTTTTTGGGACCAGTGACATTTATACAGCGATCTGTGCTATAAAAATGCACTGATTACTGTGTAAATGTCACTGTCAGGAAAGGGGTTAAATGTGTTCCCTGGGAGGTGTTTCTAACTGGGGGGATGGGGACTGACTGGAGGAGGAGAGAGATCTCTGTTCCTAATCACTAGGAACAGCAGATCTGTCTCTCCTCCCCTGTCAGAATGGGGATCTGTCTGTTTACATTGACAGATCCCCGTTCTGGCTCTATGGAGCGATCGCGGGTGGCCAGCTGACATCTCGGCCAACGGCCACGCACAGGTCCTTTTATACTCCTATATACATGTATAGAGCCATGACAGGTCCATTTTGGTTATCATGATATAAAATAATGAATATGGGGGCATTTTGGTGGGCGTGATTTTTCTTTTGGGGGGGGGGGCAGCATTTCATTCTTGGTACCAGGCAGCACAATGTCTTGGGCCGGCACTGGGGAAGGTGCACTTTAGTTGAATGAATTGGGTCATTTGTTTGGCACTTACAAAAGCATGGGTTTATGTGAGTACAATAGAGGAAATGTATATATATATCTATATATATATATGTTTTTTTTGGATGTACTACATTATTGAGTTTTTCTTTTCTTGGGAGATATTGCCAAGAGGAAGATTCAGGACTTGAAGGTGGTTTGGAGAAAGAATTGATTTTGTGTTACAAAGTTGTTTTTCTGGTAACAATATAGGCAGAATGGAGAACAGGTCACGAGTCTTCGGTGATTTTACATGCATCACGTTGAATACACGCACATGTGAGCAAAATAATATAAATATTATAGATCAAACAATAACATTAAAGGTATCACACTGGATGAGCTGTCTTTTTTTGGGAACACCAGAGAGGAGATAAGAATAATAAAGAAGACACAGAAGGGTTGGGGGATTAAAGCTTTATTGGACCCATTTACTTATGTTTGGGTCAGCTAATCTGGTAAGAGTCTAATGCTGCGTACACATTATCGGAATATCCATCGGAAAAACCTTGGATGGTTTTTCCGACGGAATTCCGCTCAAGCTTGGCTTGCATACACACGGTCATGCAAAAGTTCTCTGAACTTTCGACCGTCAAGAGCGCGGTGATGTACAACACTACGACGAGCCTTGAAAATGAAGTTTAATGCTTCCGAGCATGTGTCAAATTGTTTCCGAGCATGCGTCAGAATTTTGCGCATCGGAATTGCTACAGACGATTGGAATTTCCGATTGGAATTTTTTCCGTCGGAAAAACAGAGAACCTGCTCTCAATCTTGGCGGAAATTCTGACAGAAAAATTCCGATGGAGCCTACACACGGTCGGAATTTCCGACCAAAAGCTCACATCGGACTTTTCTTGTCGGAAATTCCGATCGTGTGTACGGGGCATAAGAGATTGGAATTTTTGGACATATTTACTTGTTGGGAGATTGAAGTGATCTATTAGGGGATTGAAGTGATTGTCTTGGATATTCAAAGTGCTAGACTTTTTGGACTGATATATTTTGTCATGTTAGCCTGAGTGCTCACTTACCTGCCCCACCATCAGTGAACCCCTCCACGTATAAGGTGTACCCATCCTCCTCTGGGTTGATAGCGTTGGGGGAAAGAGCAAAATCTGCGTACTTGGCGTAGGTCCTGTTGCCTTCAAAATCACCCAGGTCTACTCTCAGCTCATACTTTTTCCGTAGAGTCAGTTGATAAATATTGTGCAGTCCTGGGGGAGGAAATAAAATATAAAGAAGATGATGTATGAAGGAATAAAGTTCAATACTGCCTCTAGAAGAGGAAACAGGAGATATTTTCTAGGCAATTGATTTTGTCTGACCCCAAAGCACCTTGTCCCCATGTTGATGGGGACAAGGGCCTCATCCCCACAACACTTGCCCAGTGGTTGTGGGGGTCTGCGGGCGGGGGGCTTATCGGAATCTGGAAGCCCCCTTTAACAAGGGGACCCCCAGATTCCACCCCCCTATTTAAATTGGTAACGGGGCATTGTACCCCTACCATTTCACAAAAAAAGTGTCAAAAATTGTAAAAAAAAGACAAGAGACAGCTTGGGACAAGTCCTTTATTAAAAAAAAAAAAAAAAAACAATGTCCAGCGATGTAAATCCACGTCGCCCCACGACCAAAAAAGAAAAAAAAAAAGCCGCAACAGTTCCACCTCCATGGGAGGCTGCCGCCGAATGACGCTTCTCCCGTCGGTGACAGATGTTATATAGCTGAGGGCGGGGCCACTCAGTGACGTAAACGGTTGACCCCGCTCTCCTCTGATGCCAGCTGTCAAAGCGTCACTCGGCAGGAGCCTCTCATGGAGGCGAAACTGTTGCGCCTTTTTTTGTTGGTCCGTCGGGTGGCGTGGATTTACATCGCTGGATATTTTAATTTTTTTAATTTTTAATAAAGGACTTGTCCCAAGCTGTCTCTTGTCTTTTTTACCATTCTTGACACTTTTTTTTGTGAAATGGTTTGGTTTGGGGTTTCCCTTAATTTTCATACCAGACCCAAAGGGCCTGGTAATGGACTGGGGGGGGGGACGACCCATGCCATTTTTTTTTCAATGAATTTTATTTATATTGCCGAGACCCGACAATTCATTACAGCGGCGAGCAGTTTTAAATTGTTTTTTTCCTTTAGAAATGTCATTTTGCCGCATTCTATGCATTAAGGTGAAAAAACACCTTGCAGTCACCGCCCCCCCCCCCCCAGCCCCCGTTTTACTAACCTGAGCCCCGAATCTCTGTGGGCGCGGTCCTGCATCGTTCTCTCAATCTCTGAATGGCTCCTCATTGAATGATTGATAGCAGCGCAGCCATTGGCTCCCGCTGCTGTCAATCAAATCAATAACACGGCGCACCAGGGGGCGGGGCCGAGTCATACAATTGGCGGCTATGGCCACCGAGTGTATCACACGGGAGCGCGCCTGCAAGGTAACCCCCAAGGGAGAGAGCTTCCCAGAGGGGATTAGCTTTTGTGGGGAGGAGCCGAGACAGCTGCCGTGGGACCCCAGAAAAGGACGTTCGTGGCCACTCTGTGCAAAACGAACTGCACAGTGGAGGTAAGTATGATATGTTTATTTTAAAACAAAAAAATTAACCTTTAGTATCCTTTTAATTTATTGTGGGTATGGCCTAGAGAAGCCTTTCTCAACCACGGCTCTGTGGAATCCAAGGGTTCCTCCAGATGATTCTAGGGTTACCTTGAGCTGTGGCTGATTGATCTCCCATCTGATGGTTCCTGCAGAGTTTTGGGTCCAGTGCCACTTGGTAGAACCAGCAGTATGACCCCCAATGATCTGTTAAGCAAAAAGAGGCTCCGCCTCCTCAGCTCCCTGGTGAGACAGTCGCTGCCGCCGTTTGAGCTTCACCCCCGCTGTCTTTTGGCAATGTCCAGTGGCGAGTATGGGGTTTTCCATATTCAAGGCCCCCCCCCCCCCTGTGCCTTCATATCATGCTTTATACTATATCACTCTCATTTTAGGTACACTACGTGCATCTACCCCTGAAGAGCGAGCCAAGCCTCGCGAAACGCGTCGGGTTACTTTTGATGCCTATGTGTTTACATAATTACTGTCAGATACTCGTAATATCATTTTACCTAATTTATATTGGTCTTGTATTTTGTATGAATTGGCCCATGTTCATGACATCAATGTATGTACTGCTTTTTACCTGAATAAATATACACTGCAATTATTCTTGCGATTTTTTTATTGGCCTAACAGTGCTCACCTCACTCAAAGTCCCAAGGGCGAATCTCTCTTTTTTTCATGAAATTCAGGGATGGAGGTGTGTCACTGGTGACACCAGACCCTTCTTTTTTCTTTTTTCTCAAAGATACCCGGGTGGAAGACACCCAATAGCCCAAAACTGGTCTGCGGTCACACTCGCCAATAAAAACAAAAACATACATATATGTATGGATTTTACATTTTTATCATGCACTAGCCATTTGTTATTCCAACATATCCAATAACACCTCGCATTGGACTTTATCCCAATCCAGCTGGTGTGGTGTTCTCTGTTGGCGGCGGTGCTACTTTATTTCTCCCTGGGAGCTGCGATGTGCATCACAAGGGGGATCCGTGTCCCCTGCTGTCCCCACCTGCCCTTTTTGAGCGGGCGGGGCCACTTGCACATCGGCACCATGTCAATGCGTCGGCCGCGCGATGTCTGTGATTTTGCAGCATCGCTGTGGCTGCAGGCATTACTACCATCAAGATGGTCCTGGGAGTGTCTTGGCTCACACACCGCCTTTTTGATGGTTGGTGGGTTTGGGCACTCGTTTGCTGGTCATTTGCACATGGTGTTGGGGGCGGAGCCTCTCGGGCCCCTTCAGGGGTATATATTGGAGGTTTGCACAGCATGGATCTCATTGTTTGCTTTCTTTCACTGAGGACAGACACACAAGTGCAGGTCCTTCCCTTGGAATTTACTACTCTTAGACCTACTTCACCAAGGTATACTTTTATATGTTTATATATTACTCGCTGCAAGCATTTATATGCAACTTGTTTTCTCATCACAGTCCTCACCACACACCTGTATTTCATTCCATTCACACTCTCTTTCACTTATTACTTTCCTCTCTGATCTTTCCTTAATCATACTAGTCAATCTGGTATTTTTTCACTCTCCCCCTCAGTCTCCATACTCTAACCATTCTTGGCTCATGTCTTTTATACATGCAAAGACATATATGTTACCATATACTCGTATACTCCTATATTTTAATTATTCAATATACATATTTATATTTAGAGCCAACATTCCTCTTGGATTCACTGACACTCTTGGGGTTACACCTATTCCATCCATGCTGGGCCTTCCTTCCGTTTTACTCCGATTTGGGGCTTTGTTTGGCTCCGCCTCCTCAGCTCCCTGGTGAGACAGTCGCTGCCGCCGTTTGAGCTTCACCCCCGCTGTCTTTTGGCAATGTCCAGTGGCGAGTATGGGGTTTTCCATATTCAAGGCCCCCCCCCCCCCTGTGCCTTCATATCATGCTTTATACTATATCACTCTCATTTTAGGTACACTACGTGCATCTACCCCTGCAGAGCGAGCCAAGCCTCGCGAAACGCGTCGGGTTACTTTTGATGCCTATGTGTTTACATAATTACTGTCAGATACTCGTAATATCATTTTACCTAATTTATATTGGTCTTGTATTTTGTATGAATTGGCCCATGTTCATGACATCAATGTATGTACTGCTTTTTACCTGAATAAATATACACTGCAATTATTCTTGCGATTTTTTTATTGGCCTAACAGTGCTCACCTCACTCAAAGTCCCAAGGGCGAATCTCTCTTTTTTTCAATGATCTGTTAAGCTGTCTGTAAGGGTGGCATTTTCACCACCACTGTAGGGGGGGGGCATTCTTCAAACTGACCACCAATGTAGGGGGCATTTTCACAATGGCCTCTGATGTATTCATCTTAGCAGATGTTTCCTGAGACCTGAAAATTATTTTAAGGGTTCCTCTATGGATGAAAAGTTAAAGGATCAGTAAAGGAAAAAAAAAAAAAAAATAACAAACATGTTATACTTACCTCCACTGTGCAGCTCGTTTTGCACACAGTGGCCCCGATCCTGGTCTTCTGGGGTCCCTCGGCAGCTGTCTCGGCTCCTCCCTGCAAGGACTCCACACCTTCATGTGAGCGAGCTCGCATGGTGTGTAGTTATTGCGGGCACGCTCCCGTGATACAGCGGCGGCCATAGCCGCCGACTGTATCACTCGGCCCCGCCCCCCGGCGCGCCGCGTCATTGGATGTGATTGACAGCAGCGCCAGCCAATGGCTGCGCTGCTTTCAATCCATCCAGTGTAGCCAATCGACGGCCAGACTGAGAACCGAGGAGGATGACAGGGACGAGCGCGGGACTTTCGAGGGGTTAGGTAAGTAAAATGGGGGCTCGGGGGGGGGGGGGCCACATAGGATGCATTAAGTTAAAAAAAACATTTACCTTTACAACCCCTTTAAGGAAGTCTGGTCTTGAGTAAGTAAATAATAAGTGTGGATCTCAGCAGAGTAAAAGGAAAAAGTCACAGCACTTACATTTGTAATTGATATATATGAAAAACACAAGTATATAACAGTACCAGCCACAATTAAAGGAGGACAGAGTGCCTCTAAACCCCGTCCTTAGCAGGAACATAATCTACAACACCGGTATGCCATTTACAAACAAACCTAAAATAGGGCAGAAAAACAATGAAATAACAAACTTAGAACTTTAATTCCAAGCGTGTTCTGGCAGCAAAATGTTCAGCACGTCATCACTGTGGAATTGTTCTATTAAAAAACAATCCCATTTTGTTTTCTATTTTAATGCCAGCCCACGTTTTAAAAGTAGATCGCCAGTCATGTTCTGCTAAAATCTGCTTAGATGTTCTTCTTTCTCTTATCTAACTTCATATCTGCCCAATCAGAGGGGGCATTCTGAATTCCAGGGGCCTGTGTCCAAGATCTTAAGTTGGGCCCCATCCTTAAGGCTACATGTCCACAGACGTTTTAAAAAAATGGGCTGTAAAGCCAGTACAGACGCCAGGAAAAAAAGGCGGTGTTAAAAACTAGATTTTATCTGCGTTTTGCATTGAATTCAATGCACGTTTAGCCGCACTGGTTTTCAGCCGCGTTTCTCTGTCTCTATTCAAAATCAATGGTTCCCTATGGTAGTCCATTTATTTGAATAGAAATCGCACCAGAAGTCGGATCAAGATGATCTGACTTGCAGTGCGACTTGTGTGCTGAGAATCTGGAAGGGGGAACCCCGCGAAAATTTTAAAAAAAATTGGCCTGAGATTCCCCCCCCCCCCCAGACGATACCAGACCCTTCGGTATGGTATGGATCTTAACCACTTCCCTACCCAGCCATAGTAATATGACGTCCACAGATGGGATCTCCCATCCTGGGTGGACGTCATATGACGTCCTCTGCTTTGTAGGGGAATATCTGAATGATGCCTGCAGCTAGAGGCATCATTCAGATATCCTTTTGTTCTGCCAGCGATTCTCTGCACCATAAGAACGATCATAGCGGCGGTTCCGCCGCTTGATCGTTCTTATAGGCGGCGGGAGGGGGCAACCCCCCCTCCCGCCGCCATCCAGTGCTTCGCCGGCTCTCCCAGGTACCGTTGTGTTCCTTAGGACACAGCAGTTCCCTGATGGGGGTAAATGAGTGGCGGCGGAGCAGCAGCGGTGGGCAGCGGAGCTTTCTGTGCGGCGCGGCGGGCAGCGGAGCGGCTTACCGGCTCCCATATGCAGAGCTGCAGCAGCGGCGTGCACGGCGCCCGCGCGCGCCCCCGGGGGCGCGCGGCGCGGTGATCTGGGATCCGGTGTGTCCCTCTGGACACACCGATTCAAGTAATGTGGCGGCGGGCGGCGGAGATTCCGGTATAAACTTACCGGAATTGATGATGCAGAGCTGCGCAGCGCGGCGATCGGGGCTGAGGTTTTTCCCTTGGATACAGCCCAGCCTCGATCAGGGTAAAGAGCCAATGAAATTGGCTCTTTACCACGTGACCGGCTGTGTCCAATTACAGCAGGTCACTAAATGTAAACAAAACACACAATTGTGTGTAACTCACTGTTGCCTGGTTCTCCTCTTCACACACCTGTGAGGAGGAGATCTGCTAACAGTGAGTTACACATATGTTATACACATATACATATGTACTACTGTGCCCAGATTGCCCACCCTAAATAAAGAGTACCTGTCATCTAGTACCTGCCACCAGATCACCCGCCACCCACCTGTCCATCAGGAGTACCTGTCCATCAGGAGTACCCGCCACCTCACCTGAGTACCCGCCACCTCAGAGTACCCGCCACCAGTCCATCAGGAGTACCTGTCCATCAGGAGTACCTGTCCATCAGGAGTACCCGCCACCTCACCTGAGTACCCGCCACCTCAGAGTACCCGCCACCAGTCCATCAGGAGTACCTGTCCATCAGGAGTACCTGTCCATCAGCAGTACCCGCCACCTCACCTGAGTACCCGCCACCTCAGAGTACCCGCCACCAGTCCATCAGGAGTACCTGTCCATCAGGAGTACCCGCCACCTCACCTGAGTACCCGCCACCTCAGAGTACCCGCCACCAGTCCATCAGGAGTACCTGTCCATCAGGAGTACCTGTCCATCAGGAGTACCCGCCACCTCACCTGAGTACCCGCCACCAGTCCATCAGGAGTAACTGTCCATCAGCAGTATCCGCCACCTCACCTGAGTACCCGCCACCTCAGAGTACCCGCCACCAGTCCATCAGGAGTACCTGTCCATCAGGAGTACCTGTCCATCAGCAGTACCCGCCACCTCACCTGAGTACCCGCCACCTCAGAGTACCCGCCACCAGTCCATCAGGAGTACCTGTCCATCAGGAGTACCCGCCACCTCACCTGAGTACCCGCCACCTCAGAGTACCCGCCACCAGTCCATCAGGAGTACCTGTCCATCAGGAGTACCTGTCCATCAGCAGTACCCGCCACCTCACCTGAGTACCCGCCACCTTAGAGTACCCGCCACCAGTCCATCAGGAGTACCTGTCCATCAGGAGTACCCGCCACCTCACCTGAGTACCCGCCACCTCAGAGTACCCGCCACCAGTCCATCAGAAGTACCTGTCCATCAGGAGTACCTGTCCATCAGCAGTACCCGCCACCTCAGAGTACCTGCCACCAGTCCATCAGGAGTACCTGTCCATCAGGAGTACCCGCCACCTCACCTGAGTACCCGCCACCAGTCCATCAGGAGTACCTGTCCATCAGCAGTACCCGCCACCTCACATGAGTACCCGCCACCTCAGAGTACCCGCCACCAGTCCATCAGAAGTACCTGTCCATCAGGAGTACCTGTCCATCAGGTGTACCAGCCACCTCACCAGGAGTACCCGCCACCTCACCAGGAGTACCCGCCACCAGTCCATCAGGAGTACCTGTCCATCAGGAGTACCCACCACCTCACCAGAGTACCCGCCACCTCACCAGAGTACCCACCACCAATCCATCAGGAGTACCTGTCCATTAGAGTACCCGCCACCTCACCAGAGAACCTGCCACCAGAGTACCTGCCACCTCACCAGCGTACCCACTATGTCCAGAAAGGTGTACACCCCAGAAGAAGCATATCAAATACTCAGTCTGACCGATGAGAGCAACGGGGAGCTCTCACCGCTCAGTTCTGATTCCGATTCTGGTTCGGAATATGAACCCCCCGAAGGCAGCACATCCGGATCCGAATTAGAGGAGGACACAGTCCGTCCAAAAAGAAGACGGTCTGAACACCAGGCAGCGACCAGCAGTGCCAACGGCGGTAGACCCCAGGAGGCGAGGTCCAGTGCAAGCGCTGCTAGACCCCAGGAGGAAAGGCCCAGTGCAAGCGCTGCTAGACCCCAGGAGGAAAGGCCCAGTGCAAGTACACGCCAAAGAAGTAGGACCCGAACCCAGCTTCCAGATGGCTTGGCAAACCCATTGTGGCTGCCTTCTACCTCAGGGTCAGCCACGATCCCCCCTTTTACAGCACAGCCAGGTGTGCAGGTCAACACTGAGGGTTTTTCCAAACTTGATTTTTTAAATTTATTTTTCCCTGATGAATTGGTTCAAGGCATTGTGGAGCAAACTAATCTTTTTGCTCAACAATTCATTGAAAACAACCCCAGCTCCAGCTATGCCCGCCCTTTTGAATGGAGACCCCTAACAGTGGTGGAGCTTAGATTGTTTTTAGGCCTAACGTTTAACACGGGGCTTACAAAAAAAAAATGAAATGAATAGGTATTGGTCGAAGAAACCCATTCACCATATGCCAATTTTTACATCGGCCATGTCCAGGTCCCGATACGAACTTATAATGCGGTTCCTGCATTTCAGTGACAACTCACAGTGCCCCCCCCGAGATCACCCAAACTTTGACAAATTATATAAAATTCGCCCCCTAATTAATTTTTTTTCCAAGAAGTTTGCCGAACTTTATGTCCCTGACCAAAACATTTCTGTGGACGAATCCCTGGTGCATTTCACAGGCCGGCTGGGAATCAAGCAATATATCCCCAGTAAGCGGGCGAGGTACGGCTTGAAGCTCAACAAGCTCTGTGAAAGCGCCACTGGTTATGTGCACTCATTCCGCATGTACGAAGGCAAAGATTCCCAGCTCGAGCCCCCTGAGTGTCCATCGTATATGGGAATAAGTGGAAAAATTGTTTGGGAGTTGGTATTTCCACTCCTCCAAAAGGGGTATCATATTTATATGGACAACTATTATACCAGCCTGCCCCTTCTCCGCCACCTCTACCTAAAAAAAACTCTGGCGTGTGGTACAACAAGAATAAACAGAAAGGGCTTCCCACAGCGTCTTGTCACCACAACCATTCAAAAGGGGGAATCGGCAAGCTTGAGGAACGAGGAAGTGTTGGCTGTGAAGTGGAGGGATAGGAAAGATGTGTACATCATGTCCACCATCCACGATGACACCTCGGTGGAACTTCACAGAAGACGCAGTACCGTTCGCAAGCCTTCCTGCATCAATGAGTACAATAAATTCATGGGGGGTGTGGATTTAAATGATCAAATGTTGCAGCCCTATCTTTCAACCCGAAAATCCCTCTTCTGGTATAAAAAAATCGCAATTTACTTTTTTCATTTGGCCCTGTTAAATTCTTTCATAGTCTACCAAAAATCCACACATAGACCCACCACCTTCATGAGATTTATTGAAGACATTGTCACTGCCCTGATCTACCAACAAACATCCCCCCCAGAAAGCATTCACTCAGATTGTGTCAGCAGACTACATGAGCGCCATTTTTCAGACCATATTCCACCATCACGATCCGGAAGACGACGCCAAAAAAAATGTCGGGTGTGCACCAGAAGAGGAATTAGGAAAGACACCAGCTTCCATTGTCCCGACTGTCCCTCCCAACCTGGCCTTTGCATCGGAAAATGCTTCAAGCGATATCACACTCTCGAAAACTATTAGCCCATATTTCTAATACTGCCATTTCCCCGTTTTCAATATGTCCTGAATATTTCCCTGCCTCAACCAACCATATCATTGTCTTCCATGTGAACTGACCCTGGCCTGTTTCTCGACTATGTCTCTGCCTACCGTCTGCATTGTTTATCCGCCATGTTTCTGCCTTTCACGTGAACTGACCCTGGACTGTATGGATTATGCCTCTGCCTACCGTTTATTTCTGCCTTTTACCTGCACTGACCTCGGCCTGTTGACCCTGTTTTTGCCTGCCCCCTTGGACTGATCTTTCACCCTGCTACACAGGGGTCTCACATATGTGAGGGGCTCCAGAATAGTGTTCTGAGTTCAGAAAACCAGTTTTTGGTTTTCTGTGTTCCCAGAACAGGGTCTGGTTGTCCGGAGGCTTCAAAGCGATTTGGGTGGGAGAAGCCTCTACCCCTGTCCCCATTCTTTCCTGACCGTTGCCCTAAGCTTGATGGTCCTGCCTGCTCCCTGGACAAATACTCTGGCTGTGCTGACCATACCTCTGCCTGCTGCATGTACTAACTATGGACAGTATTCCTGCCTGCTGCATGGACGATCCTTTGTTCCTTTTGCTACTGCTGACCACATCTCTGCCTGCTATCTGGACCAATGCTTTGGCTGTGCTGACATCATCTCTACCTGTACTGACTATTCCTGCCTGCTGCCTGTTTTGCTGTCGCTGTCCACGTTCCTGCCTGCTGCCTGGACCGATGCTCTCCTCTTTGGACCACTGCACTACTAAAACCGCAGGTAATCTTTTCTTTACCCTTTTTCTCAGAAGAATGTATTTTGGTTTATAATTGGTATGTACAGTACATGCTATGTTTTAGAAATATGAAGGGCCTTCAACAATGTGATAGGTTGTCAGGAATTTATGTGTGTAATTTATGCTCCTAGAACACATGACGGTGCTACTTAGATGTTAGGCCTCTGTATTTGGCCAGGCTGTGTAAAAGTCTCACACATTTGGTATCGCCATACTCAGGAGGAGTAGCAGAATGTATTTTGGGGTGTCACTTTTGCTATGTACATGCTATGTGTTGGTAATATCTTATAAATGGACAACTTTGTATAAAAAAAAATGCGTTTTCATTTTTTTCCCACATATTTCAAAAACTTCTGGAAAAAAATGAACTGTTCAAAAGACTCATTATGCCTCATAGATTATACGTTGGGGTGTTAGCTTTCCAAAATGGGGTCATTTTATGGGAGTTTCCATTGTCCTGGTGCTCCAGGGTCTTCAAAACTGTAATAGGTGGTTGAGAAATGAGATGTGTAATTTATGCTCCTAGAATGCCTGAAGGTGCTATTTCAATGTTGGGCCTCTGTATTTGGCCAGGCTGTGTAAAAGTCTCACACATTTGGTATCACCATACTCAGGAGGAGTAGCAGAATGTATTTTGGGGTGTCATTTTTGCTATGTACATGCTATGTGTTGGTAATATCTTATAAATGGACAACTTTGTATAAAAAAAATGCGGTTTCATTTTTTTCCCACATATTCCAAAAACGTCTGGAAAAAAATGAACCGTTCAAAAGACTCATTATGCCTCATAGATTATACGTTGGGGTGTTAGCTTTCCAAAATGGGGTCATTTTATGGGCGTTTCCATTGTCCTGGTGCTCCAGGGCCTTCAAAACTGTAATAGGTGGTTGAGAAATGAGATGTGTAATTTATGCTCCTAGAATGCCTGAAGGTGCTATTTCAATGTTGGGCCTCTGTATTTGGCCAGGATGTGTAAAAGTCTCACACATTTGGTATCGCCATACTCAGGAGGAGTAGCAGAATGTATTTTGGGGTGTCATTTTTGCTATGTACATGCTATGTGTTGGTAATATCTTATGAATGGACAACTTTGTATAAAAAAAATGCGTTTTCATTTTTTTCCCACATATTCCAAAAACTTCTGGAAAAAAATGAACCGTTCAAAAGACTCATTATGCCTCATAGATTATACGTTGGGGTGTTAGCTTTCCAAAATGGGGTCATTTTATGGGCATTTCCATTGTCCTGGTGCTCCAGGGTCTTCAAAACTGTAATAGGTGGTTGAGAAATGAGATGTGCAATTTATGCTCCTAGAATGCCTAAAGGGGCTATTTCAATGTTGGGCCTCTGTATTTGGACAGGCTGTGTAAAAGTCCCACACATTTGGTATTGCCATACTCAGGAGGAGTAGCAGAATGTATTTTGGGGTGTCATTTTTGCTATGTACATGCTATGTGTTGGTAATATCTTATTGTAGCGGGGTGTTCCCCTTTAATGCAGAGAGATAAGAAGTTCCAGATGAGAGGTGAGTCGGGAGGAAGTAAAGAGACATTACTGGAAGTGAAAGCAGAGGAGAAAAAGAGACTACATCTCCCAGTACATCTTGCAGTACCCAGGGTGCATTGCTCCAGAACAGAGACTGCTGGGGCAGACTTTATAAAGGGGAGGCGGAGTTTTGGTCGCTCTTTTTGGACCCCCCTCTCCTAGCAAGAGGATGTCTGTGCTGAACTGCTGTGTGCACAAGGCCTGAAGCCCGGGCCGTGTGCTCCTTTCCAAAGAGCCCTCTGCCAGCCTAGCAGAGCCTTAGAGACATCTAATCCTCCTTGCTGCAGTACACCAGAAGGATTGAAGACTTGGATGTCGGTGGATTCCTGTTCCTAGACGAATCGATGGAGGAAAGGGACTTGGACTTGTCCAGGTGGTGAGAGCTGTTTAAAGACAGATACTTTATCTTTACTATTCGTTGGGATTACAAAGTTGTTCTTCAAGTGCACCACCGAGAGATTGCTAGCGAATATTGTTTCACTGAACTTCCATTTAGATCAGTCAGGCCTGACTGCATAGGTAGACATTGCTGGGTGTTAGTCTACCCATGAGGGGAAGTAGCTGTAAAAGGGCAGCGCTAGAGTAGCATAGCAATACTTTATTATTCTGATTACTCTGTTTATCTTTATTACTGTTTATTGCAGGGATCTGCAACTTGTTATACTGTTGTTTATTACTTGCCCATTAGCCTCAGTAAAATATCTGGGTAAAGTACATTTGGTGTCAGTTCCGCTTACTTTAATAGGAGTTTTAAAGTATATTCTGTGTATGTTTGTTATAGGACTGCGTCACCAACAATTGCGATCACGCGGTCCTATCTCTCTATCACCAGCTGTGCCACGGGAGGTTAGAGCCGATTGCTGGGGGTTGACAGCGGTGCACTGCAGGGCCCAAATCAATATCAGCGGCTCTCTTAACTGGGGGTAGCGCTACACTTATAAATGGACAACTTTGTATAAAAAAAATGCATTTTCATTTTTTTCCCACATGTTCCAAAAACTTCTGGAAAAAAATGAACCGTTCAAAAGACTCATTATGCCTCATAGATTATACGTTGGAGTGTTAGCTTTCCAAAATGGGGTCATTTTATGGGCGTTTCTATTGTCCTGGTGCTCCAGGGTCTTCAAAACTGTAATAGGTGGTTGAGAAATGAGATGTGCAATTTATGCTCCTAGAATGCCTGAAGGTGCTATTTCAATGTTGTGCCTCTGTATTTGGCCAGGCTGTGTAAAAGTCTCACACATTTGGTATCGCCATACTCAGGAGGAGTAGCAGAATGTATTTTGGGGTGTCATTGCAAGTATGCATGTGCTGTGTGAGAGAAATAACTTGTTATTATGACAATTTTGTGCAAAAAAATAAAAATGTAAAAAAATTTAAAAAATTTCCCAAGAATTGTGGGAAAAAAGTACAACTTCAAAAAACTCACAATGACTCTTACTAAATACATTGGAATGTCTGCTTTCCAAAAAGGGGTAATTTGGGGGGTATTTGTACTTTCCTGGCTTGTTAGGGTCTCAAGAAATGAAATAGGCCTTCAGTACATCAGGTGTGATCAGATGTGATAATTTTTCAATGATTTGCACCATAGCTTGTAGACTCTATAACTTTCACAGAGACCAAATAATATACACTTTTTTGGTTATTTTTACTAAAGATATGTGGCAGTATACATTTTGGCCCAATTTTATGAAGAAAAATTACTTATTTGCAAAATTTTACAATAAAAACAAAAAAAAAAAGTGTTTTTTTTTTTAAAAATCTAACTTTTTTCGCTTATATTGCAAAAAATAAAAAACCTAGTGGTGATTAAATACCACCAAAAGAAAGCTCTGTTTGTGAGAAAAAAATGATAAAAATTTGGTTTAGGTACAGTGTAGCATGACTGAGTAATTGTCATTCAAAGTGTGAGAGCGCTGAAAGCTACAAATTGGTCTGGTAAGGAAGGGTGTATAAAAGCCCTGTATTGAAGTGGTTAAAGGGAACCCCCACACCAAAAAAAATGGCGTGGGGGTCCCCCCAAGATCCATATCAGACCCTTATCTGAGTATTTTCTTCAGCGGGGGCGGTATCCCATTCACAGTTAATACATTGTTGAGAGTAAAAGACGGAACAAATTTTGGACAATGTATTGAAATATTTTTGTTTTTGATTACCTATTTGTAACTATATTTATTGGTATTGGGATATTGGATACAATAAGAGATTGGAACACGTGGATGACATCAGACAATGATATCCACCTGCATATTTCTATGTAGATTTGACAGATCTGCAGAGAATTAAGTACCGTATTTATCGGCGTATAACACGCGCCGGCGTATAACGCGCACCCCAAGTTTAGGAGGGAATTTTAATGAAAAAAACTTTTAGGAGAGAAATTCAAGGAAAAAAACTTACATTTAAATGCAGCCTTGTCCATCATTGCAGCCTTGCCCAGTGTCCATCTGCAGCCTTGCCCAGTGTCCATCTCCAGCCTTGCCCAGTGTCCATCTGCAGCCTTGCCCAGTGCCTTTGCAGCCTTGCCCAGTGCCTTTGCAGCCTTGGCAGTCTCGGCGATTTTTAAAATTGGCGCCAATTTCTGTGTGGAGAGGAGCGAGCGGGGCCGAGTGTACTTCGGCTAGACTCGGCTCCTCTCGCAGTCCCGCTTACCTCCACTGACTGCGCCGCTGACATACAGAAAGCCGAGTGTACTTCGGCAAGACTCGGCTCTGCTCAGGGGCGGGACTGCGAGAGGAGCCGAGACTAGCCAAAGTACACTCAGCTTTCTGTATGTCAGCGGCGCAGTCAGAGATGAGCGGGACTGCGAGAGGAGCCGAGTAAAGCCGAGTGTACTTCGGCTTCGTGTATCTCGGCTCCTCTCGCTCGTTTCAGCGACGGGATCGGCGGAGGATCGGCGTATAACACGCACCCACGATTTCCCCCTAATTTTAAGGGGAAAAAAGTGCGTGTTATACACTGATAAATACGGTAATCAGAGATCTGGGCCATCGAGATTCATGAAATGTATGATTCTCTGCAGACTGGACTTTAATATATTCATGAAAGATATAGAGCAGTGATGGCGAACCTTGGCACCCCAGATGTTTTAGAACTACATTTCCCATGATGCTCTATTACACCACAGAGTGCAGTAGCATCATGGGAAATGTAGTTCCAAAACATCTGGGGTGCCGAGGTTTGCCATCACTGATATAGAGGGTGATATAAATAGCTCAATCTCCGTGTTTGCTGACGACACAAAGCTAAGTAGGGAAATAACTTCACAGCAAGACATAGAAATTTTACAAGCAGCCCTCAATAAAATAATGGGCTGGGGAACTACATGGCAAATGAGGTTTAATGTCAAAAATGTTAATGGTAATGCACTTGGGGGCTAAAAATGCTAATGCAAGTCACTCACTAGGGGAAAAACCTCTGGGGGAATCCAGGATGGAGAAAGATTTGGGGGTCCTAGTAGATCACACACAGCAATGGTATGCAATGCCAAGCTGCAGCAAGCAAAGCTAGTAGAATATTAGCATGCATACAAAGGGGGATCTACTCCAGAGATAAAACGATAATCCTGCCACTTTATAAAACTCTGGTTCGGCCACATCTGGAGTATTCCGTCCAGTTCTGGTCACCAAACCTCAGGAAGTATGTGTTGGAACTGGAGAGAGTTTATAGAAGGGCAACAAAGTTAATAAAGGGACTGGGGGACCTCAGTTAAGAGGAACAACTACTAGCACTAAACCTTTTCTCTCTGGAGAAGAGATGCTCGAGAGAAGATATGATAGCGATATACAAATACCTTAATGGGGTTGTAAACCTACGTGTTTTTTCACCTTAATGCATCCTATGCATCAAGATGAAAAAACACCTTGCAGTGTCCGGTCCCCCCATTTTACTTACCTGAGCTCCGAACTTCTGTGGGCGTGTCCCCGCCGTTCTTCTCTCCACGGAGACATGGCTTTCATTGGATTGATTGATAGCAGTGCAGCCATTGGCTCCCGCTGCTGTCAATCAAATCCAATGACGCGAGCGCCGGGGGGCACGGGGCCGAGTCAGACAATTGGCATCTATGGACGCCGAGTATATGACTCAGGAGCGTGCCCGCAAGGTAACCCCCTCAGGAGAGAGCTTCCCAGAGGGGGTTACCTAATGCGGGGAGGAGCCCTGAGAGCCGCCGTGGGACCCCAGAACAGGTGGATCGGGGCCACTCTGTGCGAAAGGAACTGCACAGTGGAGGTAAGTATGATATTTAAACGCAAACCTTTAGTGTCACTTTAATGGTGATTCTGGCATAGGGAATAAATGATTCAGTCTCAGGGAGTGTTATGCAGCGTACACACGACTGTTTTTAATGTCATTGAAAAAAGCAATCGTTTTTCTCGACGTGATTCTTCTCAAGCCTGCCTTGCCTACACACTATCATGAAAAAAAAATGATCGAGCAAAGCGCGGTGACGTACAACACGTACGACGGCACTATAAAGGGGAAGTTCCATTCGGATGGCTCCACCCTTTGGGCTGCTTTTGCTGATCCTCCTGTTAGTAAAGTTTGGTGAGAGACGATTTGCGCTTTTCAGCCTCGTGCTCTTCAGTCCGTTACAGCGTGACGAATGTGCTATCTCCATTACGAGCGCTAGTTTTACCAGAAGGAGCGCTCCCGTCTCATAACTTGCTTCTGAGCATGCACAATTTTTTCACGTCGTTAAAGCCCACACACGGCCATTTTTCAGTATGAGAAAAACGATGACGTGCAGAACGACGAGAAAAAATAGAGCATGTTCCAAATTTTTAATGCCCTTTCTTCACGTCGCAAAAAATGCTCTGGAGCCCACACACCATCGTTTTTAATGACCAAATAAAAAAATTGTATTTTTCTCATCATGAAAAACAGTCGTGTGTACGTGGCATAAGAAGACACAGGGCCACTCAATGAAACTGGAGGAGAAGCAGTTTAACCCTAAAATGCATAGGGAGTTTTTAACTGTCATGGCAGTAAGGATGTGGAATTCACTTCCACAATTGGTGGTGTCAGCAGGAAGTATTGATAATTTTAAAAAAACTCTTTGACATATATCTTAGCAAGCACAGTATACAGGGATATGGGAAATGATTATGAACATGCACACCTACACAGGTGGAACTGGATGGACTGGTGTCTTTATTCAACCTTTCCTACTATATAACTATGTAACGCTGGATAAATTTGCTGGACTATATTCAGGCAAATTCCAAATATTCACAGTTCACCGATTCACTTGATAAGCAAATTAAATTGTTTATTTCTAGCTGAAAATTTTCCATGAATGAAAATTAGGCTTTGTGTTTCCATTGGGATCTGAGGATGAATTATAGTTAAAGAAACTCTGGTCCAATGATTACGTTTGATCTAGGAACGCAACTGTATCAACTTAAAACCCAAATCCAATCCAAAAGAAAAATAGTGAAAGCCCTTTTCATCGGATGTTCCAACCGTGTGTATGCCCCATCTGACTTTTTCTGTCGGAATTTATGACGGACTTAGATAGAGACCAGGTTCTCAATTTTTCAGACGGAAAAAATTCCTATCGGAAAATCCATTCGTCTGTATGGAATTTCGACGAGAAAAAAAACCACGCATGCTCGGAAACAATTTGGCGCATGCTCCGAAGCATTGAGCTTCTTTTTCTTGCCTCGTCGTATTGTTGTACGTCACCGCGTTCTTGACGGTCGGAAATTTGGTGTGGCCATGTGTATGCAAGCCAAGCTTGAGCGGAATTCCGTCGGAAAAAACATCTGATTTTTTTCCAAGAGAAAATCCGTTCGTGTGTACGCGGCATAAGGATAAGTAATAAACATGAATACTTATATTACACCTCACTCAAGCAGCGTCTTTACACCTCTGGCCCTTCGCGTCCTCATGTACAACACGGGGCCTCTAGGTACAATCTTCTACACCAATAAACAAACTGAGAGAGCTTCTAAATTTTCCCCACTCTACCCAAACCAAAATGCACTATATGGCCAAAAGGTTGTGGTCATTTGGCCATCACATCTTTATGAGCTTGTTGGACATCTCATTCCAAAACCATGCCCTTTAATGTGGTCTTCTCCGTCGCCTTCTTCCCTCTTCTCCTCTTCGATGTTGACACATCGCTTTCTCCCACTGTAATGCTGGGTGTGCGGTGCGCAACCATTTATATAGGCCTCTCATGACGTCACAGTCACAAGCTCTGGGTGGCCCCGGAGCATGTGACTGTGACGTCATGGTAGCATATGGCCACCTGGAGCATGTGACTGTGACGTCATGAGAGGCCTATATAAATCGGAGCACACCGCACACCCGGTATTACAGCGGGAGGAAGCGACGTGTCATCATCGAACAGGAGAAGAGGGAAGAAGGCGACGGAGAAGACCGGCCCCCGCTAGCAAAAGAGCTTGAAGAAGATAGGGAAGGCCCGGCAGAAGGAAGAAAGAACCGGAGAGCGAGAAAAGAACCGGAGAGCGTGGAGACAACACCGGAGACCCCCGAAGTCGGAAGAGACCCCCGGAGTCAGGAGAAGACCCCCGAAGTCGGAAGAGACCCCCGGAGTTCGAAGAAGACCCCCAAAGCTGTGTAATAAATTACTTTAAAAACCTGTGTAGTGTTTTCTTATTGACATTTTTTTCCACCAGGTGAATGGGTAGGGGTACGATGTACCCCATACTCATTCACATAGGGTGGGGGGCCGGGATCTGGGGGCCCCCTTATTAAAGAGGGCTCCCGGATTCTGATAAGCCCCCGCCCGCATACCCCGACAACCAATGGCCAGGGTTGTTGGGAAGAGGCCCTGTCCTCATCAACATGGGGGCAGGGTGCTTTGGGGTGGGGGGGCCGCAGGTCGCCCCCCTGTCCCAAAGCACCAAACCCCCCATGTTGAGGGCATGCGGCCTGGTACGGTTCAGGAGGGAGGGGGCCGCTCTCTCGTCCCCCCTCTTCTCCTGCGGCCTGCCAGGTTGCGTGCTCGGATAAGGGTCTGGTTTGGATTTTGAGGGGGACCCCCACGCCGTTTTTTTATTTAAAATTTGGCGTGGAGTTCCCCCTCAAGATCACCAGAGCACAAGTCGCATGCCAAAATCGGATCATGCAAGACTGCGGTCCGACTTTGATCCGACTTCAATGATAGTCAATGGGCTGAAGTCGGATCAAAGTCGGACCAAAGTAGTACAGGGAGCATTTTCAAAGTCGGACCGACTTGTGTCAGGCCAGTTAAGACGGCTCCCATAGGGAAACATTGATTTTCACACGTCATGCGACATGAGCTCCCAATGTCGGAGCGTTTATCGGACCAGTGTGAACCCGGCCTCAGCCAAAAGAGCATTTGTGAGGTCATGTACCTTAGCTCACAATTAGTGTTCCAGTTCATCTCAAAAGTATTCAACAGAGTTGAGATAATCTAGCCCACTTGAGTTCCTCCACACCAAACTCATCAAACCATGTCTTTATGGAGCTGGCTTTGTACACAGGCCACCGTCATGCTGCAACAGAAAAGATCTTCCCCTAATGCCTCGTACACACGACTGTTTTTCTCGGCAGGAAAAAAAACAAAGTTTTTCCCGACTGGATTTGCAGTGACATACAACACGTACGACGGGACTATATAGGGGAAGTTCCATTCAACAGCGCCACCCTTTGGGCTGCTTTTGCTGATCCTCGTGTTAATAAAAGTTTGGTGAGAGACGATTTGCGCTTTTCAGCCTTGTGCTTTTCAGTCCGTTACAGCGCGAGGAATGTGCTATCTCCATACTGAACGCTAGTTTTACCAGAAAGAACACTCCCGTTTCATACTTGATTCTGAGCATGCGTGTTTTTCCCCGACGGGAAAAAGTCCACCGGGAATCCCGACGGGGAAAAAAGAAAGCTGGTTCTCTTTTTTTTTTCTGGCAGTTTTCTGGTCTGGAAAACTGCAATGGAGCGTACACACGACCGGTTTTCCCGGCCTAAAGCTCTCATGGCAGTTTTCCCGACGGGAAAACCGGTCGTGTGTACGAGGCATAAATGTTACCACAAGGTTGGAGGAACACAATTGTGTATAATGTATTTGTATGCTGTATCATTAACAGTAATCTTCACTAGATTCTTCTGAACTCGGTTATACGAAGAGTGGTTCACGTACTTTTGGTAATATAGAGGTTGGTGTGGTGGTCAGGTGTCCACAAAGTTTAGCCATATAATGTAAATTTGGCTTTGTACTTGTACTTGCACGCTCACCTAACCAGTACTCTCCATCTGCTCGGCCAAACCCTGTCTTATAGTCGGAGTAGCCACGGAAGAAGCTCATAGTACCATTGGACCTCTTTTGGATCACCTGAGGGGACAGTTTAAAGACAATAAATTAGTCGGCACAAAGTTAGTTGAGAAAATGGCCTTTACTGTATATATAGTTAGAAGATCAATGAATCTCACCGTCCATTTCCCATCATCAGTAGTCATATCACAATATACTGGCACAGCGCTGGATGGCCCCGATGGGTATATCACATAGACTCCATCGGTATCGACCCCTAGGTCATGGACGTCCTCACAGTCTATTGGATATTGAGTGTCTGAACCTGTTCAAAGACACCAGAAGAAAATCTTGTGCGGTCATTATAATACAACTTAAAGCGGAGGTGCAGCTTGTATTTTTTATTTTTATTTTTAAAGTCAGCAGCTACTAACAGTGTAGCTGCTGACTTTTAATAAGGACACTTACCTTTCCTACTCGCCCGCGATGTCGGTCCCGCCACGGCGATCGATCGCTGCTGCCAGGTCCCGGCTCCTCCATCCTGACTAAGCCTTACGGCTTCACTGCCCGTTTCCCACTGTGCATGCGCCACTCGCATTGCGCTTTGTGAATGGGCGGCTTGCCTCCTGGGATAAACACAGTTCCCAGAAGGCAGCGCGCCCCATTCACAAGAAGAGGAAACGGAAGTTCTCAATCCGAAGACAAGGAAGAGGCACAGTAGAGGCAGATTAGGGGACTTCCGCATAGCAACAGGCATTTCGGGTGAGTATAAATTTTATTTTATTTTTTCTATTAATTTATTTCTTTTTTTTTGTAGGATTTTTAATGTATTTTTTTTTTCTGGGTGGACCTCCGCTTTAATACGCAACTAACAATACGGACAATAGATAGAATGTCTACAATGGTCACTCTATGGGAGGCCCAATATCATTTATATCACTTTTGGCTGTAACTGGAATTCATGACCAACAGAGATAAACAATCTTTTGAAAATTTTGATCAGTTTTGATTCAGCTGAAGATTTTAACCCCTTCACCCCCGGAAGATTTTACCCCCTTCCTGACCAGAGCACTTTTTGCGATTCGCCACTGCGTCGCTTTAACTGACAATTGCGCGGTCGTGCGACGTTGTACCCAAACAAAATTTGGGTCCTTTTTTCCCCCCACAAATAGAGCTTTCTTTTGGTGGTATTTGATCACCTCTGCGGTTTTAATTTTTTTGCGCTATAAACAAAAGAAGAGGGACAATTTTGAAAAAAACACAATATCTTTAACTTTTTGCTATAATAAATATCCCCAAATTATTTTCCCAAAAACTTTTTTTTTCCTCATTTTAGGCCGATACGTATTCTTCTACATATTTTTGGTAAAAAAAATCGCAATAAGCGTATATTGATTGGTTTGCACAAAAGTTATAGCGTCTACAACATAGGGGATAGAATTATTGTATTTTTTTTATAATTTTTTTTTTCTTTTTATGGCGGACACATCGGACACTTTTGACACATTTTTGGGACTATTGTCATTTATACAGCGATCAGAGCTATAAAAATGCACTGATTACTGTAAAAATGTCACTGGCAGTGAAGGGGTTAACACTAGGGGGCGATCAAGGGGTTAATTATGTTCCCTCTCTGTGTTCTAACTGAAGGGGGGATGGGACTGACTAGGGGAAATGACAGATCGCTGTTCATACATTGTATGAACATACGATCAGTCATTTCTCCCCCTGAAAGAACCGGGAGCTGTCATCCGCACCGGGCACTTGCATCGGCACGGGGGGCGAGCAGGCGGCGCGCGCCTGCCCCTAGTGGCCACAGGGCGAAGCGACGTTATATAATGTGATTAGTAATACTTTAGTCCTTAGGTGCCAATGGGGCACATTACCATGCTTTTGGCAGATAGGAATCCTTCCCTCTGATAGGTAGCCAGGCCTCTTCCGAGACAGTGACTTCTTTCACCAATCCCCTGGCTTCCTCTCCTTCAGAGTGGGTCACCCCTCACTCGGGTACCCTGGGACTTATCTTTCGAGGGGAAGCCTCAGCTAAACGTGCTGGGCCTACTTAAGTGATGCAGCCTCAGGCTAAAGGTGCCTGGGGCTGGTACACACACACATGCACCCCTGGCCTGGAGGGCCGGGAGACGCGAACTGCTCCCCAAATAATGGCGTCTGCTCCTTTTGTACCCTCTCCCAGCATGCACAGCGGGTAGACCACGCCCACTATACAACTGCCGAGAGAGAACACCCAATGGTGCTGTAATGCTACCTGTGGTTCAACCTGAGCCTGAGGCAACAGTTCCACCCACAGGCCACAGGGAACTGTACTGCCAGGCAATCATCACACCCAGGCAGAAGCAAATTTGTACACAATCAACAGGTCTGAGCCCAACTACTAGCTCAGACCACCCCTAAATTTATGCACATAGCGCCCCAGAATTGGGGTGGGCGCTACACAAGCTACCGAACATGCGTCGAAGTCTCATCAAGCATGCGCGGGCTTACCTGGGACAGGTAAGCGTACACACTCATGGTTTTCTCGTCGGGAAACAGGCCGACGAGAATCCCGACGAGAAAATAGGGAGCAGGTTCTCTATTTTTCTCGTCTAGATTCCCGGCAGTTTTCCCGACGAGAAACAATACACACGACCGGTTTTCTTGGCAAAAAGCTCTCCCAGCAGTTTTCTTGCCGAGAAAACCGGCCGTGTGTATGAGGCTTAAGTCTTTAGGTATCTTTGGTGCGTAATGATGTTGGTGCAAAATGCTCAAAGGTTTAGTTCCAATGAGACTCCATGTTTTCTAAAAGAAAATGAAGCAAAGAGCATTATACTTTCCCCTTAATCCTTTTTCTGCCAGGTCCGTACTTTGTACAGACCTGACAGCGGGAGGTGGGAGGGGTTTAAACACATTCCTGATGGCTGCAGACACCGTGATTGTGTGTAAATCTGACAAGCAGAGTCCTGCCGCAAGATTGCTTCCACACACCACCGGTAACGTGCCCCCTCCTCCCCCACACGTGTGCCCCCTCGCCATGTATCCCAGGCTCCGCGCATGCCCATCTGCAGGCCGGCGAGTGCCGGAAAGTAGGGGGGAGGGAGCTGAGTGGACTTCCCACCTTGTTGCTGACCTGGAAAGCAATGTCATTTCCCAGTCCTCCTCTCAGTGTCCCCAGCCACCATGACTGGAAAAGAATGTAATGCAGTGCGATCTGCATTGTATTACATTCAGTGGAGCACAGGGGAGACATTGGGGGTCTAAACTAGGGTGACCAGACATCCCTGATTTCCAGGGACAGTCCCCGGATTGAGGACACTGTCCCCGGAGCAAGTCTGTCCCCAGATTTGTCCCCGGATTGCAGTGGCATGGAGGGGGGGGCATCTGGTACTCCCGCCCCGGGTGCAATATTTGGGGGGGAGCAAAATCATTACTGTGCCCCCCCAAGTGTGCTGTGTTGCCCCCCCCCCATCCAGGAACTCCTGTAGTCCAGCCTGTCCCCCATGATCCCTCTGGTGTGGGCGGCCAGTGTGTGTGTGAGAACAGCGGAGGGGAGGGGCGGTGCAGAGCGTACTGCGGCTATTGGAGAAGCTCTTGGCAGGGGATACTGAAGAGTGGCTGGGTGTCAGGAACAGTACCTGGTGCTGGGGAGAGCCCTGCTCCGATAGATTATCATGGAGGCCATGGAGAGGTGAGCAAAATCAACTGATATACACTTGTAGCGGGTGGTTACATTTAGGGGAGGTATCTGAGTGATAAATGGCTCAGATGTAGCAATTGTTAGGGTTCATGGACCAATTTATGCCAGTGGAGGATACAAGGGTGTCCAGTTCCCTGCGGTCTGTAGGTGGCGCTATCGCCATAGGCCGGGGTTGAACCACCATTGTAAGTCTGTACCCTTTCTGTCCTCTCGTAGCAGTAGTACAGTGGGGCGGGGAACCTGCTGTGCATGCTGGAAGAGGGGATAAAAGGGGCGGACATCTTCCACTCGGGGTCCACGCCCAGGCACCTTCAGCCTGGGGGTGCGTGCTGGTGAGCTCCGGGCGCCCTCGGCCCGGGGACGGAGCTGCGATTCCACCCCAGACACCTTAGGTCTGGGGTGAGGTACTCTCTGGAGGCCTGTGGCCCAGTAACTTCGACTGGGTCCCGCATGGGACGGAGGATTCCTAGGGTGTCCTCCGGTTTTGGACACCCGAATCTAGGGCGAGGGGGACCAGAGAGGTGACCTTCCCGAAGATCCAGCGCAGCATTGGCTGGTGACGGCGGAGGCTTCTGGTGACCGTCCAGATGGATGACTCCCCTGACAGAGGCCGCATCTCAAGAAGGTAGTCCACGTTCTCATGGTCGGTGGCAGCGACCCAACTGAAACCCAGGTCGGTGGCAGAGACCTAAATCCTATTTCACCCGGTCGGTGGCAGCGACCATGCGCCAAGCCTGTTTGCGTATACTGAAACAGGAGAGTAACAAGTTCATGTTTGTGCCTGGACCTTCCTCACCACCTTGTCTGTTCGTTGTCTGACCAGTCTGCTCGCAAAGGACTATTTATTGCTCTACAGGAATAAATAAGTGTTGGACTTTCAATGGTGTAGAACTTGGCTTTCTGGGAGTTAAAGGTCATTCTCAAGGGAAGCTTTGGCTCTGGACAGGGGCACAGGCCCGAAGGTAATTGGGTATAGCTCACACCTCTACACACTGGAGGATATGAGCTGGTGGTGCGTCACACTCTCCTCCCTGGTCCCCTAGACAAGAGCCATTGACATTGACAGAGAAGGAGGGAGTGAGAGGTGAGGTCGCTACACACTGTTCATGTGGGGGGGTGTGTAGTGCGGAACTCAGGTAGGTCAGTGTAGTGGTCAGTATAGGAATCAGGTAGGTCAGTGTAGGGATCAGGTAAATCAGTGTAGGAATCGGGTAGGTTAGTGTAGTGGTCAGTGTAGGGATCAGGTAGGTCAGTGTAGTGGTCAGGTAGGTCAGTGTAGGAATCGGGTAGGTTAGTGTAGTGGTCAGTGTAGGGATCAGGTAGGTCAGTGTAGTGGTCAGGTAGGTCAGTGTAGGGATCAGGTAGGTCAGTGTAGTGGTCAGGTAGGTCAGTGTAGGAATTGGGTAGGTTAGTGTAGTGGTCAGCGTAGGAATCAGGAAGGTCAGTGTATGGATAAGGTAGGTCAGTGTAGTGGTCAGGTAGGTCAGTGTAGGAATCAAGTTGGTCAGTACTACTGTACTAGTGGAAGGGACTCAGGGAGTGCTAAAAGTCTGGCGGGGGGTGCAAATTTTTTGCCTTGCCCCGGGCGCTGTCAACCCACCACTACACCACTGACTGCATACAGTATATAATTTGAGGAAAATATGCATATGAAATAGTTTACCATTTGCCAATAAAAAAAATCTGTCCCCGGATTTCATTTTAAAAATCTGGTCACCTTATCCTAAACACTAAACTGATGACCTATAGGGGGCTTTTAAAGCGTCGCCTATGGAAAATATAGGGTACGGTTTGTCCTAATTTCACGGGTGAACTCAAATTGAAAGTTTGACATGTTGGGTAT
Organism: Rana muscosa; assembly: GCA_029206835.1. Taxonomy (NCBI): domain Eukaryota; kingdom Metazoa; phylum Chordata; class Amphibia; order Anura; family Ranidae; genus Rana; species Rana muscosa. The sequence goes on from CM055127.1 coordinate 178,092,611, forward strand.
CTATTTACTCAGTGTAACCTCATCGTTTATATTTTACCAAAAAATTGGTAATTTATTGCAGTTGTGTGCCCTATAATTAACTTTAGTTTATTTTTTACTGTTAATTTAGCATTTCCTAGACCTTTGTTGTAATATTGTGTGAAATAAAAAAATTGGAACTACCGCTATTTTATTCTCTGGCCACTTACGGACCTCCCGTCGTCGTTATATGTCGGCTGTTTGAAGAGGGATATCGTTGTTATGGCAGCAGCTACCATAACCCCGGTTTCCTCTTCTTCAGCGGGCGGTCCAGTTTCAGATAAAAGTGGTCTCTACGGCGGATTCGCCGCAAGATCACTTTTATCGGTGGCGGGAGAGGGCCCCCCCTCCTCCCGCCGTTCTCCGGGGGCCCTCCACCGGAGCGTCTGCTCCCTTGTGTGATATGGAGACGAGTGAGGGGAAGATGGCCCCTACTCGGCTCCATACCATAGCAGGGCGGAGGCGACGTCAAAACGTCAGCTCCGCCCATAGCTCTTAAAGAGACTTTTTTTTTCATACAACAATTTTTATTTGTAATTTTGTTTTATTGCATTTTAGTCTATATATGAGATCTGCAGTCTTTTTGACCCCCAAATCTCATATTTAAGAGGACCTGTCATGCTTTTTTTCTATTACAAGGGATGTTTAGTGGCTGGAATTATGCCCCATTGTCGGTATCAGTGGCAGGAATTATGCCCCATTGTCGGTATCAGTGGCAGGAATTATCACATATTGTCGGTATCAGTGGCAGGAATTATGCCCCATTGTTGGTGTAAAAATAAAAAATAAAAGGTAAAATAAATGATAAAAAAAAAAATGTTTAAACGCGCCCCGTCCCACCGAGCTCGTGTGCAGAAGCGAACGCAAATGCGAGTAGCGCCCGCATATAAAAATGGCGTTCAAACCACACATGTGAGGTATCGCCGCGATCGTTAGATCGAGAGTAATAATTCTAGCCCTAGACCTCCTCTGTAACTCAAAACATGTAATCTGTAGAATTTTTTAAACGTTGCACATGGAGACTTTTTTAAGGGTAAAAGTTTGTCGCCATTCCACGAGCGGGCGCAACTTTGAAGCGTGACATGTTGGGTATCAATTTACTCAGCGTAACATCATATTTCACAATATAAAAATAAATTGGGCTAACTTTACTGTTGTCTTATTTTTTTATTAAAAAAAGTGATTTTTGTCCCAAAAAAAGTGCAATTGTAAGACCGCTGCGCAAATATGGTGTTACAAAAAGTATTACAATGACCGCCATTTTATTCTCTAGGGTGTTAGAAAAAAATATATATAATGTTTGGGGGTTCTAAGTAATTTTCTAGCAAAAAAAAAAAAACGGATTTTAACTTGTAAACAACAACTTTGAAAAATAGGCTCAGGGCTGAAGTGGTTAAAGCAGGGGTCTCCAAACTCTCTAAAGAAAGGGCCAGTTTACTGTCCTTCAGACTTTAGGGGGGCCGGACTGTGCCCAGTGGGAGTAAACAATGCCCCATCTTTGGTAACAGGGGGAGAAATAGTTGATGTCACTGGGTGGAATAGTGCCCCATTGTTGGTGTCAGTGACGGGAATAGTGCCCCATTGTTTGTGTCAGTGATAGGAATAGTGCCCCATTGTTGTTGTCAGTGGTAGGAATAGTGCCCCATTGTTGGTGTCAGTGATAGGAAAAATGCCAAATTGTTGGTGTCAGTGACAGGAATAGTGCCCCATTGTTGGTGTCAGTGGCAGGAATTCAACTAGACAAGTGTATGATGAAAAAATTTGTTTTGTTTTGTTTCGTTTAGATTTGTTAATCTAGTTATTTCGTTTTAGTAAATTTGGTTGATTCGTTTAATTTGTATTCAGAATTCGTTTTGTCTTTTTCGAATTTTCGTAGAATTTACTGATTTTTTCGATAAATTGTGAATCGGCCAAATCGAAAACTTTCGATTTTTTTTTTTTTTTTTCGATTTGAATGTGGCAAAGTGAACAAACAAAATAAAATTCTTCATCAAATGATTACTACAATGACTCTTTAAATCACCTTTGGCTTAACTAAAACATGTCTGATTTCAGAAACAATTCAAATTTCAACTGGAATTTGATGTAAAATTAGATTTGAGGTATCAATTCGAGTTTCGGAAATTCGGACAAATTTTGTTTTGTTAATCGGAACATTCGGTAAACTTTGTATATATTTATATTCGGATATATACAAATCTCAGAATAATGAAAATTTTGTCAGAATATTTATTCGGAACAAAACAAACCGCACATGTCTAAATTATGCCCCATTGTTGGTATCAGTGGCAGGAATTATGCCATATTGTCGGTATCAGTGGCAGGAATTATGCCCCATTGTTGGTATCAGTGGCAGGAATTATGCCCCATTGTTGGTATCAGTGGCAGGAATTATGCCCCATTGTTGGTATCAGTGGCAGGAATTATGCCCCATTGTTGGCGTCAATGGCAGGAATTATGTCCCATTGTTGGCGTCAATGGCAGGAATTATGTCCCATTGTTGGCGTCAATGGCAGGAATTATGTCCCATTGTTGGCGTCAATGGCAGGAATTATGTCCCATTGTTGGCGTCAATGGCAGGAATTATGTCCCATTGTTGGCGTCAATGGCAGGAATAATTCCTCAAGGGCCGGATAAAGGGAAGCAAAGGGCTGCAGTTTGGAGACCACTGTCCTAGTGTGTCTGCCTTCAGAAAATATCATATTTTGGGGATTTTATGTAATCTTCAGGCCTAAAATGATGTTTTAAACATATGTGCAAAAAAATGCAAAAATGTCTCTGGCAGCAAAAGGGGTAGGACTTGGCCACATGTGCCCTTGTGGGCCTCCGATATCAAGTGCTGTAAGAGAGATGAGTCTGGTGACTTCTACATACAGAGTTTCAATCGTTGCTCCTACTCTGTTGGAACCCTTCCAAATGGATGGAATTGAGTAAATGTTCGGAGACCCATAGAGCGTGTGGATTTGGGGGAAGGCTCTGCCTGGTACATGACTTACATACTCAGACCTTGTGGAAGAAGCAGCCCTGGAGGCTCTGACTGGGCTACAGACCCATGGCGAGATCAGGTGGATTTCGGAAAGGCTTCGTCAGGAGTGAGGAGACGTCGGCGCTCAGGTGTGGTAAGCCCAGTGTCACCGCTAGTTCACCAGGAGAAAGAACAGAGGGTCGCTAAGCCTACAAGGTTGGCCGTTGTGGAGGAATTTGGGCAGAAAGTGACTCCCCCCCCCCCCCCCCCCCGGTGCAGATGTGAGCGAGAAGCATTGAGTCATTTAGATATCGAATTACTTGCCCGTTCCCCAAACATAACCAGCCGTGTTCTCAGAGCAGAGGGAAGGGATTCTGAAAACTCGGTCTGCTCAGAATGTGAATGTCACACATGTTGGAATGTTTAGTTACAAATGCATTTGAAGAAAACAATAGGAAAGAAGAGGACAGAGGGGTTAACGATGGAAGAACGATCGGCAGAGCGCCCGTCTTTGGCTGTGCTGGGATTGGGGGAGAGAGAAGGGGTGTAGTTCAGCTACAGTACAGATGTCACAACTCAAAAACACTCCAAAAACTCATCCCAAGAAACCTGCTTTGTATGTTTGGTTTGGTTTTTGGAGCAAATGACTATCCAGCTGTTTGCCGGGGATGTTGGACCCTACTCACCGTTCTCATGGTCCGTCTTTGAAGTCTGACTTTGCGCCGGGTTCAGGACCACCAGCAGAAGGAAAAGGAGACCCAGGCGTCCTGGAACCTGCAAGAAAAAAAAAGGCAAAAAGTTATGATGGAACCTCAAATCCCCCTTTATGTTAAAGAGGTGCAGCTACTCCATCGGTCCTGACATGACCCCTTGTGAAAGGGAACCTCGCTGCATCCCCCCGGCTTCCTTAATTCCAAGTCGTTCTCCCCCCACCGTCCCCACCACAGCTGGAAAAGCTTGGAAACGGGAGGGAGATTTGGCAGGCGTGAAGCCCCTGGACTCCTTACCTCCATGCCTGCAGTCTGCAGAGTGTGACTTTGCTATTTAAGGTCTTGTATTTATATGTTGCGTCTAGTCCAGAGAATCCCTCCTTTCTGAGCCTTTGCTACTCCGGTTTTCTAATGTGAGGGGAGGAATGAGAAAAAAGGGGGGGGGATGTTCAAATTGTGTGCACAGGATGCAGGATTGTGAGGCTGCATCGGACAACAAGACGCACAAGGCGGCCTATGGAGAGGAGATAGGAAGACGCAAACAAGCTGATGGACAGGGGGGGGGGGGGAGACAGAAAGAGAGGAGATGAGCCAGAACTGGAGGCTTCAAGCATCGCGTGCAATCTACACAGCTGAAATATATTTGTTTTTACCCGCCCAGGAGAATTTGTAATTCCGGTCAGTCGGTCTTGTGATTTACACACATCAGCCAAGGCAGCACATCCATTCAGGTTATCCTTATGGCTGCCACCAGAATGCTGAGCAGTGGCGGCTGGTGCTCAAAATTTTTGAGGGGGGGAGGGGCGCAAACAAACTGAAAAAAAAAAAACCATCAATTGCAGCCACTGTGCCCATCAAACGCAGCCACTGTGCCCAATAATTGTGGCCACTGTGCCCATCAAACGCAGCCACTGTGCCCAATAATTGTTGCCACTGTGCCATCAAACGCAGCCACTGTGCCATCAAACGCATCCAGTGTGCCATCAAACGCAGCCACTGTGCCATCAGACGCAGCCACTGTGCCCATCAATTGCCACCAGTGTGCCCCATCAAATGCCGCCAGTTTGCCCCATCAAATGCCGCCAGTTTGCCCCATCAAATGATGCGAGTTTGCCCCATCAAATGATGCGAGTTTGCCCCATCAAATGATGCGAGTTTGCCCCATCAAATGATGCCAGTTTGCCCCATCAAATGATGCGAGTTTGTCTCATCGAATGATGCCAGTTTTTCCCATTAAACGCTGCCACTGTGCCCATCAAACGCAGCCACTGTGCCCATCAAACGCAGCCACTGTGCCCATCAAACGCAGCCACTGTGCCCATCAATTGCCGCCAGTGTGCCCCATCAATTGCTGCCAGTTTGCCCCATCAAATGATGCCAGTTTGCCCCATCAAATGATGCCAGTTTGCCCCATCAAATGCCGCCAGTTTTCCCCATCAAATGCCGCCAGTTTGTCCGATCAAATGCCGCCAGTTTGCTTCATTAAATGCTGCCAGGTTGCCCCATCAAATGCCGCCAGTTTGCCCCATCAAATGCCGCCAGTTTGCCCCATCAAATGATGCGAGTTTGCCCCATCAAATGCCGCCAGTTTGCCCCATCAAATGATGCGAATTTGCCCCATCAAATGCCGCCAGTTTGCCCCATCAAATGATGCGAATTTGCCGCATCAAATGATGCCAGTTTGTCCCATCAAATGATGCCAATTTGTCTCATCAAATGATGCCAGTTTCCCCCATCAAATGCCGCCAGTTTGTCCCATCAAACGCCGCCACTGTGCCATCAAACGCAGCCACTGTGCCCATCAATTGCCGCCAGTGTGCCCCATTAATTGCCACCAGTTTGCCCCATCAAATGATGCCAGTTTTCCCCATCAAATGCCGCCAGTTTGTCCGATCAAATGCCGCCAGATCGCCTCATCAAATGCTGCCAGTTTGTCCCATCAAATGCCGCCAGTTTGCCCCATCAAATGCCGCCAGTTTGCCCCATCAAATGATGCCAGTTTGTCCCATCAAATGATGCCAGTTTCCCCCATCAAATGCCGCCAGTTTGTCCCATCAAACGCCGCCACTGTGCCATCAAACGCAGCCACTGTGCCCATCAATTGCCGCCAGTGTGCCCCATTAATTGCCACCAGTTTGCCCCATCAAATGATGCCAGTTTTCCCCATCAAATGCCGCCAGTTTGTCCGATCAAATGCCGCCAGATCGCCTCATCAAATGCTGCCAGTTTGTCCCATCAAATGCCGCCAGTTTGCCCCATCAAATGCCGCCAGTTTGCCCCATCAAATGATGCCAGTTTGTCCCATCAAATGATGCCAGTTTGCCCCATCAAATGCTGCCAGTTTGCCCCATCAAATGCCACCAGTTGCCCCATCAAATGATGCCAGTTTGTCCCATCAAATGCAGCCAGTTTGCCCCATCAAATGCAGCCAGTTTGCCCCCCGCCCGGCACTTACCTTTCTCGGGTCATCGCCGCCCTCCACGCTCCCTCCGAGTCCTCGATGTCTTCTCCCGTCCTCTTCATGTCAGAGATGGTATGATTGGACACCTAGCGCCTGTCGCTTCAGCCAATCAGGTGACCGGTAACCAGACCCGGTGCACCTGATTGGCTGAGAGGCGGTTCAGTGTTAGGGAAGCAATTCCCTAACACAGCACTGTTTAAACAGGGAACGCACAGCAGTGCGCCCACTGTTTAACCATTTGAAAGCCTATTAGAGCCCACAGGCTCTAATCAGGAAGCCTATTGCTCTAATAGGCACTTCCAAAACACTCCAACCGCTGTAATTCAGATGGCCGGCGCTCAACAAGGGGTCGGACACCTGATTAGTTGGCGGCATCGGTGACAATAGATAGATTCATGCAATGCATGAATCTATCTATTGGAGATTGACGGGTGCAGGAGAGAGGGGGCGGCGCTCCTGTGCCCACTATGGACGCACCACCACTGATACTGATTGAACAAAGATTCTGCATTTGCCCTTTTGTCCTGATGGCAGGGCTGTGATCCAAGGAAGCAGTGTATTGATCTTTCTGGCTAAGTGTTTAAATCGCAAAACAGGCTGAACAAACTTACAAAACCCTTGCAAAGCAATAAATAAAGATGTACAGGTATATATTGGTTGAAAAAAAAAAATACAAGCCCATTGAACTGAACCAACAAAGATATAAATAAATAAATAGAAAACCTCCAAATACAAATAAATAGAAAACCTCCAAATGCAGAACTCTATATCCACAGTTAATCCAGACAACGGCAAAAAAAAAAACCCTAAAGCCGGCCATGCATGGACAGAAATTAAGCCGGTTCAGCAGGGACCGGCTGAGATCCAATCCTTGTATCGGCAGGCTGATTGTACATAAGTTGATCCATCAATTGACTTGGGCACAACAAGCCTGTTGGATCTTTTACATACAACTACAACCGCTAGTATTAATCCTTGTGTTCTGCCAGCCGGAAAGGCTCCCCGTGCCCCCCAGCAGACAGAACACAATACCTCTGCAGAAGGCATTCCCCCATCAACACTGACTGTGATTTGGTTTTAACCTTGGAACAATAAAGCTTTGTTAAACTTTTTATGTGTTGTTGATAAAATGGCATGGAGTCTGGGGGGGGGGGGACCCCACACCGTTCTTTTTTTATTTTGGTGTGGGGTTCCCTTTAAATTCCATAACAGACCTGAATACCCGAAGGGCCTGGTATGGCTTGGGTGGGGGCCCACGCCATTTTTTCTGCATTTTTGTATTGCTGGCAATGGTATTGGCCGCAATTACAATGTCTTTTTTTTAAAATATATATATGCCAGTTTTGCTGCAGCAAGTTCTATACACGGTATAGATGTGCCACTTTACAGGCAGACTAAGGGGACCCCCCAGGCAATATATTTAAAGGAACTTTTCAATTTTATTGTTTCGCTTTAAAGTGGTTGTAAACCCACTTTGACAACTTGCACCTACAGGTAAGCCTAGATTAAGGCTTACCTGTAGGTGCAAGAAATATCTCCTTAACCTACACGGTTAAGGAGATATTTGCTGAAAAAACACAGCACCAATGTCTACGGTGCATGCGCGCGGTAGACAACGGCGCAGGCGCACTAGCCGGCCGGCTTCTTGCCAGTTTTCTGAATGGGATCTTGCCGGCCCGAGCGCGCATGCGTGTGACATCATCGTCGCTCCGGCCAATCACAGCGCCGAAGCGGCGATAACAGGAAGGGACATCGAGGCAAGATGGCGGCGGCGGCGGAGGGGAACGAGGAGCAGTTCGGGGGCTTCGATCTCAGGTAAATCATTCATAATGCGCTAATATGCTATGCATACTAGCTCATTATGCCTTTCTTTTGCTGGGTTTTTTTTTTGTTTTTTTTTAATTAAGGGTTTACTTCCTCTTTAAGCATCAATAAAATCACTGCTCCTGTAAAAACAATCTTTTTAAAAAAAAAAATTGCATTGATACATTTCCCCCAGGGCACTACATGGGCCCCTATACCATTTTTATGGCCAATAACTTGCATAAAAGCCTGCAAAATGGGGACTTTTAATTTTTCAAGTTCAGGTCTCAGACTTTAATTGCGATGTTCTGGGGCGAACCAAACCAGGGGGTGTTTGGCCCAACTCTGATGGACCTCATGGGTTTTCCCTTGCCTACCCCCCTCCTTTTTTCTTTCTTTTCTCTCTTCCTTTTTTCTTTTCTACTTTAGACTTCTATGGTTTCCATATTTGCTATTTTTGGTATAGAGAACTTGGAAGCGACCCATGTCGGCTGGCTGGTGGGTTACGGAAACGCTGAGCTATTTTATATTTTTATGTCCCCTGTGTGGGCTTTTCGAGTGCCCTGATAGGGTGTGTGACAAGACAAGTTTTCATATTTAATTATTGACTGAAGTTGATATTATGATACACTATTTTGCTGGTTATGCCTGCCATTGATATATTGATATCACCCACCTGCACTGTGGGACCTTATCTTATCTCTATTTTGATACTATTGTTTGTGTACTGAGTTGTATCCTCTCCCTTTTTTCATAAAACCTTAATAAAAATATTGAAATGAAAAAAATACAATTTCCACATGTATTTATCATTAGTTGCATTTCAGTGCTGCTAATCTTCTTCACCTTCTTTGTAGGCACTTCCTATCTACATGAACTCCATGGATGGCTGCATGGTATTTCCATAGGCAGTCTTCCTAAAGCCCCGTACACACGGTCGGACTTTTGGCCAACAAACTTCGTTTTAAGCAAGTTGGACCAACAATCCGACCGCGTGTACGCTCCATCGGACAAACTTTTTTTGCTTTTTTCTTGTTTTCATCGGACAAAAGTTGGGTCTGCAAACGGACAAACTTTTGCCCAACAAAAGTCCGATGGAGCAAAGTCCGACCGTGTGTACAGAAAACCATCAGACTTTTGTCCGATGGACAAAACAACTAATGTTAGAATCAACCAACAATAGCAGAAGTTGACCAAGGGGGGCCGGTAAAGAGCAGAAAAACCACGTGATGTTGCAAAAAGTTTTGAGAAAGTTTGCAGAAAAGTCCTGTGGTGTGTATGCTATGGGTGTTCCCGACCAACTCCGTTCGGACAAAAAAACACGGAAAAGTCAGATGGAAGTCAGACCGTGTGTATGGGGCTTAAAGGTGACAGTCATGGACCATGTCAGTGTAACGTGGGATGAAACAGTCACTTGTAGTTTCCATCAGTGAAATCAGAGTAAAGCCTCATACACACGGGCAAGAATCCCGTCCAAAAAAAAAACTTTGGTTTTCTCGGCAGGATTCCTGGCAAGCTTGTCTTGCCAAGCCCTGTGTACACACACACCATTCAAAAGAACCGCCGTTCTTTTGAATGGCAAGAATGCGGTGACGTCATCGACTACGAAGAGCCGGCGCTTGTCACATTTGATGCCATTGCGGCCATATTGCTACACCCTACACTACCCTTGTATGCCACTGCGCTCGCGTCGAAGTCTCATCGAGCATGCGCGGGTTTCCCTGGACAGGTAAGCATACACACTCACGGTTTTCTCGTCAGGAAACAGGCCGACGAGAATCCCAATGAGAAAATAGAGAGCAGGTTCTCTATTTTTCCCGTCGAGATTCCCGGCAGTTTTCCCGATGAGAAACCATACACACGGCAGGTTTTCTCGGCAAAAATCTCTCCCGGCAGTTTTCTTTCCGAGAAAACCGGTCGCGTGTACGAGGCTTAAGCAATTTCCGTACGGGAGAGGAGCCAGTACAACCGTGGAAGACTGAATGGGGGGTCAGAGGTCAGATTTAAAGCAGACAAATAATTTTAGAGAAAGGAATGATAAGATGGGGGAGTTAATAAGGCAGTGAAGGGTTAGAGATCGATGTTTGAAGAGTTCTTGGGTTGGACTGATGAAGAGTGCAGAGTAAACAGCAATCCTTTAGTTGGGTGGAGGGAAAGTTGGAAAGTTTTCATTAGGGTGACCTCTTAGCTCCTGGCTCAGCCTCGTATGGGACCCCTTTCCATCCAGAACACAGCTCCATAAATCACAAGTGACAAGTTTGGCTGGAACTCAGATTTCTTGTAGACTGGGATCCCCCAGAGACGTGGGACATGGCCGTAACCCTGAAAGGTGGAGGAACTCTGGACTGTATCATGTTACCTCCCAGACTCCCAGGTGAACACGGCCAACCATGGGAAAAGTTCAACCTGCTGCAAGCTCCCCCCCCCCCCAAGAAAAAAGGACATTAAATATGAAAACAATGGCGATCTTATTATAACACTGCCAGGGATCTTGGCTCGTAGTCTGCCATTGTGTCCTGATCCTTTCTGCTGACTGCTACGGAGGATAACCCTGAATCCTGCAACTTCATACTACAGCGAGGAAAGAAAAATGCTGTAGACAAACGGAGAGAAGAAAATGATAATACCACAGAAGCCAACTGCCACCTATTGGTCAGGACAGTCCCACGTCTTGGACCTCGGTCCCAATCACCCTTTTGGGATCACAGTGTCACCTTTACTCTACATATGGCCAGAAACTCAATAAGGTATTTATTAGGCCTCATGCCCACGGACGTTTTTACAGACGCTTTTTTGAGCGTTTTTTTTGCAGCTTAAAAACGCCTCTCCATGTTAGCCTATGGCCTCATGCCCACCATGGCGTTTTTGAGCTGTAAATGGCATAGGTGTTTTTAGGCTGTAAAAAAAACCCCAAGACCAGTGCGTTCCCGAGGCTCCAACGCTAGAGCTGTAAAAACGTCAGGCGCCAGCAAAAGGTGTTAAACCCAATTTAACGAGGCTTAACGCTGTGTTAAGCCTCGTCCGGCATTTCTGTCGTTATTCAAAATCAATGGTTCCCTATGGGAGTCCATTGATTTGAATAGAAGTCGCACCAGAAGTCGGATCAAGATGATCTTGGTTGGTTTCCTGTGAGTGATACTGGATCTCACTGGGCCGGCTCTTACCAGCTCACCTCATGTTTGCGAGTCCTGGCGTTTCGATCGCAGGGCATTTCGTGGTCTTTGTTCGTGGTCTTCGTCGGCGGTTCCTGCTCACTAATCGCAGGGTCCTGCTGTGAGCCATTGTAATCATTTGACTGGGCTTGGAGATTCGGTGATATTAATTTACCCTGGATCTTGGATATATATGTGTGAAACGCCAGCTGGGATCCTGCATCCACGGATATATACATACCAAGCCTGAGTTGACCCCATAGACGTACGTTTATCGGGTCCACTCATTTCGGTAAGCCTCCCTTCTATGTGGTGGTGGTCACTTTACAGTCACTCGTTTTTTGAAGTCACCAGCTTATTTTGGAAGGTTCCACCAACTTGAATTGTTATTAGAGACTTTTCAACACGTTTTCCAATTCAATTGAATTCTGGATCCATTCATATAGACATTCTTTTGATTCATTCACTTGGATTATCACTATATCACACGGGTGTCATATTTTGTGCTTAGTTTTTAGTTACCACGCATAGCGCTACATTTTTTGTATATTGTTTGCATTTGCCTTTCTTCACAGGTATTGTAGCTGCTTATATGTGTTAGTGGCGCGAATATTTTTTGTATATGGATCAAGATGATCTGACTTGCGGTGGGACTCGTGTGCTGAGAATCTTGAAGGGGGAACCCCGCGAAAATTAAAAAAACATTTGCGTGAGGTTCCCCCCAAGACGATACCAGATTCGGTCTGGTATGGATCTTGGGGGGACCTCCACGCCATTTTTTTTTGGTGTGGGGTACCCCTTTAAGATCCATACCAGACCGCAGGGTCTGGTATCGTCTTGGGGGGAACCTCACGCAAAAAAAATTTCATTTTCACAGGGTTCCCCCTTCAAGATTCTCAGCACACGAGTCGCACCGCAATTCGGATCATCTTGGTCTGACTTCTGGTGCGACTTCTATTCAAACCAATTGGCTCCCATAGGGAACCATTGATTTTGAATAGAGATAGAGAACGCGGCTGAAAGCTAGCGCAGCTAAACGTGCATTGAATTCAATGAAAAACGCGGATAAAATCGCGTTTTTAACGCCGCTTTTTTCCTGGCGTCTGTACTGGCTTTACAGCCCGTTTTTTTTAAATCTTGGTGGGCATGTATCCTTACTGTGATAGGGGGCTGCAAGTGGGCAGTCCTCACATAATTAAAGGGTGGGATTGGGTGGTCCTCTCTGGTAAGTGGGCGGGGTCCTGGGGTGGACTGTTTGCGGTGTTCCGGGGACCAAGGCTGAAATATTGGTAAGTAAGCATGTAATATTAATAAAACAAAATGATAGTTGCAATGGGATGAGGGAATTTGACAGTTTTTGCCTCTCCAAAATCTAGGGGAAATGTCTCTTCTGAATGCTCTTTTATTAGGGGCAGAAGTAATATACTGCATTATGGCCACTAGATGGAGCTGAGGAGTACACGTCTCTGTTACAGTGTAGCAATTCTAGAGAATGCTAGAGGGAATTAGCAAATAAATATAGCCATGGATTACATTTACTTGCTAATTTTCTCTTTACTACAAAAACCCCCCCTAACAAATTAAATTTAATCACAGGTCTCATGAACATTATAATTGCTCTCAATGGGCCAGTTGTATGTGTAAGACTAGATGTCCAGAGCACCCCCTCCCTTACATCAGATGTCAAGATGTAGACAAGGGATTGCAGCGCTCTCACAAAGGAAGCCTCCTGGATGTAAAGTGAAGTACACGATAGGGTGCTCTGGCTGCTGTGTTGGCCGAACAACACTTAGACAATAGTAGAAGAGAGAAGGGCTGGCAACTCCATGTTTATATCTAATGTACAAAAGCAGATGCGTTTCGGCACACCGCCTTGATCACTGCACACAATTAAAATGAGAAGCTTACTATATATAGAATACAAAAAGGGGAGGGGGTGGGGTTTCTTTACCTCCCCTTATTGTATTCTATATATAGTAATCTTCTCATTTTAATTCTGTGCAGTGATCAAGGCGGTGTGCCGAAACGCGTCTGCTTTTGTACTTTTTTATGTGCCAATAAAAGTATTTACATTTGATATGGACATGGAGTTGCCAGCCCTTCTTTCTCTTTATCAGATGTCAAGAGCAACCCTCCCCACAATCAGAAGTCAAGAGTCCTCCACCATCCCTTACATCACAGTGTACCCCCTCTCCTTGTGCTGCTGCCAGCAGGGCCGCCATCAGGAATTTTGGGGCCCCTTACACAGCTTCAGGCATGGGCCCCCTGCTGCCGCGAATTGAGAAGCGGGGGGGGGGCTTTGGGTGCTGACGAACAAAAAAAAGAGGGGGGTTGCCATCCGGGGGCCCTGGGGACCTCTGGGCCTCTTACAAAAAATAAATAAAAAAAAATTATAAAAAAACGTAATAATTTTTTTATAAAAAAAAAGGGGGGTTGCCATCCGGGGCCCCGGGCCTCTGGGGACCTCTGGGCCCCTTACAAAAAAAATAAAAATAAATCAAATAAAAAAAATAAAAAAATAAAAATTAAATAATAAAAAAAATAATAATAAAAAAATATATATAAAAAAAGGGGGGTTGCCATCCGGGCCCCTGGGGACCTCTGGGCCCCTTACAAAAAATAAAAAAGAAGAAATAAAAAAATAAAAATAAAATAAAAAATAAAAGAGGGGGGGGGGGCATCTGGGCCCCTGGGGTCCTCCGGGCCCCTTACAGGTGTACTGCCTGTACCCCCCTGATGGCGGCCCTGGCTGCCAGGAAGAAGCTGGGGGTGGAAAACTGGGAAGCAGAAAGTGCAGGGTCTGGAGGAGAACCAGAGGAGGGCTGGTGCCTTATGAATGCTGAGACTAGGGGACAGGGAGAGAAGAGGGTGCTGCAGTTGCACAGAGAGGTGCAGGATCTGTAGGAGGTGTTCTGTCCTCCTCTCTGCTGCCCACTGCTGAGACCTGGGGGGGGGGGGGGGGGGGTGTGTGTAGCATTGAGCCTCTCTGCGGCTGCATAGAGAAGCAAAGGATTTGGTGGAGGAGTTCTGCCCTCTCTGCTGCCAACTTCTTAGAGAAGGTTGGGGCGAAGATGAGAGGGGTGCCGCACCGGCAGGAGGTGCGAGGGCCACATTAAATGGTCTGGTGGGCTGCATTCGGCCCGCGGGCCTTGAATTTGACACATGTGAATGGCTATGAATTTTTTTATGAATAAACCCCCCTTGGTGTGTGATCACGTGGCTTTGTTCATCAATAAAGACATATCACTCAGAGGTGGATTTCCGATACAGCCAATCAACTACAGGAGGCCCCCTTTACTCCCCCCGTCCCCACAGGAATATTTCATGTTTTTCTAAACTTACCACTTTCTGATGTATAGTAAGTGCAAAGTGCTGGGTTCAAGGAATGGAACCGTGACCCCCTGCACTCACAGTCTTTCCGCTGTCCTTTGGTTAAGCGATTGCGGGTGTCATTCAACCAGGAAAGACTGAGGACATCTTGTGGGGAAGAAGAAGTACTGCGGGGGATAGTTTTGGTTTGAAGGTAATTATTGCAGGCTAAGCAGATTTGTTTCCCTTTTAGGGGGCTCACTGAGACATTTTTAATTTTTTTTTTTTTAGCCCAAAGTTGGGCTTAAAGAGGAATTATTTTATAATACTTTGCTGCATGTATGTGTTTGCTTTAGTCACTCTACTCATTCCTATTAACTACAAAACTTCCCACCGCTTTATAAAACGTTTAACCTGGAAAGTTGTGATGTCATAATGCAGTCTACAAAATGAGGAAGAGCAGACCGAAAAATTAGGGGTCTATTTATTAAATAAAAAATGGACTATTAATTTTCTAAAACTGCATGTATTTATTTATTTTTATTTCAGGTACCGTATATACTCAAGTATAAGCCAAGTTTTTCAGCACATTTTTTTGTGCTGAAAATGCCCCCCTCGGCTTATACTCGAGTTACCTTTTTGCGCCTGATTTCCCGAACTTTGGGGACCCGTTACCGGTAATCTCTTTTCCTATGTTGCCAAAACTGTTCATTTAGGAATATGAATATGCACTTTGCAAAGTGAATGTTCACCTTGCTCAGTAAAAAATGTGAAGCTGTGTTCACTTACCGTATATACTCGAGTATAAGCCGAGTTTTTCAGCACATTTTTTTCGTGCTGAAAATGCCCCCCTCGGCTTATACTCAAGTCTGTGTCCATCTTCACCTTTGTGCGCCTGATCCTGGCCAGCCGTAGGTCCCCTGGACCGCAAACTCCCCACACATGTAGCCCCACTTTTCCTCTACAAGTGTGCAAAGTTTGTTGTCCGGGGGACCTACGACCAGGGAGCACCAATTTTTCAAAGCCAGGCACCCCGTCCATAGACTCCCATGTTAAACTGTAATTTCTCCGGTGAATTTGGGGACCCGGTACCGGCCGGTCATAGGTCACCTGGACCCGAAACTCGGCACACGTGTAGCCCTACAAGTGTGCAAAGTTTGTTGTCTGGGGGACCTACGGCGGGGGAGCAACCCCTTCCATAGACTCCCATGTTAAATGTCAGTCTAGTCATGGACACAGTGAGGCATGGACACAGTGAGGCATGGACACAGTGAGGCATGGACACAGTGAGGCATGGACACAGTGAGGCATGGACACAGTGAGGCATGGACATGGACACAGTCAGGAAAAGTGAGGCACAGTGAGGCATGCAGATGGACACCCTAGGCTTATACTCGAGTCAATACGTTTTCCCATTTTTTTGTGGTAAAATTAGGTGCCTCAGCTTATACTTGAGTATATACGGTACTTCTATAGCACCATCAATTTACGTAGCACTTTACACATATATTGTACATTCACATCAGTCCCTGCCCTCAAGGAGCTTACAATCTAATGTTGTAATCTAATGAACATTCGTTCTGTGCTAATGGCAAAAAAAAAAAAGGGATGTTTGTGGGCTATTTTCTCTCCAGGTCGAATGCTCCTTCAGAATGACCAATGAAGACACCACATTGAGGTCACTAGATGGAGCAGCTGATAATCATAGTGATAACTCCTTTACTCCTTGATAACGTTTTTTCGAGCGAAACGAGTCTGGAGGCGTTACAGCGGTAATGCCGCCACGCCCACCAGGGTGCTGCACGTGTCTGACTGTATTTTATGTGAGTTTACTGCTGCTTGTTGTACGTAGTTTTAACCTTTATTAAAAACTTGAACTTTTAATACTACGCTATGAGTTCCTTCTCTGTTTCCCTTTCTCATTAAGTGCACTGCAGGACCTTTTTGACTATTATGGAATCCTGGCTCTTGGCATCCATCCCATAGGAATATTGGGTTTAGGCGCAGTTCTACTTCCACCTTGGGTCCCAGCAGTTGATTGTGGATCATGCTGTTTGCTTTGTTTTGTCCATTATGGAATCCTGGCTCTTAGGCTAGCATCCATCCATCCATCCCATAGGAATATTGGGTTTAGGCGCAGCTATACTACCACCTTGGGTCTCAGCGGTTGATTGTGGATCATGCCGTTTGCTTTGTTTTGTCCATTATGGAATCCTGGCTCTTGGCATCCATCCATCCATCCATCCCATAGGAATATTGGGTTTAGGCGCAGTTCTACTTCCACCTTGGGTCCCAGCAGTTGATTGTGGATCATGCTGTTTGCTTTGTTTTGTCCATTATGGAATCCTGGCTCTTAGCATCCATCCATCCATCCATCCCATAGGAATATTGGGTTTAGGCGCAGCTATACTACCACCTTGGGTCTCAGCGGTTGATTGTGGATCATGCCGTTTGCTTTGTTTTGTCCATTATGGAATCCTGGCTCTTGGCATCCATCCATCCATCCATCCCATAGGAATATTGGGTTTAGGCGCAGCTATACTACCACCTTGGGTCCCAGCAGTTGATTGTGGATCATGCTGTTTTCTTTGTTTTGTCCATTATGGAATCCTGGCTCTT
Organism: Rana muscosa; assembly: GCA_029206835.1. NCBI lineage: Eukaryota > Metazoa > Chordata > Amphibia > Anura > Ranidae > Rana > Rana muscosa. Next base: position 178,109,648 of record CM055127.1, read on the forward strand.
GGCATCCATCCATCCCATAGGGATATTGGGATAAGGCCTGAGCTCCATCCTGGGGTCTTAATAGCTGGTAAGCGGCTAGTGAGTGGGGTGCGCACTGTCTGGGTGTAAAGAAACATTTTGTTAACACTTAAATGTTTATATGAACTTCTTTTGCACCGAAGCACTTTATTTCCTGGACTTTATGGATTTTTTTTATTACTTGCACATATGTTTTAAATCACATACTTTCCTTTTTTTTCCACTTGATTGTATGATTATTACAATGATCTCATGCACATTCTAACGACAGCGCAACACAATATTTGTATTTATGGTTTGTATATTACATATGTGGACATAACGTGAGTGCATCCTTCACAGATACACTATATTGTCAAAAGTATTGGGACACCTGCCTTTACACGCACATGAACTTTAATAACTTCACAGTCTTTGGCCTCGTACACACGGCCGGTTTTCTCGTCAAGAAACGACAAGAAAACTGCTGGGAGAGCTTTCTTGCCGACTAAACTGTGCGTGTGTACGAGGCTTTCAGGTTTCTCGTTAGGAAAACTGGCCAGAATCTCGACGAGAAAAATAGAGAACCTGCTCTCTATATTCTCGTCGGGATTCATGTCGGCCTGTTTCCCGACGAGAAACTCGAGAGTGTGTACGCTTACCTGTCGGCGTGGGAATCCGCGCATGCTCGAAATGACTTTGACGCATGCGCCGTAGCTTCCTAGGCATAGGTAGGGTGTAGCAAGATGGCGGCGACGGCATTGAATGTGACGAGCGCACGCTCGTCGTAGTCGATGACGTCACCGCGTTCGTGCCATTCAAAAGAACGGCGGTTCTTTTGAATCGTACGTGTGTACACTCGGCCGGGACAAGATTCTTGTTCAAGAATCTCGTCAGGAAAAACTACGGGTTTTTTCCTGACAAGATTCTCGGCCGTGTGTACAAGATTTTAGTCCGTAGGGTTCAATATTGAGTTCATTAACATTTGACCTTAAGAGAAATCAACATAAAAACATTATTTTTTTTTACCCCTATTCACAGAGAACGAATGTCCTGCCTCAGTATGTCACAGTACATGTTGGCATTCATGGTTCCCTCAATGATCTGTAGCTCCCCAGTGCCGGCAGCACTCATGCAGCTCCAGACCATGACACTCCCACCACCATGCCTGACTGTAGACAAGACACACTTGTCTTTGTACTCCTCACCTGGTTGTCGCCACACACGCCTGACACCATCTGACACCAAATAAGTTTATCTTGGTCTCATCAGACCACAGGACATGGTTCCAGTAATCCATGTCCTTAGTCTGCTTGTCTTCAGCAAACTGTTTGCAGGATTTCTTGTGCATCATCTTTAGAAGAGGCTTCCTTCTGGGACGACAGCCATGCAGACCAATTTGATGCAGTGTGCGGCAAATTGTCTGTGCACTGATAGGCTGACCCCTCCCCCCTTCAACCTCTGCAGCAATGCTGGCAGCACTCATATGTCTATTTCCCAAAGACAACCTCTGGATATGATGCTGAGCACGTGACCTCAACTTCTCTGTTCGACCATGGCGAGGCCTGTCCTGAGTGGAACCTGTCCTGTTATACCGCTGGATGGTCTTGGCCACCGTGCTGCAGCTCAGTTTCAGGGTCTTGGCAATCTTCTTATAGCCTGGGCCCGTGATGGCGAACCTTGGCACCCCAGATGTTTTGGAACTACATTTCCCATGATGCTCACCTACACTGTAGAGTGCATGAGCATCATGGGAAATATGGTTCCAAAACATCTGGGGTGCCATATGTTCGCCATCACTGGCCTCGGCCATCTTTATGTAGAGCAACAATTATTTTTTTCAGATCCTCAGAGAGTTCTTTGCCATGAGGTGCCATGTTGAACTTCCAGTGACCAGTATGAGAGAGTGAGAGCGATAACATCAAATTTAACACACCTGCTCCCCATTCACACCTGAGACCTTGAAATACTAACGAGTCACATGACACCGGGGAAGGGAAAAAGGCTAATTGGGCCCAATTTGGACATTTTCACTTAGGGGTGTCCTCACTTTTGTTGCCAGCGGTTTAGCCATTAATGGCTGTGTGTTGAGTTATTTTGAGGGGACAGGAAATTTACACCGTTATACAAGCTGTACACTCACTACTTTACATTGTAGCAAAGTGTCATTTCTTCAGTGTTGTGACATGAAAAGATAGAAGAAAATATTTACAAAAATGTGAGGGGTGTACTTACTTTTGTGAGATACTGTATGTGGACATACAGTGAGTGCATCTTTCACAGATACACTATATTGTCAAAAGTATTGGTACACCAGCCTTTACACGCACATGAACTTTAATGGCATCCCAGTCTAAAGCCTCGTACACACGGTCGGACTTTTGGCCAACAAACTTCTATTTGAGCAAGTTGGACCAACAATCCGACCGTGTGTACGCTCCATCGGACAAACTTTTTTTGCATTTTTCTTGTTTTCATCGGACAAAAGTTGGGTCTGCAAACGGACAAACTTTTGCCCAACAAATGTCCGATGGAGCAAAGTCCGACCGTGTGTACAGAAAACCATCGGACTAAACAACTAATGTTAAAATCAACCAACAATAGCAGAGGTTGACCAAAGGGTGGCGGTAAAGAGCAGAAAAACCACGTGATGTTGCCAAAAGTTTTGGGAAAGTTTGCAGAAAAGTCCTGTGGTGTGTATGCTATGGGTGTTCCCGACCAACTCCGTTCGGACAAAAAAACCACGGAAAAGTCAGATGGAAGTCCGACCGTGTGTACGAGGCTTTAGTCCGTAGGGTTCAATACTGAGTTCATTAACATTCGATCTTGAGAGAAATCAACATAAAAACATTCTTTTTTTTTGCCCCCATTCACAGAGAACGAATGTACATGCAGTTTTACAGGATGAATAGCTCTGCATTTTATTTTTTTATACATACACTTTTAAGATTATCTTTATTTGGAAGAACAGTGATAAGCCCAATTACATGAGCTTTGGTCTGCTGAATGAAACATTGGCACAGGAGTGGCAGTTGGCAGTGCGAAGGTTAAAACTTGGAAAGGCTGGAAGAACAAATCCATCCCAGATATCATAGTGCTGTAATGCTGCCCTGGGGGGATTAATACACAAGTTGAGTAATAGGCTTCCGATGTGTTTAAACCGCAGAAATTATTTTAGAATGGGAATGAAAACATTTGTTCCCCCCGGAGTGGTCTGGGATTATAAAAAAGCAATGACAGTCTTTGAAAGTTAGGCTTAAGCCCCGTACACACGGTCGGACTTTTGGCCAACAAACTTCATTTTGAGCAAGTTGGACCAACAATCCGACCGTGTGTACGCTCCATCGGACAAACTTTTTTTTTTTTTTTTTCATCGGACAAAAGTTGGGTCTGCAAACGGACAAACTTTTGGCCAACAAAAGTCTGATGGAGCAAAGTCCGACCGTGTGTACAGAAAACCATCGGACTTTTGTCCGATGGACAAAACAACTAATGTTAAAATCAACCAACAATAGCAGAAGTTGACCAAAGGGTGGCGGTAAAGAGCAGAAAAGAGCAGAAAAACCACGTGATGTTGCAAAAAGTTTTGGGAAAGTTTGCAGAAAAGTCCTGTGGTGTTTATGCTATGGGTGTGCCCGGCCAACTCCGTTCGGACAAAAAAACCACGGAAAAGTCAGATGGAAGTCCGACCGTGTGTACGGGGCTTTAAGCCCCGTACACACGGTCGGACTTTTTGACAACAAACTTCCAAATGAGCAAGTTTTCAAAAAAATCCGAGCGTGTGTACACTCCATCGGACAAACTTTTTTGTTTTCATCGGACAAAAGTTCGCTCTGCAAACAGACAAACTTTTCGGCAACAAAAGTCCTACAGTGCAAAGTCCTACCGTGTGTACAGAAATCCATCGGACTTTTGTCCGAAGTACAAACACGCATGCTCAGAACCAATGTAAAAATCAACCAACAATAGCAGAAGTTGACCAAAGGGTGGCGGTAAAGAGCAGAAAAACCACATGATGTTGGGAAAGTTTGCAGAAAAGTCCTGCCGTGTGTATGCTATGGGTGTTCCCGGCCAACTCCCTTCAGACAAAAATCCACGGAAAAGTTTGTTTGAAGTCCGATCGTGTGTACGAGGTTTTACAGTGACTGCTGCAATTTGTTGTCCCTCAGCCGAGGCAATGGAGTAAAAAAAAAAAGCAGAAAACTTTTGTAAGCTGTGCTGGGCAAATAAAAAGTTACATGTTTGAGTGAATTGACTCTGAATTTACAGATTTTCCGACTTGTTCCTGAATGTCACGTCTGGGATGACGATTGCTGGCCCTTGCAGTTCCACAAGGCGTTGAAGCATTAGTTCCATAACATTTGGTGAAATTTGCTAAATTTTGCTCGCACAGTTCAAATAAATCCACCAACTTCAATCAAAAAAAGAGAAATAAAAATGTAAAAAATATTACTTATTCAAAACACATTTTTGATACAGAGAAAGGCAAAAAAACAAAAAACAAGAAAAAAAAATGGTTTAGTAAAGGAGATGTCCAGAATGCGGCACAAAAACATGCCCGACAATCCCTTGAGTAAAAGCAGCCTCAGCACAGCTCCGTCCAGGCCACGCCCCCAACGCGTTTCACCCAGGGCTTTGCATGGACTTCCACTTTAAGTCCATGACTAAGTCCAAAATCCCTGCATCTATAGACACCAGGGATCTAACACGAACCTCTCTATCCCTGTAAAGAAAAAAAAAAAAAGAGTATACATCCCTTTTTGGAAGCCGATCTGACCTGCTAGGACCAGATCCTGCGCTGAGCAGTCAGCCGCGGCTTCTCTGTGTAGGCGGGTGCAGAGGAGACGGAGGACAACTGAAGCCCCATAGTAACTCTATGGGTGACGTCACTCCCCATTCTTTAGGTTAGTGTTAGATCCCTGGTGTCTATAGATTAAGGGATTTTAGATTTTGCATGGACTTCCACTTAAAAATACTGGATGAACCCTCTGCACACTGCTGTATACCCTTTCTAGCAAACAGACACAAAATAGGGGAGAGCTACAAAGTTGTGTAAACTAAATATCCCTATTTTTATTGACACGTTTTCTAGAAAGGGTGTATAGCAGTGTGCAGAGGGTTCATCCAGCATTTTTAGTGTTAACATATGGTCACACCCCTTTAGCACCTGGTAGATTATATGCATGTACAAGCTACTGGGATCTGAGCACAGGTATATCTTGTTTCTTCTTTAGTCATGGACAGGGCAGGACATGGGCAGGACGAAACACGTTGGGGCGTGGCCTGAATGGAGCTGGGCCATGTTGTTGTGCTGCTGTGCTCTGGACATCTCTTTTGCTGAACTTAGTGCACTGAGCCGGGACGGGCTCTCCCCAGCCAGCACCCACGGTGTGAGACACCAAATTGGGATCAAGGAGCTTGGAGCTGCACCTCTAGTCTTCTGAAGCCAGTTCAACAAACTACGGTGAAATTAATAGTTTTCTGAATTTTGTCCCCTTTTATAAGTCAGGGTTGGTTAGACAAAGCTCCTGTGGATGTCTCTTACACCTTTCCAAAGCTCTTACTGTAAAGAAACCTTTCCTAGTGTGCCCAAAGTGACACAAACACTCACAAAAAAAAAAGACACCTCAAACCATTCACTCTTCTGTTCAAAATGTAGAAAATTAAAATATTTTGAGTAGAGTTCCTCTTTAATCCAGAGTATATTACTTGAGGGAATTGGTGGACTGCTGCATGTCCGTGTACTTTTTTTTTATAGTGAGAGATCCCCCTTTAAAGATCTCAGACATAGAGGGGCCCTTATAGAATGTGCTTGGTTCCTCTGAAAACTGACATCAGCTGTAGGAAAAGCCAAGCAGGAGAATAACTCGGGGGAGTTAGGGAAAAGGATGTAAATATGCAAGAACGCAAGAACGAACAATATTTGGACCCCTCAACCCCCCCCATCCCCCGTCCCGTCCCTCATTCTTTCCAAATTCCCCCATTTTTGGCCTCCTTCTTTGGCTGCAGAGTGTGCCTATCTCCGAAATTCAGTGTACAGTAATTGCATCCAAGCCCCGTCTATTACTAATTTTAGCGATGTAAGACATCCGTGTCATATAGGAGAGCTGAGAGCCGGCCAGGAATTGTCATTTATGAGCGAATCTCCCCTGAGAAGAAAGGTGAGTATAGTCCATAGTGACCGGAGAGGAGCCATGGACACCGACCCTCAGCCGATCCATGGACACCGACCCTCAGCCGATCCATGGACACCGACCCTCAGCCGATCCATGGACACCGACCCTCAGCCGATCCATGGACACCGACCCTCAGCCGATCCATGGACACCGACCCTCAGCAGATCCATGGACACCGACCCTCAGCAGATCCATGGACACCGACCCTCAGCAGATCCATGGACACCGACCCTCAGCAGATCCATGGACACCGACCCTCAGCAGATCCATGGACACCGACCCTCCGCAGATCCATGGACACCGACCCTCAGCAGATCCATGGACACCGACGCTCAGCCGATCCATGGACACCGACCCTCAGCCGATCCATGGACACCGACCCTCAGCCGATCCATGGACACCGACCCTCAGCCGATCCATGGAAACCGACCCTCAGCCGATCCATGGACACCGACCCTCAGCCGATCCATGGACACCGACCCTCAGCAGATCCATGGACACCGACCCTCAGCAGATCCATGGACACCGACCCTCAGCAGATCCATGGACACCGACCCTCAGCAGATCCATGGACACCGACCCTCAGCAGATCCATGGACACCGACCCTCCGCAGATCCATGGACACCGACCCTCAGCAGATCCATGGACACCGACGCTCAGCCGATCCATGGACACCGACCCTCAGCAGATCCATGGACACCGACCCTCAGCAGATCCATGGACACCGACCCTCAGCAGATCCATGGACACCGACCCTCAGCAGATCCATGGACACCGACCCTCAGCAGATCCATGGACACCGACCCTCAGCAGATCCATGGACACCGATAGGGATGAGCTTCGTGTTCGAGTCGAACATACGTTCGACTCGAACATCGGCTGTTCGATCGTTCGACGAAGATCGAACGATTTGGGCCGTTCGCGCCAAATTCGAGTGACGCGAACGGCCCACAATGCACTACGCCATCGCAGTGTCATCCAGGCGCTGTGATTGGCCAAGCATGCACTGTGACCCCGCATGCTTGGCCAATCACAGCGCCGGCAGCGAGGAGAGCAATGATTGGCCACAGGCAGGATGCCTGTGGCCAATTATTGCTGAGGGTGTTTAGTACACGCCCCACACTATAAAAGGCCGCCAGCACGGCGGCCTAGTGTAGTGTGTTCCGGAGCAGGGATAGAGCAGCATAGGCAGGGACAGTGACTGTTATTTCTTTCTTGCTTAACCTGGATTCCTTTAGTTTAGGGAAAGAGAAGGATAGGTAGGGAGAGTGTCAGTGTGTTTTGTGCTTGTGCTATAGTGTGCTTAAAAAAAACATTTATTCTAGGGACAGAAAACTGTAGGTAGGGACAGTGTCAGTTTCTTTCACTCTGCAAGTCCTTGTTTCCAGGGACCTGGAAGGACAGTGAGTGAATTGTCCTTGTGCTATATTGTGCTTAAAAAAACATTTATTCTAGGGACAGAAAACTGTAGGTAGGGAGAGTGTCAGTTTCTTTCACTCTGCAAGTCCTTGTTTCCAGGGACCTGGAAGGACAGTGAGTGAATTGTCCTTGTGCTATATTGTGCTTAAAAAAAACATTTATTCTAGGGACAGAAAACTGTAGGTAGGGAGAGTGTCAGTTTATTTCACTCTGCAAGTCCTTGTTTCCAGGGACCTGGAAGGACAGTGACTGAATTGTCCTTGTGCTATATTGTGATTAAAAAAAACATTTATTCTAGGGACAGAAAACTGTAGGTAGGGAGAGTGTCAGTTTATTTCACTCTGCAAGTCCTTGTTTCCAGGGACCTGGAAGGACAGTGACTGAATTGTCCTTGTGCTATATTGTGATTAAAAAAAACATTTATTCTAGGGACAGAAAACTGTAGGTAGGGAGAGTGTCAGTTTATTTCACTCTGCAAGTCCTTGTTTCCAGGGACCTGGAAGGACAGTGACTGAATTGTCCTTGTGCTATATTGTGATTAAAAAAAACATTTATTCTAGGGACAGAAAACTGTAGGTAGGGAGAGTGTCAGTTTATTTCACTCTGCAAGTCCTTGTTTCCAGGGACCTGGAAGGACAGTGAGTGAATTGTCCTTGTGTTATATTGTGATTAAAAAAAACATTTTTTCTAGGGACAGAAAACTGTAGGTAGGGAGAGTGTTTTTTTTCTTTCACTCTGCAAGTCCTTGTTTCCAGGGACCTGTAAGGACAGTGAGTGAATTGTCCTTGTGCTATATTGTGCTTAAAAAAAACATTTATTCTAGGGACAGAAAACTGTAGGTAGGGAGAGTGTCAGTTTATTTCACTCTGCAAGTCCTTGTTTCCAGGGACCTGGAAGGACAGTGAGTGAATTGTCCTTGTGTTATATTGTGATTAAAAAAAACATTTTTTCTAGGGACAGAAAACTGTAGGTAGGGAGAGTGTTTTTTTTCTTTCACTCTGCAAGTCCTTGTTTCCAGGGACCTGTAAGGACAGTGAGTGAATTGTCCTTGTGCTATATTGTGCTTAAAAAAAACATTTATTCTAGGGACAGAAAACTGTAGGTAGGGAGAGTGTCAGTTTATTTCACTCTGCAAGTCCTTGTTTCCAGGGACCTGGAAGGACAGTGACTGAATTGTCCTTGTGCTATATTGTGCTTAAAAAAAACATTTATTCTAGGGACAGAAAACTGTAGGTAGGGAGAGTGTCAGTTTATTTCACTCTGCAAGTCCTTGTTTCCAGGGACCTGGAAGGACAGTGACTGAATTGTCCTTGTGTTATATTGTGATTAAAAAAAACATTTTTTCTAGGGACAGAAAACTGTAGGTAGGGAGAGTGTTTTTTTTCTTTCACTCTGCAAGTCCTTGTTTCCAGGGACCTGTAAGGACAGTGAGTGAATTGTCCTTGTGCTATATTGTGCTTAAAAAAACATTTATTCTAGGGACAGAAAACTGTAGGTAGGGAGAGTGTCAGTTTATTTCACTCTGCAAGTCCTTGTTTCCAGGGACCTGGAAGGACAGTGACTGAATTGTCCTTGTGCTATATTGTGATTAAAAAAAACATTTATTCTAGGGACAGAAAACTGTAGGTAGGGAGAGTGTCAGTTTATTTCACTCTGCAAGTCCTTGTTTCCAGGGACCTGGAAGGACAGTGACTGAATTGTCCTTGTGCTATATTGTGATTAAAAAAAACATTTATTCTAGGGACAGAAAACTGTAGGTAGGGAGAGTGTCAGTTTATTTCACTCTGCAAGTCCTTGTTTCCAGGGACCTGGAAGGACAGTGACTGAATTGTCCTTGTGCTATATTGTGATTAAAAAAAACATTTATTCTAGGGACAGAAAACTGTAGGTAGGGAGAGTGTCAGTTTATTTCACTCTGCAAGTCCTTGTTTCCAGGGACCTGGAAGGACAGTGACTGAATTGTCCTTGTGCTATATTGTGATTAAAAAAAACATTTATTCTAGGGACAGAAAACTGTAGGTAGGGAGAGTGTCAGTTTATTTCACTCTGCAAGTCCTTGTTTCCAGGGACCTGGAAGGACAGTGACTGAATTGTCCTTGTGCTATATTGTGATTAAAAAAAACATTTATTCTAGGGACAGAAAACTGTAGGTAGGGAGAGTGTCAGTTTATTTCACTCTGCAAGTCCTTGTTTCCAGGGACCTGGAAGGACAGTGACTGAATTGTCCTTGTGCTATATTGTGATTAAAAAAAACATTTATTCTAGGGACAGAAAACTGTAGGTAGGGAGAGTGTCAGTTTATTTCACTCTGCAAGTCCTTGTTTCCAGGGACCTGGAAGGACAGTGACTGAATTGTCCTTGTGCTATATTGTGATAAAAAAAAACATTTATTCTAGGGACAGAAAACTGTAGGTAGGGAGAGTGTCAGTTTATTTCACTCTGCAAGTCCTTGTTTCCAGGGACCTGGAAGGACAGTGACTGAATTGTCCTTGTGCTATATTGTGATTAAAAAAAACATTTATTCTAGGGACAGAAAACTGTAGGTAGGGAGAGTGTCAGTTTATTTCACTCTGCAAGTCCTTGTTTCCAGGGACCTGGAAGGACAGTGAGTGAATTGTCCTTGTGTTATATTGTGATTAAAAAAAACATTTTTTCTAGGGACAGAAAACTGTAGGTAGGGAGAGTGTTTTTTTTCTTTCACTCTGCAAGTCCTTGTTTCCAGGGACCTGTAAGGACAGTGAGTGAATTGTCCTTGTGCTATATTGTGCTTAAAAAAAACATTTATTCTAGGGACAGAAAACTGTAGGTAGGGAGAGTGTCAGTTTATTTCACTCTGCAAGTCCTTGTTTCCAGGGACCTGGAAGGACAGTGACTGAATTGTCCTTGTGCTATATTGTGATTAAAAAAAACATTTATTCTAGGGACAGAAAACTGTAGGTAGGGAGAGTGTCAGTTTATTTCACTCTGCAAGTCCTTGTTTCAAGGGACAGAGAAGGACACCTGAAGGTAGCCCTTATTGCTTTTTTCCCATCTCCCTGCAGGCCATCTATTAGAATGTCTGGAAAGCAAACAAGGAGAGGCAGACAGTCAGGAGGCAATAAAAGAGGGCAAGCAGGCTCTGTGTCTGGGGGCAACAGTGCTGGTCGTGGACGCGGTGCATTGTCATCAGCACATGGCCATGGGACACGCTTGTCCTTCTTTTCGGCAGCTGGACATGTTGAGCCACATCATGCCGAAGACTTGGTAGAGTGGATGACCAAGCCCTCCTCCTCCTCCTCATCCTCTCTCACCCAGGCTCAGGGTACTGGAAAAGCAGCTGCCAAAGCGTCGTCTTCCCTGGTATCAATGTCAGACAAATCATCAGTCACTCCTTCCCTAGACCCACCATGTCCTCCTCCTGAGGAGTCCCCCGAACTGTTTCAGCACAGTGTTGGGTACATGCTCCAGGAGGATGCCCAGCGTTTTGAAGGGTCTGATGATGAAACCCAGCTAGAGGAAGGCAGTAGCGTGAGAGCAGACAGAGGGGATGCTCAAGAAGGACACCAATCTGGCAGTCATGTTCCAGCAGCTGCAGCATACTGCCAGATTGGCTCCAGTGATGAGGAGGGAGGGGATGATGAGGTCACTGACTCCACGTGGGTGCCTAATAGGAGAGAGGAGGAGGAGGAGGATGAGGAGGAGGCACATCTCCAACGAGGCAGGATGCCCTTTGGTGGCCAGCGTAAGGGCAGTACACCGACGGAATCACACCGCAGAGCTCCGCCTGTGCAGGGCGCTGCCTCTGCCCGTCATTCAAAAAGTTCTTTGGTGTGGGCCTTTTTTGAGGCTAGTGCATCAGATCGCACAGCTGCTGTTTGCAACATATGTCTCAAGCGTATATCGCGTGGCCAAAACATCAGCCGCTTGGGTACCACATGCCTGACCAGACATATGTTGACCTGCCATGCAGCTCGTTGGCAAGCCTACCTGAAAGACCCACACCAAAGAACAAAGCGGACCTCTCCTTGCACCGCATCAGCTGGGATCTCCAACCCCACTATAACTTCAGTCCTCTCTGAAACATGCACTGAGAGGAATGAAGGTGTAGAATTAGGTGTGTCACAGCCAAGTACTTGCGCCCACTCTGCTAGCAGTACACCGACGTCCGATTCTAGCAGGCAAATTTCCCTGCCCCAGCTGCTGGACCGTTGAAAGAAGTTCACTCCCAGCCATCCACATGCCCAGCGGTTGAATGCTAGCTTGGCTAAATTGCTAGCGCTTCAACTGCTGCCTTTTCAGTTGGTAGACTCGGCCCCCTTCCGTGAGTTTGTGCAATGTGCAGTTCCTCAGTGGCAGGTTCCCAAACGCCACTTTTTCTCACGGAAGGCTATTCCGGCTCTCTACCGGCATGTGGAAGGCAATGTCTTGGCCTCGCTGGACAGGGCGGTCAGCGGTAAGGTGCATATTACCGCTGACTCATGGTCCAGCAGGCATGGACAGGGACGTTACCTTTCTTTCACGGCCCATTGGGTCACTCTTTTGGCAGCTGGGAAGGATTCAGGACAAGGTGCAGTAGTGTTGGAGGTTGTCCCACCGCCACGCCTCCAAAATGCTACTACTGGTTGTGACACACCTCTCTCCTCCACCCCCTCCTCTTCTTCTTCCTCCATGGCCTCTTCCTGTGGTTTGTCCTATGAACCAGCGGTGCTCCGTAGCCGTTCACGGGGCTACGCAAGTACGCAGGCAAAAAGATGCCATGCCGTGCTTGCGCTGGTGTGTTTGGGGGACAGAAGCCACACTGGGGCAGAGGTCCTGTCTGCTCTGCAGGGCCAGGCCGAGAGGTGGTTGACGCCACGCCAGCTTAAGCCAGGAATGGTGGTTTGCGACAATGGCACCAACCTCCTCTCCGCCCTCCGACAGGGACAACTGACCCATGTGCCCTGTGTGGCTCACGTCCTTAACCTGGTGGTGCAGCGCTTCTTGGGCAGGTACCCGGGCTTACAGGATGTCCTGAGGCAGGCCAGGAAAGTCTGTGTGCATTTCCGCAGATCTTATAATGCCAGTGCTCGCCTGGCTGAGCTGCAAAAGGAGTTGAACCTGCCCAAGAACCGCCTTATATGTGACATGCCCACCAGGTGGAACTCAACGTTGGCCATGCTGCAGCGGCTGCACACGCAGCAGAGGGCCATCAATGAGTACCTGTGCGACTACGGCACCAGGACAGGGTCAGGGGAGCTTGGTTTTTTTTCTCCACGCCAGTGGGGCATGATCAGGGATGCATGCACTGTCCTGGCACCATTTGAGGAGGCCACGAGGATGGTGAGCAGTGACAGTGCATGCATCAGTGACACTGTACCTCTTGTCCACCTGTTGGAGCACACGCTGCGTGGAATAATGGACAGGGCACTTGAGGCAGAACAGAGGCAGGAAGAGGAGGACTTCCTTGCCTCTCAAGGCCCCCTTTACCCAGACAGTGTTCCTTCTGTCCCACCCATCGCACAGGAAGAGGAGGAGGAGGAGGAGGAGGAGGAGGAGGAGGAGGATTGTGTCAGCATGGAGGTGGAGGCTGGCACTCAGCATCATCAGCAGCAGTCTTTTAGGGATGATTTACAGTCCCAAGAAACCAGTGGACTTGTACGTGGCTGGGAGGAGGTGGCTGCGGATCATGTCGTCCTTAGTGACCCAGAGGACTCCGGAGCGAATGCCTCAGCAAACCTACGCTGCATGGCCTCCCTGATCCTGCAAAGTCTGCGGAAGGATCCTCGTATTCTTCGGATCAAGGAGAGGGACCATTACTGGCTGGCCACTCTCCTTGATCCACGGTACAAGGGTAAGGTTGCGGACCTTATGTTACCGTCGCAGAGGGAGCAGAGGATGAGACAACTCCGGGAGGCCTTGCAGAAAGGTCTGTGCAACGCGTTCCCAGAGACTGGGAGGTTGCAAACTCCTGGTCCTGGACAACGAGTTGCTGAGGCTTCGGCCAGTCAAAGAAGGAGCGGTGGGGAAGGTGGCCGTCTGACCGATGCGTTCAGACAATTCTTTAGTCCGCAGCCCCAAAGTATGATCGGTTCCAGCAACCATCGCCAGCGTCTGATAAACATGGTGCAGGAATATCTAGGGGCAAGGTCAGACTTGGACACCTTCCCCACCGAAAATCCTCTGGCTTACTGGGTCTTGAGGATGGATCACTGGCCAGAGCTTGCACAGTATGCAATTGAGCTACTGGCCTGTCCTGCATCCAGCGTTCTTTCGGAACGCACATTCAGTGCTGCTGGAGGATTTGTCACGGATCACAGGGTGCGCCTGTCCACCGACTCGGTTGATCGACTGACTTTCATCAAGATGAACCAGTCTTGGATCACCACCAGCTACCACACACCTGATGCTGATATAACAGACTAATTGATTTTAACATGTCACATCCCTTCAAGACTGATGCTGATGCTGAGTGCCTGTGCTGTTATGTTGACTGGCTATCCTCCTCCTCCGAGTCCTCAATGATACGATTGATGATGATAGCTTGTAAGATCATTTTTGTTTATGGGTGCCGCCACCAGTGCCTAACGCCCAATTTTTCAGCCCCTGTTTAACAGGGGCGTGTAATTACAATTTTTGAAGCAATACTTTGCAACAGGGCTCATTGCTGTGCTCCAAGTACAGTATCTGTGAGGAGTTGCAGTGTTGTGCCACCAGTGCCTAAGGCCCAATTTTTCAGCCCCTGTTTAACAGGGGCGTGTAATTACAATTTTTGAAGCAATACTTTGCAACAGGGCTCATTGCTGTGCTCCAAGTACAGTATCTGTGAGGAGTTGCAGTGTTGTGCCACCAGTGCCTAAGGCCCAATTTTTCAGCCCCTGTTTAACAGGGGCGTGTCATTACAATTTTTGAAGCAATACTTTGCAACAGGGCTCATTGGTGTGCTCCAAGTACAGTTGCTGTGAGGGGTTGCAGTGTTGTGCCACCAGTGCCTAAGGCCCAATTTTTCAGCCCCTGTTCAACAGGGGCATGTAATTACAATTCTTGATCTAATAATTCACAGCAGGGCCCATTGCTGCACCCACCAAGAGTAACTGTCAGGGCTTACAGTGTTGTGGCACCAGCACCACCATCAAAGGCCCAATTTTTACTACCACTGTTCAACAATTATATGTAATTAAAATTCCTGATATAATAGTTGACAGCAGGGCGTTCCAGCACCAACCAAGAGTAACTGTGAGTGCTTACAGTGTTGTGCCAACACCAACAACTAAGGGGCCTATTTCTGCAGAGTATATACGGCAGGTCCCTACTTTCAAACATCCAACTTACAAACGACTCCTACTTGCAAACGCAAGAAGACAACAGGAAGTGAGAGGAAATCTACCACTAGGAAGGAAAATTCTCTCCTGTAAGAATAAATATGGGAGAAAGGTGTCTCCTCTGTACTGATGCTTTATCAGCAATCCTTGTTTCAAGAAAAACACCACATTTCAAAAACAGTTGTCATTAGGACGGAAAGTGAGGTGAAATGTTCTGAACAGGGGCACAGACAGCAAAACAAATGTTACAGGGGTGATAACCCTTACCTATGTTTTCCAAAAAGTTTAAAAATAGATTTTTGGTCTGGAGCTACACTTCAACAATGTACCTGTTCAAAATTACAAACAGACTCTACATAAGAACAAACCTACAGTCCCTGTCTTGTATGCAACGCCTGTATAGGGCTGTTCAGAGTATATAGGGCCTTTTTTATTTTATGTGCGGGGTTCCCCTTAATATCCATACAAGACCCAAAGGGGCTGGTAATGGGCTGGGGTAGGGGGGGGGTCATGGGGTAGCTATGCCATTTTTCTTAAAGAATTTCATCCATATTACCGGGACCAGACATTACATTAAAGCCGCAAGCAGTTTTAAATGGCTTTTTTTTCCTTTAGAAGTGTCATTTTGTGCAGGGACAGTTCTAAACACGGGAAACACGTGGCACTTCACAGGCATACTTTAGACACCCCCCAGGTACGATATTTAAAGGAATATTTGACTTTTTTTTTTTCACTTTATGCATCATTAAAATGACTGCTCCCGAAAAACGACCGTTTTTAAAACTTCTTTTTGCATTGATACATGTCCCCTGGTGCAGAACCCGGGTTCCCAAACCCTTTTTAGGACAATAACATGCATAATAGTTGTTATAATTAGCACTTTAGAATTCGAACGTTCGCATCCATTGTATTTAATAGGGTTCTAATGTTCGTTCGAACTTTCGGTCCGTTCGCGGGTTCTGGTGCGAACCGAACCCGGGGGTGTTCGGCTCATCACTAGACACCGACCCTCAGCAGATCCATGGACACCGACCCTCAGCAGATCCATGGACACCGACCCTCAGCAGATCCATGGACACCGACCCTCAGCAGATCCATGGACACCGACCCTCAGCCGATCCATGGACACCGACCCTCAGCAGATCCATGGACGACCCTCAGCAGATCCATGGACACCGACCCTCAGCAGATCCATGGACACCGACCCTCAGCAGATCCATGGACACCGACCCTCAGCAGTGACTTGGAATAGAGCCAATACAATTCTATGTTCTCTCTTTCTCTGAGTAATATTATTATTATTATTATTAATAAATAATCTGTGGATCTGTGGACCATTTTTTAAATAGAAGCCAGAAGGGAAATGTAATTTCCCAGCAATTTAAGCTGAATCATTTTTCTTTGTAAATGTCAGCACTTTAAAAGGAATCACAGTGCTAAACGGATTTTTAAAATGTTTTACTTGCACCGGTACATGTTTCCCAGGGCTTTGCCCACCAACCCCCCCCCCCCCCCCCCCATGCTTTTATAACATTTTGTCTATTAGCCCAGAAAATTTTCATTTTGGATTTGACAAATTTGACTCCCATTGATTTCAATGGGGTTCGCGTTTGACATCTGAACTTCTTCGAAGCCACTGAAACTTGCTTTTTTTTCCCTTTCTCTCTCCTTCTCCACTCCTCTCCTCTCTCATTCTCTCTCCTCTCCTCTCTCTCCTTCATGTCACCTATCTCCTTCTCCTCTCTCCTCCTCTTCTCCCATCTCTCATTCTCTTCCTCACTCTCCTCCTCTTCCTCTCCTCTCTCCATTTCCTCTCCTCTCACCTTCTCTTCCCCACATTCCTCCTCCTCCTCCTCCTCTCCTCTCTCCATTCTCCTTCCCCTCTCCTTCTCTTCCCTACTCTCCTCCTCCTTTTCTTTTCTCGCCTCTCTCCCACTCTTCCCCACTCTCCTCTCCTCTCTTCATTCTCCTCTCCTCTCTCCTTCTCTTCCTCACTCTGCTCCTCCTCCTCCTCTCCTCTCTCCATTCTCCTTTCCTCTCTCCTTCTCTTCCCCGCTCTCATCTCTGCTTTCTCTATTCTCCTCTCCTCTGTCCTTCTCCTCCTCTCCTTTCCCCTCCTCTCCTCTCCTTTTATTCTCTTCCCCACTCTCCTCTTCTCTCTCCTTCTCTTCCCCACTCTCCTCTTCTCTCTCCTCTCGTCTGTCCTTCTCTTCCATCTCTCCTCACTGCTTTCTCTATTCTCCTCTCCTCTGTCCTTCTCCTCCTCTCCTCTCCTTCTCCTCTTTCATTTCTTCCTCTCCTATCTCTCTACTTCCGCACTCCTCTCCTCTCTCTCCTCTGTCCACCTCTCACCTCCTCTCTGCTCCTCTCTCCTCTGTCCTTCTCCTCTCCTCTCCTCTCCTCTCCCCTCCCCTCCTCTCCTTCTCCTCTTCATTTATTCTCTTCCCCACTCTCCTCTTCCCCACTCTCCTCTTCTCTCCTCTCCTCTCTCCTTCTCTTCCCCACTCTCCTTCTCTTCCCCACACTCCTCCTCTTCTCTCCTCTCTCCTTTTCCTCCTCTCTTTCTCTTCCCTCTCCTCTACTCTCTCCTTATTTCCTTTCTTCTTCTTATTTCCTCTCTCCTTATTTCCTCGTCTCTTTTCTCCTCATCTCCTTCCCCTCTTCTTTCTCCTCTCCTTCTCATCCCTACTTCTCGCTCCTTCTCCTTTCTCTGTCTCCTCCCCCCTTTCCTCCTTTTCCTCTCCCTCTCCCCTCCCCCTTTCCTCCTCATCCTTTCTCTTTTCTCCTTCTCCTCCTTCTCCTCTCCCCTTCCCTTTATCTCTCTTCTTCTCCTCTCTCCTTTTTCTGCTATTCTCCCCTTCTCCTCTCTTCTCTCCTTCCTCCTTCTCTACTTTCTCTGTCTACTTCTCCTCTCCTGTCTACTTCTCCTTTCCTTCTCCATTCTCCTTCTTTTCTCCTCTCTCTTCCACTCATCTCCTCTCCCTTTCCTTCCACTCCTCTCCTTTATGTTACTTTACTTGTTTCTCCTCTGAAATCACTGTTTGCATGTTAGAGCTCCCTGGACTTTGGGGCTCCCAAGGATCTCTACATGGTAAGTGACCAATGACCATACATACTGGTATTTCAGGTGCCCACTATACATATCTGCCTGAAGTATACAATAGGAGTTTAAAGTCAACCTTCACGCCCTGAAAACATAAGATATAATATGAGAACAAGAAGGGTGAACCCTACAAAAGTCCAGAATCTTAGGGCAGTGATGTAAAACCTACTCCACGGGATTGTTGAGTTGAGTTGAGTGGTATCTTGATATAGCGCGGTCTTACCCCGAAGGGTCCCGACGTGCTTACAAACACATACAGGTCCTTCTCAAAAAATTTGCATATTGTGATAAAGTTCATTATTTTCTGTAATGTACTGATAAACATTAGACTTTCATATATTTTAGATTCATTACACACAACTGAAGTAGTTCAAGCCTTTTCTTGTTTTAATATTGATGATTTTGGCATACAGCTTATGACAACCCAAAATTCCTATCTCAAAAAATTAGCATATCATGAAAAGGTTCTCTAAACGAGCTATTAACCTAATCATCTGAATCAACTAATTAACTCTAAACACCTGCAAAAGATTCCTGAGGCTTTTAAAAACTCCCAGCCTGGTTCATTACTCAAAACCGCAATCATGGGTAAGACTGCCGACCTGACTGCTGTCCAGAAGGCCATCATTGACACCCTCAAGCAAGAGGGTAAGACACAGAAAGAAATTTCTGAACGAATAGGCTGTTCCCAGAGTGCTGTATCAAGGCACCTCAGTGGGAAGTCTGTGGGAAGGAAAAGTGTGGCAGAAAACGCTGCACAACGAGAAGAGGTGACCGGACCCTGAAGAAGATTGTGGAGAAGGACCGATTCCAGACCTTGGAGGACCTGCGGAAGCAGTGGACTGAGTCTGGAGTAGAAACATCCAGAGCCACTGTGAACAGGCGTGTGCAGGAAATGGGCTACAGGTGCCGCATTCCCCAGGTCAAGCCACTTTTGAACCAGAAACAGCGGCAGAAGCGCCTGACCTGGGCTACAGAGAAGCAGCACTGGACTGTTGCTCAGTGGTCCAAAGTACTTTTTTCGGATGAAAGCAAATTTTGCATGTCATTCGGAAATCAAGGTGCCAGAGTCTGGAGGAAGACTGGGGAGAGGGAAATGCCAAAATGCCTGAAGTCCAGTGTCAAGTACCCACAGTCAGTGATGGTCTGGGGTGCCATGTCAGCTGCTGGTGTTGGTCCACTGTGTTTTATCAAGGGCAGGGTCAATGCAGCTAGCTATCAGGAGATTTTGGAGCACTTCATGCTTCCATCTGCTGAAAAGCTTTATGGAGATGAAGATTTTATTTTTCAGCGCGACCTGGCACCTGCTCACAGTGCCAAAACCACTGGTAAATGGTTTACTGACCATGGTATTACTGTGCTCAATTAGCCTGCCAACTCTCCTGACCTGAACCCCATAGAGAATCTGTGGGATATTGGGAAGAGAAAGTTGAGAGACGCAAGACCCAACACTCTGGATGAGCTTAAGGCCGCTATCGAAGCATCCTGGGCCTCCATAACACCTCAGCAGTGCCACAGGCTGGTTGCCTCCATGCCACGCCGCATTGAAGCAGTCATTTCTGCAAAAGGATTCCCGACCAAGTATTGAGTGCATAACTGAACATAATTATTTGAAGGTTGACTTTTTTTGTATTAAAAACACTTTTCTTTTATTGGTCGGATGAAATATGCTAATTTTTTGAGATAGGATTTTTGGGTTTTCATGAGCTGTATGCCAAAATCATCAATATTAAAACAAGAAAAGGCTTGAACTACTTCAGTTGTGTGTAATGAATCTAAAATATATGAAAGTCTAATGTTTATCAGTACATTACAGAAAATAATGAACTTTATCACAATATGCAAATTTTTTGAGAAGGACCTGTACATACATTGTGCTATGAAGAAAGTAAAACTTTGCTTTTGAGGCCATTCCCCCCGAAAGTCAGACTGCGGTTATGGGTGAAGTTGTGTAGGTATCTCTCTGGCTTCTTATGGGTCTCATGCACTCCGTCAGACGGATATCTCCACCCTAGCTCTAGGCCGTGCTCCACTCCCTGGTGGGGCCTTCCTACTGCACCTGTTACATTCCCCATAATATAAAACAAATCCCAAATCCAGCAGGGGTGGCGGGACCCCCTTGTAAAGGCCATGACGGGTGTGCGAACCTGGGAACTCGGCACAAAGATCTCATCATCGCCTCTCATCACCGGAAACCAGCCAGGTGGTTTAACTCTTCAGCATCCACCAAGAACTTAAGATGGACTGACATGTTAAGCACACAACGTGAATATCATATGTCCGGTATGCACACAGTTAATGGAATAACACATTACAGGCTCAGGAGAGCGGGGGGGGGGGGGCTGATCCCCCTCTGTACTATATGATGTAATGAGATTTAAGAATCCAAATGTCTGGGAAGGCAGCCCAGCGTCCACAGACTAAACACCGGGGCCAAGTCTGAGCACAGACACACCATCACTCCATACATTAGAACACGGACACACCATCACTCCATACATTAGAACACGGACACACCATCACTCCATACATTAGAACACGGACACACCATCACTCCATACATTAGAACACGGACACACCATCACTCCATACATTAGAACACGGACACACCATCACTCCATACATTAGAACACGGACACACCATCACTCCATACATTAGAACACGGACACACCATCACTCCATACATTAGAACACGGACACACCATCACTCCATACATTAGAACACGGACACCCAATCAAAGATGCCATCTGACAAATAAACCCATAGGGGTACATTTCATTAAAAAGTATCCACAGACATTCCCAGCCGAGATACAACCTTGTTTTCTGCCCTTTATTATAACAATGTGCAATGTGGGGATTGTTGGCTAGCGTGAGAAAATGAGTATTTTAGACAAAACGACAAATAAAAGGCAATAAGGACAATGGAGAATTCACTATCGGAATAGGTAGATTATTGAAAGTGATCGGGGTGGTAGCAACTGTAACTGCTGTAACATTGGCCATTTTATACATATGGAAATATACAGTAAATATTCCAAACCGGAGGGTTGCAGCACACTTTAAGGGCTTGTTCATTTTGAGGCTTAAAACAGGCTGTGAGCAGGCAATCCACCACGGGCTGGTAATAAAAGCCATACGTGCAACTGATGTGACTGGCTCAGTGTTCTCCGAACAGCACTGCGGTATATGTCAGAGCCAGTGGTGGCTGGTGCTCAAAATATTTGGGGGGGGGGGGGCGCAAACAAACTGAAAAAAACCAAAACATTAATTGCAGTCTCACTGTGCCCATCAATTGCCACCACTGTGCCCATCAAACGCAGCCACTATGCCCATCAAACGCAGCCACTGTGCCATACAATTGTCGCCACTGTGCCATGCCATCAAACGCAGCCACTGTGCCCATCAATTGTCTCCACTGTGCCATGCCATCAAACGCAGCCACTGTGCCATCAATTTTCGCCACTGTGCCATGCCATCAAACGCAACCACTGTGCCCAACAATTGTCGCCACTGTACCATGCCATCAAACGCAGCCACTGTGCCATCAATTGTCGCCACTGTGCCCCTCAATTGTCGCCACTGTGCCATGCCATTGTCGCTACTGTGCCCATCAATTGTCGCCACTGTGCCATGCCAAACGCAGTCACTGTGCCATCAATTGTCGCCACTGTGCCATGCCAAACGCAGCCACTGTGCCCATCAATTTCCGCCAGTTTGCCCCTAAAATGCCGCCAGATTGCCCTCCCCCCCGCCTGGCACTTGCCTTTCTCGGTCAGCCATCCTCAGATCCTCCTCCACGATCCCTCAATGCAGTCCCGCCATCGATGTCACTTCAGCCAATCAGGTTACCAGTAACCAGATCCGGTGAACCTGATTGGCTGAGATGCGTGTCAGTGTTAACCAAGGAACGCACCTCCCGTGTGTCCCCTGGTTAACTATTTGGAAGCCGATTACAGTCCTCAGGCTGTAATCGGAAAGCTTATCAGAGACACTTCCACAGCCAACCAGCTGCCGTTATTCAGATGGCCGGCGCTCGCCAGGGGGCCGGCCATCTGAATAGTGGGTGGCAGCGCAGCGGCGACAATACATAGGTCCATGCAATGCGTGAATGTATGTATTGTTTTTCAGTGGCGGTGCAGGAGCGAGAGGGGGCGGCGCTCCTGCGCCCTCTATGGACGCACTGCCACTGGTCAGAGCTATATAGATGTATAATAATAAGTGTGTGACTGTGGGGGGGATATTAGAGTGTAAGCTCCTCTGGCGCAGAGACTGATGTGACCGGCTCAGTGTTCTCTGTACAGCACTGCGGTATATGTCAGAGCTATATAAATGTATAATAATAATAGTGTGTGACTGGGATGGGACATTAGAGGGTAAGATCCTCTGGTGCAGAGACTGATGTGACTGGCTCAGTCTTCTCTGTACGACATTGCAGTATATGTCAGAGCTATGTACATGTATAATAATAATAGTGTGTGACTGTGGGGGGGATATTAGAGCAGTGGCGGCTGGTGCTCAACATTTTTGGGGGGGGCGCAAGCAAACTGAAAAAAAAAACCCATCAAGCGCAGCCACTGTACCCATAAATTGCCACTACTTTGCCATTAAACGCAGCTACTGTAACCATAATTTGCTGCCACTGTGCCCATCAATTGCCACCACTGTGCGCCATCAATTGCTGCCAGTGTACCCCATCAATTGCTGCCAGTGTGCTCATCAATTGTCACCACTGTGCCCCATCAATTGCTGCCAGTGTGCCCCATCAATTGCTGCCAGTGTGCCCCATCAATTGCTGCCAGTGTGCTCATCAATTGTCACCACTGTGCCCCATCAATTGCTGCCAGTGTGCCCCATCAATTGCCGCTACTGTGCCCCATCAATTGCAGCTACTGTGCCCCATCCAATGCTGTCAGTGTTCCCCCCGCCGGGCACTTACCTGTCTCAGTGCTGTCCTCCGCGCTCCAAGTCCTCTATGTCTTCTCCCATCCTCTTCCCGTCTCTGCTACGATTGGACGCCTCATAGGCAGAGACTGATAAGACTGGCTTAGTGATTTCTGTACAACACTGTGGTATATGTCAGAGCTATATTATTGTATAATAATAGTGTGTGACTGTGGGGGGGGGGGCATTAGAGTGTAAGTTCCTCTGGTGCACCTCAGTTCACTGAGGTGACTGGCTCAGGGTACTCTGTACAGCACTGCAGTATATGTCAGAGCTATATAAATGTATAATAATAATGGTATATGACTGTGGGGTGACAAGAGAGTGTAAGCTACTCTGGTACAGAGACGGATGTGACAAGCTCTGTGTCCAACACTGCAGTGTATGTCAGAGCTATAAATATACAGGTGGTAATTAAAATCCAGAGCAACTTTCTTTATAAAGTTTAACTTTAATGTAAGCTAAATTCTGCAGGAATCCTGAAAAATTTAATGACAATGGTGGGGAGTGTGTGGCTTTTAATGTTTTTGTTTTTTATCAGATACTTTGAAGGTAATATTGACCCCCCCCCCCCCATGTGATCTACAAGCTGAAGTCTTCTACAGATGAGTTTCCATTCCTTCCACAAGAGGGCGACACTCTTCAGACCAGCATTCTGCATCGTCAGTATGGTACCAGTTGTTGGTGCGTTCTCCATAGGAAGTCCCAACTACAATGTAACATTGTTCTGTTCATGTTATCTGCTCTGAGATCATATTTGTAGAGATCCAGCAAGAGGTTCTCTCTAATGAAGTACACATGCTGTGATTGGTGATTGTTGTCTGTATACTGTTGGGTACAATTTAATGGTTGCCAAGCCGTACAGAACACGGAGGCGCTGTGTGCCCCGTAATGCAATCCAGATGTCGGCTGGATACTTTCAGAAAATGTTAGCTGCCCATTGTAGAGCGTGTCTCCAGACTTCACCATCCAAACCGCTGACAATGAGAGACGAGCGAGCCTTCTGCTAAAAATTGGGGGGATTTCTGCAAAATTTAGCCAAGGCAATAAGGAAGGTGAATTAAGGATTTTTTTGGTGTTTTTTTTTTTTTTAAAGTAGAATTTCCATAGGTATATACATATATTTTTTTTTACATTTTAGATTCCCCTTAAATATAAAATGCCAATATTGACAATTTCCATTTACCCTCTCTATGCTCCAACATTGTCCCCAACGTCCTCCTCGGTCTAGGGCCGGTGACAGATCGGCACTCTGTAGTTCTGACCATTTGTTATAAACCCTGATTGTGGTTTACATGGCTGGCCCCTAGGGGGCACATCATCACAGTACTCCAGGGACTAAGCGGCATTCACATATCATTACATGAATGACGCTCAGTCCTGGAAGAACGCCCATCCTCTGCCTCTGGGACGATGGAGAAGAAGCTGCAGCGAGGTCACCCAACTGGCAAGAGGGCTTCAGAAAAGGTATATATGGGTATAAAAAAAAATGGATGTGGGGGGCAGGTGGGTAATGTTCCTCTTTTTTTTTTTTTTGCAAAATCTTTTTTTATTGAAGTTTACATTAGCATACAAAACTAGCCCAAGCAGGGGCCGGACATTTGCCCACGCAGGGGTAGTTCCTCTGTTGCAGCAACACACCGCAACAGGGCACGGTAATGTTCCTCTTTAAAGTGATACTAAACACACACTATTTCATTGGCATTGTCCCTTCTATTTCTGTATAGAGATGATGGCACTGGCATTAGTTGAATAAAAATAAAAAAACCATCTACAGTAAGTACCTTTTTCCTAATTGATATAAAGCCGTCACATGACCCGGCTCTTTCCCAGTCTGTCTGCAGGGAAACAGTGTCAGGAGGAGCTTCTGGGTTCAAAATAAAAAAACAACTCCCTTTGCAATACAGAGAAAAAATAAAAATAATTAAAGGGTAAGTTCACCTTTACAGAAAATCTGTAAGGTGAACTTACACTGGAAACAGGAAAAAAGAAGAAAAACAGCACCTGGAATGCATCCGGGAATGCGTTGAAAACGCGTATGCAGAAACGTTTTTGTGGTGTGAACCGTCCCTCTGTCTTTTTTTTTTTTTTTTTATTACACTGCTCCTGAAAAGAAGTTTGCAAGCCGACTAGCTAAAACTAGCGGCGCTTTACCGCTAAACGGACCTGCCGCCCCAGTGTGAAAGGGGTCTAAAGCCTCGTACACACGGTCGGACTTCCATCTGACTTTTCCGTGGATTTTTGTCCGAAGAGAGTTGGCCGGGCACACCCATAGCATACACACCACAGGACTTTTCTGCAAACTTTTCCAACATCACGTGGTTTTTCTGCTCTTTACCGCCACCCTTCGGTCAACTTCTGCTATTGGTGGTTGATTTTAACATTGGTTCTGGGCATTCGTGTTTGTACTTCGGACAAAAGTCCGATGGATTTCTGTACACACGGTCGGACTTTGCTCCATCAGACTTTTGTTGGCGAAAAGTTTGTCTGTTTTCATACCGAACATTTGTCCGATGAAAACCAAAAAAGTTTGTCCGATGGAGCGTACACACGGTCGGATTTTTTGTCAAACTTGCTCAAAATGAAGTTTGTTGGCAAAAAGTCCGACCGTGTGTACGGGGCTTTAGAAGCACCTCCCAGGGAACACATTGAATCCTTTGATCACCCCTTGTGGTTAACCCCTTCCCCGCCAGTGCCATTTATACAGTGACAGTGCATTTTTTTTTAGCACTGATCACTATATTGGTGTGACTGGTCCCCAAAAAGTGTCACTTAGGGTCAGATTTGTCTGCCGCAATGTCGCAGTCCCGCTAAAAATTGCAGATCGCTGTCAATTACCAGTAAAAACAATATTTTTTTTTTTTAAAGTCCCTAAATCGATCCCCTATTTTGTAGACGCTATAACTTTTGCGCAAACCGATCAATGTACGCTTCTTGGGATTCTTTTTACCAAAAATATGTAGAAGAATATATATTGGCCTAAATTAACGTAGAAGTTTTTATTTATTTTTTCCTTGTAGTTTTTTTCCTTTTTTTTGGATATGCATTATAGCAAAAAGTTTAAAATATATATATTTTTATTTTTTATATATATATATATATATATATATATATATATATATATATATATATATATATATATATATATAAAATACAAAAATAATAATATATATCTTCATTAATTTAGGCCAATATATATTCTTCTACATATTTTTGGTAAAAAGAATCCCGCTAAATTGCTAAAATTCTTATATTTTTTTTATTGGATGTGTTTTATAGCAGAAAGTAAGAATTTTTTTTTTTTCCAAAATTGTCGCTCTTTTTTTGTTTTTAGCACAAAAAATTAAAAGCGCAGAAGTGATCAAATAGCACTTAAAGAAAGCTCTATTTGTGGGGAAAAAAAAGGACATTCATTTTATTTGGGTACAGAGTCGCACGACCGCGTAATTGTCAGTTAAAGCAACACAGTGCCGTATCGCAAAAAAATGGCCTGGTCAGGAAGGGGGGGGGGGGGGTAAAACCTTCTGGGGCTGAAGTGGTTAAAAAAGCATCCAATACCACATTTTGAAGCAAGTATAAGAGAGCCCTTAGGAAAATTGGCCCAGAAATGTTTTTTTTTTTTTTTTAGGACAAATTAAAACACGCAAGTATGTCCAATGAAATCAGGAAAAGTTTGCACTTTGTGTATTTTATTTTCTAGAGTTCAAGTAAAACACAAAATAGATTTTTCAGAATTTTGTATAGTAATTTATTGACCAACAATTTGTATTTCTAGTTATAATTTGCCTTTCAGTGATTTTACAAATCCGCATGAATAAATCCAATATATCAGGGGGTCCCAAACTGGCGGCCCTCCAGCTGTTGCAAAACTACAAATCCCATGAGGCATTGCAAGGCTGACAGTTACAAGCATGACTCGATTTGTCGTTTCGCAACAGCTGGAGGGCCGCCAGTTTGAGACCCCTGCTCTAAAATGCTCCAACAGGCAGCAACGGCATACCTCCCAACTAGCACGGATTCTGCGGGTTTTTCCCGCATAGGCCCCTCCTTCCCGCAGACCCGCAAGACTTCATTTTTTCCCGTAGAGCAGGAAGTGGAGGAACGCGCTCAACAACTTTTTTTCCCGGGAAGAAATGTTTTTTAAATGTTAACCCCCCTAATCCCCCCCCACCCCCGCGCAACAACTTTACTTCCAGGGAATACATTTTTTCATAATGTCCTGCGACCCCCGCCGCTAAACAACTTTACTGTCGTGGTTAAAATATTGGACTGAATGTCCCGCCGTGGGACTTTTAAAAGTTGGGAGGTATGAGCAACGGTATAATTTTTCTTTTTTCAGAAAAGTTCAAAATTTTATCATTAAAACACCACCCCGGGGGCACCAGGCCATGACTGTGTAGGAAGGTGCAGTTTATTTTCTCCACTGCAGGTGGCGCTCAACCGCAGCGGCATTGCAGAGTGAGAGGAAGTCAGAAGGAACATGCTCCTCTATCGTTTACTGGGTCACTGGGAAAGCTAGAAGCATGCGATTCTGGCAGCCATCTTGGGTCAGGCAGAATCTATTTAAGACCCTGGATTGGCACGCATTGTGTGAACGGATAGTGTAGGGACAGGTCAGCCGTCTGTCAGGGAAAGCGAAAAGCGGTAGGAAAGGTTCCAGAAGAGTAGGGACAGAATATATAGACAAGTAATCCTTACAGGAATCCTACTAATTTTGGCACAGACTGGGCAGGCCTCATTCCGGCCTCTGAGACAGAGCCGTTGGCACATCTGAGACCTGCTCTACTCCACATTCCTATTAAGAACTGTGAGTGTTTCCAGCCAGGCGCCCACCCACTGGGCGTATTGTATTTTTGAGCTTTGACTTTAAAGCCGAGCTCCGCCGAAAAAAAAAATATTAAAAGCCAGCAGCTACAAATACAGCAGCTGCTGACTTTTAATATTAGGACACTTACCTGTCCTGGAGTCCAGCGACGTCCGCAGCAGAGGACGAGCAATCGCTCATCACTCTGCTGCCCCCACCGCCATCCTCGGTGAGGGAACCAGGAAGTGAAGCCTTCGGCGCATGCTCAAGTCGCGCTGCGCCGTTCTGACTGGTCCCCGTGTGTTCTGGGAGCCGAGTGTCTCCCAGAACACAACGGGTATTCTGCGGGAAGTGACGTACTTCCCGCAGATTTCCCGCAGAGAGGACTCCCGAAAGTGGGTGCAAATACCTGTCTTAGACAGGTATCTGCACCCCCCTCCCCCCTGAAAGGTGTCAATTGTAACACCGGAGGGGGGGGAGTGTTCCGATGAGCGGAAGTTCCGTATGCTACAACTGGACTCTGTGCAATAGCTGCCACTGCCCCCACCCACAACTGTGCCTAGGCTGAGATGACGGCAACGGTCTGCTGCAGACAGGAGGAAGCATTTCCTCTGTCTCCACTCTCCTAGTGATCAGACTGTGGACAGGCTGATCTGTGTCAGGCATTTGTGAACACAGCCAAGATCTGCTTAGACACCAGAATTAATAGTGCACACACACACTGTATACAGCTGAACTGAACAATGCCCGAGTTCGATTGTCCCTCTCTTGCCCCACTGGTTCTGTACTCACACTGGGCTATGAGTAAGTGTTCCTGGTGCTCACTTACATCATCACCTCTGCTAAATCAGACCACAGCGATCTCTGCTTCTGTGCTCAGTCTTCTATAGCGAGTGCTTTGCTCTGCCACGGTCTGCGCTCACACTGAAAATGAGCCGGGCCACCTCTTCCAAGTAGTCCCCACGCATGGTACACTTAACCGTTTCCGGGCAAGGTTTGGCAGGACTCATACTACACAAATGACCAGAACCAAGGGGGTGAACTGTGCCTAGGTTCAGTTAAAACTGCCACTCTTACCTGACTGGAAAAAAGAAGAAGGGTCTGGTGTCCCCAGTGACACACTTCCATCCCTGTAACATGTAATAAAACAAAGAATTCGCAAAATATATATGTTTGACAATATGGCACAGTGTTGGTTATAAAGGCACAGGGTGGGAGGGGGTATGTAGATCTTGTAGAATTGCAGTTCGCTTCTCTTTCCTCTCTTTCCTCTTTTTTCTATCTCGCCACTATCAGTATCCCTCTGCCATACTAAGTTTCTAATTACCTCCATGTCCCTACCACCTTTGGCCCAGGCCTTTCATTCATGCATATATATTCTTATGCCAATACTTATTTACTCTACTTTAGATGCCTGACAAACATACTTATGTTCACAGCCTATACTTTTTATGGACTAACGAGGTCTTTATGGATACATCACTACATCCATGCCATGCCTGCTCTCCGTTTGGCTCCTGGTGGGGTCCCATCTGTACTCCGCCCCCTCAGCTCCCCGGTGAGGCACCTGCTGCCGCGGTCTTGGGGCCGCACATCTGTAGCCATAGTCAAGCTCAGTGGTGAGTATGGGGATCTACATACCCCCTCCCACCCTGTGCCTTTATAACCAACACTGTGCCATATTGTCAAACATATATATTTTTTCATCTTAGGTACATTGTTACACACATCCACCCCTGAAGAGCGAGCTGGATCTCGCGAAACTAGTCGGGTAGTATGATGCCCGTGTACTCTGACTGTTACTACATTTATGTACCAATATTCCTTATTTATTTTAATTGGCAACTGTTGGTGTTATCCATGCATGTAAACAATTTTACTTGAATAAACTATATACTGTATTTACTACTGTTTATATTTACTGGCGGAAACGTCACACACTTCATTTAAAGTCCCAAAGGGCGAATTCTTTGTTTTATTACTCTTACCTGACTGGGTCATCTCTGAACTGGCATCTCAGTCCAGGAAGAAGATGATGAGCTTGAGGACCTGAATCACCTGTGCTTACCAGAGTGGGAGGGTGTAGTTCTGGTGTCCACCACCGGGTGTCTCCTAGCAGCCAGCAGTCTCCAGTAATCAATTTCCACCTGATGCTGGCTGCTGGGAAAGTATTTAGTTCCTCTTTTACATTTACCTCTCGCATCCGTGTTTTGCTCCCTTGCCAGATACTGCTAGCCATTTATCATGAACCCTGCTGCCTTGTTCCTGATCCCAGTTTTGGTTTCTCCTTCCTATATGTTCCCTACGCCTCTTTTTACCCTGTTTTCTGTGTTCCCTATTTGTATATATTGTATATAGTTTGTTCGTTAGTTAGCTTTTTGATAGGATTGTTTAGTTTGGTATTTTTTCAGTGGGTTCACTTATATCTTTAAAGTGTTACTAAACCCAGGAGCCTTCACTCCCTATATCTGGTCTCCCACAGTACACAGAACATGGTAATGCAATTATTTTAGTAAATATAAACTGCTAAATACCCTTTCCCATCAGCAGTATATAGCAGTCTTGTAACTTCTATCACTGTCTGGTTAAAGCTTGTAGGAGGAGTTTTCATTCTTTCTCGA
The DNA here is from genome assembly GCA_029206835.1 of Rana muscosa. Lineage (NCBI taxonomy): Eukaryota > Metazoa > Chordata > Amphibia > Anura > Ranidae > Rana > Rana muscosa. Next base: position 178,139,991 of record CM055127.1, read on the forward strand.
TTGTCCTATAAGGATGCAGGACCCCTGACCCTCTGTCTGGACAGTGCTGATTGGCCCTGTGCTGATCACATGCACTCTCCCAAGAAAAAAAAACGCTCTAGCAATACACTCCAAACAGAGCATGTGCAGCTTGTCCCCTAGCTCTGTACTATCAGGAGATAGATTGGGGACAGTTGAAGAAGGGGAGGATCAGAGAAGACAGGATCAAACAGCCTTTTTACGCAATGTGGAGGATTAACCCCTTAGGTTCCACAGTGACTGTTGTGGGTTTAGTAACACGTTAAATTAGCTTTTTGCTCGTGTTTGGATGGATTTTGGTTTCACTGTAAATAATTTTACATTACTATACACAGTCCGGTCTTAGTTTCCTAAGTGTAGCCATGCGGATCTGGCCATCCCTGATTCTGCTGATCCCTGACAGCCTGGGGGATGCCTGAACAAAGATGGCACCATCCTTTGGAAAAGATAAAGCAGTGGTTCTCAACCCTGTCCTCAAGTACCCCCAACAGGCCATGTTTGCAGGTTTTCCTTTATCTTGCACAGGTGCTTTAAATTAGAGTCAATGGCTTGGTATTTCGGACAGCTATTTTATCTAAGATAAATTCCCAAAACATGGCCTGTTGGGGGTACTTGAGGACTGAGAACCACTGAGATAGGAGTACTGAGATCTCTGTGAGAAGTAATAAATACCTGGAAGGGTTACACAGTTATATATTTCTGGGTTCTATGCCCCTCCCCTCCTATGTGGTGTCAAAGTTTACAATGTGTTTCATTTTAAAACTAGCACCCTGGACACACCTAGGAGCTTTATTTAGGGTGCGGTTACTCCCCATTATGCATCAAAGGCCACCTCGGAAAAATCGCCCCACCAGGGCAGACATCCCGCTCTTCAGCAGGTTCACAGTGCCCGTGACCACCGACTCAGCTACCACCTTCTCTGCAGCGACTACGGCCGGCTGTGTGGCCATGACGACAGTGCCCCTCGCGGCGGCAGCACCAACCACCCCATACAGCCCGATCCCCGCCGTCAGGCCCAGTCCGATGGCATTACAGGTGAAACGCGTAGTGTACCCAGAACAGAACTTCTCCTGTTCTTCCTGCAGATGAGACTCCAGCTCTCCCAGCACTGTGGCGTGGTGGGCGGGGTTGGGACCCTTCAAGGAGTCTGTGAACTTTTTGGTCAGTTCTTCTACCTTATCGGAGATGAGCGTCCTCATGGTGGATGGTAGGAGGTGGGAAGGCTGAGGGGAGACAAAAAAAACAAAACAAAAACATTATCTTCTAGATCAGGGGTCTCCAAACCTTTCAAACAAAGGGCCAGTTTACTGTCATTCAGGCTTTAGGAGGGCCGGATTGTTGCCAGCTGGGGTAGAAAAATGTCCTGGGCCTGGCATCGGTGAGAATAAACATGGCTTCAGGGTTGGTGGTCAGTAGGAAGTGGAGGGGCGTTCCATCATTGGTATCAGTGGGAGGAATGGTGCCCCATCATTGGTATCAGTGGGAGGAATGGTGCCCCATCATTGACATTAGTGGGAGAAATTGGTGCTCCATCATTGGTATTAGTGGGAGGAATGGTGCCCCATCATTGGTATTAGTGGGAGGAATGGTGCCCCATCATTGGTATTAGTGGGAGGAATGGTGCCCCATCAGTGGGAGAAATTGGTGCTCCATCATTGGTATTAGTGGGAGGAATGGTGCCCCATCATTGATATTAGTGGGAGAAATTGGTGCTCCATCATTGATATTAGCGGGAGAAATTGGTGCCCCATCATTGATATTAGCGGGAGAAATTGGTGCTCCATCATTGGTATTAGTGGGAGGAATGGTGCCCCATCATTGATATTAGCGGGAGAAATTGGTGCTCCATCATTGGTATTAGTGGGAGGAATGGTGCCCCATCATTGATATTAGTGGGAGAAATTGGTGCTCCATCATTGGTATTAGTGGGAGGAATTGTGCCCCATCATTGGTATTAGTGGGAGGAATGGTGCCCCATCAGTGGGAGAAATTGGTGCTCCATCATTGGTATTAGTGGGAGGAATGGTGCCCCATCAGTGGGAGAAATTGGTGCTCCATCATTGATATCAGTGGGAGAAATTGGTGCCCCATCATTGATATTAGCGGGAGAAATTGGTGCTCCATCATTGGTATTAGTGGGAGGAATGGTGCCCCATCATTGATATTAGCGGGAGAAATTGGTGCTCCATCATTGGTATTAGTGGGAGGAATGGTGCCCCATCATTGATATTAGTGGGACAAATTGGTGCTCCATCATTGGTATTAGTGGGAGGAATGGTGCCCCATCATTGGTATTAGTGGGAGGAATGGTGCCCCATTAGTGGGAGAAATTGGTGCTCCATCATTGGTATTAGTGGGAGGAATGGTGCCCCATCATTGGTATTAGTGGGAGGAATGGTGCCCCATCAGTGGGAGAAATTGGTGCTCCATCATTGGTATTAGTGGGAGGAATGGTGCCCCATCAGTGGGAGAAATTGGTGCTCCATCATTGGTATTAGTGGGAGGAATGGTGCCCCATCATTGATATTAGTGGGAGAAATTGGTGCTCCATCATTGGTATTAGTGGGAGGAATGGCGCCCCATCATTGATATTAGCGGGAGAAATTGGTGCTCCATCATTGGTATTAGTGGGAGGAATGGTGCCCCATCAGTGGGAGAAATTGGTGCTCCATCATTGGTATTAGTGGGAGGAATGGTGCCCCATCATTGATATTAGCGGGAGAAATTGGTGCTCCATCATTGGTATTAGTGGGAGGAATGGCGCCCCATCATTGATATTAGCGGGAGAAATTGGTGCTCCATCATTGGTATTAGTGGGAGGAATGGTGCCCCATCAGTGGGAGAAATTGGTGCTCCATCATTGGTATTAGTGGGAGGAATGGTGCCCCATCATTGATATTAGCGGGAGAAATTGGTGCTCCATCATTGGTATTAGTGGGAGGAATGGTGCCCCATCATTGATATTAGCGGGAGAAATTGGTGCTCCATCATTGGTATTAGTGGGAGGAATGGCGCCCCATCATTGATATTAGCGGGAGAAATTGGTGCTCCATCATTGGTATTAGTGGGAGGAATGGTGCCCCATCAGTGGGAGAAATTGGTGCCCCATCATTGGTATTACTGGGAGGAATGGTGCCCCATCATTGGTATTTGTGGGAGGAATGGTGCCCCGTCATTGATATTAGTGGGAGAAATTGGTGCTCCATCATTGGTATTAGTGGGAGGAATGGTGCCCCATCATTGATATTAGTGGGAGGAATGGTGCCCCGTCAGTGGGAGAAATTGGTACTGGGGTAGAAAAATGTCCTGGGCCTGGCATCGGTGAGAATAAACATGGCATCAGGGTTGGCGGTCAGTAGGAAGTGGAGGTGTGTTCCATCATTGGTATCAGTGGGAGGAATGGTGCCCCATCATTGGTATTTGTGGGAGGAATGGTGCCCCGTCATTGATATTAGTGGGAGAAATTGGTGCTCCATCATTGGTATTAGTGGGAGGAATGGTGCCCCATCATTGGTATTAGTGGGAGGAATGGTGCCCCATCAGTGGGAGAAATTGGTGCTCCATCATTGATATTAGTGGGAGAAATTGGTGCCCCATCATTGATATTAGCGGGAGAAATTGGTGCTCCATCATTGGTATTAGTGGGAGGAATGGTGCCCCATCATTGGTATTAGTGGGAGGAATGGTGCCCCATCAGTGGGAGAAATTGGTGCTCCATCATTGGTATTAGTGGGAGGAATGGTGCCCCATCATTGATATTAGCGGGAGAAATTGGTGCTCCATCATTGGTATTAGTGGGAGGAATGGTGCCCCATCAGTGGGAGAAATTGGTGCTCCATCATTGGTATTAGTGGGAGGAATGGTGCCCCATCATTGATATTAGTGGGAGAAATTGGTGCTCCATCATTGGTATTAGTGGGAGGAATGGCGCCCCATCATTGATATTAGCGGGAGAAATTGGTGCTCCATCATTGGTATTAGTGGGAGGAATGGTGCCCCATCAGTGGGAGAAATTGGTGCTCCATCATTGGTATTAGTGGGAGGAATGGTGCCCCATCATTGATATTAGCGGGAGAAATTGGTGCTCCATCATTGGTATTAGTGGGAGGAATGGCGCCCCATCATTGATATTAGCGGGAGAAATTGGTGCTCCATCATTGGTATTAGTGGGAGGAATGGTGCCCCATCATTGATATTAGCGGGAGAAATTGGTGCTCCATCATTGGTATTAGTGGGAGGAATGGTGCCCCATCAGTGGGAGAAATTGGTGCCCCATCATTGGTATTACTGGGAGGAATGGTGCCCCATCATTGGTATTTGTGGGAGGAATGGTGCCCCGTCATTGATATTAGTGGGAGAAATTGGTGCTCCATCATTGGTATTAGTGGGAGGAATGGTGCCCCATCATTGATATTAGTGGGAGGAATGGTGCCCCGTCAGTGGGAGAAATTGGTACTGGGGTAGAAAAATGTCCTGGGCCTGGCATCGGTGAGAATAAACATGGCATCAGGGTTGGCGGTCAGTAGGAAGTGGAGGTGTGTTCCATCATTGGTATCAGTGGGAGGAATGGTGCCCCATCATTGGTATTTGTGGGAGGAATGGTGCCCCGTCATTGATATTAGTGGGAGAAATTGGTGCTCCATCATTGGTATTAGTGGGAGGAATGGTGCCCCATCAGTGGGAGAAATTGGTGCTCCATCATTGGTATTAGTGGGAGGAATGGTGCCCCATCATCGATATTAGTCGGTGGAATTGGTGCTCAATCATTGGTATTAGTGGGAGGAATGGTGCCCCATCAGTGGGAGAAACTGGTGCCCCATCATTGGTATTAGTTGGAGGAATGGTGCCCCAACAGTGGGAGAAATTGGTGCCCCATCATTGGTATTAGTGGGAGGAATAGTGTCCCATAATTGCTATCAATAGAAAAAGCAGTGCCCCATTGTCTGTGTCAGTGGGAGGAATAGTGCCCCATGGGCCGGGTAAAGGTTAGCAAAGGGCCACATCCGTCCCTCGGGCCACAGTTTGGGGACCCCTGTTTTAGATGCATGCGATTTACTTAAAGGAGAACTCCAATTTGTTAAGGGAAAAAACAAAACACTCTGCAGGGATTTGGACTACCGGCCAGTAGTAATTTTACTGCTGACCGGCGGCTCCCCTGGCACAGTGATGTACCCCCTACGTCGCACCAAACTTCCTGGTTTACAGATTCGCATGCACCCCCTGCCTCTCCTGCTGTGATTGGACACAGCATGAGTTCATCAGCAGGCTCGCAGCCAATGATTTTCGCTGTGAACCTGCTGATTGCTTGGGCCAATCACAGCACAGATCTATGTGTGTTTGTAAACACAATACAGATCTGGCTGTTTTTTCTCCCTTATTTCTCTTACCATTTAGAGCTGAGAACAGGGGGAGGAGACAGCCAGTTTGTGAGTAAACTCAGCACATATATCCTTATTAGGTACACAGTTAACCCTTTGATTGCCCTCCTGATCCCCCCTGTCACCCAGCCGGTGTCATATTAGTACAGTGACAGTGTACAGTATTATCACAGATCACTGTATTAGTGTCACTAGTGACGTCAGTAAGTCAGTAAGTATGCCTCCCAGTGTCCGTTAGCGCCAGATTTCCCACCACCCTATCACAGTCCCACTATAAGTCACTGACCACGGCTGTTACTAGCGTCCGTCTGGGTCCTCATCCTAGTCATGGTCAGTACTATACTAATGTCCCACTTCTCTCATATGTGGTCACTCACCTGATTGTTGAGGAATTCCGCCAGCTCCATCTTGGTGTTCTCCAGGGTCTTCTGGTTCATAATAGCATAAAACATCTGGGAGGAGAGAACTGAGAGTGAGAGATGACGGCATGTGGGAGGCAACGAATTGCGGATAGAGACAGTTGGATTTGTGGAAACCGATTGGCTCGTCTCTAATTGTGATGTCACTTTTCTCACAAAGGTCAAAAATGTATAAAGATCTTTGGCTCTTGTCATATGCTTTTCCCCCTAGGGCAGATATTTGGAATCATGGGGCCCAGTACACCCCCTTCCAGTTAGGGCCCCACCATCCCTCTGTGCTCTGTGTGACTGTCGATGCCAATATGTGCAATGTCTGGGACTCAGAAGAATAGAATTGTGCGGGCGGGCGGGCGTCTGATTAGGTCAAGTCACACCTACAACATTGCCTGGTCTGCTGTCCTGTGTGAGTCCTGCAGGGTGCTAACAAGGCCAATCCATCACATGAAGGCTCCAAGACTGGGTGTATGGGGGCAGTGGCAGACGGATTTATTTTATTTTTTTGGGAGGGGTGGGAGACAACCCCCCCCCCCGTTGGTCAGCAAACAACCCCAACCCCCCCCCGTTGGTCGGTGTCATCTCAGCACCCCCCCCCCCCGCACTTACCCCAGCGGGCCCTCGGTGGTCAGGTTGCGGGCTCCGGCAGGCAGCAGCGGGAGCGGGCTTCTATGGATGGCAGGCAGGCTCCTGTGCGGCTCCTTCCTTCTTCTCCTAGGCGTCCAATAGGATTGCCTGTCCTTTTAGCCAGGAGGAGAACCAGTGTTGCAACAGCGAATATTAAAATTTGCTGTTGCAACACACCTGGGTGGGCTCCAGACACAAAGCTCTGCGCCCCGAGCCCACCCTATTTTGAAGCCTATTAGAGCCTCTGGCATTAATGAGTGCTTAAAAAAACCCAAAAAAAACACCCCCGCCATATGAATTCATGCGCCCGGCATCATGAAAGGGGCTGGGCGCATGGATAGGGAGGGTGACATGGATGGGGGGGCGGCCGGCGCCCATGTGCCCACAATGAACGGGCCCCTGTATGGGGGTGTACACAGAGGTTGGTAGTAGGAGGGACAGTTTATTGTCCTTCAGGGGGGGGGGGGGGGCAGACTGTCACCAGTGTGAGAAGAAAATGCCCCAGCGTCAGTGGGAGGAAAAAACATTACATAGTGCCTCTGGTCATTGGGAGTCCCCTTTTATATATATATATATACACATATATATATGTATGTATATGTATATGGTTTGCTAGTAGGAAGGAAACTCATAGGCAGTGTTTTCTGGGCCCGGCCCCCCCCCGCTGGGCCCCTTATGGCATTACTGCCTGTACCCCCTTACTGGTGGCCCTGCTCTTCTCTAATCAGAGGACAGCATTCTCTATGTGTGTGTAGGTCATGAACTATGGCAAGGAAAAATCCATTGAGTCAGTTTATTTGAGCCAATATAATAAGGACTTACCTCCATCGGCGTTGAGAAGCCGTATTTTTGTTGCTCAAGAACACTGACAAATTCCTAGAAGAAATGAAGACATAGATGGAGTATAACACCGGGATTCTGAAAAAAGGAAGACACAAACGGTCACTACATGGGGACACATGTAACATGCATTGCGGGGCCATTCAGAATGAATTGCACCATAATGCATGTATTGTGTGTTACTGCAATGCAATGTTGTTAATGGGTCCTTAGATTATTATTATACAGGATTTATATAGCGCCAATAGTTTACGCAGCACTTTGATTACAGTGTACTGTGCATTTCCTTAATGCTATTGGGGTGCCATTAAGCCCTCGTTCACATGGGCTCGTTCAGACTTCATCTGAAATCGCACGATTTCAAAGCCACATCCGTGCGACTTCGCACCCGATATTGCCAAAAAGTAGTGCAGGAAATTTAAATGGGAAAATTCTCCCAAGGGGTTTTTTAGCAGAAAAATATCATTAGACATGACATTCGTTTTTCACGAATTTAGAGAAATTTGTTAATTCCGAAATTTCCAATTTTCGGATTTCCGAAAATTCTAATTTTCGGATTTCCGAAATTTCAGATTTCTGAATTTCCGAAATTTCGAAAATTGGAGATTCGAAAATTCGAAATTGCAAAATTTGAAAATCTAAAATTCGAAAATGGGAAATTTGGAAAATTGAATTTCCGAATTCCGAATTTTTAGAATTTCCGAAAATCAGAAATTATTTTTTTTAGTTTTTTTTTTTGCTTTTATAGGAAATTAAAAACAATTCATTTTTTTTCGTTTTCGTTTTATTCGTTTTTTGGAAATTCCGAATTCCGAATTTCCGAAAAAAGCAAAAAAAAAAAACGAAAAACAACAAATTTTTCGCATTTCCGAAAAAAGCAAAAAAAAAAACGAAAAAAACAAATTTTTCGGCAGTGCACATGTCTAAATATCATAGTCAATCAATGTAAAAAAATGTTTTGTTTAAGAAAGACAATATTGAATCACATGTCACACATCATCCAACGGATTTTAGATAATTGGTCATGAGGCTATTAATTCCAGTATTCAGCGGTAAATATAGCTTTGTTATTTAATGTAAGATAAAAGATGGGTTCTGTTGATAAATAATAAATGCATCTCTTTTAGAGCAAATTATCCCCCAGAAGAAGACCGTGATTGAATAGGTCGAAACGCGTCTGGATTTTTGACATGGCAATCACTGTAATGTAATGCTATGTATCCACATGTTTGCATGACTGTATTCTGGTATATGTAGTTTGCCTCAGGACCAAAGCTCATTTTTAATGTGTGACATGTGATTCTTTCTCAAATAAAACTTTTTTAATACATTGATTGACTACGATATTTGCTGCTAAAAAAACCCCTTGGGGGAATTTTCCCCATTTAAAATTTCAGTCGGGGTGTGCAGTCCTATATCTCTCATACATGTGTCCTTCCCATTACAAGTAGTACAGGAACTACTTTTTTCAAATCAATGAGGCACCTCAAAGTCGGCGTGGCACCGATATGAACAGTGCGATTTCCGACAATAGGGTGCGACTTGTAATGCGAATTTGACCTGTCAAATCGCATAACAAGTCGCTCCAGTGGGAAGCGTCTTCATACCGACCTCTAGGATGGAGGGAAGGTGTGAGCAGGTGAGGAGCTCCCCGGTCCGGTCCGTCTTAGTCCGGTGCCAGACGCCTTTCACCGCGTCCTCTATGAACGCGCGCAGGTTCTCCTGGAAGTCTTCATCCATATCTGTCATGGGGGGTAGAAGGGAGAGGGGACAATTATAATGCGACCCGAGCCAAGACTGAGATTAGGGAAGACTATCATTACTAATCCAGTCTGAACATTGTGAGATTCTACCGGAGATTTCCATCATGGCGGGGCGCCAATGACTTGCCAATCTGGCACTATGACATCACTCAGCACTGAAATGTTTTCCCATGTGTCCTGCAATACAGTCTGCTCTAAAATGTGTCTTTATGTCCCGTTCTTATCGGAGCGTATTGGAATCGCTGGTAGAATTGCGCAGAAAACCGTGCGACGTGCTTGCGGTGACTTCTTAATGGAACCTTAATCACTCCGCAATTTTTGGCACTATAAATCGCGCTGCAATCATGGCAAATCACAACGCTGTAGCCTAAAAGAAGCTCCTGCACCTTTCTGAGCAACAAGTGTTGCGATTTGCTGCAAAATTATTGCAGCAAAATCGCAGGTGCGATTGGGGTGCCATTAAGCCTCCATTCACCCCTCGGCGCTTCGAATCGCGAGCAGATTTGCGGCGATTCTGCCCACCATTTCAAAGCACCGAGGCGTGAATGACAAAAATCACAGAACGCACATTTGAGATGCGATTCATTTGAAAGACACCTAAAATCGCAGCGTGGTTTAATGTATCGCACGATAAATTGTGCCGCAATTGCGACTAACCGCATCGCGCGAAGCTTGTCGCCCCCCAAAAAAAGTTCAGGAGCTACTTTTGCGTGACATGCTTCATGTGATGTGGGTTTGCCGCGATTTATCGCACAACAATCGCAGCAGAACCGCACCACGATTTTAGGTGCCATTCAAAATTGGAATCGTAGGCAGAATTGCGGCGATTCCACCCCCACAATTCAAATCGCCTAGCTTTGAATGGAGCCGCATTGCTGCAGCTCAGTAGCACGTCCTCCAGACAGGTCCGTTCCTCCATACAGACTGGAGGCCGGGGGAGAGCTCTGCAACTTGAGTACTGCTCCTGCAATGCTTGATCATGGCTGCAATGCTCTGCGGGCCTCAATGCACATTTTATATTATATTAATGGGGGAGATTTACTAAAACTGGAGCACTCAGAATCTGGTGCAGCTGTGTATGGTAGCCAATCAGCTTCTAACTTCAGTTTATCTTTGACAATAAAAGCTGGTTTCTATGCAGAGGTGCGCCAGATTTTGCACTCTTCACTGATTACACTGATCCAGGGGCCCTTTACTCCCGTTGCGGGGTCCTTTATTATTGGGACCCCTTCACATATTCTGCAGGGGGCCCCCTCCCTGTTGTCTTGGGGCCCCCTATGGTGGCAGAATGCCAAGGCCCAGTTGCAAGTGCTACTTCAGAGCAGATCTCTCTTCTGCAATAATACAAGCTTACCTGCCTGCTCAGTTTCCCACCGATTGCACATGCGGCTTCCCCTGCTGGACGGCGCCTTCCCATGCTCGGCGGGGGCCTTCCCATGCTCGGCGGGGGCCTTCCCCTGTTTGGCGGGGCCTTCCCCTGCTCAGAGGCGCCTTCCCCTCCTCGGCGGGGGCCTTCCCCTGTTTGGCGGGGCCTTCCCCTGCTCAGAGGGGGCCTTCCCATGCTCAGGGGGGCCCTCCAATGCTCGGCGGCAGGTTCCCATGATCGGCAGGGCCTTCCCCTCCTCGGCGGCCTCCCGTTCTCCTGCTGTTCTCTTGCAACCACTCATTCTCCGGGTAATCATGGCGGCTTCCGTTTCCTCCCCCCTCCTCACCGGCCAATCGGGAGACTTCTCTTTTTCGGCCAATCGGAAAATGGGTCTCACACTCGCTTCTGATTGGCCGGATTGAGGATCAGTGTTTCAACAGTGAATATTTATTCGCTGCTGTAACACACCTGGGTGAGATCAGAGTGCATACTCTGCGACCCGAGCCCACTCAATTTTGAAGCCTATTAGAGCCTCTGGCCGCTGTAATTCATGCACCGGTGCCTTCCCCTGTTTGGCGGGGCCTTCCCCTGCTCGGTGGGGCCTTCCCCTGCTCGGCGGGGCCTTCACCTGCTCGGCGCGGCCTTCATCTGCTCGGCGGGGCCTTCATCTGCTCGGCGGGGCCTTCCCCTGCTCGGCGGGGCCTTCCCCTGCTCGGCGGGGCCTTCACCTGCTCGGTGGGGCCTTCCCCTGCTCGGTGGGGCCTTCCCCTGCTCGGTGGGGCCTTCCCCTGCTCGGCGGGGCCTTCCCCTGCTCGGCGGGGCCTTCCCCTGCTCGGCGGGGCCTTCCCCTTCTTGGTGAGGCCTTCCCCTGCTCGGCTGCCACTGCCTGAAACTGATACCTTGGGAGTGCGATTTGAGCCCATACAAAATCAATGGGCTCAAATCGCACTGCAAAGAATCACATGCCATTTGAACTTGAATGCGGTGCAATTCCTGTCCGAATATCACTGCTCCTGTGTGAACCCAGGCTGAAGTCACTATGACAAGCTTGGGTTCACACAGGAGCGGTGCGGGAAACCGCATGCAATTCAGTCAGGGATTTCACTGCATTCCTGTTCAAATTGCATACAATTCTTTGCAGTGCGATTTCATCCCATTCATTTTGTATTGGCTCAAATCGCACTGCAAAGCTATCGGTTTCAGGAGTACTCGTCTAAATGCTTAGTATCGACACCAATATCGGTGCAAACCTAATTCACACAATAAATCGGATATGAATCGCACCACATTCCTGTAGAAGTCACATGTGATTCAGTGCGGTGCGATTTGAACCCATTCACTTTGAATAGACTCAAATCGCACCGTATTCGCACCAAAGTCATCCATGTAGCAATTTTAGGAACGTACTGCAACCAGGTGGCATGGTCGTTTTGACACCCGCTGCAGATCGCCAGGGCAGTACGATTTGGATGCGATCCGTGTGCATTTCCTGCACCGCATTCCACTGTGAACTGAAGTGATAAACAAACTGAAAAGCGTATGAACAATAAAATGATTACTTAGCGCCATGTGGGGGGGGGGGGAGGGGTCATTACCTTGAAGCCGCCCCTGCCCCTCTCCCGTTATCCCTTTGCCTGGGTGGGGGAGCAGGAAGCAGCGGGTGTGACTGCTTTTCAAGCCCCATAACACTTTGGGATAATTGCAGCCCTTCTGGAGTTTCTGAAAAAAAGAGGGACACAAGCTTAGAGCAGAACTCCATCCAACAATCACAAGATCAAAAAAAATGAACAGACCATGAAAAAGATAAAAAAAAAGATTTTGCTGCAATATTCATATACAATCTAAAAAATAAAAACCCTCCTGCCGGACTTTTTTTGCCACTAGATGTCCTCAGCCTGATTACCAGCATTATTCAACCCACTTCCTCTGAGCCCAGGTCATCCTAGACCCACCCCCAGCCTGTGAATATTATACACCCCATACCAGTATTATAATTACTATATTAATGAAATGCAACACATGTATGGATTGCAGGATGTTTATTTGACGTTCTTGTAGACTCCCTCATGGCCGACCAAAGGCGTCTTAGAAAGCCCAAGACTCTCTATGTTCTGGGGTCGTTAAGTGGTGGTGGGCACTGTGCAGTGCCAGTTGCAAATGTCCTCTGCAGGGTGCTTGGTGGCGATGTCCTCTGCAGGGTGCTGGGTGGCGATGGCCTCTGCAGGGTGCTGGGTGGCGATGGCCTCTGTAGGGTGCTTGGTGGTGATGGCCTCTGTAGGGTGCTGGGTGGCGATGGCCTCTGTAGGGTGCTGGGTGGCGATGGCCTCTGCCCGGTGCTAGGAGGCGATGGCCTCTGCCCATGCTAGTTGGTGATGGCCTCTGCCCGGTGCTAAGTGGTTGCATACGATGTGTGGTGGCCAATGGTGGCTCCCTCTGCCTGGTTCCAGTTGATGGCATACTATGCAGGGTGCCAATCCATTGCGTGCTCTGCCCTGATCCAGTTGAGGGCATACTATCCAGGGTGCTAGTCCATTGCGTGCTCGGCCCTGATCCAGTTGAGGGCATACTATCCAGGGTGCTAATCCATTGCGTGTTCGGCCCTGATCCAGTTGAGGGCATACTATGCAGGGTGCCAGTCCATTGCGTGCTCGGCCCTGATCCAGTTGAGGGCATACTATGCAGGGTGCCAGTCCATTGCGTGCTCGGCCCTGATCCAGTTGAGGGCATACTATCCAGGGTGCCAGTCCATTGCGTGCTCGGCCCTGATCCAGTTGAGGGCATACTATCCAGGGTGCTAGTCCATTGCGTGCTCGGCCCTGATCCAGTTGAGGGCATACTATGCAGGGTGCCAGTCCATTGCGTGCTCGGCCCTGATCCAGTTGAGGGCATACTATGCAGGGTGCCAGTCCATTGCGTGCTCGGCCCTGATCCAGTTGAGGGCATACTATCCAGGGTGCTAATCCATTGCGTGTTCGGCCCTGATCCAGTTGAGGGCATACTATGCAGGGTGCCAGTCCATTGCGTGCTCGGCCCTGATCCAGTTGAGGGCATACTATCCAGGGTGCTAGTCCATTGCGTGCTCGGCCCTGATCCAGTTGAGGGCATACTATCCAGGGTGCTAATCCATTGCGTGTTCGGCCCTGATCCAGTTGAGGGCATACTATGCAGGGTGCCAGTCCATTGCGTGCTCGGCCCTGATCCAGTTGAGGGCATACTATGCAGGGTGCCAGTCCATTGCGTGCTCGGCCCTGATCCAGTTGAGGGCATACTATCCAGGGTGCCAGTCCATTGCGTGCTCGGCCCTGATCCAGTTGAGGGCATACTATCCAGGGTGCTAGTCCATTGCGTGCTCGGCCCTGATCCAGTTGAGGGCATACTATGCAGGGTGCCAGTCCATTGCGTGCTCGGCCCTGATCCAGTTGAGGGCATACTATGCAGGGTGCCAGTCCATTGCGTGCTCGGCCCTGATCCAGTTGAGGGCATGCTATGCAAGGTGCCAGTCCATTGTGTGCTCTGCCCTGATCCCATTGATGCCATCCTATGCAGGGTACCAGCTGGTGTTCTGCTGTCCTCTGTGGCAATTGGCTCGGTCTGCATGGCTCTATCAGTTAGCTCAGGTCCACCAATCTGCGTGTTGCCATCTGCCATGCTCATGGAAGGGCCTTCAGATTCCCCATGGTCTGTTGAGGAAGGCCTGGCCCGACTGGCTGCGATGTATTGTGCCATGGGCAGGGTAACCCCATACCTGAGTGACAGCTGGCGGGGGGTATAATTTTCATATTCTGGCTGGGGCATCTTGGCTTCTCTGGAGCAAGTCCTGCTTGGCTCTCGCTCAGCCGACCAGTGTCCAGTAATGTCCAACCGCCACGTGTGACCTTCCAACTGCCATCACCTCACCCCGTCCATTGTAGATGATGTCACTGCTGGGGGGCCAGGCTTGGCTACTGCACAATGTGTACATCTAAATGCATTCATATACATCTACAGATCATTTCTACACATATATAAATAAACGTCATCATTATTATGTCATCATTTAATCTGTATAATTCTCAAAGCAAATTGCATTTTGAGCAATTAGACTCTGAGTGTGTCTATACAGAGATACATATAATGTGAACTAATAGAGGGGGTGGAGGTATAAATAAAAGAGTGTATATATATATATATATATATATATATATATATATATATATATATATATATATATATATATGCACACACACACACACACACACATATACATATATACATATATACACACACACATATACATACATATATATTTATAATGTATATAAAATAAAATAAAATAAAATAAAATGTCAATTGATCAATTGTCTATAGCAGGGGTAGGCAACCCCAGCACTCCAGAAAAAACTACAAATCCCATCATCCCCCTGCCCCCAGGAGTCATCCCTGTTCATTTTTGCAGTGCCTCATGGGACTTGTAGTCCCACAACAGCCGCAGTGCTGAGGTTTCCTAACCCTGATCTACAGCATAGATATGCTTTATAGGAGTTGTCACCGTACTGCATGAATCTCTCCAAAAACCCCAATGGCCCACAAAGAATGTCACAATAAAGTAAAAACTAAAAAGGCAAAACCTTCCCCCCACCCCACCCAATAAATTATTTTTTAGGTTGTAAGCAAAACGGTTAACAGTGCAATAAATTTAGCAGTAAAGTAATAAGTATTAGAAAAAGACAAGCAATATAATAATAATAATAATAATAATAATAATAATTTTTAATAATACTAATATAATTTAATTATTTAATAAAATGTAATGTGTAAAAAAATAATAATAATAATAATAAATATTTTTTATTATTAATAATACTAATATAATTTAATTATATATACAATTATTATAATTTATTTTTTTCTTGCCTTTTCTTTTTTTTTGTTTTGGGGCATATTTTTGCCCAAGTGAAATAATGGTTACCCAAGTATAGATGCTTTGTTGAACAGGGGTGGTAATACAAAAACTTATATTAATTTTTAGTTCTTAGAAGTATTAGAAAGGATTGTCTTATTCATGTTCAATTTATATTGTGATATATGGGATCAAGGTGTCCCATGATATGGGCTTTATTAATGTAACTTTGCAAAATGATTTAATAAAATGTAATGTGTAAAATAATAATAATAATAATATTAAATAATAATAATATTATTATTATTATTAGTATTATTATTATTATTATTATTATACAGGATTTATATAGCACCAACAGTTTATAATATAAATCAAATTACATATGAAAGTAGGTACCGTATATACTCGAGTATATACGGTAAGTTAAATCATACTTTTTTTTGTAGTTTGGATAGAGTGGAGAAGGATTAGAACCCCTGTCGGGTTTTTATTGCTGTCTGTGTCATCACAGCGAAGGAAAGAAAATCCCAAATTTTGGGTTGTCGTCAGACCAGGAATAGAGGGGAAACTTATAATGGGGACTCTAGTTCTGGTGACAAACAGGGATTCTCACTTTTGAGGGATTTCCTCTCACTTCCTGCTGTAGGCTATAGGACAGGAAGTGAAGGGAAATCTACCCATTGGGGACACTTTACAAAAAAATAAAAAAATTACAATAATAAATTTACTGACAAGGGTTATAACCCTCCAAAAAAAAAAGTTCTGTCTTTAGTTCTAGTTTAAGATTATTGCATACGACAAAGGGCACTCTCCTTGCCTGGAGGAGAAGAGGTTTAACCCCTCCCCCCACAGATTTCTTAACATGCTTAGCAACAGAGAGATAAAATCTATATAGACAGAAAGGACAAAGACATCAGAGATACAGAGCCATGTACACGGTACGTGTATTTACCTCAATTTCCCGGTTGATATAAAAGCGAGCGGCGTCTCTATCGCAATTACTGGAGTCATGCCAATCCCGGATCAAAATATCCAGATACTAAAAGAGAAAATTTTGTTTATTTTCATGGTAATGGGAAACTGTATTTTTTGGATTAAACAAATATATGTATATTCATTTATTACAAAAAAAAATTATATATATATATATATATATAATAATAATAATAATAATAAAATATATATAAAAGCCACATGTGTCATTGTGCACTAACTGTTAATACACTGATAGATCTCACTTTGTAGACACATACAGATAGCCAAAGTTATAACGTACTTCACAAATATTTTTCCTTTTTTTTTACTTCCCCCCCCCCCCCCCCCCCAAGTCTGTTCAGGCTTGCTATGCCAACCTTAATGTGATTGTAAAGTCTTGTTTTTTTTATTTTTTTTTAAATAACATGTTATACTTTCCTCCTCTGTTGCAGTGGATTTGCACAGAGCAGCCCGGATCCTCCTCTTCTGGGGTCCCTCTTTGCTGCTCCTGGCCCCTCCCTCCTGTTGAGTGCCCCCCACACTCACACACACACACACCGCTATGGGGGCACCCGAGTCGGGTGACCACGTGTCCCGGATTGCCCGGGACAGTCCCGCATTTTGCAGGTCTGTCCCGGGCACATTCATTCCAGGACAATACAGTGTCCCGGAATGAAACTGACACAGCCACCCACCCGGGCCAATCTGATGCCCCCAAAAAAAGGGCCGCCACATCACCTTTTTACTCAATGACAGTACTTGTCCTGGCCGGGAATGTCTGGAGGAGCACAATCCCTGCCCCCTGCTTGTGATTGGAGAAATCATAAATCCCGCCTCTTGTGTCCAATCACTGTGCTGTGATTCGTTACAGAACAAGCTGATTTTTGGGAAGGGGGGGGGGGGGTGTCCCTTAATGATAGTTTTGTATGGAAGAATTGTAGTTTGGAAATGTGGTCACCCTACACCCGAGCCGAGTCCCTGCTCTGTGTATCCATTCAGACACGTAGCTGCCGTTCGGCCCCGCCCCTGCTCTCTCCCGATTGGCTTTGATTGACAGCCACGGGAGCCAATGGCGCTGCTGCCGAGTCTCAGCCAATCAGTAGGGAGAGTCAGGGACGGCCGAGGGACTTGTGCAACATCACTGGATAGAGATGGGGCTCAGGTAAAGTATTAGGGGGTCTGAGCTGCACACAGAAGGCTTTTTATCTTAATGGAGGTCCGCTGTTTTTTTTTTAAAGTCAGCAGCTACAAATACTGCAGCTGCTGACTTTTAAAATACAGACCATTACCTGTGCAGGATGCCCGCGATGTCGGCACCTGAAGCTGATCAGTCGCTTGGCTCTCGGATGCCCCCGCCGCCATTTTGCGGCTTCACTTCCTGGCTCCCTACTGCGCATTCGCGACTCGCGCTGTGCATTCCCACTGGTCCCCGCTGTCTTCTGGGACCTGTGTGTCTGCCAGAAGACAGTGGGGGGGGGGGGACGAAGGAAGTGGCGTAGATACCCGCGGGTGGCTCGGGTATCTCGTCCTGGAAGTGGGAGCAAGATACCTGTATTAGACAGGTATCTGCCCCCCCTCCCCCCTGAAAGGTGCCAAATGTGAGGGGGAGGGTTCCGAAAAGCGGAAGTTCCATTTTTGGGTGGACCTCAGCTTTAAGATAAAAAACCTTCTGACTTTACAGCCATATCTGTCCCTTGCAGTACGCTCTTTTAGCCACAAGATGTCCTCAGTCTTCTGGATTCAGTGACACCCTTAGGTGCTCAACCCAAAAGACTAAGGACATACTGTGAGTGCAGGGAGTCATTGCCCCCCCCCCCCCCCCCCCTGAGATGGCATCATCATGGCATCCTGCACTCACAGTATAATGGAGCAGAGAGGAGCACTGACATTGTAACTGATCTCTGCATCCCCGAGTACCACCCAGTCTGGAGAAGGGGGTGAAACGAGAAGAGGCCCTTGTGGCATAAGGATTTTGCTGCAGCAACATCTTTATTTTCAGGAGAATCAGGAGAGACACTTACCTGTAGCCGCTGGGATCCGTACTCCTCCCCCATGTGCAAATACATCTGCCAAGAGATTGGCGCAGGTTAGAAAATATTACAAAAAGTACTGTAAAGTCAGCTCAGCCAATCAATGTATCCAGAAATATAAAAATGCAAATTAACTCCGAGTAATCTGTAACATCGGGGGAAACTTGATCAGAGTCACAAAGTCTATTATATATCTATATATGGACTAGGTAATGTGTTAGGATCTATACTGGTATGGACTGGGTAATGTGGTAGGATCTATACTGATATGGACTGGGTAATGTGGTAGGATCTATACTGATATGGACTGGGTAATGTGGTAGGATCTATACTGGTATGGACTGGGTAATGTGGTAGGATCTATACTGGTATGGACTGGGTAATGTGGTAGGATCTATACTGGTATGGACTGGGTAATGTGGTAGGATCTATACTGGTATGGACTGGGTAATGTGGTAGGATCTATACTGGTATGGACTGGGTAATGTGGTAGGATCTATACTGGTATGGACTGGGTAATGTGGTAGGATCTATACTGGTATGGACTGGGTAGAGTGTTAGGATCTATACTGGTATGCACTGGGTAGAGTGTTAGGATCTATACTGGTATGGACTGGGTAATGTGTTGGGATCTATACTGGTATGGACTGGGTAATGTGTTGGGATCTATACTGGTATGGACTGGGTAATGTGTTGGGATCTATACTGGTATGGACTGGGTAATGTGTTGGGATCTATACTGGTATGGACTGGGTAATGTGTTGGGATCTATACTGGTATGGACTGGGTAATGTGGTAGGATCTATACTGGTATGGACTGGGTAGAGTGTTGGGATCTATACTGGTATGGACTGGGTAATGTGGTAGGATCTATACTGGTATGGACTGGGTAATGTGTTAGGAATGAAAGGATGTCACATCACTTGATGGAAATGAAAATTATCCACCTACAGAGGGCTGAATTCAAAGACACCCCGAAAATCAAAGTGAAAAAATTATGCAGCAAGCGAGTCCATTTTGCTGAAATTTCATTGTAACAACTCCAAATGGTCCTCAGTAGTTTGTATGGCCCCCAAGTGCTTGTATGCATGGCTGACAACATCAGGGCATGCTCCTAATGAGAGGACGGATGGTGTCCTGGGGTATTTCCTCCCAGATCTAGACCAGAGCATCACTGAGCTCCTGAACAACCTGGCGGCACCAAATGGACCGAAAAATAATGTCCCAGAGGTGTTTATTTTGGATTTAGGTCAGGCGGGCGTGGGGGCCATTCAATGGTATCAATTTCTTCATCCTCCAGGAACTGGCTGCATGCTCTCGCCACATGAGGCTGGGCATTGTCTGCACCAGGAGGAACCCAGGACCCACTGCACCAGCGTAGGGTCTGACAATGGGTCCAAGAATTTCATCCTTGTCAGGGTGCCATTGTGTAGCCTGTAGAGCTCTGTGCGTTCCTCTATGGATATGCCTCCCCAGACCATCACTGACCCACCACCAAACCGGTCATGCTGAACGATGTTACAGGCAGCATAAAGTTCTCCGCGACTTCTCCAGACCCTTTCAGGTCTGTCACATGTGCTCAGGGTGAACCTGCTCTCATCTGTGAAAAGCATGGGGCACCAGTGGCAGACCTGCCAATTCTGGTGTTCAATGGAAAATGCCAATCGAGCTCCATGGTGCTGGGCAGTGAGCACAGAGCACACTAAAGGACGTCGGGCCCTCAGGCCACCCCCATGAAGTCTGTTTCTGATTGTTTGGTCAGAGACATTCACACCAGTGGCCTGCTGGAGGTCATTTTGTAGGGCTCTGGCAGTGCTCATCCTGTTCCTCCTTGCACAAAGGAGCAGATACCGGTCCTGCTGATGGGTTAAGGACCTTCTACAGCTCTCCTAGAGTAACTGCCTGTCTCCTGGAATCTCCTCCATGCTCTTGAGACTGTGCTGGGAGACACAGCAAACCTTCTGGCAATGACACGTATTGATGTGCCATCCTGGAGGAGTTGGACTGCCTGTGCAACCTCTATAGGGTCAAAGTATCGCCTCATGCTATCAGTAGTGACACTTTCACTAGCCAAATCCAAAACTAGTGAAAAACGGTCAGAAAAAACGAGTAGGGAAAAAAATGTCAGACACCTCCCACCTGAAAAACCCTTCCTGTTTTGGAGGTCGTCTCATTGTTGCCCATCTAGTGCACCTGTTGTTCATTTCAATTAACAGCAAAGCAGCTGAAACTGATTAACAACCCCCTCTGTATACACCCCTCCCCCTCTGCTACTTACCTGACCAGATCAATATCCCAGGAGTTCTGATTCAAAAGTGTTCCCTGAATTTTTTTGAGCCGTGTACTATATCTGATGTGCAGCTGGGAGTTCATCATAGTCCTCCTTCCTTATAAGAGACCAAAGCGCCATCTGCTGGAGGATACCTGCAGCCACATTTCACTGTTTTATAAGAGATGCCGTGGCATCCGGTCCCTATGAGCTCTGCAGATTTTTAGCTCTATTACCCAACATTCTCATCTGGTCCTTCTACCCACTTTGTACATGGCTGCCAACACTACGAGTGTCAGGGTGGCAATCTAAAACACTCTGTAAGGTGAAGCAGTCATTGGCAAGCACTCACCTCCATGTAGTCCAACTCCGTCTCCTTCAGGCAGCTGGCCACATTGAAGATCTAAATAGAATACAGAATAAATGAGTTAAATGTAGGATCTTTATGTAGCGGGGGTCCCAAATTTAGGGGGCTGCTATACCAAATTTAGGGGTGATTCGAGTGGGAGTTGGCTCGGATCTTCCATTTTATCGGACTCTGCCTTGCTGCTGTTTTCACCTGGCATGCAGTTCCCCTTAGAAGTATGGGTGGCGATGTCACTTGTACTCGGGGTTGAACCACAGGTGATGGAGTGGCGATTGGGTGTCCTCTCTCAGCAAGTGGGCGTGGTCTGCCCGCTGTGCATGCCGGGAGAGGGTACAAAAGGGGCAGACATCCTCTGTGTCGGGGTTCCAGTTCCTGTCTGAAGTCCAAGTTCAAGTGCGTGGCCCTCCAGGCCATGGGGCCACATGCGCCTCAGTCCCAGGCACCTTTAGTCCTGGGACTGCAGCTTCAGCCCTGGGCCCAACACCTTTAGCTGGAGCCCACTTCGGGGAGGAAGAATCCCAGGGTGCCGCCTTGCGAGGGGACCCGTTTCTAGAAGAGGAGGCTGGGGGGGGGGGACCGTTCCGAAGGACTGGTGAGAGATCACAGTGAAGGAAGGGGCCCAGTAACTCTCTGGAGGGATGTCATCCATCCGAAAAGGGATCTAACAACGTAACCATTAGGAGGTTCGGGACACTATAGATCCTGTGGCAGAGGATCTCCCGATCGCATCTATTAAAGGAATCTGATTGACTGTTTGAGCTACACGCCGGCTGTTAGTGCCATTGGGTGACTATCCGGGTGAGCTATACCCACTCGGGATCGAGTGGTGACGAAGCCAGAGGTGTGCCTGAATCTGATCCACCTTGCCAACACCTTTCTCTCTTCTCAACTTTGTGGTTATTTGTGCATAAAGAAAATAAACTCTGCGTTGGAGTTTACTACTGGTGTGGACCTTGGAGTTACTTGGGGTATAGAGACTTTGTCCTTACATTCTAGGGACGGAAACCTTGCTGCAAGACCCGTAAGTTAAAAAGTGTGCTTAACCTCTTTATACCAGAGGGTACGGGCATGGTGGCATGGTGTGCCTTTTTGCTCCTGTGAGTAAGCCAAAGATGGGAGAAAAAGGGCCGTGTGTGCTACATTTAAATACTGATGGGGGATAATGCTGAGCTTTCTGTCTAATCAATAATTTATATAAGGATTGTACTATGTCTGTCCCCGCCATGTACACTATATTACCAAAAGTATTGGGACACCTGTCTTTACAGGCACATGAACTTTAATGACAGCCCAGTCTTAGTCCGTAGGGTTCAATATTGAGTTGGCCATTTGCAGCTATAACAGCTTCAACTCTTCTGGGAAGGCTGTCCACAAGGTTTGGAAGGGTGTCTATGGGAATGTTTGACCAATCTTCCAGAAGCGAAATTTGTGAGATCAGGGCGAGAAGGCCTGGCTCGCAGTCTCCGCTCTTATTCATCCCAAAGGTGTTCTATCGGGTTGAGGTCAGGACTCTGTGCAGGCCAGTCAAGTTCCTCCACCCCAAACTCGCTCATCCATGTCTTTATGGACCTTGCTTTGTGTACTGGTGAGCAGTCATGTTGGAACAGGAAGGGGCCGTCCCCAAACTGTTCCCACAAAGTTGGAACACCAGGAGAACACAATAGCTCCGCAAGAAGGATTCCCCCCATCAACAACCCGTGGTTGCAGGAAAGACAATTGCACCATCTATGGCCAGTTTAAGACACTACAGGTATTGTCTCAAGTTACTTCTTTTATTATTAAAATTCATTCAAGGTCCAGTGTTGTGACAAAGTCCTTTAGGCTGAATTCACACCTTATGGCATTTTTAGTGCTTTTTGCATTTTGCAGATTTGCACTACAGAACGTGTTCCATAGGAAACCATGTTAAATGGACCGTAGTACAAATCTGCAATATGCAACAAGCACTACATTGGTGTGAATCCAGCCTTAGCAGCCAAGGGAAAAAGGCCAAAGTGCACCCACCACCCATGAGTCCCGAACTTCTTCAGTAGGTCCTGCCGTTTTTGCAACCCTCTTCCTGCTAACGTGCCAAAAGGCAGCCACGTCTTCTGCCTAGCCCATGGCCCAGCCCTGACTAGGTCTATTCCACAGCTAACCGGCTGGTTACAAAGAGAAACCATGAAATAGTCACATATTTATCTCACCAGATGGGAACTGATCAGCATGGACAATGCCGAGAGCTTAATGCAGCTTTCCCGGTCGCCCTCAATATCCAGCGATCCCTCTGTGTCCAGGATGTAGACTGCCACCTGCAAAGAGATAAAAACAATCAGAGAACACAAAACAGAACCATATGCAGTCAGAGAAAACCACGTCATGGATTTCAAACTCTAGAAAATCCATTCTCAGCTAGGGTTCCCCCCCGAGATTGCTGGGGTTCCTTGAACCAAGACTAACTGACCTCTGATGGGGCCTACACAGTCCTCAGGCCAACACAGCTTGGCAGAGCCGTCTGCATAACATGATATTCTTTAGCTGTCTGGATGGTGGCATTCTGAACACCAATGTAAGGGGGTCATTCTTCCCACTGACCCCCCAATGTAAGGGGCATTCTTCCCACTGACCCCCAATGTAAGGAGCATTCTTCCCACTGACCCCCAATGTAAGGAGAATTCTTCCCACTGACCCCCAATGTAAGGGGCATTCTTCCCACTGACTAGTGATGAGCCGAACACCCCCGGGTTCGGTTCGCACCAGAACCCGCGAACGGACCGAAAGTTCGTACGAACATTAGAACCCTATTAAATACAATGGATGCGAACGTTCGAATTCTAAAGTGCTAATTATAACAACTATTATGCATGTTATTGTCCTAAAAAGGGTTTGGGAACCCGGGTTCTGCACCAGGGGACATGTATCAATGCAAAAAGAAGTTTTAAAAACGGTCGTTTTTCGGGAGCAGTCATTTTAATGATGCATAAAGTGAAAAAAAAAAAGTCAAATATTCCTTTAAATATCGTACCTGGGGGGTGTCTAAAGTATGCCTGTGAAGTGCCACGTGTTTCCCGTGTTTAGAACTGTCCCTGCACAAAATGACACTTCTAAAGGAAAAAAAAGCCATTTAAAACTGCTTGCGGCTTTAATGTAATGTCTGGTCCCGGTAATATGGATGAAATTCTTTAAGAAAAATGGCATATACCCCATGACCCCCCCCCCCCCCCCTACCCCAGCCCATTACCAGCCCCTTTGGGTCTTGTATGGATATTAAGGGGAACCCCGCACATAAAATAAAAAAGGCCCTATATACTCTGAACAGCCGTATACAGGCGGTGCATACAAGACAGGGACTGTATGTTTGTTCTTATGTAGAATCTGTTTGTAATTTTGAACAGGTACATTGTTTAAGTGTAGCTCCAGCCCAAAAATCTATTTTTAAACTTTTTGGAAAACATAAGTAAGGGTTATCACCCCTGTAACATTTGTTTTGCTGTCTGTGCCCCTGTTCAGAACATTTCACCTCACTTTTCGTCCCAATGACAACTGTTTTTGAAATGTGGTGTTTTTCTTGAAACAAGGATTGCTGATAAAGCATCAGTACAGAGGAGACACCTTTCTCCCATATTTATTCTTACAGGAGAGAATTTTCCTTCCTAGTGGTAGATTTCCTCTCACTTCCTGTTGTCTTCTTGCGTTTGCAAGTAGGAGTCGTTTGTAAGTTGGATGTTTGAAAGTAGGGACCTGCCGTATATACTCTGCAGAAATAGGCCCCTTAGTTGTTGGTGTTGGCACAACACTGTAAGCACTCACAGTTACTCTTGGTTGGTGCTGGAACGCCCTGCTGTCAACTATTATATCAGGAATTGTAATTACATATAATTGTTGAACAGTGGTAGTAAAAATTGGGCCTTTGATGGTGGTGCTGGTGCCACAACACTGTAAGCCCTGACAGTTACTCTTGGTGGGTGCAGCAATGGGCCCTGCTGTGAATTATTAGATCAAGAATTGTAATTGCATGCCCCTGTTGAACAGGGGCTGAAAAATTGGGCCTTTCGTGGTGGTGGTGGTGTTGCCACAACACTGTAAGCCCTCAGAGTTACTCTTGCTTGGTGGGTGCAGGAATGGGCCCTGCTGTGAATTATTAGATCAAGAATTGTAATTACATGCCCCTGTTGAACAGGGGCTGAAAAATTGGGCCTTAGGCACTGGTGGCACAACACTGCAACCCCTCACAGATACTGTACTTGGAGCACAGCAATGAGCCCTGTTGCAAAGTATTGCTTCAAAAATTGTAATGACACGCCCCTGTTAAACAGGGGCTGAAAAATTGGGCCTTAGGCACTGGTGGCACAACACTCCAACCCCTCACACATACTGTACTTGGAGCACAGCAATGAGCCCTGTTGCAAAGTATTGCTTCAAAAATTGTAATTACACGCCCCTGTAAAACAGGGGCTGAAAAATTGGGCGTTAGGCACTGGTGGCGGCACCCATAAACAAAAATGATCTTCCAAGCTATCATCATCAATCGTATCATTGAGGACTCGGAGGAGGAGGATAGCCAGTCAACATAACAGCACAGGCACTCAGCATCAGCATCAGTCTTGAAGGGATGTGACATGTTAAAATCAATTAGTCTGTTATATCAGCATCAGGTGTGTGGTAGCTGGTGGTGATCCAAGACTGGTTCATCTTGATGAAAGTCAGTCGATCAACCGAGTCGGTGGACAGGCGCACCCTGTGATCCGTGACAAATCCTCCAGCAGCACTGAATGTGCGTTCCGAAAGAACGCTGGATGCAGGACAGGCCAGTAGCTCAATTGCATACTGTGCAAGCTCTGGCCAGTGATCCATCCTCAAGACCCAGTAAGCCAGAGGATTTTCGGTGGGGAAGGTGTCCAAGTCTGACCTTGCCCCTAGATATTCCTGCACCATGTTTATCAGACGCTGGCGATGGTTGCTGGAACCGATCATACTTTGGGGCTGCGGACTAAAGAATTGTCTGAACGCATCGGTCAGACGGCCACCTTCCCCACCGCTCCTTCTTTGACTGGCCGAAGCCTCAGCAACTCGTTGTCCAGGACCAGGAGTTTGTAACCTCCCAGTCTCTGGGAACGCGTTGCACAGACCTTTCTGCAAGGCCTCCCGGAGTTGTCTCATCCTCTGCTCCCTCTGCGACGGTAACATAAGGTCCGCAACCTTACCCTTGTACCGTGGATCAAGGAGAGTGGCCAGCCAGTAATGGTCCCTCTCCTTGATCCGAAGAATACGAGGATCCTTCCGCAGACTTTGCAGGATCAGGGAGGCCATGCAGCGTAGGTTTGCTGAGGCATTCGCTCCGGAGTCCTCTGGGTCACTAAGGACGACATGATCCGCAGTCACCTCCTCCCAGCCACGTACAAGTCCACTGGTTTCTTGGGACTGTAAATCATCCCTAAAAGACTGCTGCTGATGATGCTGAGTGCCAGCCTCCACCTCCATGCTGACACAATCCTCCTCCTCCTCCTCCTCCTCCTCCTCCTCCTCTTCCTGTGCAATGGGTGGGACAGAAGGAACACTGTCTGGGTAAAGGGGGCCTTGAGAGGCAAGGAAGTCCTCCTCTTCCTGCCTCTGTTCTGCCTCAAGTGCCCTGTCCATTATTCCATGCAGCGTGTGCTCCAACAGGTGGACAAGAGGTACAGTGTCACTGATGCATGCACTGTCACTGCTCACCATCCTCGTGGCCTCCTCAAATGGTGCCAGGACAGTGCATGCATCCCTGATCATGCCCCACTGGCGTGGAGAAAAAAAAACAAGCTCCCCTGACCCTGTCCTGGTGCCGTAGTCGCACAGGTACTCATTGATGGCCCTCTGCTGCGTGTGCAGCCGCTGCAGCATGGCCAACGTTGAGTTCCACCTGGTGGGCATGTCACATATAAGGCGGTTCTTGGGCAGGTTCAACTCCTTTTGCAGCTCAGCCAGGCGAGCACTGGCATTATAAGATCTGCGGAAATGCACACAGACTTTCCTGGCCTGCCTCAGGACATCCTGTAAGCCCGGGTACCTGCCCAAGAAACGCTGCACCACCAGGTTAAGGACGTGAGCCACACAGGGCACATGGGTCAGTTGTCCCTGTCGAAGGGCGGAGAGGAGGTTGGTGCCATTGTCGCAAACCACCATTCCTGGCTTAAGCTGGCGTGGCGTCAACCACCTCTCGGCCTGGCCCTGCAGAGCAGACAGAACCTCTGCCCCAGTGTGGCTTCTGTCCCCCAAACACACCAGCGCAAGCACGGCATGGCATCTTTTTGCCTGCGTACTTGCGTAGCCCCGTGAACGGCTACGGAGCACCGCTGGTTCATAGGACAAACCACAGGAAGAGGCCATGGAGGAAGAAGAGGAGGGGGTGGAGGAGAGAGGTGTGTCACAACCAGTAGTAGCATTTTGGAGGCGTGGCGGTGGGACAACCTCCAACACTACTGCACCTTGTCCTGCATCCTTCCCAGCTGCCAAAAGAGTGACCCAATGGGCCGTGAAAGAAAGGTAACGTCCCTGTCCATGCCTGCTGGACCATGAGTCAGCGGTAATATGCACCTTACCGCTGATCGCCCTGTCCAGCGAGGCCAAGACATTGCCTTCCACATGCCGGTAGAGAGCCGGAATAGCCTTCCGTGAGAAAAAGTGGCGTTTGAGAACCTGCCACTGAGGAACCGCACATTGCACAAACTCACGGAAGGG
This sequence comes from Rana muscosa, assembly GCA_029206835.1. NCBI lineage: Eukaryota > Metazoa > Chordata > Amphibia > Anura > Ranidae > Rana > Rana muscosa. The sequence goes on from CM055127.1 coordinate 178,167,612, forward strand.
GGCCGAGTCTACCAACTGAAAAGGCAGCAGTTGAAGCGCTAGCAATTTAGCCAAGCTAGCATTCAACCGCTGGGCATGTGGATGGCTGGGAGTGAACTTCTTTCGACGGTCCAGCAGCTGGGGCAGGGAAATTTGCCTGCTAGAATCGGACGTCGGTGTACTGCTAGCAGAGTGGCCGCAAGTACTTGGCTGTGACACACCTAATTCTACACCTTCATTCCTCTCAGTGCATGTTTCAGAGAGGACTGAAGTTATAGTGGGGTTGGAGATCCCAGCTGATGCGGTGCAAGGAGAGGTCCGCTTTGTTCTTTGGTGTGGGTCTTTGAGGTAGGCTTTCCAACGAGCTGCATGGCAGGTCAACATATGTCTGGTCAGGCATGTGGTACCCAAGCGGCTGATGTTTTGGCCACGCGATATACGCTTGAGACATATGTTGCAAACAGCAGCTGTGCGATCTGATGCACTAGCCTCAAAAAAGGCCCACACCAAAGAACTTTTTGAATGACGGGCAGAGGCAGCGCCCTGCACAGGCGGAGCTCTGCGGTGTGATTCCGTCGGTGTACTGCCCTTACGCTGGCCACCAAAGGGCATCCTGCCTCGTTGGAGATGTGCCTCCTCCTCATCCTCCTCCTCCTCCTCTCTCCTATTAGGCACCCATGTGGAGTCAGTGACCTCATCATCCCCTCCCTCCTCATCACTGGAGCCAATCTGGCAGTATGCTGCAGCTGCTGGAACATGACTGCCAGATTGGTGTCCTTCTTGAGCATCCCCTCTGTCTGCTCTCACCCTACTGCCTTCCTGTAGCTGGGTTTCATCATCAGACCCTTCGAAACGCTGGGCATCCTCCTGGAGCATGTACCCAACACTGTGCTGAAACAGTTCGGGGGACTCCTCAGGAGGAGGACAAGGTGGGTCTAGGGAAGGAGTGACTGATGATGAGTCTGACATTGATACCAGGGAAGAGGACGCTTTGGCAGCTGCTTTGCCAGTACCCTGAGCCTGGGTGAGAGAGGATGAGGAGGAGGAGGAGGGCTTGGTCATCCACTCTACCAAGTCTTCGGCATGATGTGGCTCAACATGTCCAGCTGCCGAAAAGAAGGACAAGCGTGTCCCATGGCCATGTGCTGATGACAATGCACCGCGTCCACGACCAGCACTGTTGCCCCCAGACACAGAGCCTGCTTGCCCTCTTTTATTGCCTCCTGACTGTCTGCCTCTCCTTGTTTGCCTTCCAGACATTCTAATAGATGGCCTGCAGGGAGATGGGAAAAAAGCAATAAGGGCTACCTTCAGGTGTCCTTCTCTGTCCCTTTACTTAAGGATTTCTAAATATGGTTGAGGATGATTGCTTTTGCACAGAATAGCACAACGACAATTTCCCTGACTGTCCAAAAAACAAGGATTTCAAAGATGGTTGATGAGGAATGCTTTAGCACACTATAGCACAAGGAGAATTCCCCTCACTGTCCTTCCCTGTCCCTAGAAACAAGGACTTGCACAGTGAAAGAAACTGACACTCTCCCTACCTACAGTTTTCTGTCCCTAGAAAAAATGTTTTTTTTAAGCACACTATAGCACAAGCACAAAACACACTGACACTCTCCCTACCTATCCTTCTCTTTCCCTAAACTAAAGGAATCCAGGTTAAGCAAGAAAGAAATAAAAGTCACTGTCCCTGCCTATGCTGCTCTTTCCCTGCTCCGGAACACACTACACTAGGCCGCCGTCCTGGCGGCCTTTTATAGTGTGGGGCGTGTACTAAACACCCTCAGCAATAATTGGCCACAGGCATCCTGCCTGTGGCCAATCATTGCTCTCCTCGCTGCCGGCGCTGTGATTGGCCAAGCATGCGGGGTCACAGTGCATGCTTGGCCAATCACAGCGCCTGGATGACACTGCGATGGCGTAGTGCATTGTGGGCCGTTCGCGTCACTCGAATTTGGCGCGAACGGCCCAAATCGTTCGATCTTCGTCGAACGATCGAACAGCCGATGTTCGAGTCGAACGTATGTTCGACTCGAACACGAAGCTCATCCCTACCACTGACCCCCAATGTAAAGAGCATTCTTCCCACTGACCCCCAATGTAAGGAGAATTCTTCCCACTGATCACCAATGTAAGGGGCATTCTTCCCACTGATCACCAATGTAAGGGGCATTCTTCCCACTGATCACCAATGTAAGGGGCATTCTTCCCACTGATCACCAATGTAAGGGGCATTCTTCCCACTGATCACCAATGTAAGGGGCATTCTTCCCACTGATCACCAATGTAAGGGACATTCTTCCCACTGATCACCAATGTAAGGAACATTCTTCCCACTGATCACCAATGTAAAGGGACATTCTTCCCACTGATCACCAATGTAAGGAACATTCTTCCCACTGATCACCAATGTAAGGGACATTCTTCCCACTGATCACCAATGTAAGGAACATTCTTCCCACTGATCACCAATGTAAGGGACATTCTTCCCACTGATCACCAATGTAAGGGACATTCTTCCCACTGATCACCAATGTAAGGGACATTCTTCCCACTGATCACCAATGTAAGGAACATTCTTCCCACTGACCACCAATGTAAGGAACATTCTTCTCACTGATCACCAATGTAAGGAATATTCTTCCCACTGATCACCAATGTAAGGGGCATTCTTCCCACTGATCACCAATGTAAGGAACATTCTTCCCACTGATCACCAATGTAAGGAACATTCTTCCCACTGATCACCAATATAAGGGACATTCTTCCCACTGACCACCAATGTAAGGAACATTCTTCTCACTGATCACCAATGTAAGGGACATTCTTCTCACTGATCACCAATGTAAGGGACATTCTTCTCACTGATCACCAATGTAAGGAATATTCTTCCCACTGATCACCAATGTAAGGGACATTCTTCCCACTGATCACCAATGTAAGGAACATTCTTCCCACTGATCACCAATGTAAGGAACATTCTTCCCACTGATCACCAATGTAAGGAACATTCTTCCCACTGATCACCAATGTAAGGAGCATTCTTCTCACTGATCACCAATGTAAGGGACATTCTTCTCACTGATCACCAATGTAAGGAACATTCTTCCCACTGATCACCAATGTAAGGAACATTCTTCCCACTGATCACCAATGTAAGGAACATTCTTCTCACTGATCACCAATGTAAGGAACATTCTTCTCACTGATCACCAATGTAAGGAACATTCTTCCCACTGATCACCAATGTAAGGAACATTCTTCCCACTGATCACCAATGTAAGGAGCATTCTTCTCACTGATCACCAATGTAAGGAACATTCTTCTCACTGATCACCAATGTAAGGAACATTCTTCTCACTGATCACCAATGTAAGGAACATTCTTCTCACTGATCACCAATGTAAGGAACATTCTTCTCACTGATCACCAATGTAAGGAACATTCTTCCCACTGATCACCAATGTAAGGAACATTCTTCTCACTGATCACCAATGTAAGGAACATTCTTCCCACTGATCACCAATGTAAGGAACATTCTTCCCACTGATCACCAATGTAAGGAACATTCTTCTCACTGATCACCAATGTAAGGAACATTCTTCTCACTGATCACCAATGTAAGGAACATTCTTCTCACTGATCACCAATGTAAGGAACATTCTTCCCACTGATCACCAATGTAAGGAACATTCTTCTCACTGATCACCAATGTAAGGAACATTCTTCTCACTGATCACCAATGTAAGGGGCATTCTTCTCACTGATCACCAATGTAAGGGGCATTCTTCCCACTGATCACCAATGTAAGGGGCATTCTTCTCACTGACCACCAATGTAAGGAACATTCTTCCCACTGATCACCAATGTAAGGAACATTCTTCCCACTGATCACCAATGTAAGGAACATTCTTCCCACTGATCACCAATGTAAGGAACATTCTTCTCACTGATCACCAATGTAAGGAACATTCTTCTCACTGATCACCAATGTAAGGAACATTCTTCTCACTGATCACCAATGTAAGGAGCATTCTTCCCACTGATCACCAATGTAAGGAACATTCTCCCCACTGATCACCAATGTAAGGAACATTCCTCCCACTGATCACCAATGTAAGGAACATTCTTCCCACTGATCACCAATGTAAGGAACATTCTTCCCACTGATCACCAATGTAAGGAACATTCTTCCCACTGATCACCAATGTAAGGAACATTCTTCTCACTGATCACCAATGTAAGGAACATTCTTCTCACTGATCACCAATGTAAGGAACATTCTTCTCACTGATCACCAATGTAAGGAGCATTCTTCCCACTGATCACCAATGTAAGGAACATTCTCCCCACTGATCACCAATGTAAGGAACATTCTTCTCACTGATCACCAATGTAAGGAACATTCTTCTCACTGATCACCAATGTAAGGAACATTCTTCTCACTGATCACCAATGTAAGGAACATTCTTCTCACTGATCACCAATGTAAGGAACATTCTTCCCACTGATCACCAATGTAAGGAACATTCTTCTCACTGATCACCAATGTAAGGAACATTCTTCTCACTGATCACCAATGTAAGGGGCATTCTTCCCACTGATCACCAATGTAAGGGACATTCTTCTCACTGACCACCAATGTAAGGAACATTCTTCCCACTAACCCCCAATGTAAGGGGCATTCTTCCCACTGATCACCAATGTAAGGAACATTCTTCCCACTGACCACCAATGTAAGGAACATTCTTCCCACTGATCACCACTGTGCCTCAATTAGTTGGTTTTAGCAGGGGTTCCCCAAAACTATTTTCAAGGGCCCCTCATTGGTAAAATGGTTGAGAAAGACTGATCTAGAAGGTTCACCACCATCACTAGATGCACCCTGTACTCTCACTTATGACAATTTGGAGTAGAATCTTTGTGGGCTACTCGTGACACCTACTTACTGTAATAAAGACATTGCTGTCACCAGGTAATCCATAGTGCACAAGGTCTTGGAGGCAGCAGAGGAGGCATCAACTCACATGAAGGAATAGAAGGAAATCAGCCATTTAAAAAGTGGGCTAGACTATCTTTTAGACCAGTGGTCTCTGAACTGCGGCCCAGGGGCAAAATTTCTACCACTGACACCAATGATGGGGCACTCTCCCTCTCACTGACACCAATAATGAAGTACTATTACTCATAGATACAATTATGGGGCATTGTTACCAAAGCCAGGACATTTTCTACTCCCACTGGCCACAGTCTGGCCCCTCTAAAAAGAGGGATAGCAAACTGGCCCTTTGTTTAGAAAGTTTGGAGACCCCTGCTCTAGACTATCCATCCCATCCTCATTGGATCCACCATTGGAAGGTGGTTCACATGACACAGAGAGATTAATAAGCGTTGTATGTCTCACCTTCTCCCCCTTGTTGCCCAGTATGAACGGTCTGCTCCACATCCATAGACCCTTTGTAGTGCTGTCAATGCCAGATCTCCATTCAAACCCTTGCAGAGGCTCGTCTTCTGCCCCCAAGCTGAACTCTTCGCCCTTCTCCTAAAGACAAATGAAACGTTTTCCACAAGCCGCTTCTAACTTTCTATAACAACAAGTACAATCACATCGAGGTTTCCAAGTATTGAGTTTTGTTTATGGGCATCGTGCTGGGCAAACTAACAGCTTCTCCGTAGTGTAGGAACTCCTAAAGTGACCCTGTGGCCAGGGAGGGCGTGGACTTTAAGGTATTTTAATATTCTTATTAAGTCGTTAATAAGCCTTAAAGAATATGTAAACCCAACATATCATATTCCTCATTTCTGTGACTGCTGTACCATGTAGTTGTATGAGAAAGTCTCCTGTTCTCTTTGTATCGCTTCCTTTATGTGAAATCCCTGGTGTTTCTTCCAGTCCCTCTGCTCTTCTATTAAAAACTGACCACACTAAGCATGAGAGCACAGCATGGTCAGTTCTCTAGCTGTGCTGGAAACTCATTCTGCTCTCCTCCAATGATCAGACTTGTCCAGACATCCCCGCACCTGCATTGGGAAGTTCAGTGTTTTGCTGCTTCTCCTCCCGCAGCTGTTGTGCAGCTGAGAACAGAGGATATGTGATCATTTTTTAAAAAAAAGGTGAAAAAGTATTTATAATGTTTTTTTAATATCTATACACTTAGGTCCCTTTCACACTGGGGCGAGAGGTGCTTCGGTGGTAAAGCGCCGCTATTTTTATTGGCGCTTTACCGCCAATTTCGCGACGCTATTCGGCCGCTAGCGGGGCAGTTTTACCCCCTGCTAGTGGCTGAGAATGGGTTAAAGACCACCGCAAATCGCCTCGCCGGCGGTATAGCCGCGGTGTCCTATTGATTTCAATGGGAAGGAGCGGTGGAGGAGCGGTAAACACACCGCTCCTTCACCGCTCCAAAGATGCGGCTAGCAGGACATTTTTAACCGTTCCTGCTAGCGCACCGCTCCAGTGTGAAAGCCCTCGGGGCTTTCACACTGGAGACACAGCAGCCGCTGTTTAGGGTCGGTTTGCAGGCGCTATTTTTAGCGCAATAGCGCCTGCAAACCGTTCCAGTGTGAAAGGGGTCAAATGTTTTGCCTTTCATTTCTATTTTAAACTGAACAGGTGAGGTGTAAACACTAAGTCTTCACTGACCTCTGCAGCTGTGGGTTCTGTGGAATAATTCATCCTCAAGAAGAACAGTTATCCAAGTTGTTGCCTCAGCAGCTCTGTTCACCCTGTCCCCTCCCCCTTCCCAAAGCTTCTGCTTTTTTTAGCCCGGGTTCACACTGCTGCGATCTCAGAGATTGCATGTGATTCACACTCGCACTTGCAGGTGCCAATCACATGCGATGTCTATTAGATGCGAGTTCAGCCATGGCTGAACACGCATTCGATTTGCACAGAAAATAGAATAGTGCAGGGACTTGTTTTTTCCCGCACTAGAATCGCATAGCATGGGTGTTCTCACCTATGCAATCTGATTCCTCTGCGAGTTCATAGTTCACACTGCGATCTCGCAGCGGTTCGCAGAAGGCAATGTGAACTGCCTGCGGGAGAGAAGCGATGCGGGAACCGGCGCTGTAAATCGCTCTGGTTCCTGCATCGCAATAGTGTGAACCCAGGGCAAATTAAAGATTAGGAAGATGGGAGGTTCTTGGGTCACTGCTGGGAGGGGTAGCTGAGCGGATTAGTTAGTGCTGTGAGGGAGAATCAGTGTGAGCTGAGTTACTGGGTTATTTTTGGGAAGGGGGAAAACAAAGGGAGCTGAGATGCAGAGAGAACCGATGATTTTAGTGCTTCTGCTGTGAACTTTGAAGACAAACTGCTCCAGTGTGCCTGCAGCAACAGAGGTCAGTGAGGATTTGTTTTAAAGCTCATTTATTGCTCGTTAACAATTTGTAAATGCTCGAATGCCCATAGCCTGGCCACAGGTTTACTTTAAGAGCATTTGTTCTTTTATTTGTTCTGCTGCCAACCCAATCTGCTAAAGGTTTCCTGGGTTGTATGTGCCTGATTTGACTTGCTGGGCAATGTGAAAGACAAGGCCAGGCAAAGTGATAGTAGTGGGGACTGGTCATAAGGTACAGACCCTCTAAATTGATTGCAAGAACAGATTGTACTAAGTTTTGGTTGGCATAAATTGTCTGTAAAAAAAAATATTTTGGGGGGGCGCGGAAAGACTTTCTAAACTGGCAAAATTCATCTAAAAAAATTGAGTAAATGAGTAGAAAAACAAATAGGTAGAATTGTAGCAACAGATGTGGCAAGATTTTTGATTCTGACCTTTGTCACCAGGCTCCATAGCATCAGGGCACAGGGCCCGCGAATACAAGGTAATGGGTCCCCCGTCTCTCACCTGGCTCTCCAGGGCCCTTATAATGTAATTCATCAGGAAGGATTTTCCCCGGCGCTTCTCCCCAATAACGCAGAGCAGGTAGACGGGGTAACTTGATAACGCAGAGCTCATGAAGCAATCATACATGACCGATTCATCCAAATGTAGGCAGCCACTGCCGTCCGTCCAAACCAGCTGTACCGGGTACCCGTGATCTGAGAATACCGAAGACTCCTGAAGGAAAGAGAGAACATCTAGAATAGTGATATTATATCCGATTAAGGGAACTTAGGTGTTCTTTTGCTCATGAACTCCAGCAGTACCCCTACTCAGTCTTACAAATCCCCACACTGGGCCCATTAATCACATACTGCTTCCTATTACTCACACATCTAACTCAGGTGCAGTAAAGTTTTGTTCATTTTCAGAAGTTTTTTTGAGGGTACTGATTGGAAAAGGGGGTTCGTCTAATTTTCTGAAGCACTTATGCAGTGCTAGAGGGCTTAGGCCCTGGTATCCATAAAATAGGAATCCTACTCCTTCCTATATATTCGCAAAAAAAGTATGTGAACCCTCTTGGAATGATATGGATTTCTGCACAAATTGGTCATAAAACGTGATCTGATCTTCATCTAAGTCACAACAATAGACAACCACAGTCTGCTTAAACTAATAACACACAAAGAATTAAATGTTACCATGTTTTTATTGAACACACCATGTAAACATTCACAGTGCAGGTGGAAAAAGTATGTGAACCCCTAGACTAATGAGCTCTCCAAGAAATAATTGGAGTGAGGTGTCAGCCAACTGGAGTCCAATCAATGAGATGAGATTGGAGGTGTTGGTTACAGCTGCCCTGCCCTATAAAAAACACACACTAGTTCCGGGTTTGCTTTTCACAAGAAGCATTGCCTGATGTGAATGATGCATCGCACAAAAGAGCTCTCAGAAGACTTATGATTAAGAACTGTTGACTTGCATAAAGCTGGAAAGGGTTATAAAAGTATCTCCAAAAGCCTTGTTGTTCATCAGTCCATGGTAAGACAAATTGTCTATAAATGGAGATAGTTCAGCACTGCTGCTACTCTCCCTAGGAGTGGGCGTCCTGTAAAGATGACTGCAAGAGCACAGCGCAGACTGCTCAATGAGGTGAAGAAGAATCCTAGAGTGTCAGCTAAAGACTTACAAAAGTCTCTGGCATATGCTAACATCCCTGTTAGCGAATCTACGATACGTAAAACACTAAACAAGAATGGATTTCATGGGAGGATACCACAGAGGAAGCCACTGCTGTCCAAAAAAACATTGCTGCACGCTTACAGTTTGCACAAGAGCACCTGGATGTTCCACAGCAGTACTGGCAAAATATTCTGTGGACAGATGAAACCAAAGTTGAGTTGTTTGGAAGAAACACACAACACTATCTGTGGAGAAAAAGAGGCACAGCACACCAACATCAAAACCTCATCCCAACTGTGAAGTATGGTGGTGGGGGCATCATGGTTTGGGGCTGCTTTGCTGCGTCAGGGCCTGGACGGATTGCTATCATCTAAGGAATAATGAATTCCCAAGTTTATCAAGACATTTTGCAGGAGAACTTAAGGCCATCTGTCCACCAGCTGAAGCTCAACAGAAGATGGGTGTTGCAACAGGACAACGACCCAAAGCATAGAAGTAAATCAACAACAGAATGGCTTAAACAGAAGAAAATACGCCTTCTGGAGTGCTCCAGTCAGAGTCCTGACCTCAACCCGATTGAGATGCTGTGGCATGACCTCAAGAAAGCGATTCACACCAGACATCCCAAGAATATCGCTGAACTGAAACAGTTCTGTAAAGAGGAATGGTCAAGAATTACTCCTGACCGCTGTGCACGTCTGATCTGCAACCACAGGAAACGTTTGGTGGAAGTTATTGCTGCCAAAGGAGGTTCAACCAGTTATTAAATCCAAGGGTTCACATACTTTTTCCGCATGCACTGTGAATGTTTACATGGTGTGTTCAATAAAAACATGGTAACATTTAATTCTTTGTGTGTTATTTAGTTTAAGCAGAAGACTGTGATTGTCTATTGTTGTGACTGATGAAGATCAGATCACATTTTATGACCAATTTGTGCAGAAATCCATATCATTCATAAAGGGTTCACATACTTTTTTTTGCAACTGTACATCTGCCATGATGGGTTGAATTATGTTGTATTGGGTTTGAGGGGGGATCAGCTTCTTAGAAAGCCTCAAAAACTGTCCAATTCAGGTCTGGCCTTGATCTGCACAGGCCAGATGATGGATGGATGTTTCTATACGATTGCCTTAGAGCAGGGGTCTCCAAACTATGGCTCTCCAGTTGTTCAGGAACTACAATTCCCATCATGCCCATTCATGTCTGAGTTTTACAATGCCTTATGGGACATGTAGTCCTGCAACAGCTAGAGGGCCGTAGTTTGGAGATCTCTGCCTTAGAGGAACCTTTCTCCACCAGGGGTCCATAGAACCTCAGACGTTGGACCCCTAATAGAGCCTCCTATAAAGCTGCTTTCACACTGATGTGCTGCATTTTACCTGAAACTTCCTGCACGTTAGCTGTGCTTTGCCATAGACTTCTATTATATTTTGCAGGTGTGGTGCACTTTTTGAAAACGCACAAAAAAAAACGCAGGATATAAAAGAGAAATCTATGGCTCAGTGCAGCCAATGTGCAAGAAAGCCACTGGTGTACTGTGCTGCACCTGCAGATTAGTATGAAAGCAGCCCAATATTTGTTCCCCTTTTATAGGTGCTAATATGTCCATTGAAAAAGCGCAGTGTATGTGATGTTTAATACACCGACCTTCCTTTCCTCCTGCAGCTTCTGCTGGCATCACTCTCCAGACAGCCAGAAAAGTCCCAGGTGAAGTGCACTTGGTATCACTCTACCTGGGACAGGAGTCGGTGCTACAGAAGAAGGATCGGCTTTTGCGGCTCCTGCTCTCTCCGCAGCCACCTGCATCCTCCACTGCCGGCTTAATGCACTCTGATGTTCTTGGATAGTGGGTTGGCAAGCTCAGATCACACTCAATGGGTTACCAACGCCGGGCATGAGCTTCCCTGGTTTGGAGGTTGAGGGCCACATCAGAGGGCTCCAAGGGCCACATGTTGAGCACCCCTGGTGTAGATGCTACACATCCATAAATCTACCATAGTTGGTGTTTAATTTGTTTTTTACTTGGTATTATGGAAAGTGTAACAAGAGTATCTAGTATATGTCAGAGTTGTTGGAGACCCCAAAACCTCCAACATGGGTGAGACCAGCTATGAACTATGGCAGAGGAACTTGTATCTAGAATAGAAGTATAGACTTGGAAAAGCATTGGGTCAAGAGTTTCACCAGACTTGTATTATACTATGTGGCCAAAAGTATATGGACCCCCCGCCAAATAATGGAGTTTGGGTGACTTCAGTGAAGGGTTCTGTTATATTACAGCTTGCAAAGACATTGCGTACAATTATACAATTGTGTTCTTCCAAGTTTGTGGTAACAATTTGAGGAAGACCATTTTCTGTTCCACCATGACTGTGCCCCCTGTGTGCCAGTTCTATAAAGACATGGTGTGACCAGTTTGGTGTGGAGGAACTCAAGTGTCTGCACAGAGCCCTGACCTCAACCCTACAGAACACCTTTGGGTATTGGAATGCCAATTGTGAGCCAGGTCTTCTCATCCAATATGAGTGACTGACCTCACAAATGAGCATAAATTCCCACAGACACCCCCCAAAATCTTCAGGAAAGCCTTCCCAGAAGAGAGGAGGCTGTAATGCCATAAGGGTGGGACAAGTCCATATAAACGGCCATCATTTTGGAATGGATGTCCAACAAGCTTCTATTGTGATGGACAAGGCAGCACAAACCTTTGGCCATATAGTGTAGATATGGAATATACGTTTTATTTTAGTTGAACTATCTTAAAGTGGTTGTAAACCCAACCACACAACTTGCACCTACAGGTAAGCCTAGATTAAGGCTTACCTGTAGGTGCAAGAAATATCTCCCTAACCTACAGGGTTAAGGAGGAGATATTTGCAGAAAACCCTGCACCCGCGCCATAGACAACGGCGCATGCGCACTGAGCTTGCCGGTTTTCTCAATGGAGAATGACGGCCCCGCGCGCATGCGATAACAGGAAGACGGTCGGATCGGACATGGCGGCGGAGGGGGACGAGGAGCGCGGCGGAGGCTTCGATCTCAGGTAAGTGCCACATAATGAGCTAGTTTGCATAGCATACTAGCTCATTATGTCTTTTTCTTGCAGGTGTTATTTATTTTTTTGAAAAGTGGGTTTCACAACCACTTTAATAAACCTTCCAGCTCATAACCAACCTCCCGCCCACCCCCCATACCTCCTCGGTGCTCTTCTCCTTCTCCTGCACCCCCTTCTGGATCTTGGATATGAGGTTCATCAGCCGGTAGTCCGGGGCTATCTGGTATCGGGGACATTGCGTCCGACACTCAGGGCACAGGTATCCCTCTATCTGCGGGGTGCTCCAGTGTGTGCTGATACAGCTGCGGCAGAAAGTGTGACCACATGCGATAGAGACCGGTTCCTGGAGGTCGTCCAGACAGATGGAGCAGGTGATGTCTTCCACCAGCGAGTGCAAACTGATGTTATCCGGCGGCGAAGCATTATTACTGCACCAAAAACAGAAGAAGGAGACAATGTCATACATGGGAGGGACTTTCCACCGAAACTTCATTAAAAGGCCAATGCTGTTTAACCTCCATACAAATAGTTTACATGCACAAAAATATATTTATCTATCTGACCTGCTGAAGGATTCCTAAAGCTGTTCGATCTGGTGGTCCATACAGCTGTGCCGGACCACACAGATTGGTCCTTGACCCCGCCATGAAGACTACATTCTAACTAAGGATCCATCTCTGCCTGGTATTGGCAAAAAAGCCATGGCAAAGCCCTGAGTGGCTAGGGCAGGCCATACATGGTTTCAAATCTCCTGCTGAACAGGCCGTGAATCGAACTGTGTATGGGCAGGCTGAATGTACCAAGTTGATCGATCGATCAACTTGGGTACAACCAGCATGCTGGGTTTTACCTGCAATTATCGCTAGCGACTTCTATAGCCGCTAGCAATAATCACTGTCTTCTCCCGGTGGAGGTTGCTTCTATCACCCCCCCACCAGGAGAAGACAAGGGCCTGGCAGGAGGGGTTCCCGCATCAACACGGTCTTTATTGATGGGAGAATCAAGCAAATTATGATGATGTAGGAAAGAAATTCGGTCCGTGTATGGCCAGACTAAAGCCCCGTACACACGGTCGGACTTTTTGCCAACAAACTTCAAAATGAGCAAGTTTTCCCAAAAATCCGACCGTGTGTACGCTCTATCGGACAAACTTTTTCGGTTTTCATCGGACAAAAGTTCGCTATGCAAAACGGACAAACTTTTCGGCAACAAAAGTCCGATGGTGCAAAGTCCTGTCGCGTGTACAGAAATCCATCTGACTTTTTTTCGAAGTACAAACACGCATACCCAGAACCAATGTTAAAATCAAACAACAATAGCAGAAGATGACCAAAGGGTGGCAGTAAAGAGCAGAAAAACCACGTGATTTTGGGAAAGTTTTGGGAAAGTTTGCAGAAAAGTCTGAGCGTGTGTATGCTATGGGTGTGCCCGGCCAACTCCCTTCAGACAAAAATCCACGGAAAAGTTTGTTTGAAGTCCGACCGTGTGTACGAGGCTTAAGAGTGCTGCCTCTCCTTCTTGCAGTCAGATGTCTTCAGTAACCACTTCAGCCCCGGACCATTTGGCTGGTCAAAGACCAGGCCAATGTTTGCGATTCGGCACTGCGTCTCTTTAACTGACAATTGCGCGGTCGTGCGACGTGACTCCCAAACAAAATTTACGTCCTTTTTTTCCTACAAATAGAGCTTTCTTTTGGTGGTATTTGATCACCTCTGCGGTTTTTATTTTTTGCGCTATAAACAAAAATAGAGCGTCAATTTTGAAAAAAAAAACAATATTTTTTACTTTTTGCTATAATAAATATCCCCAAAAAAAATATAAAAAATCCTTCCTGGACTTCTACAATCTTTGTGGCACTCTCACCCTTCTAACATTCTACTGGATGCTCCAGGGAATCTGCGGGAAGACCCAGTTGATAGGCAATCGCCATGTTCTGACCCCACTCACCTACCTTCAGAGTTGCTGCGCTCTGCATTATATCAGAGGAAGGTTTGTGACGTTTTTGAAACATAACAGCAAAAAACTTGTGATGTGACTGCAGGGACTATGATGACAACATCTGAAGAATGGGGGATCCTTTATAAATCTTTACATTAAGGGATCTCCAACGGCTACTTCTTTAACCACTTGCCCACAGGGTACTTTACCCCCCTTCCTGCCCAGGACAATTTTCAGCTTTCAGCGCTGTCACACTTTGAATGACAATTACACGGTCATGCAACACTGTACCGAAATGAGTTTTTTTATAATTTTGTTCACACAAATAGAGCTTTCTTTTGGTGGTATTTAATCACTGCTGAGGTTTTTTATTTTTTGCTAAAAAAAAAAAAAACTGCAAATTTTGAAAAAAATAAATAAATAAAAGTTTCATAGTTTGTTATACAATTTAGCAAACAGGTCATTTTTCTCCTTCACTGATAGACACTGATAAGGTGGCACTGATGAGGCGCCACTGGTGGGCACTAACAGGTGGCACTGATGAGGCGCTACTAGTGGGCACTGATGAGGTGCCACTGGTAAGGCGGCACTGAAAAAAAAAAAGTTTCATCGTTTGTTATACAATTTAGCAAACAGGTAATTTTTCTCCTTCACTGATGAGACTGCACTGGTGGGTACTGATGAGGAGCCACTGGTGGGCACTGATAGTGCCCATCAGTGCAATCAGTGCCCACCAGTGGCGCCTCTTCAGTACCAACCAGTGCAGTCCCATAAGTGCCCACCAGTGCCATCTATTAGTGCCCACTAGTGGCACCTCATCAGTGCCCACCAGTGCCGATTTATCAGTGCCGCCTTACCAGTGGCACCTCATCAGTGCCCATCAGTGCCGCCTTACCAGTGCCACCTATTAGTGCCCACCAGTGGCGCCTCATCAGTGCCCACCAGTGGCGCCTCATCAGTGCCCACCAGTGATGCTTTATCGGTGCCCACCAGTGCCACCCATCAGTGCCCACCAGTGCTACCTGATGGGTGGCACTGATAGCCGGGAACTGATTGGCAGCACTGGTAGGTGGCACTGCTTAGCAGCAGTGGGTGTCCGTATGCGGGACCCATGTCCCTCTGAAAGAAGACGGTAATCTGCTTTTTTTTTTCTCCTCAGGCTGTTTATATCACGTGATCAGTGGGCAAGATCGGCCCCGTACTCCGATCTGTGATCAGCCAAGTCTAAATTGACCCTCTGATCACAGGGTGCGTAGGCAGCACATATACGGGAGGACGTACACAGACGGGAGGCAGCACATACACGGGAGGACAGACGGAAGGCAGCACATACACGGGAGGACGGACACGGACGGGAGGCAGCACATACACGGGAGGACGGACACGAACGGGAGGCAGCACATACACGGGAGGACGGACACGAACGGGAGGCAGCACATACACGGGAGGACGGACACGGATGGGAGGCAGCACATACACGGGAGGACGGACACGGACGGGAGGCAGCACATACACGGGAGGACGGACACGGACGGGAGGCAGCACATACACGGGAGGACGGACACGGACGGGAGGCAGCACATACACGGGAGGACGGACACGGACGGGAGGCAGCACATACACGGGAGGACGGACTCAAACGGGAGGCAGCACATACACGGGAGGACGGACACGGACGGGAGGCAGCACATACACGGGAGGACGTACACGGACGGGAGGCAGCACATAGATGGGAGGACGTACACGGACGGGAGGCAGCACATAGATGGGAGGACGTACACGGACGGGAGGCAGCACATAGATGGGAGGACGTACACGGACGGGAGGCAGCACATAGATGGGAGGACGTACACGGACGGGATGCAGCACATACATGGGAGGACGTACACGGACGGGAGGCAGCACATAGATGGGAGGACGTACACGGACGGGATGCAGCACATAGATGGGAGGACGTACACGGACGGGAGGCAGCACATACATGGGAGGACGTACACGGACGGGAGGCAGCACATAGATCGGAGGACGTACACGGACAGGATGCAGCACATACATGGGAGGACGTACACGGACGGGATGCAGCACATACATGGGAGGACGTACACGGACGGGAGGCAGCACATACATGGGAGGACGTACACGGACGGGAGGCAGCACATACATGGGAGGACGTACACGGACGGGATGCAGCACATACATGGGAGGACGTACACGGACGGGAGGCAGCACATAGATGGGAGGACGTACACGGACGGGATGCAGCACATAGATGGGAGGACGTACACGGACGGGAGGCAGCACATAGATGGGAGGACGTACACGGACGGGAGGCAGCACATACATGGGAGGACGTACACGGACGGGAGGCAGCACATAGATCGGAGGACGTACACGGACAGGATGCAGCACATACATGGGAGGACGTACACGGACGGGATGCAGCACATACATGGGAGGACGTACACGGACGGGAGGCAGCACATAGATGGGAGGACGTACACGGACGGGAGGCAGCACATACATGGGAGGACGTACACGGACGGGAGGCAGCACATACATGGGAGGACGTACACGGACGGGAGGCAGCACATAGATCGGAGGACGTACACGGACGGGAGGCAGCACATACATGGGAGGACGTACACGGACGGGAGGCAGCACATAGATCGGAGGACGTACACGGACAGGATGCAGCACATACATGGGAGGACGTACACGGACGGGATGCAGCACATACATGGGAGGACGTACACGGACGGGAGGCAGCACATAGATGGGAGGACGTACACGGACGGGAGGCAGCACATACATGGGAGGACGTACACGGACGGGAGGCAGCACATACATGGGAGGACGTACACGGACGGGAGGCAGCACATAGATGGGAGGACGTACACGGACGGGAGGCAGCACATACATGGGAGGACGTACACGGACGGGAGGCAGCACATACATGGGAGGACGTACACGGACGGGAGGCAGCACATAGATCGGAGGACGTACACGGACGGGAGGCAGCACATACATGGGAGGACGTACACGGATGGGAGGCAGCACATAGATGGGAGGACGTACACGGACGGGAGGCAGCACATACATGGGAGGACGTACACGGACGGGAGGCAGCACATACATGGGAGGACGTACACGGACGGGAGGCAGCACATAGATGGGAGGACGTACACGGACGGGAGGCAGCACATACATGGGAGGACGTACACGGACGGGAGGCAGCACATACATGGGAGGACGTACACGGACGGGAGGCAGCACATAGATCGGAGGACGTACACGGACGGGAGGCAGCACATACATGGGAGGACGTACACGGATGGGAGGCAGCACATACATGGGAGGACGTACACGGACGGGAGGCAGCACATACACGGGAGGACGTACACGGACGGGAGGCAGCACATACACGGGAGGACGTACACGGACGGGAGGCAGCACATTGATGGGGGGACGTACACGGACGGGAGGCAGCACATACATGGGAGGACGTACACGGACGGGAGGCAGCACATACACGGGAGGACGTACACGGACGGGAGGCAGCACATACACGGGAGGACGTACACGGACGGGAGGCAGCACATTGATGGGGGGACGTACACGGACGGGAGGCAGCACATACACGGGAGGACGTACACGGACGGGAGGCAGCACATTGATGGGGGGACGTACACGGACGGGAGGCAGCACATACACGGGAGGACGTACACGGACAGGAGGCAGCACATACACGGGATGACGTACACGGACGGGAGGCAGCACATTGATGGGGGGACGTACACGGACGGGAGGCAGCACATACATGGGAGGACGTACACGGACGTGAGGCAGCACATAGATGGGAGGACGTACACGGACAGGAGGCAGCACATACATGGGAGGACGTACACGGACGGGAGGCAGCATATAGATGGGAGGACGTACACGGACAGGAGGCAGCACATACACGGGATGACGTACACGGACGGGAGGCAGCACATTGATGGGGGGACGTACACGGACGGGAGGCAGCACATACACGGGAGGACGTACACGGACAGGAGGCAGCACATACACGGGATGACGTACACGGACGGGAGGCAGCACATTGATGGGGGGACGTACACGGACGGGAGGCAGCACATACATGGGAGGACGTACACGGACGTGAGGCAGCACATAGATGGGAGGACGTACACGGACAGGAGGCAGCACATACATGGGAGGACGTACACGGACGGGAGGCAGCATATAGATGGGAGGACGTACACGGACAGGAGGCAGCACATACACGGGAGGACGTACACGGATGGGAGGCAGCACATACACGGGAGGACGTACACGGACGCCCACCCGGCAATTTGGACTTGCGCTGTAGCCGTCTTTCGGCTATAGCACGGGCGTGAGGAGGTTAAGGGTTAGTTCAGCTTCACCAAAAAAAAACTACCTATGCAGGTCACCTATACTGTAGATAAAAACAAACGGAGCATCTTTGACCAAGGTTGGGTAATGCCCTTCCTATAGGTGTAGGCCATTTATGCCTTGTTTCCACTGAACGGAACGGTTTGGGTCGGTACAGTTTGGAACGGTTTGAATGGTCCGGTCTATTCTGGTGAGCGTTTCCACTGCAAGTCGGACCGTCAGGGACCATTCAGGGTTTAGAAAAAATGCCTAGCGTGTCCGCCAATCAGTGGAATGTATTGTAGCTCCGCCCTAACCGAACCGTTCCATTTTCTATGGCCCCACATCTGAAGCAGGACCCAGAATGGTTCGGTACGGTACGGTTTTATGGCACGCTTTCATAATGGAAACACCCAAAATAGCGTACCGTACCGAACCGATCCGCTCAGTGGAAACGAGGCATTATGTACCTACTGAAGCCTGGCTGAAAAACTCCCAGCGATGGCATCATCCTATCCTGCTTTGTTGATAAGACACTCCCTGCCAATGTGGACTCTCACGTGTGCTCTCTCTGCTGTCGTAGTAGCTCTGAGCTCAGCGATGTTTCGATCAAGGAGATCGTGGACCACACATGTACCGGGGGTTTGAGAGCTCACTCCTGTGATGGGGAGGGTGAGCAGTAAGAGATGGGAGTGTCTTAGCAACATCCCAGCAACGTCCTAGCAACAAGGCAGGATGGGATGATGCCATCCCTGGGAGTTTTCTTGGCCAGGCTTCGGGAGGTATGCAAATGGCCGACCCCTATAGCAAGGGCACTATTCAACCTTGGTCAAGGCACCACAGATTGTTTTTCTCTATATATGTGCAGCTTTGACCAAGGTTGGATAGTGCTCTTGATGTAGGTGTCGGCCACTTACATACCTCCCGAAGCCTGGCCAAAAACCTCCCAGAGGTGGCATTATCCCGTCCTGCCTTGTTGCTAGGACGTTGCTAGGACGTTGCTGGGACGTTGCTAAGACACTCCCATCTCTTACTGCTCACCCTCCCCATCACAGGAGTGAGCTCTCAAACCCCCGGTACATGTGTGGTCCACGATCTCCTTGATCGAAGCATCGCTGAGCTCAGAGCTACTATGACGGCAGAGAGAGCACACGTGAGAGTCCACATTGGCAGGGAGTGTCTTATCAACAAAGCAGGATAATGCCATCGCTGGGAGTGAATAGGGAGTGGAGGGGGGGGGGGGGGTTCGGTGGGCACTACTGCCTGTCTAATGTGATACATTGTATATAAGGAAGGATCAGTCGTAGTGATACATTGTATATAAGGAGGGATCAGTCGTAGTGATACATTGTATATAAGGAGGGATCAGTCGTAGTGATACATTGTATATAAGGAGGGATCAGTCGTAGGGATACATTGTATTTCTAGACTGTAAGCTCTAACGAGCAGGGCCCTCTGCTCCCTCTGTATTGAATTGTATTGTGATTGTATTGTCTTCCCTGATGTTGTAAAGCGCTGCGCAAACTGTTGGCGCTATATAAATCCTGTATAATAATAATAATAATAATAATATAAGGAGGGATCAGTCGTAGTGATACATTGTATATAAGGAAGGATCAGACGCAGTGATACATTGTATATAAGGAAGGATCAGTCGCAGTGATACATTGTATATAAGGAAGGATCAGTCGCAGTGATACATTGTATATAAGGAAGGATCAGTCGCAGTGATACATTGTATATAAGGAAGGATCAGTCGCAGTGATACACTGTATATAAGGAAGGATCAGACGTAGTGATACATTGTATATAAGGAAGGATCAGACGTAGTGATACATTGTATATAAGGAAGGATCAGTCGCAGTGATACATTGTATATAAGGAAGGATCAGACGCAGTGATACATTGTATATAAGGAAGGATCAGTCGCAGTGATACATTGTATATAAGGAAGGATCAGTTGCAGTGATACATTGTATATAAGGAAGGATCAGTCGTAGTGATACATTGTATATAAGGAAGGATCAGTTGCAGTGATACATTGTATATAAGGAAGGATCAGACGTAGTGATACATTGTATATAAGGAAGGATCAGACGTAGTGATACATTGTATATAAGGAAGGATCAGTCGCAGTGATACATTGTATATAAGGAAGGATCAGTCGCAGTGATACATTGTATATAAGGAAGGATCAGTCGTAGTGATACATTGTATATAAGGAAGGATCAGTCGTAGTGATACATTGTATATAAGGAAGGATCAGACGTAGTGATACATTGTATATAAGGAAGGATCAGTCGCTGTGATACATTGTATATAGGGAAGGATCAGACGTAGTGATACATTGTATATAAGGAAGGATCAGTCGCAGTGATACATTGTATATAAGGAGGGATCAGACGCAGTGATACACTGTATATAAGGAAGGATCAGACGCAGTGATACATTGTATATAAGGAAGGATCAGTCGCAGTGATACATTGTATATAGGGAATGCTGTGATACATTGTATATAAGGTGTTGCGGTGGTCACACCTGGGTGGTTGGGGGGTGGTCTCTCCCGCTCTGGGTGGTCTCTCTCTCCGGGGTCGTCTCTTGGCTCTCTTCCTCTGGGGTTCTGTATTTTTATTGTGTGTCTGGCTGGTGGAGGGGTGGGGGGAGGGTCTGTCTGTCCCCCTTCTGTCCTCCATGTCTGTCCTTACACAGCGGATCCCCCCACAATCTCTCCTTCTTCTTCTTCCTGTCCTCTGGATGTGAGTCCTTCCTGTGTATGTGTCACACCGAGTCCCCCTCCCCCTCCTCCACTCCTCCCCCTCCCCCCCTCTCTCTGTCATTCTGCAATGTTTTGTAGTCAAACACCAGAATTGGTCAATATTTACACTCATCCAGAGCAGAGATTGTCATTCAAGGAGGAATATTCATTATTGTTTCCATTATATCATATCTATTATTATTCCTAAATACTAATTATAACAACAATAATAACATTAACCCCTTCACAACGAAGGTAAAACAAATCTTGGACACCTGATTAGTGAAAGTCTATGGGGGGGGGGGGGGGGGTGGATATAAACGGAGCGGACGGGGTTAATCCAGAAACGCGTCACACTGTCACCGACTGCAGGAGCTCCATACAGACCGGAGCCTGACATTACACAGAACACAGAAAGGGGGCGCCACCAATAACATGTAGTATTTTATTAACCACTTCAAGACCAGACCTGTTCTAACACTTTTTGTTTACAAGTAAAAAGGTGTATTTTTTGCTAGAAAATTACTGAGAACCCCCAAACATTATATATATATATATAATTGGCAGAGGCCCTAGAGAATAAAATTGCGGTCGTTTCAATTTTTTAAGTCACACGGTATTTGCACAGCGATTTTTCAAACACTTTTTTTCAAAAAATACACACAAAATGAATTATAATACAAAACAACACAATATATATGACCCAAATTTTTTGGGTAAAATATAAAAGATGTTGTTACGCCGAGTAAATAGCTAAAGTGTTATGCTTTAAAATTGCGCACGCTCGTAGAATGGCGACAAACTACGATGCTTAAAGCGGTAGTAAACCGCAGGGAAAAAAAAAATGCAAAACAAGGAAGTAGAAGATCTGAGATCTGAAGGGGAGGTGCAAGAAAAATGAAAAACAGCATTTTTGCTTGCACATGATTGGATGATATAAATCAGCAGAGCTTCCCCTCATTTCAGCTTTTCCCCTTAGATCTACAGCGACTGCACTTCCAAGTGCACTTGTAGTGCAAAGTGGATTTGCCTTTAGGGATGAGCCAAACACCCCCCCCCCCCCCCGGTTTGGTTCGCACCAGAACCTGCGAACAGACCGAAAGTTTGCGCGAACGTTAGAACCCTATTAAATACAATGGACTCGAACGTTCGCAATCAAAAGTGCTAATTATAAAGACTAATGTGCGAGTTATTGTCCTAAAAAGTGTTTGGGGACCCGGGTCCTGCCCCAGGGGACATGTATCAATGCCGTTTTTTCGGGAGCAGTGATTTTAATAATTCTTAAAGTGAAACAATAAAAGTGAAATATTCCTTTAAATTATTATTATTATTAATTAAATCGTATCTGGGGGAGGGGATGTATAGTATGCACATTCTCACGTTCCCCATCAGGTCCGCTCAGCCAATGACATAGGTGTAAGGCTGAGCGGACCAGATGCGGAACGTGAGAAGGGGCGGGTCTATTCATTTTTTACACTGCGGAGGAAGTTCCCCATCAGGTCCGCTCAGCCAATGACGTAGGCGGGGTCTGAGATAGGAGGGCGCCCCCGCCCCCTCGCACCTCAGACCCCGCCTATGTCATTGGCTGAGCGGACCTGATGGGGAACTTCCTCCGCAGTGTAGGTCCGCTCAGCCAATGACGTTTTGTGTGGAGTGGAGACTGCAGCGCTGGACATCGGATCACCGCGGGACACTGGATTACATCGCTGGAATTTCTTTTTTTTTTTTTTAATAAAGGACTTTTCCCCAACGGTGTCTGTGTGTTTTTTTTATCATTTTTTTTACACTTTCTTTGTGAAATGATAGGGGTACAATGTACCTCTTACCAATTCACATAGGGGGGGCGGGATCTGGGGGTGCCCTTTGTTAAAGGGGTCTTCCAGATTCCGATAAGCCCCTCGCCTGCAGACCCCCACAACCACCGGGCAAGGGTTGTGGGGATGAGGCCCTTGTCCCCATCAACATGGGGACATGGTGCTTTGAGGGGTCACAGACGCCCAAAGCATCTTCCCCATGTTGAGGGCATGTGGCCTGGTACGGTTCAGGAGGGGGGGCACTCTCTCGTCCCCCCTCTTTTCCTGCGGCCTGCCAGGTTGCGTGCTCAGATAAGGGTCTGGTATGGATTTTTGGGGGAACTCCAGGCAATTTGTTTTTAAATTTGACGTAGGGCTCCCCTTAATATCCATAACATACCTGAAGAGCCTGGTAATTGA
The DNA here is from genome assembly GCA_029206835.1 of Rana muscosa. Taxonomy (NCBI): domain Eukaryota; kingdom Metazoa; phylum Chordata; class Amphibia; order Anura; family Ranidae; genus Rana; species Rana muscosa. The sequence goes on from CM055127.1 coordinate 178,190,964, forward strand.
ATTTGGGGGGACCCCCACGCATTTATTTTTATTTTTTTATCAATGACTTTCCTCTGTATTGCCGGGAGCCAACAATTCATTATAGCGGCGAGTGCTTTTAAATGGCTTTTTTTCCTTCAGAAATGACACTTTGTGCAGAGACAGTTCTAAGCATGGCAAACAAGCGCTGCTTTACAGGCATACTATACACACCCCCCAGGTACGAAATTTAAAGGAATATTTCACTTTTATTGTTTCACTTTAAGCATTATTAAAATCACTGCTCCCGAAAAAACGTCAGTTTTTAAAAAAAAATTTGCATTGATACATGTCCCCTGGTGCAGGACCCCGGTCCCCAAACACTTTTTATGACAATAACTTGCATAAAATTTAAAATTAGCACTTTAGATTTCTCCCATAGACTTTTACAGGGTGTTCCGCGGCTTTTCGAATTTGCCGCGAACACCCCAAATTGTTCGCTGTTTGGCGAACAGGCAATGTTTGAGTCGAACATGAGTTTGACTCGAACTCGAAGCTCATCCCTACTCAGAGCCTTCAACTCTCTATCGGGTTCCACCTGCAACTCTAGTACCCTGTTGGAAGCGTATATTTCAGTAATACCCAAGGAGAATAAGGACCACACTGATGTAGCGAATTATAGGCCAATCTCACTCCTAAATGATGACGTAATTTTTTTTTCCAAAATCCTTGCAAACCGATTAGCTTATCATGTTCCGGCATGGGTGGGTCTCGACCAGGTGGGCTTCGTCCCTGGCAGAGAAGCCAGGGACAACACCATCAAGGCCCTCAACCTACATCATTGGATCACTTCTTCCAAACGCGAAGGTTTATTTCTGTCGATGGATGTAGACCATGTAGGTCTTCGACCGAGTGGCCTGGGACTTCATGGACTCAGTTTTAGACGCTCTGGGTTTAGGAACCAAAATGAGGGCTTATATTGGAGCTCTGTACACAAATCCACGAGCTAGGGTCCGAGTCAATGGTCACTTGTTGGAGGCCTTCTCCATTCACAATGGCACGAGACAGGGTTGCCCCCTTTTTCCTATCCTGTATATCCTCACGCTGGAACCTCTCCTTCGTTACATTTGGGCAAATCCTAACATAAAGGGTATTGAAATACACCATAAGGAGTATAAGCTTGAAGCTTTTGCAGATGATATCTTGCTCTTTCTCTCTTCCCCCTTGACATCCTTGCCTAATTTGATGCAAGTCCTTGAACAATTCCGAATTATTTCACACTTAAAAATTCGCTCTGAATGTCTCGCTACCCTCATTGCTAGTTGGCCTCTGCCAAGAGAATTTCCCCTTTCGCTGGAAAACAGATGACATTACCTACCTAGGTATTCGGCTTCCGGGTAAACTAACAGATCTTTACGACAAGAACTTCTTAATTGAACTAAAAGCTATACAGCAAGACATGCTTCGGTGGGATACCCCCACGATTTCCTGGTTCGGGTGTGCCTCCATATTAAAAATGATGGTGCTTCCCCACATGCTGTATAAATTACAGACAATCCCGATCTCCTTGCCAACCTCTTTCTTTGCGACATATAAGAGACTATGTAGGAAGTTTCTGTGGGGATCCAAGGCACCGAAAATCAGTTGGGCGAAATTGGTGCTCCTGAAATTGGGTGGGGGCATTGGCCTCCCGGATATACAGAGATACTACTGGGCTACACATCTAACACGACTGGCGGGTGCATACTAGCTGTAAAGGGTGGGTACTCCTGGAAAATCTGATCTCGGGAGCTGACCTTGGGAAAGTTCCCTGGTTTTCTAAGAAACACTGGACGCCTGACGTTCAATCTCACCCCTTGGTAGGGGCAACTCTTTCGGCATTCACAAAGGCGCGTGGAGCACATGCAGTTTCGGCTACAGAATGTAGGTTAACCCCCATTAGAGGAAGCCCAGACTTCACGCCTGGGCTGGAAGGATCCTATCTGACAAAGGAGTGGCCACATGCAGATATGCAGGGCAAAAATTTCTTCTCCGGGGATAGGTTCCTTAACCAGAGAGAACTAGCGACGCTATCCCTGACCAAATCCTTCCCCTATTTTGCTTACCTCCAGATAAAGCACTTTCTTGATAACCCGAAGACCAGAGGATGCTTTACGAAAACATCTACGGTGTTTGAGTCGTTGTGCTCTGGCCCGTCCCCCCAGAGGCATTTGATTTCGATGCTATACGCAGCAATGTTCAAAGAACCTTTTGCCTCCAGGCATGCGGAACAGGCCTTTTGGGAGGCCCGGTTAGACAGACCGATTGAGAAGAAGAGCTGGGAGTGGGTTCACTGGTATATCCATAAAGGTTCACTAAATGTAAACACCAAGGAAAATGGGTACAAGATTAGAACACGGTGGTACAGGACACCGGATCTCATCCACAAATTCTTTCCAACTGTGTCAGATCGGTGCTGGAGATGTGGACAGGACTTAGGTACTTTCCTCCAGGTTTGGTGGGAGTGCTCGCTGATCCAACCATACTGGCGTGGGGTACATGATGTGATGACTGCGGTCTCTTCGCTCCCACTGGAGTTTTCACCAGCACAGTATCTTCTTCATCTCTCCAAAATGTCCAGGAAAAGGTATCACAATTCGGTGGCGATCCATATGATCAACGCAACCAGATTACCCTTTCACTGGAGGGCTACGGTGCCACCATCTATGAAAGAATGGGTGACACGCATAAATCACATTGCAGTGATAGAGGAGCTAATATACACTGCACAGGATGGAATTTCCAGCTTCGCCAATATCTGGGAAGACTGGTTTAAATTTCGGAATTCTGCAGAATATCGAAATCTCTTACAGAATACTGGTGATTGACTGGGATTCTTTAGCAGAGTTCTGCTTGAATGGTAACTGATATATGGTATCATAAGCATGTTCTTATTTCCAAAGCGAAATAGACGGAGAGGGTAGCTGGTGGTATCCCCACCCCCTCTTCAGACATTCTCTACTCCCCCTCTGGTCCTTCCTCTTTTTTCTCTTTTTCTTCCTCTCATATTTGATTCTGAAGAATGGAGACTATGGGAGGACGGGTCTGCCCTTGGTTGACCACTTCACCCATCCTTTCCAGAGTACGCAGATCTTTAGAGATAGATATAGAAATTGAAACACAGGCTCTGATCTATTGTGGCAAAGGCTCTGACTTGCCATTATTATTGAAGGACCTGGAAGCATCTGAGTAGGCTCACACTGACATGATCCTTCACCGATAGCTTGATGTACATCTCTCTTGTTTACATGATGTGATGTTGTTTATATTGTATACTGAGAATACTGCATGGGCCTGGCCACGATTGCATAACATGTAACTGTATTTCATATGGGGCCGGAGCTCGTGGGTCTTTGTGTTTTTTCTTATTACTGTTGATATTGCTGTGATATCTGTTGAAACTCTTTCTCAATTAAATCTTTAAGAAACAAAAAAAAAAGAAACTGGCAGTCATGTTCCCCCAGCTGCAGCATACTGCCAAATTTGCTCCAGTGACGAGGAGGGAGGGGACGATGAGGTCACTGACTCTACTTGGGTGCCTGATAGAAAAGGAGGAGGAGTAGGCACAAATCCAATGAGGCAGGATGTCCTCTAGGGGGCAGCTTAAGGTCAGCCACCCTTTTGCATCACACCGTAGAGCTCCGCAGGTGTAGGGCGCTGCTGACTCCCCGCTGATTTTGAATGAATGAATGAATGAGTGACTTGTATAGCGCTCACATGTGAACTGAATCGCCTCTAGGCGCTTTTTGTAGCCAGTGTCTGCTTGGCTGGTGCGGTAATTTTACCCCGTAGGATCTCGACACGCTTGGGACACACAGTCGTACACACATATATACATATATACTGGGCCAATTTGGACAAGATCCAATTAACCTACCAGCATGTCTTTGGACATTTTAAAAAGTTCCTTCGTGTGGGCCTTTTTTGACACGTGTGATCCCACCGTTGCTGTTTGCAAACTATGTCTGAAGCGGATCAAGCGTGGCCAGAACAGTAGCCGCTTGGGCACCACATGCTTGACCAGACATATGACGACCTCCCATGCAGTCCGTTGGCAACAGCACTTGAAAGATCCACATCTATTGGTGTTCGCACGTTCGAACAAACTGTTCGCATGTTCTGCTGCGAACCGAACTGGAAGGTGTTCGGCTCATCCCTATATGTAACTATGTATGTAACTATTTGCCGTCCGGGAGCGATAGCCCTGAGGTGTCCAAAACTGTGTGAACAGATCTGTATTACCTTTTGGGGGGTATTTAATCACCACTGGAGTTTTTTTTATTTTTTGCTAAATAAATAAAAAAAGACAGAAAATTTTCAAAACAAATGCGTTCTTTGTTTCTGTTATAAAATTTCGCAACTAAATACGGTAATATTTCTTTATAAATTAGGCCAAAATATATTCTGCTCCATTTAACCCAAATCAGTGTATATTATTTAGTCTTTAGGGAAGTTATAGAGTCCACAAACTGTAGAATATATTTGAAAATCGATCATTCCTGATGTACTGACAAACTATCTAATTTCTTGAGGCCCAAAAATGTCAGGACAGTAGAAATACCCCCCAAATGACCCCTTTTCAGAAAGTAGACAGTCCAAGGTATTTAGTAAAAAAATTATATTCTTTTCACATTTGTTTTTGTCTTTACATACTGTCCTTAGTGCCGTACAGCATCATCATATAACTGGTGTGGGGGTGATCAGGGACGCTGACTGGTGACCGTATGCAAAAAAAAAAACATACTATGACCAGATGTAAATAAATGTAAAGGTGCAGCGCAATGAATAAAGTCCATATACTAGATATAACAATGGAACAGAATGGTACACCACGTGATGTAAAAAATCTTCAAACAGTATTCTCAAAGTGACAGATCCTCCACCAATAGAAGTGAGAAAACCATATGAAGGAATAAAATGTGGAAGCGATCTCAGTGTAGACTGATAATTTATTCCATAAGTACAAACTGCTTGAACAAGTCAATGAGGCACAGCGGCTGGTTAAAAGCGGCGTATAAAACAGCAGGTATGCATTGCATATGCAGCGGTAAAACAGCGGTACGTGGACCGTGAGTAGCAACAGAAGGGGCGCGGGTGACGTCACAAACGGTAGCTCCTCCCCCATACGTACGTTACGTCCAGAACGGACTCCGTCGTGGTGGGTGAGCTACCACGTCGCCCGCCGTCTCTAATATACAGCCCGGTAACTAAGGGGAGGGTCAGGCGTGCAGGACATGCCGCGATCGGAAATCCGGAAGCTAAGCGAGTCACTGATGCACAAATAGACACAACCACTTAAGGGGTCACCAATGGGCCTTCCTCCAATGTGCAACCACGCATATAAAAGGTAAAAAATGTAACCACATCATTACAAATAGTATAAAACAAGGTATACATGGTAAAAAGTACTTATAGATTTAAATAAAAACCAATATAAGAACAATATTAATAACTAGAAAGGCTACAATTTCTGGGGAAATTGTGTGAAGTGTTCTTGCCTCCAGCAGTAGTCTACAACTGGAGTGGGCGGAGTAACTGGGTGGAGTGGCTTGAGCAACTGTTGTGTGGTTGGAGTGGCTGGAGTAACTGTGAAAAGTGTTAAAAAGCCTAATATTTTAAAAAGTAGAATTTTTTTATTTATTTTTTTTTTAAAAATTCTCAAAAATGTTTTGTTTTTTTAAAAAAAAAAATATATATATTTTTAATTATTTTTTTCATAAATTATAATTATAATTTTTTTTCAAAAAAGTTTTTTTGTTTTTCCATTTTTTTTTTTAATTATTTTTTTTTTTCCATTTTTTTTTTTTTTTTTATAAATTCTTTTTTTTTTCATGGGGGGAGGGGGGGTCATAAACAGCGGAAAACAGTATTACAGTACATAGTAGAGGTACATAGTAATTCATTTACAGATAACAGAATCAAAAGAGTAAGCAAGTAAGATGCATGGTCTTTTCCCCCCAGACACCCCAACTGGGAACATAATGTGTCTTGAGGGAGACAACACAGCCAACCTCCATGTTACAACAACTTGTGATACAGAAACTCCCCTCCGAGCTGTGTGGGAGGAGCACTAATGCTATAATTCCCCTCAGAGCTGTGTGGGAGGAGCTACAATTCCCCTCAGAACGTTTCGGTATATTACTTGTCTATGTAGTGTAAAAGATGTTAGGGTGGTAAATTTGGCTATAATAAGAATAAGAACTAGAAAAGCTACAATTTCTGGGGAAATTGTGTGAAGTGTTCTTGCCTCCTCCAGTAGTCTACAACTGGAGTGGGCGGAGTAACTGGGTGGAGTAACTGTTGTGTGGTTGGAGTGGCTGGAGTAACTGTGAAAAGTGTTAAAAAGCTTAATATTTTTAAAAGTAGAAATAGTAGAAAAAAAATTGAAGACCCATCATTAGCTGAAAGAGCGGAACAATTTTTCAAAAATGTTTTTTATTTTTTTTTAAATGATTGTTTTCAAAAAAAATATATTTTTTTTTAATGATTTTTTTTTTCAAAAATCTTTTTTTTTTTTTAAATCTTTTTTTTTTTTCATGGGGGGGTCATAAACAGCGGAAAACAGTATCCAAAATGTTTTTTTTTTTCCAAAAATAGATTTTTTTTTTAAAATGATTTTTGTTTAAAAAAAAAATATATATTTTTTTTTTAAATGATTTTTTTTTTTCATGGCGGGGGGGGGGGGGGGGTCATAAACAGCGGAAAACAGTATCCGTCGTATTACAGTACATAGTAGGAGGTACATAGTAATTCATTTACAGATAACAGAATCAAAAGAGAAAGCAAAGTTGAACATTAGAAATGCCTTAGAGAACTAAGAGGCGACGTGCATTGTCTTTCCCCCCAGACACCCCAACTTGGAACATACTGTGTCCTAAAGGGAAAGACAACCTCCATGTTACAACATATTGTGATACAGAAACTCCCCTCCGAGCTGTGTGGGAGGAGCACTAATGCTATAATTCCCCTCAGAGCTGTGTGGGAGGGGCTACAATTCCCCTCAGAGCTGTGTGGGAGGAGCTACAATTCCCCCCCCAGAGCTGTGTGGGAGGAGCTACAATTCCCCTCAGCGTTGTCAGGAAACCAATGTTTGTTTATGCACAAGTCACAGTATTTTTAGCCTCTCCTGAATACTTGCCATTCTTCAAACGGTCGTATTTTAAAAACTATAAATCCTACAGCGAAGAGCTTTATATTGTGAGAATCACAAGACCCAGACCTACAAGACCTACATTTTGAGATATAGTATGTCTCTGAAATATAAAAATTGAAGGCACAATCACAGTTTAGAAATTGCCCTTCAAATTTGAAGTGGCTAGAGGGGAGTTTCAATGAATGTCAATGGGTGGCGTGAGTTGCAAACAAATGATCATATTGTGAAAACTATTAGGACTATGGCTTAGCCGTGGACATGTGTAGTGGCAGCAGGGGTAGCTGAACGTTTTGTGTAGGTGGGCTTGAAAATGAGGAAGTGGTGGCAGTTTAGAAATCATGTCCTGATTTTTCAGCTTTTGTCAGCTCACACTCTAGTTTCGCCATTCATCCCTATGGGACAAATTTGGCCGCAAAAATGACGATATTTTGTGAGCAATTTGGTGAAACCTTCCACAAAGTAATAGCACTCCAATCGGGAACAATCCGCATGTTTCGGTATATTACTTGTCTATGTAGCGTAAAAGCTGTGGGAGGAGTTAGGGTGGTAAATTTGGCTATAATAAGAATTAAGCCCCGTACACACGATCGGATATCCTATGGATTCTAATCCAATGGTTTTGTCCATCGGAAATCCGATGAAGCCGACTTCCATCAGTCTTGCCTACACACCATCAGTCAAAAAACCGACCGTTCCAAACGCGGTGACGTAAAACACTCCGATGATCCGAGGAAAATTAAGTTTAATGCTTCTGAGCATGCGTCGACTTGATTCTGAGCATGCGTGGGTTTTTTCTCCGATGGACTTGCCCATAGACGATCGGAATTTGATCCATCGGAAACATTTAAAACATGTTCTATTTTTTAAAACCGATGGAAAAAAGACAGATAGGTCCCACACACGATCGGTTTGTCCGATGAAAAGAGTCCATCAGGCTGTTTTCATCGGTAAAACCGATCGTGTGTACAGGGTTTAGGAATAATACTGTATATATGTGGGATAACAATAAGTGCTCTTGCTATGCAAGAACACTTAATAATAAATTTGGCTATAATAATAATAATAATAATAATAATACAGTGGGGCAAAAAAGTATTTAGTCCCCCACCAATTGTGCACGTTTTCCCACTTAAAAAGATGAGAGAGGCCTGTAATTGTCATTATAGGTAAACCTCAACTATGAGAGACAAAATATGGAAACAAATCCAGACAATCACATTGTCTGATTTGGAAAGAATTTATTTGCAAATTATGGTGGAAAATAAGTATTTGGTGAATATCAAAAGTTCATCTCAATACTTTGTTATATATCCTTTGTTGGCAATGACAGAGGTCAAAAGTTTTCTGTAAGTCTTCACAAGGTTGTCACACACCGTTGCTGGTATGTTGGCCCCTCCTCCATGCAGATCTCCTCTAGAGCATTGATGTTTTGGGGCTGTCGCTGGGCAACACGGACTTTCAACTCCCTCCAAAGGTTTTCTATGGGGTTGAGATCTGGAGACTGGCTAGGCCACTCCAGGACCTTAAAATGCTTCTTACGAAGCCACTCCTTCGTTGCCCGGGCGGTGTGTTTGGGATCATTGTCATGCTGAAAGACCCAGCCACGTCTCATCTTCAATGCCCTTGCTGATGGGAGGAGGTTTGCACTCAAAATCTCACGATACATGGCCCCATTCATTTTTTCATGTACACGGATCAGTCGCCCTGTTCCCTTTGCAGAGAAACAGCCCCAAAGCATGATGTTGCCACCCCCATGCTTCACAGTAGGTATGGTGTTCTTTGGTTGCAACTCAGCATTCTCTCTCCTCCAAACACGACGAGTTGTGTTTCTACCAAACAGTTCTACTTTGGTTTCATCTGACCATATGACATTCTCCCAATCCTCTTCTGGATCATCCAAATGCTCTCTAGCAAACCCTTTAGACGGGCCCGGACATGTACTGGCTTAAGCAGGGGGACACGTCTGGCTATGCAGGATCTGAGTCCCTGGCGGCGTAGTGTGTTACTGATGGTAGCCTTTGTTACGTTGGTCCCAGCTCTCTGCAGGTCATTCACTAGGTCCCGCCCCCCCCCCGTGTGGTTCTGGAATTTTTTCTCACCGTTCTTGTGATCATTTTGACCCCACGGGGTGAGATCTTGCGTGGAGCCCCAGATCGAGGGAGATCATCAGTGGTCTTGTATGTCTTCCATTTTCTAATTATTGCTCCCACAGTTGATTTCTTCACACCAAGCTGCTTGCCTATTGCAGATTCAGTCTTCCCAGCCTGGTGCAGGTCTACAATTTTGTTTCTGGTGTCCTTTGACAGCTCTTTGGTCTTCACCATAGTGGAGTTTGGAGTGTGACTGTTTGAGGTTGTGGACAGGTGTCTTTTATACTGATAACAAGTTCAAACAGGTGCCATTAATACAGGTAATGAGTGGAGGACAGAGGAGCCTCTTAAAGAAGAAGATACAGGTCTGTTAGAGACAGAAATCTTGCATGTTTGCAGGTGACCAAATACTTATTTTCCACCATAATTTGCAAATAAATTCTTTCCAAATCAGACAATGTGATTGTCTGGATTTGCCTCCATATTTTGTCTCTCATAGTTGAGGTTTACCTATGATGACAATTACAGGCCTCTCTCATCTTTATAAGTGGGAGAACTTGCACAATTGGTGGCTGACTAAATACTTTTTTGCCCCACTGTATATATGTGAGATAACAGTAAGTGCTCTTGCTATGCAAGAACACTTAATAAGGACGAACACCCGCAACCTCCTGATATGATGCCAATGAGAGGAAAGTAGTATAAAATACACTATGAATCCCTAAAGAAAGAAGGAAACGTCAGTTGCCTACTTGTCTGAAATGAAAGTATTAAGGTCAAAGTCAACGTTCAGCCCTCCTGGAACCAAAACCTGCGTTTCATGGATCCAGAAGGATTTACGTGGACTAAGTTGACAAATAAAGTTCCCCCCTCTCCAGTGCTGGTTGACTCTTTCCAAGTCACAAAATTTGAGACATTTTGGGTCTCTATTGTGGAAATTTCTTCAATTCTTGGAGACGTTGTGGGTCCGCAGGCCCTTTTTGATGTTGTGGACGTGCTCCCCAATGCGGATACTAAGGGGTCTGGAGGTCCTCCCTATGTACTGAAGCCCGCAATCGCACTAAAGCACGTATAAAACACCAGTGGTATTACAGGTGATAAGGTTTTTGATGGGATAGATCCTGCCTGTGGTAGGGGCCACAAAATCTTTCCTTCTCTTCACATTATGTTTGCACTGTTTACAAGGAGGACATTTGCCGCATGCATAGAAACCTGTTAGAAAAGAAAAGATCCTGTTTTCTTTCACAACAGGAGGGTCTACCACACTCGGAGCAAGAACGTCTCTCAATGTTGGGGCCCTCCTATAAATGAACCTTGGACGTGATGGTAAACTATGACCAGAGCAATACAGTGTTACCATAGTAACGTGTCACCAACACCCACTCCAACATCTCCGACTGCGACGGGACCTCTAACCGCCCCTGTGACCACCGCTATGGTTGTGCTGTCCAATAAACCCGCCTTCCCCTGCCACCCTAGCGAACATGCCAGGGACTGTGCCTCCTATGGCACTATCAATATTCATGGTGCACATGGTGAAGCGCTGTGAGTATTTGGTGCAGAAACTTTCTTGTTTTTCAGTCAGCTGAGATTCCATTTCCTCCACGAGCATCTCCTTCTCCGCAGCATTATCTCCTCTCAGGCTTAGCTTATATTCTTCCTGTAATTGAATGGCCTTCTTGCTGACCCGGGACCTCATCTCAGATGGGTTTACTGCAAGAATCTCTGATCCAGATGCATCATCAGAGTGCTGTAGGAGAAAGGAACAGTGAAACTTAAATGTTGGACTTGCCCAGCTTAGTGTGAACCTAGAACATCTGGTGCTACATATCACCTGCTTTAAAACCTGGAATTAGTACATCTTAAAAGGAACATGCCACTTTGTATAATATTTCGGGGATGTTTTTTTATATCCTCTTAAAGAGATGAAGGCCAGAATGGACTTGAACCTAATAAGTCCCTCTGTAGCAGTCTTTCTGTTAATCACTTGAAACTCGCGCTATAGCCGAAAGACGGCTACAGCACAGGGTTATATTGCCGGGAGGGCGTCAGAGAGACGTCTTCCTCTACTCGCGCGGCATGCTCTGTGATCACAGAGTCCTCGGGACTTGGCTGATCACAGAGCGGAGTAAAGGGCCGATCCCGGCCCTTTACCATGTGATCAGCTGTCAGCCAACGACAGCCGATCACGTTATGTACACAGAAGCCGGTAATCTGCTTTTTTTTCTCTCACGCTGACAGTATGAGGAGAAAACAAGCAGATTACCAGCTCATGTAAAAGGGACATCGGTCCCAAGCATGGACACCCACTGCTGCTAAGCAGTACCCACCAGTGCCACCTACCAGTGCCACCTGGCACCTTCCAGTGCCCACCAGTGTCACCTACCAGTGTCCATCAGTACTGCTAAGCAGTGCCCACCAGTGCCACCAATCAGTGCCCATCAGTGCTGTCAATCAGTGCCACCTACTAGTGCCCATCAGTGCCACCTATCAGTGCCGCCTATCAGTGCCACCTATTAGTGCAGCCTCATCAGTGCCCTACTAGTGCCGCCTAATCAGTGCCCATCAATGCCACCTATCAGTGCGGCCCATCAGTCCCACCTATTAGTGCAGCCTCATCAGTGCCTTCTGATCAGTGCCCACCAGTGCCGCCTCATCAGTGCCACCTATCAGTGCCCATCAGTGCATCCTCATCAGCGCACATCAGTGAAGGAGAAAAATTACCTGTTTTATAACAAACTATAAAAACTTGTTTTTTTGTTTGTTTAGCAAAAAATAAAAAAGCCAGTGGTGATTAAATACCTCCAAAAGAAAGCTCTATTTGTGTGAAAAAAAATGATAAAAATGTCATTTGGGTACAGCGTTGCATGACCGCTGAATTGTCAAAGTGTGACAGCGCTGAAAGCTGAAAATTGGTCTGGGCATCAAGGGGGTGAAAGAGCCGGTATTGAAGTGGTTAAAGTAGAACTATAGGCAAAACTTTTTTTTTCCATTTTGGATAGAGTAAGGAAGGTTATAACTAGGGACGCAGTGATATATCGGCCACCAAAAATCATCAGTTGAAAATAGGATTATCAGCGTTTTGCTGATAGAAAAAAAAAGGTGCCTATAACGGTCCCATTGACTTCAGTGCAAAATCGAATCCCATTGACTTCAATGCAAAAATGCTCCCTATTGACTTCAATGCAAAATTGCGTCCCATTTACCGTATTTTTCGCTCCATAAGACGCACTTCCCCCCTCATCCAAAAAAAACGGGGGGGGGGGGAAATGTCTGTGTGTCTTATGGAGCGAATACTGACCAGCAGAGCTGCTAATAGGGGGATTGTTTCAGTGACAGAACAATGGCCTATGCATCTTTCTGTCCCAGCTAAATCCTGTTTCTCCCCTGCCTACAGCTGCTATAGGGAGAGAAACAAAAGGCATTGTTCTTTATTTAACATCGGCATTCACATGTAAATCGCATGGGCATTGTTATGCAAATGAGATCGGCCGCCGCGATTCATATGCAAATCACGCCCCAGCCTCTGCATGCCGCCCACCTAGACAGCATACAGGTGAGCATAGGGGGTATGTAGAGGTAATCAAAAAGGGGGGCTTGAGGTGCAGAGGTGAGCAGAGGAGGTGTGCAGTCAGAGGTGGTGTACAGAGTTGGGAAGGAAGGGTTGGATTGCAGAGGTTAGCAAAGTAGAGATTTGGGGGACAGAGGTTAGCAGATGATGAGTTAGAGGGGCAGAGTTGTACTGATGGGAGATAAGAATTCAGAGATTAGTAGAGAGATGGGGGGTTACTGTAAATACACCTGTTATATGGCTAGTCAGTGTAAATGTCTCAATTACATTGGTGGTTGATGTAAATACTCCTGTTGTGTTGGGGTCCGTGTAAATGTCCCAGTTACATTGGGGATCAGTTTAGGGTGCCCCCCTTACATCGGTTGTTAGTGTAGAAATATTAGTTGGTTATATTTTATTAAATATTTTAGTCCACCATTTGGTTCAGATTTTTTTTTTTCATATTTTCCTCCTCTAAAACCTAGGTGCGTCTTATGGTCAGGTGCGTCTTATGGAGCGAAAAATACGGTACTTTAATGCAAAATCATGTCCCATCTACTTCAATACAAAATAGTGTCCCATTGACATTATTGCAAAATCATGTCCCATTTAGTTCAATGCAAAATTGTGTCCCATTGACTTCAATGCAAAAAGGCCCCCTATTGACTTCATTGCAAAATTGCGTCCTATTGACTTCAATGCAAAATTGAGTCTCATTGTCTTCAGCGCAAAAATGGCAGCCACATTGATTGGATTGAAACATTTTTTTAAACAAAACTGTCCAATTCATCCTAAATTTTTGGTTTCCATTTCGAAGCAGAATTTTCATTTCAGTTCACCATCTCTATAACCTCTATCAGATTTACAGTCACTTTACAGTCACATTCTGTCCCATAGTTCCCTGTAAATAAGGGAATCCCTTGGGGCCCCCGCAGGTCAGCAGAAGATTTCCCTACTATTACTTTTCCAGGGACAACCTAAAATTTGGGTTTTTCTTTTACTTCACTTTCAGTGATAATGGTAAACAGGACAAATATTCTCAATGGCTCCCAATGCTGTCTCAGCCAATGAGGAGGAAGAGACCCAGGAGAGGCGCAGCTCTCGTGCACATCGCTGGATTGGAATGGAGCTCAGGGAAGTATAAGTGGAGCTGGGGGGACGACGACTGCACACAGGTTTTTTACCCTAATGCAGGAACCTTTATAATCACTTGAAACTTAAAATAAAATAAAAAAACTATCTTCAGAGCTCTTTATATTTTTGTAATGTTGGATAGAAAAACATTACAAATCTTTTACAAGCTGTAGTAGAATATGTGATATAGGACATTTCAATGGCTCCATCCTTCGAGTCACTGGATCTTCATAGGAGAAGGTTAGAGATGTCCGCCTTGTTTGAGCAGAGGAGAGCGCTCCCTATTCCTCTATCCCCTTCTCATGCCGCGTACACACGGCCGTTTTTCTCGTCGAGAAAAACGTCACTTTTCCCATTCGACGAGAAAAACGGCATTAAAAACGACGAGAAAAATTAGAACATGTTCTAATTTTTCTCGTCGTTTTTCCTGACATTTCTTCCGCGGCAGTGTTTCCCATAGGGAAACATTGCCGCGGAGCCCATAGACGATCGTTTTTCTCGTCATTTTAAAAAATGACGAGAAAAATGACCGTGTGTGGGGAACAAGCTGTTCCCTCGTTTAAAATGTCATTATTCACGGCGGTTTTTTAACCGCCGTGAATAATGATCGTGTGTACGCGGCATCAGACTCTTTCTTTCTTTTTTCCTCTTTGCCTCTATTCTGATTCCTCTTTTATGTCTTCCTTTCCCTGTCTGACTGCTTATTGTAGTGATGGAGAACCTTGGTACCCCAGATGTTTTGGAACCACATTTCCCATGATGCTCATGCACTCTGCAGTGTAGTTGAACATCATGGGGAATGTAGTTCCAAAACATCTGGGGTGCCAAGGCTCACCCTCACTGGGCCTTATTACATCCAACTCTGCTAATCCGACTGCTAATTATGCCTTCTCTTCTGGACCGCCATCTAGAGGAATGTCTCCTGTACTGCAGTCAGACCATTCCTCAGACCTCTTCTCATAAACGAACTATGGTAGCAATCTTTAACCACTTGCCGACCGCCAGACGTCGTTTGACGGCGGCAGTATGGCTCCCCTGCATGAATCGCCGTAGCTGTATGGGAGCAGCTTTAAGGGGTATAGGGAACACGCGTGCGCGGCCAGGGGGGGCGCTCGCCCGCTGCGTCACTTAGCGATCGCTCCTGACTAAGCCAGAATGGGGATCTGTGTGTGTAAACACACAAATCCCGGTTCTGTCAGGGGAGTAGAGACAGATCGTGTGTTCCTAGTAAGTAAGAACAGCGATCGGTCTTCTCCCCCAGTCAGTCCCATCCCCCAACAGTTAGAACACACACTAAGGCAGGGATATGCAATTAGCGGACCTCCAGCTGTTGCCAAACTACAAGTCCCATGAGGCATAGCGAGACTCTGACAGCAGCAAGCATGACACCCAGAGGCAGAGGCATGATGGGACTTCTAGTTTTGCAACAGCTGGAGGTCCGCCAATTGCATATCCATGCACTAAGGGAACACATTTAACCCCTTGATCGCTCCCTAGTGTTAACCCCTTTCCTGCCAGTGACATTTACACAGTAATCAGTGCATTTTTATAGCACTGATCGCTGTATAAATGTCAATGGTCCCAAAGATTTGTCCAAAGTGTCTGATCTGTCCTCCGCAATATCGCAGTCCTGCTAAAAATAGCAGATTGCCGCCATTACTAGCAAAAAATTTAATAAATATATCCCCTATTTTGTAGACGCTATAACTTTTGCGCAAACCAATCAATATACGCTTATTAGGATTTTTTACCAGAAATATGTAGAAGAATACATATAAGCCTAAACCGATGAAGACATTTTTTTTTTTTTTAGGGGATATTTATTATAGCAAGAAGTACACAATATTTGTTTTTTTTCAAAATTGTCGCTCTTTTTTTGTTTATAGCACAAAAAATAAAAAACGCAGAGGTGATCAAATACCACCAAAAGAAAGCTCTATTTGTGGGAAAAAAAAGCACATCAATTTTATTTGGGTACAGCGTCGCATGACCGCGCAATTTTCAGTTAAAGCGGCAAAGTGCCGTCTCGCAAAAAATGGCCTGGTCAGGAACGGGGTAAATTCTTCTGGGGCTGAAGTGGTTAAACTCTCTCTGGGAGACAGTCTCTCTTTGGGAATGCTGAGTGAGGACTTTGATTTACGGGGGACTCTGTGAACTCTGATGTAAAGAGGGACTCCAATATAAGGAGTGCTCTGGGAACCCTGATGTAAGGAGAAACACTGGAGACTCTGATTTCATTGTAACTCTGTTGTAACTCTATACATATGTTGTATATTACAAAGTCCTGACCAAGGTGTTCATTTAATTTTTTTGCATTACATTTTTTTTCCAAAAAATGAATGCCAAAATACCGTATCGGAGCATCAGGTAAAGAGGGTCAGTTTTGTTACCTGCTGGTCCAAGTACTCTTGGTATTCCGGTAAGAAGGTCATCATTTGCTTCCAATGTATAAGAAAATCTGACATCTGTTGAGAGAATTGGACACAAAACAACAGAATTTGTTCAAAGGGAACTTTCATATAGTATATCTTAGTGAAAACAAATGTTACAGGGGCGTTAACCCTTCCCTATGCTATCCAAAAATCTTAAAAAGTATTTTTTTGGCTGGAGTTAAACTTAAAAAAAGTACTGTATATACTCGAGTATAAGCCGACCCGAATATAAGCCGAGGCACCTAATTTTACCACAAAAAACTGGGAAAACTTATTGACTCAAGTATCAGCCGAGGGTGTCCATCTGCATGCCTCACTGTGCCTCACTTTGCCTCACTGTGTCCATGTGCATGCCTCACTGTGCCCATGCCTCACTGTGCCAATGCCTCACTGTGCCCATGACTAGACTGACGTTTATCATGGGAGTCTATGGAAGGGGTGCCCGGCTTTGAAAATCGGTGCTCCCCGGCCGTAGGTCCCCCAGACAAACTTTGCACACTTGTAGAAGAGGAGTGGGGCTACATGTGTTCTATGTTTGGGGTCCAGGGGACCTACAGTCCCCAAAGCTTGGGAGATCAGGCGCAAAAAGGTGACTCAAGTATAAGCCGAGGGGGGCATTTTCAGCACAAAAAAATGTGCTGAAAAACTCGGCTTATACTCGAGTATATACGGTACATATTCTGACTTGCAAACAAATTCAACTTAAAGCGGAGATTCCGCGGTCCCTCGTTTTTTTTTTTTCTAGGTGCATGTAATGGGGTTACAGATAACATGTTAGTACTCACTTGTCCTGCGATTAGAGACGTCCCCCGTCTATTTCCGTTCTAAATAATAACTTTTATAAATAGATCTTGTTCTTTGCCATTTTGCTTGTGGGCACTGTGAAGCCCACAAGCAGAGACTTCCGGGATGCGGTGAATGCATCCCAGCATTCACCGCTGTATCATCAGTGTTGACGGTGACCTGATTCTGCCAGCTCTGTTCTGCGCATGCGCAACACTTTAGCAGATTTCGCCCGCTCTGACCTGCACATGCGCAACACTTGCGTGTCCATTCACGGCAGATCTCCGAAAATAGCCGAATGGATTATAACCCATATTCGGCGCATGCGCTTTGAGCACAATATTGTGCCACACGCTCCCGATGCTCGCTCCACTCAGCAAGGGGGGCGGGTGTATTACTATTCTAATGAGCGGATGCATGTTTAAATAAAGAAATTGATGGACAGAGAGGGCGGGTAGTTCAATGTGGATGGCCGATTTGAATACTTGTCAGAGAATTGTTAAAAAAAAAAAGACATAAGATTTTTTTTAACAATTCTCTGACAAGTATTCAAATCGGCCATCCACATTGAACTACCCGCCCTCTCTGTCCATCAATTCCTTTATTTAAACATGCATCCGCTCATTATAATAGCAATACACCCGCCCCCCTTGCTGAGTGGAGCGAGCATCGGGAGCGTGCGGCAACGACTGTCACAATACCCTGTTGATTGCGCAGTCGCAGTCTACAGCTCTTAATGTTCGGCAATTTTCGGAGCTAGAGCGCTGCGCCTGCGCAGTCCAGGGCTGGCAGAATCCGCAACGGCTCCCAGGAGACATTGCGAGCACCTCCCAGAAATCAACGGGGCTCCGAGGAAAGAAAGATACGCCCACTCCCACGGGAGGAATACCCGGAAGTCCACATTAAAACGACTGATTCACGGTAAGTACAACCACAAGAAAAAAAATCAATAGGAATATGTATATGTATCTGCTAGCAAGATCACTATAAGATAATGTCAGTATTTAGGGTGAACCTCCGCTTTAAGAACAAACCTACAGACCCGATCTTGTTTGTAACCCGGGGACCCCCTGTAATTGGAATTTCACTTTGTATAGAATACACAATCATGTGCACAGAAAAAATACAATATGATTTTTGATCAATTCACTCTAAAAAGTGAACTTTTTTTTACTTTTTTAGTAAATGAATCCCTCAGTAATATTATTATATATATATTTTTAATTCTCACTCTTTTTTATTTCTAAAAGTCCCTTGTGTTTTTTTTGTAGTTTGGGAAAGGTTGATATGCCAAGGTGGGATGTTAAATGTATTAAATAACAAAAAAGGCAAATTAACTTTTAATCAGATGCAGTTAGCTAGTCTGCCACTAGGTGGCTCTGTTCCTAATATAGTGTGGTAGATGGAGTTGTGTAAGTGGGTGTTAGGTCCCCTTTTAGATAAAGCCTTCCTACAGTGATGTAATGGGTGGAGCTAGTGCATATATATTACGTCCCCTGAAGAATCCAACGTTTTGGCGAAACATGTAGGGTTAGTTGACCTGTAACCCCAGTAGGCCATTAATAATCTGGCCAGTATTAAATATTATATGCTTTTTCTACTGTTTTCATGCACCCATGATTGTATTGTATGTCTATAACATTTATGTAATAAAACATTATATATTTTAAGTATTATCTGTGTCAGATGGGGCATGGGAGCTAAATACCCCAGAGCGATATATTAGTAAAAATCTATTTACATAGACAGTACTGAAAACTGTGGGCAGTAAAAATCCCAATGTCGACTTTATAAAATGTAAAACTGTTAAAAGTTCTGAACTTTTGTAATAAGGGTTCTTTATTAAAGTTAGTCTAAAAGTTATATTTCTCAAAGCTTGCTGACATATATATTTGTGATTTGATATAATATTTTACATACGGTCATTGTATAGAAATTTCTAGTATGATGTAATAATTACCTGTGAGGAGGAAGTAAAGCTGCACTCTTCCCTTTGTAGGATGCTGACAAGGTCCTATAAAATAAGACATTGTGTCATTAGCAGAACTTAAACCTTCATCTTAGTGTAGCGCTACCCCCATAGGGGCCGCTGGTTTTTAACCGGATCTTCCACAAATATTGCAGAGGCCACCAATGACCCAAGCAACAGTCCATTCCCTCTGGCTTCAATGAACAGTCTAGGGGTTGTCTTACTTTTTTATGTTTTATTGCTTGTAGAACTTGTAACAGCAGGGGGGAGGAGGTTGGGACAGTATAAATACTCCAGAAATACTGAATAGCCAGGAGGACACACTTCACTAGGCTGAACTTCTTTGAGCAGTCTTTAAGCCAGGAACAATGGGGAAGGCCAGAACTGAGACTCTATAAAGCCCTGTACACACAATCGGATTTCCGTTGGACTAAAATCCGATGGAATTTTCCGTCGGAGTTCCGATGAAGCTGACTTCCATCAGTCTTGCATACACACCATCAGACAAAATTCCGACCGTCCAAAACGCGGTGACGTAAAACACTCCGACGAGCCGAGAAAAATGAAGTTCAATGCTTCTGAGCATGCGTCGACTTGATTCTGAGCATGCGTGGGTTTTTTCTCCGTTGGAGTTCCACACAGACGATCTGAATTTCCTATTGGTTTTTTTTCCCATCGGAAAAATTTAAAACATGTTCTATTTTTTTTACACCGATGGAAAAAAGTCAGATGGGGCCCACACACGATCGTTTTTTCCGATGAAAAAAGTCCATCAGACTTTTTTCATCGGAAAAAACGATCGTGTGTACAGGGAATAAGAGCTGTTTTAGAGAGAGAGAGAGAGAGAGCTACCCTGGCACTTATCAACCCAAAATTAAGACAACACCCAGTCACCAGGGTCTTGTGCTCAGGTCAGTACTCACAATGTCCCTGGATGGCTACAGAATTTTCAGGTCCTCCAAACACCCTCCAGCAAATTCTCCAGACCAAACTCTTAGGTGAAGTTACCTGGTTAGCTCCAGGGATACTGGAGAATAGACCATCCAGCTTTGCCATAGCTGGGACCTCAATGGCCATCAGCAAACTTCTGTAGAATTTCCCAAAAGGGACAAAAGCCCCTGTGGCTGTGGATCTTCTCAGGACAAAAACTGGCTGCTCCAGAGCCCAAGTGAGTTATGTTCTCCCCAACCACCTACTGGGCACACCCTCCAAGGGAATGGCTGAAGCACAATAAATAATCAAGCTGCTCATTTGACTCTCCCAGCCCCTATGTTCTAGAAACCTCCAGAAGGAAGGGAGAAATAGTCAATCTTTCAACCTGTGAGATCCAGAACCACCCAAAGAAATCAATAGCTGCTCCAATGATTACAGAGGAGCTGAAAAGACTTACATTTGCCTGACCTCCAAGTAGCCTATCTAGGTGGGTGCTATATCAGTAAGAGCTTGGGATTTCCCATTGGGCAGGCTTATTATTACCAAAGCAAATAAATAATTAAAAAAGCACAAGTGTAAAAATAAATAAATAGCGAATAAACAGAAATTTAGCAGTAAACACAATAAGGGATATCACCTTTTATGCAGGAACCTAAATGGAAATGGAAAATGAGAATACACACAAAGGAAAAACATATGGACTTTCTGAAATCAATCAATCAATAAAACACTCAAATTTGAATCCAAAAGACCCAAATATAGTAAAAGTCTTTAAGTGTAGCAAAGAGAAAAAAAAAATATTCTTCTTATCCAAAACAAGAGTGCCCAGGGATGAATCCACCACCTTCACCCGAAGTGATGAGGTAAAAGTTTACCAGATAGACATGACCCTCTAATTAAAGAGAAATCACATAAAGCAAAGCCACATGCAGATAGATGTCACTGGTGCACCTCTGTAATGCCCCAGATGACGTCTGATTAGACCATACGCGTAAGGCGGAGCCAATTGCCGAAGTCATCGCCATGTTGTGTCAACCTGGAAGTGTCTGGATTTGTATGCCAACTGGTTTATCTTTTGTAGTGACCTCCTCACCCCGACCTCTTTAGCTAGGGGTATGTCGAGCGACAGAGTGAGGTGCGCTACGGCCCATGTCCTCCCCATGCATGTGGGTGAGGTGAAGGCCAATATCAATCTTTTCCTCGGGCCAAATGTGTGCTGGTTATGAGGGTCAGTCCTTCCGTGCCGGAATCTCCCTTTGTTCCCATCAACAGAGTCCATACACCCATCAAAGTCCAAACTCAGGTTTATTGCGTATCTCCACATACAGTCAAATGCAACGGCATGATACGATGGGGGAGCAGGTCGAGGCACTGTACAGGTTCCTAGTCCCTACACTCCCTGTGCTATGACCAGGGGTTGCATGAGTCTTGATGGAAGCTCCTCCGCTGCGCTGAAGCCCATATCAGGGGAAGATGTCCTCCAAGGGAGTTACTGAAGGCCCATCCGTCACCGGGTTGACGCTACACCGGGTCTTCGGACGGGTGACCCCCCCCCAGCCTCCTCACCTCAGATGCGGGTCCCCTCGCAAGGGGCGCCCTGGAGCAACTTCACCCTCGCGGGACCCAGTCGGAGTCACCGGGTCCCAGGCCTCCTTAATAGTACCTCACCCCAGGCTGAAGGTGCCCGGGATGGACTTCATCTTCGTTCCGACCAGGCCTTGGGCGCCTAGGCCGGAACCTTGAACCGCCCGCACCCAGGCCTAAGGTGCCTGGGTGCGTGAAGGGGTGACCCCCTCCCACAAGAACAACAGACAGGCGACGACGACCTCGTGGCGCGGGCGTCTCCCCCTTTTATATCCTCCCATTGACACCACGGCAGGTTCCCCGCCCCAGCCGTACCATCGCCAGGAAGGAACCAAAAAAAAGGGTAACACTGTGATAGCGATTCTACCTCGAGCCAGCAGGTACACTGACACCCACTGGTCAAAGAGAATATTACACCACCCAATCCTCCACGAATAAGAAAAGGGGTCTAATCCCTGACATAATTACACACCTGGGTCTCTCTACCCCCAGGTGTATCCCACTAACTTTGAAGACCCCGCTACACTTTCATGCGCATGTTTTTTGATTATATGTACCGTATTTATCGGCGTATAACACGCACCCTGACTTTAAGAGGGAAGTTTCAGGAAAAAAACTTTCCACGGCCCCCTGTGTAGAACACGCAGGCACAGTTTACCCTCTATTTTCAGGGTAAAAAGGTGAGTGTTATACGCCAATAAATACAGTAAGTGTATTTTTTTTTTTTTTAAAGAAAGCATTTATCAGACTTTTTACACTCTGTGGGGCGTTTTCTACCCTTTTTTTCACTTGAGCCATGTGTTGCAGTCAGTCGGAGGTGGGAACCTGGATGACAGCAGGAGGTGACGACAAGATTACCATATTACAGAGGTGCACCAGTGACATTTACCTGCTTGTGGTTTTACTTTATTTGATCTCTCTTTAGTTAGAGGTTCATGTCCATCTGGTAAGCTTATACCTTATCACTTCAGGTGATGGTGGTGGATTCATGCCTGGGCACCCTTGCATTGGCGGCTGGAGCTCAAAATTTTTGGGGGGGCGCAAACCATCTGAGAAATTCTGAAAAATACGGAAAAAAAACCCCCATCAAATGCAGCCACTTTGCCCCATAAAATGCAGCCACTGTGCCCCATCAAAGGCAGCAAATGTGCCCCATCAAAGGCAGCAACTGTGCCCCATCAAAGGCAGCCACTGTGCCCCATCAAATGCAGCCACTGTGCCCATCATAGGCAGCCTCTGGGCCCATCATAGGCAGCCTCTGGGCCCATCATAGGCAGCCTCTGGGCCCATCATAGGCAGCCTCTGGGCCCATCATAGGCAGCCTCTGGGCCCATCATAGGCAGCCTCTGGGCCCATCATAGGCAGCCTCTGGGCCCATCATAGGCAGCCTCTGGGCCCATCATATGCAGCCCCTGTGCCCAACATATGCAGCCTGGGCCCAACATATGCAGCCTGGGCCCAACATATGCAGCCTCTGTACCCATCATATACAGCTTCTGTGCCCATCATATACAGCCGCTGTGAGTCTGTGACCCCCCCCCCCCCCGCTTTCCGTCTGACCAGCACTTACTTCATCCTGCTGTTGTGTCAGGCAGCAGGTGATGGCGATAAGCTGTCTGATGCAGCGGGTCAGGGGAGCGACAGCTCCTGCATCCTCCATGCTTCTCTGTCCTCCTGTGCGTCTCTTCTTCTGTTCTGTTAGGCTTCCAATCGGAGCGCATGTGCCTTCAGCCAATCAGAAGATGGGTATTAGACCCACGCCTCCTGATTGGCTGAGAGGCGGTTCAGTGTTAGAAAAGGAAATAATCATTTGCTTTTTTAACACACCTGGGTGGACTCTGAGCGCAATGCCTCAAAAAAAACCACCCCCCGCCACTGTAATTCAGGCGCCCGACGTCCGAAAAGGGGCCGGACGCCTTGATAGGGGGTGGCTACAGCCATTTTACATAGAGGGGGGTGGCGTGACAGAGGGGGGCAGCGCCCGTGCACCCTTAATGGACGCACCGCCACTGCACCCTTGTTTCCTTGTTTTGGATAAAAGGGCACCATTCTTTAGCTCTTTGTTACAATTAAAGACTTTTATTATATTTGGGACTTTTGGATTTGCATTTGAGTGTTTTATTGATTGATTGATTTCACAAAGTCCATATGTTTTTGCTCTTAGGATTATTATTTACTAAAGACAACAGAAGCACACTTCAACAGATGTACTTCAAACCATTAGAATCTGTCCCAGATTTCATGGCCCTACGGTATTAGAGTATGAAAATTTTACATGGAGGTTTCATAAAATGTAAAACCTCCCATTATGTTCTCTGACAATTAACATCTGCCTCGACCCATTCCATGGTGCTTACCTTAAATAGAGAATTCTGAATAGTTTATGCTCCCTACAGCAGGCATACATGAGCCTCAGGCCGCGTACACACGACCGGTTTTCTCGGCAAAAAACGGCAAGAAAACTGCCGGGAGTGTTTTCTTGCCGAGAAAACCGGCTGTGTGTACGCGGGTTTCAGTTTTCTCGCCAAGAAAACTGGCCAGATTCCCCGACGAGAAAAAATGACGACCTGCGGTCTTTTTTCTCGTTGAGAATCTCGTCGGCCTGTTTCTCGACGAGAAACCCGAGCGTGTGTACACTTACCTGTCGCCGTGGAAACCCGCGTATGCTCGAAATGACTTTGACGCATGCATGGTAGCTTCCTGGGCATAGGCATAGGGTGTAGCAAGATGGTGGCGACGGCATCGAATTTGACGAGCGCACGCTCGTCGTAGAGAAAGGGAGCCGCTCAGGTGTAGATATCCTCCAAACGACCTCCTCCCAGCAACCAAGCGTGCAAGCAATGCAAGTATGAGCAAAACAGGAAAAGGATTTTTCTGGATAGCAGCACTCCAAGATAAAAAGCCTTTATTTCAAAAGTCCAGGAATGTCGTGATGTGCAGTGTATGCTTTGGATTCCTGGACTTTGGAAATAAAGGCTTTTTATCTTGGAGTGCTGCTATCCAGAAAAATCCTTTTCCTGTTTTGCGCACGCTCGTCGTAGTCGATGACGTCACCGCGTTCATGCCATTCAAAAGAACGGCGGTTCTTTTGAATCGTACGTGTGTACACTCGGCCGGGACAAGTTTCTTGTCAAGATTCTCGTCAGGAAAAATTACGTTTTTTTCCTGACGAGAATCTCGGCCGTGTGTACAGGGCTTCAGTAGCAGCTGCAAGAGTTAAGCGTCGTACACACGATCCGATTGTTGGCAGGGGATTGTCTGATGACAGACTGTTGGCCTAAAATCCGACCGTTAGTACGCTCCTTCAGACAATTGTTGTCCAACTTTCAGCCAACAAATGGTGGATGACAGGCTAGTATATTTTCGGCGGACAACGGTCTGTTGTCAGATTTTCGTATCGTCTGTACAAAAGTTCGTCACGCAAAAGTCCAAAGAACAAACACGCACGCTCGGAATCAATGCTCACCAAACACGACATTAGCAAAAGGGGCCCAGAGGGTGGCGCTCAAGAGCTGAAATTCCACGAAGTACGTCACTACGTTCGCGTTAGTTGGCCGACAATTGTGTGCCGTTAGTATGCAAAACAAGATCCTGGCACACGCCATTTTGACAAAAGTCTGACGCTCGGTTGAGGAAAAATCTGATTGTGTGTACGAGGCGTAAGACTTGTATAATTCAGATTCCATCTAGCAGCCATAGGATATCAGTAATTCTAATGAATTGCTATGGATCATCACACTTTTCCTCATGCACTGGTTTTCTATGTTCCAATAGTGTGAGTGGAGGTCTCTGTGAAGGACTGACCTTCAGCTCCTTCCCCACATGGCCGCAGGTGATTCTTCTTCTGATATCAGTTTTCTGGTGGTGCCAAATTCCGTCCACAAGATCAGAGATGTATGTTGTGAGGTGATGTCTGAAACCTTCATCCATGTCTGTGAATAGAGAAGGACTGTGATTGGATGGAAAGACACATGGTGGCAGCAGAGCATTTTGCTGAAGACTCCAATACAACAAAGTCCCAGTGAAGAAATGTATTAATTGGAGCCATTGTGTGTACCATGAAAGAAGGAATATTAGGAGGTTAGCTGGTTGGAGCACAGAGGGCTTGCTCTTAAATTGGTTGTAAACCCACTTTTCAAAAAAAATAAAAATAAAATAACACCTGCAAGAAAAAGACATAATGAGCTAGTATGATATGCATACTAGCTCATTATGTGGCACTTACCTCAGATCGAAGCCTCCGAAGCGCTCCTCGTCCTCCTCCGCCGCCATGTCCGCTCCGACCGCCTTCCTGTTATCGCCGCTCCGGCGCTGTGATTGGCCTGTGCGGCGATGACGTCACACGCATGCACACGGGGTCGTCATTCTCCATTGAGAAAACCGGCAACGCTCAGTGCGCCTGCGCCGTAGACATCGGTGCAGGGTTTTCTGAAAATATCTCTTTCACCGTGTAGGTGAAGGAGATATTTCTTGCACCTACAGGTGAGCCTTAATCTAGGCTTACCTGTCGGTGCAAGTTGTGTGGTTGGGTTTACAACCACTTTAACCACTTAAGGACCCCTCACGGTATATATACGTCAGCAGAATGGCTCGTACAGGCACAATCACGTACCTGTTCGTGGCCCTTTAACTGCCCGCCGGCCGCACGCTCACGACCCCCCTGCCTTCCCCGTGAGTCAGACCGCGGGTCCCGTGGACTCGATCGCCGTGGGGATCCCCGCGATCGTCTCACGGAGGCATAGAGCGGGGAGATGTTAGTGTAAACACAACATCTCCCCGCTCCTCTACTGACAATGTCACCGATCTCTGCTCCGTGTAATCAGAGCGGAGATCGGTCACGTGTCAGTCGTAGCCACGCCCCCCCCTCAGTTAGAAACACGCCCCTAGGCACACTTAACCCCTCCAGTGCCCTTAGTGGTTAACCCCTTCACTGCTAGTGTCATTTTCACAGTAATCAGTGGATTTTTATAGCACTGATCGCTGTAAAAATGACAATGATCCCAAAATGGTGTCAAAAGTGTCCGATGTGTCCGCCATAATGTCGAAGTCACAAAAAAAAAATCGCTGATCGCCACCATTACTTGTAAAAAAAAAAAGATTTTTATAAAAATGCCATAAATCTACCCCCTATTTTGTAAACGCTATAACTTTTGCGATTTTTTTTTTACAAAAATATGTAGAAGAATACGTATCGGCCTAAACTGAGGAAAAAAATGTTTTTTTATATATTTTTGGGGGATATTTATTATAGCAAAAAGTAAAAAATATTGAATTTTTTTCAAAATTGTCGCTCTATTTTCGTTTATAGTGCAAAAAATAAAAACCGCAGAGGTGATCAAAAACCACCAAAAGAAATCTCTATTTGTGGGAAATAAAGGACTTCAATTTTGTTTGGGAGCCACGTCGCACGACCGCGCAATTGTCTGTTGAAGCGACGCAGTGCCGAATCGCAAAAAGGGGCCTGGTCTTTATGCTGCGTATTGGTCCGGGGGCTTAAGTGGTTAAAGGAGTTGTAAAGGTTTGTTTTTTATTTTCTAAATAGGTTCCTTTAAGCTCGTGCATTGTTGGTTCACTTACCTTTTCCTTTGATTTCCCTTCTAAATGTTTTTTTTCCCTTCTAAATGTTTTTTTTCACTTCCTGTTCCTCCCCAGTAAGCTTGCCCCCATCATCCGAGCCGTTCTGGCTGGGGGTTAGTCAGCATGCTCACCCCCTCCCTTGGGACTACATCCCTGCGGGGAACACAGCGTCTCCTCCTCTCCTATAGCCGCGGTGCCCCATTGATTTCAATGGACAGGAGCGGTGGAGGAGCGGTATACACACCCCTCTTTCACCGCTCCAAAGATGCGGCTAGCAGGACTTTTTTTTACCGTCCTGCTAGCGCACCGCTCCAGTGTGAAAGCCCACTGTAGCGCCTGCAAAACGACCCAGTGTGAAAGGGGTCTTATACATAAAAAAAATTTTTTTAGCAGCAATGGTGCTTTCAAATGCTATCCAATGGATGTAGATAACTCATCAGGAAAACTGTCTACACCAGGCATCACTAAATGGTGGACCGTAGTCTGGATTAGGACCATGTGACTCCAGACCACAGTAGTTGTGCCCCTTAGGAGCCAGATCCCTCTCTCTCTTTCCCCCATGCCACCCTGTGGATCACTCTGCTTTCCCCCAGTAGGGATGAGCTTCGTGTTCGAGTCGAACATACGTTCGACTCGAACATTGGCTGTTCGATCGTTCGACGAAGATCGAACGATTTGGGCCGTTCGCGCCAAATTCGAGTGACGCGAACGGCCCACAATGCACTACGCCATCGCAGTGTCATCCAGGCGCTGTGATTGGCCAAGCATGCACTGTGACCCCGCATGCTTGGCCAATCACAGCGCCGGCAGCGAGGAGAGCAATGATTGGCCACAGGCAGGATGCCTGTGGCCAATTATTGCTGAGGGTGTTTAGTACACGCCCCACACTATAAAAGGCCGCCAGCACGGCGGCCTAGTGTAGTGTGTTCCGGAGCAGGGATAGAGTAGCATAGGCAGGGACAGTGACTGTTATTTCTTTCTTGCTTAACCTGGATTCCTTTAGTTTAGGGAAAGAGAAGGATAGGTAGGGAGAGTGTCAGTGTGTTTTGTGCTTCTGCTATAGTGTGCTTAAAAAAAACATTTATTCTAGGGACAGAAAACTCTAGGTAGGGACAGTGTCAGTTTCTTTCACTCTGCAAGTCCTTGTTTCCAGGGACCTGTAAGGACAGTGAGTTAATTGTCCTTGTGCTATATTGTGCTTAAAAAAAACATTTATTCTAGGGACAGAAAACTCTAGGTAGGGACAGTGTCAGTTTCTTTCACTCTGCAAGTCCTTGTTTCCAGGGACCTGTAAGGACAGTGAGTTAATTGTCCTTGTGCTATATTGTGCTTAAAAAAAACATTTATTCTAGGGACAGAAAACTCTAGGTAGGGACAGTGTCAGTTTCTTTCACTCTGCAAGTCCTTGTTTCCAGGGACCTGTAAGGACAGTGAGTTAATTGTCCTTGTGCTATATTGTGATTAAAAAAAACATTTATTCTAGGGACAGAAAACTCTAGGTAGGGACAGTGTCAGTTTCTTTCACTCTGCAAGTCCTTGTTTCCAGGGACCTGTAAGGACAGTGAGTTAATTTTCCTTGTGCTATATTGTGATTAAAAAAAACATTTTTTCTAGGGACAGAAAACTGTAGGTAGGGAGAGTGTTTTTTTTCTTTCACTCTGCAAGTCCTTGTTTCCAGGGACCTGTAAGGACAGTGAGTTAATTGTCCTTGTGCTATATTGTGCTTAAAAAAAACATTTATTCTAGGGACAGAAAACTCTAGGTAGGGACAGTGTCAGTTTCTTTCACTCTGCAAGTCCTTGTTTCCAGGGACCTGTAAGGACAGTGAGTTAATTGTCCTTGTGCTATATTGTGATTAAAAAAAACATTTATTCTAGGGACAGAAAACTCTAGGTAGGGACAGTGTCAGTTTCTTTCACTCTGCAAGTCCTTGTTTCCAGGGACCTGTAAGGACAGTGAGTTAATTTTCCTTGTGCTATATTGTGATTAAAAAAAACATTTTTTCTAGGGACAGAAAACTGTAGGTAGGGAGAGTGTTTTTTTTCTTTCACTCTGCAAGTCCTTGTTTCCAGGGACCTGTAAGGACAGTGAGTTAATTTTACTTGTGCTATATTGTGCTTAAAAAAAACATTTTTTCTAGGGACAGAAAACTGTAGGTAGGGAGAGTGTTTTTTTTCTTTCACTCTGCAAGTCCTTGTTTCCAGGGACCTGTAAGGACAGTGAGTTAATTGTCCTTGTGCTATATTGTGCTTAAAAAAAACATTTATTCTAGGGACAGAAAACTCTAGGTAGGGACAGTGTCAGTTTCTTTCACTCTGCAAGTCCTTGTTTCCAGGGACCTGTAAGGACAGTGAGTTAATTGTCCTTGTGCTATATTGTGCTTAAAAAAAACATTTATTCTAGGGACAGAAAACTCTAGGTAGGGACAGTGTCAGTTTCTTTCACTCTGCAAGTCCTTGTTTCCAGGGACCTGTAAGGACAGTGAGTTAATTGTCCTTGTGCTATATTGTGCTTAAAAAAAACATTTATTCTAGGGACAGAAAACTCTAGGTAGGGACAGTGTCAGTTTCTTTCACTCTGCAAGTCCTTGTTTCCAGGGACCTGTAAGGACAGTGAGTTAATTGTCCTTGTGCTATATTGTGATTAAAAAAAACATTTATTCTAGGGACAGAAAACTCTAGGTAGGGACAGTGTCAGTTTCTTTCACTCTGCAAGTCCTTGTTTCCAGGGACCTGTAAGGACAGTGAGTTAATTGTCCTTGTGCTATATTGTGATTAAAAAAAACATTTATTCTAGGGACAGAAAACTCTAGGTAGGGACAGTGTCAGTTTCTTTCACTCTGCAAGTCCTTGTTTCCAGGGACCTGTAAGGACAGTGAGTTAATTTTCCTTGTGCTATATTGTGATTAAAAAAAACATTTTTTCTAGGGACAGAAAACTGTAGGTAGGGAGAGTGTTTTTTTTCTTTCACTCTGCAAGTCCTTGTTTCCAGGGACCTGTAAGGACAGTGAGTTAATTGTCCTTGTGCTATATTGTGCTTAAAAAAAACATTTATTCTAGGGACAGAAAACTCTAGGTAGGGACAGTGTCAGTTTCTTTCACTCTGCAAGTCCTTGTTTCCAGGGACCTGTAAGGACAGTGAGTTAATTGTCCTTGTGCTATATTGTGCTTAAAAAAAACATTTATTCTAGGGACAGAAAACTCTAGGTAGGGACAGTGTCAGTTTCTTTCACTCTGCAAGTCCTTGTTTCCAGGGACCTGTAAGGACAGTGAGTTAATTGTCCTTGTGCTATATTGTGATTAAAAAAAACATTTATTCTAGGGACAGAAAACTCTAGGTAGGGACAGTGTCAGTTTCTTTCACTCTGCAAGTCCTTGTTTCCAGGGACCTGTAAGGACAGTGAGTTAATTTTCCTTGTGCTATATTGTGATTAAAAAAAACATTTTTTCTAGGGACAGAAAACTGTAGGTAGGGAGAGTGTTTTTTTTCTTTCACTCTGCAAGTCCTTGTTTCCAGGGACCTGTAAGGACAGTGAGTTAATTGTCCTTGTGCTATATTGTGCTTAAAAAAAACATTTATTCTAGGGACAGAAAACTCTAGGTAGGGACAGTGTCAGTTTCTTTCACTCTGCAAGTCCTTGTTTCCAGGGACCTGTAAGGACAGTGAGTTAATTGTCCTTGTGCTATATTGTGATTAAAAAAAACATTTATTCTAGGGACAGAAAACTCTAGGTAGGGACAGTGTCAGTTTCTTTCACTCTGCAAGTCCTTGTTTCCAGGGACCTGTAAGGACAGTGAGTTAATTTTCCTTGTGCTATATTGTGATTAAAAAAAACATTTTTTCTAGGGACAGAAAACTGTAGGTAGGGAGAGTGTTTTTTTTCTTTCACTCTGCAAGTCCTTGTTTCCAGGGACCTGTAAGGACAGTGAGTTAATTGTCCTTGTGCTATATTGTGCTTAAAAAAAACATTTATTCTAGGGACAGAAAACTCTAGGTAGGGACAGTGTCAGTTTCTTTCACTCTGCAAGTCCTTGTTTCCAGGGACCTGTAAGGACAGTGAGTTAATTGTCCTTGTGCTATATTGTGCTTAAAAAAAACATTTATTCTAGGGACAGAAAACTCTAGGTAGGGACAGTGTCAGTTTCTTTCACTCTGCAAGTCCTTGTTTCCAGGGACCTGTAAGGACAGTGAGTTAATTGTCCTTGTGCTATATTGTGATTAAAAAAAACATTTATTCTAGGGACAGAAAACTCTAGGTAGGGACAGTGTCAGTTTCTTTCACTCTGCAAGTCCTTGTTTCCAGGGACCTGTAAGGACAGTGAGTTAATTTTCCTTGTGCTATATTGTGATTAAAAAAAACATTTTTTCTAGGGACAGAAAACTGTAGGTAGGGAGAGTGTTTTTTTTCTTTCACTCTGCAAGTCCTTGTTTCCAGGGACCTGTAAGGACAGTGAGTTAATTGTCCTTGTGCTATATTGTGCTTAAAAAAAACATTTATTCTAGGGACAGAAAACTCTAGGTAGGGACAGTGTCAGTTTCTTTCACTCTGCAAGTCCTTGTTTCCAGGGACCTGTAAGGACAGTGAGTTAATTGTCCTTGTGCTATATTGTGCTTAAAAAAAACATTTATTCTAGGGACAGAAAACTCTAGGTAGGGACAGTGTCAGTTTCTTTCACTCTGCAAGTCCTTGTTTCCAGGGACCTGTAAGGACAGTGAGTTAATTGTCCTTGTGCTATATTGTGATTAAAAAAAACATTTATTCTAGGGACAGAAAACTCTAGGTAGGGACAGTGTCAGTTTCTTTCACTCTGCAAGTCCTTGTTTCCAGGGACCTGTAAGGACAGTGAGTTAATTTTCCTTGTGCTATATTGTGATTAAAAAAAACATTTTTTCTAGGGACAGAAAACTGTAGGTAGGGAGAGTGTTTTTTTTCTTTCACTCTGCAAGTCCTTGTTTCCAGGGACCTGTAAGGACAGTGAGTTAATTGTCCTTGTGCTATATTGTGCTTAAAAAAAACATTTATTCTAGGGACAGAAAACTCTAGGTAGGGACAGTGTCAGTTTCTTTCACTCTGCAAGTCCTTGTTTCCAGGGACCTGTAAGGACAGTGAGTTAATTGTCCTTGTGCTATATTGTGATTAAAAAAAACATTTATTCTAGGGACAGAAAACTCTAGGTAGGGACAGTGTCAGTTTCTTTCACTCTGCAAGTCCTTGTTTCCAGGGACCTGTAAGGACAGTGAGTTAATTTTCCTTGTGCTATATTGTGATTAAAAAAAACATTTTTTCTAGGGACAGAAAACTGTAGGTAGGGAGAGTGTTTTTTTTCTTTCACTCTGCAAGTCCTTGTTTCCAGGGACCTGTAAGGACAGTGAGTTAATTTTACTTGTGCTATATTGTGCTTAAAAAAAACATTTTTTCTAGGGACAGAAAACTGTAGGTAGGGAGAGTGTTTTTTTTCTTTCACTCTGCAAGTCCTTGTTTCCAGGGACCTGTAAGGACAGTGAGTTAATTGTCCTTGTGCTATATTGTGCTTAAAAAAAACATTTATTCTAGGGACAGAAAACTCTAGGTAGGGACAGTGTCAGTTTCTTTCACTCTGCAAGTCCTTGTTTCCAGGGACCTGTAAGGACAGTGAGTTAATTTTCCTTGTGCTATATTGTGATTAAAAAAAACATTTATTCTAGGGACAGAAAACTCTAGGTAGGGACAGTGTCAGTTTCTTTCACTCTGCAAGTCCTTGTTTCCAGGGACCTGTAAGGACAGTGAGTTAATTTTCCTTGTGCTATATTGTGATTAAAAAAAACATTTTTTCTAGGGACAGAAAACTGTAGGTAGGGAGAGTGTTTTTTTTCTTTCACTCTGCAAGTCCTTGTTTCCAGGGACCTGTAAGGACAGTGAGTTAATTGTCCTTGTGCTATATTGTGCTTAAAAAAAACATTTATTCTAGGGACAGAAAACTCTAGGTAGGGACAGTGTCAGTTTCTTTCACTCTGCAAGTCCTTGTTTCCAGGGACCTGTAAGGACAGTGAGTTAATTTTCCTTGTGCTATATTGTGATTAAAAAAAACATTTTTTCTAGGGACAGAAAACTGTAGGTAGGGAGAGTGTTTTTTTTCTTTCACTCTGCAAGTCCTTGTTTCCAGGGACCTGTAAGGACAGTGAGTTAATTTTACTTGTGCTATATTGTGCTTAAAAAAAAAATTTTTCTAGGGACAGAAAACTGTAGGTAGGGAGAGTGTTTTTTTTCTTTCACTCTGCAAGTCCTTGTTTCCAGGGACCTGTAAGGACAGTGAGTTAATTGTCCTTGTGCTATATTGTGCTTAAAAAAAAAATTTTTTCTAGGGACAGAAAACTCTAGGTAGGGACAGTGTCAGTTTCTTTCACTCTGCAAGTCCTTGTTTCCAGGGACCTGGAGAGACATTGAGTGAATTGTCCTTGTGCTATATTGTGATTAAAAAAAACATTTATTCTAGGGACAGAAAACTCTAGGTAGGGACAGTGTCAGTTTCTTTCACTGTGAAAGTCCTTGTTTCAAGGGACAGAGAAGGACACCTGAAGGTAGCCCTTATTGCTTTTTTCCCATCTCCCTGCAGGCCATCTATTAGAATGTCTGGAAGGCAAACAAGGAGAGGCAGACAGTCAGGAGGCAATAAAAGAGGGCAAGCAGGCTCTGTGTCTGGGGGCAACAGTGCTGGTCGTGGACGCGGTGCATTGTCATCAGCACATGGCCATGGGACACGCTTGTCCTTCTTTTCGGCAGCTGGACATGTTGAGCCACATCATGCCGAAGACTTGGTAGAGTGGATGACCAAGCCCTCCTCCTCCTCCTCATCCTCTCTCACCCAGGCTCAGGGTACTGGAAAAGCAGCTGCCAAAGCGTCGTCTTCCCTGGTATCAATGTCAGACAAATCATCAGTCACTCCTTCCCTAGACCCACCATGTCCTCCTCCTGAGGAGTCCCCCGAACTGTTTCAGCACAGTGTTGGGTACATGCTCCAGGAGGATGCCCAGCGTTTCGAAGGGTCTGATGATGAAACCCAGCTAGAGGAAGGCAGTAGCGTGAGAGCAGACAGAGGGGATGCTCAAGAAGGACACCAATCTGGCAGTCATGTTCCAGCAGCTGCAGCATACTGCCAGATTGGCTCCAGTGATGAGGAGGGAGGGGATGATGAGGTCAATGACTCCACGTGGGTGCCTAATAGGAGAGAGGAGGAGGAGGAGGATGAGGAGGAGGCACATCTCCAACGAGGCAGGATGCCCTTTGGTGGCCAGCGTAAGGGCAGTACACCGACGGAATCACACCGCAGAGCTCCGCCTGTGCAGGGCGCTGCCTCTGCCCGTCATTCAAAAAGTTCTTTGGTGTGGGCCTTTTTTGAGGCTAGTGCATCAGATCGCACAGCTGCTGTTTGCAACATATGTCTCAAGCGTATATCGCGTGGCCAAAACATCAGCCGCTTGGGTACCACATGCCTGACCAGACATATGTTGACCTGCCATGCAGCTCGTTGGCAAGCCTACCTCAAAGACCCACACCAAAGAACCAAGCGGACCTCTCCTTGCACCGCATCAGCTGGGATCTCCAACCCCACTATAACTTCAGTCCTCTCTGAAACATGCACTGAGAGGAATGAAGGTGTAGAATTAGGTGTGTCACAGCCAAGTACTTGCGCCCACTCTGCTAGCAGTACACCGACGTCCGATTCTAGCAGGCAAATTTCCCTGCCCCAGCTGCTGGACCGTCGAAAGAAGTTCACTCCCAGCCATCCACATGCCCAGCGGTTGAATGCTAGCTTGGCTAAATTGCTAGCGCTTCAACTGCTGCCTTTTCAGTTGGTAGACTCGGCCCCCTTCCGTGAGTTTGTGCAATGTGCGGTTCCTCAGTGGCAGGTTCCCAAACGCCACTTTTTCTCACGGAAGGCTATTCCGGCTCTCTACCGGCATGTGGAAGGCAATGTCTTGGCC
Source organism: Rana muscosa (assembly GCA_029206835.1). Classification (NCBI taxonomy): domain Eukaryota; kingdom Metazoa; phylum Chordata; class Amphibia; order Anura; family Ranidae; genus Rana; species Rana muscosa. Next base: position 178,226,128 of record CM055127.1, read on the forward strand.
TCGCTGGACAGGGCGGTCAGCGGTAAGGTGCATATTACCGCTGACTCATGGTCCAGCAGGCATGGACAGGGACGTTACCTTTCTTTCACGGCCCATTGGGTCACTCTTTTGGCAGCTGGGAAGGATTCAGGACAAGGTGCAGTAGTGTTGGAGGTTGTCCCACCGCCACGCCTCCAAAATGCTACTACTGGTTGTGACACACCTCTCTCCTCCACCCCCTCCTCTTCTTCTTCCTCCATGGCCTCTTCCTGTGGTTTGTCCTATGAACCAGCGGTGCTCCGTAGCCGTTCACGGGGCTACGCAAGTACGCAGGCAAAAAGATGCCATGCCGTGCTTGCGCTGGTGTGTTTGGGGGACAGAAGCCACACTGGGGCAGAGGTCCTGTCTGCTCTGCAGGGCCAGGCCGAGAGGTGGTTGACGCCACGCCAGCTTAAGCCAGGAATGGTGGTTTGCGACAATGGCACCAACCTCCTCTCCGCCCTCCGACAGGGACAACTGACCCATGTGCCCTGTGTGGCTCACGTCCTTAACCTGGTGGTGCAGCGCTTCTTGGGCAGGTACCCGGGCTTACAGGATGTCCTGAGGCAGGCCAGGAAAGTCTGTGTGCATTTCCGCAGATCTTATAATGCCAGTGCTCGCCTGGCTGAGCTGCAAAAGGAGTTGAACCTGCCCAAGAACCGCCTTATATGTGACATGCCCACCAGGTGGAACTCAACGTTGGCCATGCTGCAGCGGCTGCACACGCAGCAGAGGGCCATCAATGAGTACCTGTGCGACTACGGCACCAGGACAGGGTCAGGGGAGCTTGGTTTTTTTTCTCCACGCCAGTGGGGCATGATCAGGGATGCATGCACTGTCCTGGCACCATTTGAGGAGGCCACGAGGATGGTGAGCAGTGACAGTGCATGCATCAGTGACACTGTACCTCTTGTCCACCTGTTGGAGCACACGCTGCGTGGAATAATGGACAGGGCACTTGAGGCAGAACAGAGGCAGGAAGAGGAGGACTTCCTTGCCTCTCAAGGCCCCCTTTACCCAGACAGTGTTCCTTCTGTCCCACCCATCGCACAGGAAGAGGAGGAGGAGGAGGAGGAGGAGGAGGAGGAGGAGGAGGAGGATTGTGTCAGCATGGAGGTGGAGGCTGGCACTCAGCATCATCAGCAGCAGTCTTTTAGGGATGATTTACAGTCCCAAGAAACCAGTGGACTTGTACGTGGCTGGGAGGAGGTGGCTGCGGATCATGTCGTCCTTAGTGACCCAGAGGACTCCGGAGCGAATGCCTCAGCAAACCTACGCTGCATGGCCTCCCTGATCCTGCAAAGTCTGCGGAAGGATCCTCGTATTCTTCGGATCAAGGAGAGGGACCATTACTGGCTGGCCACTCTCCTTGATCCACGGTACAAGGGTAAGGTTGCGGACCTTATGTTACCGTCGCAGAGGGAGCAGAGGATGAGACAACTCCGGGAGGCCTTGCAGAAAGGTCTGTGCAACGCGTTCCCAGAGACTGGGAGGTTGCAAACTCCTGGTCCTGGACAACGAGTTGCTGAGGCTTCGGCCAGTCAAAGAAGGAGCGGTGGGGAAGGTGGCCGTCTGACCGATGCGTTCAGACAATTCTTTAGTCCGCAGCCCCAAAGTATGATCGGTTCCAGCAACCATCGCCAGCGTCTGATAAACATGGTGCAGGAATATCTAGGGGCAAGGTCAGACTTGGACACCTTCCCCACCGAAAATCCTCTGGCTTACTGGGTCTTGAGGATGGATCACTGGCCAGAGCTTGCACAGTATGCAATTGAGCTACTGGCCTGTCCTGCATCCAGCGTTCTTTCGGAACGCACATTCAGTGCTGCTGGAGGATTTGTCACGGATCACAGGGTGCGCCTGTCCACCGACTCGGTTGATCGACTGACTTTCATCAAGATGAACCAGTCTTGGATCACCACCAGCTACCACACACCTGATGCTGATATAACAGACTAATTGATTTTAAAATGTCACATCCCTTCAAGACTGATGCTGATGCTGAGTGCCTGTGCTGTTATGTTGACTGGCTATCCTCCTCCTCCGAGTCCTCAATGATACGATTGATGATGATAGCTTGGAAGATCATTTTTGTTTATGGGTGCCGCCACCAGTGCCTAACGCCCAATTTTTCAGCCCCTGTTTAACAGGGGCGTGTAATTACAATTTTTGAAGCAATACTTTGCAACAGGGCTCATTGCTGTGCTCCAAGTACAGTATCTGTGAGGAGTTGCAGTGTTGTGCCACCAGTGCCTAAGGCCCAATTTTTCAGCCCCTGTTTAACAGGGGCGTGTCATTACAATTTTTGAAGCAATACTTTGCAACAGGGCTCATTGCTGTGCTCCAAGTACAGTATCTGTGAAGGGTTGCAGTGTTGTGCCACCAGTGCCTAAGGCCCAATTTTTCAGCCCCTGTTCAACAGGGGCATGTAATTACAATTCTTGATCTAATAATTCACAGCAGGGCCCATTGCTGCACCCACCAAGAGTAACTGTCAGGGCTTACAGTGTTGTGGCACCAGCACCACCATCAAAGGCCCAATTTTTACTACCACTGTTCAACAATTATATGTAATTAAAATTCCTGATATAATAGTTGACAGCAGGGCGTTCCAGCACCAACCAAGAGTAACTGTGAGTGCTTACAGTGTTGTGCCAACACCAACAACTAAGGGGCCTATTTCTGCAGAGTATATACGGCAGGTCCCTACTTTCAAACATCCAACTTACAAACGACTCCTACTTGCAAACGCAAGAAGACAACAGGAAGTGAGAGGAAATCTACCACTAGGAAGGAAAATTCTCTCCTGTAAGAATAAATATGGGAGAAAGGTGTCTCCTCTGTACTGATGCTTTATCAGCAATCCTTGTTTCAAGAAAAACACCACATTTCAAAAACAGTTGTCATTAGGACGGAAAGTGAGGTGAAATGTTCTGAACAGGGGCACAGACAGCAAAACAAATGTTACAGGGGTGATAACCCTTACCTATGTTTTCCAAAAAGTTTAAAAATAGATTTTTGGTCTGGAGCTACACTTCAACAATGTACCTGTTCAAAATTACAAACAGATTCTACATAAGAACAAACCTACAGTCCCTGTCTTGTATGCACCGCCTGTATACGGCTGTTCAGAGTATATAGGGCCTTTTTTATTTTATGTGCGGGGTTCCCCTTAATATCCATACAAGACCCAAAGGGGCTGGTAATGGGCTGGGGTAGGGGGGGGGTCATGGGGTAGCTATGCCATTTTTCTTAAAGATTTTCATCCATATTACCGGGACCAGACATTACATTAAAGCCGCAAGCAGTTTTAAATGGCTTTTTTTTCCTTTAGAAGTGTCATTTTGTGCAGGGACAGTTCTAAACACGGGAAACACGTGGCACTTCACAGGCATACTTTAGACACCCCCCAGGTACGATATTTAAAGGAATATTTGACTTTTTTTTTTCACTTTATGCATCATTAAAATGACTGCTCCCGGAAAACGACCGTTTTTAAAACTTATTTTTGCATTGATACATGTCCCCTGGTGCAGAACCCGGGTTCCCAAACCCTTTTTAGGACAATAACATGCATAATAGTTTTTATAATTAGCACTTTAGAATTCGAACGTTCGCATCCATTGTATTTAATAGGGTTCTAATGTTCGTTCGAACTTTCGGTCCGTTCGCGGGTTCTGGTGCGAACCGAACCCGGGGGTGTTCGGCTCATCACTATCCCCCAGCTGCTGCCTCTATGATCCTGACAGCATGTTAGAGGGCAGAAGGCACAGCAGTTCTGGGCAGAGGGAAAAAGATGCCCAAGTTTTTTTAGTTTGCAAACAAGCACTTGGCTGCTAGAAAGAAGGGTGGTCTTAGCAACTAATCACCAGCTTGTTAGCATGAAAATTTGGGCATCTCCCACCTTCTGTCCAGAGCTGCTGTGCCTTTGACCTCTGCCCTGTGTAAGGTAGGACTGTGAAGGGCGCTGATAGGAAGGGGACTGATGATGCTGCTGTGAAGGGGGGACTGTGATATTTGGTTGGAGTATTGTGATATGTGAAGGGGGGACTCCTATGTAGAGAGAGGGGAAAGCTAGGGAATGGGGCCCGAGTCCCGCTGTCTGTGTCAATGGATGCAGCAGCGGGACTTGGGAGCGAGCCCACACGGGTGCCCCCATGGAAAGCAGCTTTCGCCACTGAAGAGCTCTGGTGGGAAGCCCCAAAAGAAGAGGACTGGGGCTGCTCTGTGCAAACCCGTTACACAGAGCAGGTAAGTATCACATGTTTGTTTTTGTTTTTTTGTTTTTTAATTGAAGGTTTACAACTCCTTTAATTCAGTAACTCTTGTCTATACAGTAACAGTCCCTCGGGGGCTGATTTACCTGGCAGTGTGCCCTGATATGACTCCAGGAACCTTTTTCCCGGATGGGGCAAGAGGAAGCTGCTGGCAGATGGACTTTTAAGAGTGTCCAGGAAGAGGTTGTTCTTTGAACCTTCCTCTTCCCGCAGTGTCAGTTTCTGTAGTAAAAAAAAGTTGGGTGACAGGTTACAAGTATCACTAATATACCATATATAGTCAAAGGTTTATGGACACCTGGCCATCATGCTGATATGAGTTTGTTGGGCATCTCAGTCCAAAACCATTGCCATTAATATAAATGTTTCCTCCTTTGTGGTTATAGCAGTGATGGTGAACCTTGGCACCCCAAATGTTTTGGAACTACATTTCCCATGATGCTTATTTACTCTGCAGCGTAGTTGTGTGTCATGGGAAATGTAGTTCCAAAACATCTGGGGTGCCGAGGTTCTCCATCACTTGGTTATAGCATTCTCTACTGTTCTGTAAAGGCCTTCCACAAGATTTTGGAAGGTGTGTGGAGATTTTCACCCATTGAATTGGCGTTCCAAATCATCCCAAATGGGTTGAATAGGGTCTTTGTATGCTCTATTATTAATGGGACCTTTCACTGGAAACCTCTGAACTTCATCATTTGGGGAATCCACATACATACAGTATATACACTATATGGGCAAATGTATGTATGTATGTATGTATGTATGTATGTATGTATGTATATATATATATATATATATGAAGCACACAGACCCCTTTCTTTACCTGCATTAACATTGGCTCCTCGCAGGAAGAGAGAGGCACACCCACTAACAGCCCGTACCCTCCTGTAATAAGAGGTTGAACGGTGTTGTTTTTGGGTCTTGTGCTGCCAGCTCCAGAGAATGGTTCTCATCTCTAGTTTAAGTAAAGACAAGTCCTTATATCCTCCAGTAACTTCAAGGTCCACACCAGCTGCAACTCCAACGTAGAGTTTATTTTCATTAAACACAGTCTCTGATAGGAAAAGGTTGAAGTAAGAAACAGGACAGCTTAAGGTGTGGAGGAGGTCCAGGCACAAACGTTGCAATTCACTTCACTGCTCTGATTCTCAAGCAGACTCAGCCTTTTCTGGATAGTCTCCCTTGCTTGGGACTAGCAGCCAGAATAGTGCTCCTCTAACCTAACCCAAAGTCTCTGCCACAGACTTGGTGACTTGGTCTCTGCCACAGACTTGGTGACTTGGTCTCTGCCACAGACTTGGTGACTTGGTCTCTGCCACAGACTTGGTGACTTGGTCTCTGCCACAGACTTGGTGAACTTGGTCTCTGCCACAGACCCGGTGAACTTGGTCTCTGCCACAGACTTGGTGAACTTGGTCTCTGCCACAGACTTGGTGAACTTGGTCTCTGCCACAGACTTGGTGAACTTGGTCTCTGCCACAGACTTGGTGAACTTGGTCTCTGCCACAGACTTGGTCTCCGCCACAGACTTGGTCTCCGCCACAGACCCGGTGAACTTGGTCTCTGCCACAGACTTGGTGACTTGGTCTCTGCCACAGACTTGGTGACTTGGTCTCTGCCACAGACTTGGTGACTTGGTCTCTGCCACAGACTTGGTGACTTGGTCTCCGCCACAGACCTGGTGAACTTGGCCTCTGTTAAGGAGAAGACATCCCTCCAGAGAGTTACCGGGACCCTTCCTTCACTGTGAATTCTGCATCAGTTCTTCGGAACGGTTCCTCCCCTCGCACCCTGAGATTCCTCGATCCTTGGTGGGCTCCAGCCGAAGGTGCTGGACCCAGGCCTTTGCTGCAGTTCCAGGGCTAAAGGTGCCTGGAACTGATTCACCGACCTCCACCCCTGGGCCTAAGGGGCCCAGGGCGGACTGGAACACACCCCAATCCTGGGATGGACAACGAGAACCCCGAACAGGCAGCGTCTGCCCCTTTTATATCCTCTCCCAGCATGCACAGCAGGTAGACCACGCCTACTGTATGGCTGCTGAGAGGGGACACACAAGGGACAGCACTGTATCAGCGGTTCAACCCTGGCCCACCATGGCAGAGCCACCTGTAGGCCACAGGGAACTGTACACTGATACTCTCCCTGCGGACAAAATGGTTGCAAAAACCCTGACAAATTAGGGTGTTTGAGTATAACTACCACTCAAACACTTCCCCTAAATTTAGCACCCCACTACATATATATATATATATATATATATATATATATATATATATATATATATATTTATAGATATGTAGCACCCTGCTCCCAATGTCTGGGCGCTATGTCAAATCTAGTGGGTGTCTGAGCTGGTAGTTTGGCTCAGACTCTTTATATAATTATGCTAAATTAGCCTCTGTTCCGGCTATGGCTGTGTTGGGCAGACTTCCCACTGTTTGCCTGTAGGAGGCGTTACCACCCCAGGCCAATGTGGAAGACTGACAGGCCAGAGTGCATTGGGTACCTCCTCCCGGGAACAGTTCAGTGGGCGCGGTCTACCCGCTGGGAATGCTGGGGAAGAGGACTTAAGGGGCAGAGGTCATTTTGTGGGGTCCTCTTTTCCCCCTGGCGTGAAGAGTGTGTTGTGTGATTTTGGCCTCGGGACCATGTTGGTCCCGAGGCTGCAACTCTACCAAGTAGGCCCAGTTATGCTGACTGAGGCCTACACTTTACAGGTGATCCTGAGCTGTCCGTCCTGCGGGAGGAAGCCACTCAATGGAGGAAACCAGGGGAGGACCTGTCCTGGAAAGGACCGAGCAGAAGGCTGGTGTCTTGAGGAAGGCCTGGTGATTCTGTTAGAGGATGCACTATAGCTAAAGTTCACCTTGCAGTCTGCCGGGTCGGCTTAAAGGCTCTTGACTGTTTGGCTGGAAGTCCGGGCGTTAAGTCCTGTGGCAGAGGATCCCGGATTATCCAATTTAGTCCACAACCGGTCTGTGGCAGAGACTGGTCCTGATCATTGTTCATGCATCATTCCGGATGCTAGGCCAGGTGAGAGGGGCCTATCCGGGTGAGCAATACCCACTCCAGGAAGAGTGGTGACTGACTTTATACTTGAGGAGTTTTCCCCAGTGATCTGTACTGTGTGCCTGAACCTACCCCTTCCCTTCACCGTTCTACTATTCTTCATATGTTTTATACAAAAGGAAAATAAAACCTAACAGCTAAAGGTTTTACATCTTGTGTGGACATTGGAGTTTCTGCAGACTTTCTTCCCCTAGACAACGAACACTGAGGTAACGTGCAAGGCCCAAATTTAAACCAGCAGCTCCTACGGGGGGGGGGGGGTGCTATATATATATATACACACACACACACACACACACACACACACACACACACACACACACACACACACACACACTATATTACCAAAAGTATTGGGACACCTGCCTTTACACGCACATGAACTTTAATGACATCCCAGTCTTAGTCCGTAGGGTTGAATATTGAGTTGGCCCACCCTTTGCAGCAATAACAGCTTCAACTCTTCTGGGAAGGCCGTCCACAAGGTTTAGGAGTGTGTCTATGGGAATGTTTGACCATTCTTCCAGAAGCGCATCTGTGAGGTCAGACACTGATGTTGGACGAGAAGGCCTGGTTCGCAGTCTCCGCTATAATTCACCCCAAAGGTGTTCTATCAGGTTGAGGTCAGGACTCTGTGCAGGCCAGTCAAGTTCCTCCACCCCAAACTCGCTCACCCATGTGTTTATAGACCTTGCTTTGTGCACTGGTGCGCAGTCATGTTGGAACAGGAAGGGGCCGTCCCCAAACTGTTCCCACAAAGTTAGGAGCATGAAATTGTCCAAAATGTCTTGGTATGCTGACGCCTTAAGAGTTCCCTTCACTGGAACTAAGGGGCCAAGCTCAACCCCTGAAAAACACCCACATGCCATATGCCCCCTCCACCAAATTAATAGGACCAGTGCACAAAGCAAGGTCTATAAAGACATGGATGAGTGAGTTTGGGGTGGAGGAACTTGACTGGGCTGCACAGAGTCCTGACCTCAACCCAATAAAACACCTTTGGGATAAATTAGAGCGGAGACTGAGAGCCAGGGCTTCTCGTCCAACATCAGTGCCTGACCTCACAAATGCGCTTCTGGAAGAACGGTCAAACATTCCCATAGACACACTCCTAAACCTTGTGGACAGCCTTCCCAGAAGAGTTGAAGCTGTTATAGCCGCAAATGGTGGGCCAAATTAATATTAAACCCTACGGACTAAGACTGGGATGTCATTAAAGTTCATGTGTGTGTAAAGGCAGACGTCCCAATCAGTGCCGGGACAAGGTCATCCAGCGCCCTGGACAAAAATGCCAAACTGCGCTCCCACCTTTCCTTATTGTTAGGGTGAGAGCGCCCCCATTCCTGCAATAAACCATTGCGCCCAGGGCAGCCGTCCCTTCTGCCCACCCCTTGTCCCGGCCCTGGTCCCAATACTTTTGGTAATTGTAACGACACCCCAAATATGAAAGGGGTTTAACGCCGTTTAGATATCTTCCCTCTCCTGGACACAAATTCACTGTCGATCCTCCACAGCCAGACGACCACTTCCCATAGGAATTAATCCTTCTGAAAGAACGAGATGCACTCTGTATCTTTCTAGGATAGACTGACTTTATTAAGAAAAACATTGTAAATTTTATACACATCCAATACTGCATTAACCTAAAAGGAACAATGGTCCAGCTCCACCCACAACATAACAAGACCCAATACACATTATTTTGACACCTGTTAGGAGACAACAGGTTCTAATCCCCCTTTAGTTTAAATGACTAAATGACTTGTTAGGCTAGCTTTTGTCTCCCAATCAAAAGACTTTACACAATAGAAATGTGATGACCTTCAATACACATCTCACAATGAAAGGATTTGTAGCCTGTCTGTCTGAGTACAATCCACACAAGTATAGAATTAATTATCCCTATTCACACTAAAAGGGTCTTCAGACGCCCTTCTAGATTCATTTACATCACAACTGGCAGGTAAACATATCTCTCAATTAACCTGTTGAGTTCAGAATAAAACAACCAGTACATATTGTGGACTAATATTACTATTTCAATTTCAAGCAATCCAAGCCATATTCTTAATGTCCATGGTTTCCTGGCTCACCCTGTGTCCAAAGTGACCCCCCCTGTCACAGTAATATAGTGTATATATATATATATATATATATATATATATATTGTGACAGCAGGAAGGTAAAGTCACCTGGTTGCATCCAGGGGGGTAGATATATTTCGCCCAGATTCAGGCTTTACGCCGACTTATACAACTAGGTGGAGAGTTGTATAAGGCTAGTGGGCTCATGGATGACTCATACCTCTAGGGAGAGTGCTGGGCGTCGTGAGACAGGGAGTTGATGAGACCAGCTGAAGCTTGTCAGCTCATTTAGGCCTCTATAAGAACTCCCAGCTTCATTAGATGTTAGCTCATGCCTGGAACCAGACCTGTGTGGACTGTCTAGGGAGAGTGAACCCCTGTGCGGTGAGAAAAAGCCTGTGTGGCTATTTGCTTGGACATTTAAAACCAGGGACTTAGGGACTAGGACAGCACTAGGCTGATCCCAGTTGTTAGTTAGGAAACCTGTATGTTTAGTCAGAGGTCAACTTGACCAGGATTTATTTTGGTTATGTTTCTTTTGCTTTGCTGTGTTTTGTCACTGTAAATAGAAAATAAACCGCACCTTTTTTTGATTTTGAAAACCACAACCTCCGTTTGCTGGGCCTGTTTTGTGTGGGGAGCCCATCCCGGGGGTCACACACACCCGCTGCCGAGCTAACCCCCTCACAGTTGGTGGAGAACCAGTGGCAGTTTTTTTTAAGCCAGCATGGAGGAGATACTGAAGCAGCTGGCTCTAGAAAATGCCAATCAACAGCAGACAAATGCAGGTTTGCAAAGGAGCCTTGCAGCCCAGCAGCAGACAAACGCAACTTTGCAACAGAGTCTGGAGGCTCAGCAACGAGCCCAGCAGCAATCTGAGGCCCGCTTCATAGACCTGTTGCAGAAGCAAGAGCAGAGACTACAACAACAGATGGAAGCAGTAATGCAGCAACGTCCGCAGACCAGTGAGGAAAGCCGTCCCACTAATACCGCGTCCTTTGGGGTGAGTCGTTTATTGACAAAAATGACTGGAGAGGATGATCCAGAGGTATTTTTGACCACATTTGAAAGGACCGCTGAAAGAGAAAAGTGGCCTGAGGAGCAGTGGGCTGGACTGGTGGCTCCTCTGTTAACTGGTGAATCGCAGAAAGCTTACTATGACCTAGAGCCTAACCAAGCAAAAGACTATGTGATGCTAAAAGCTGAAATATTGGCAAGGCTGGGTGTCACCCAGGCTGTCCGGGCTCAGCGTGTGCATAACTGGACTTTCCAGCTTGGAAAACCCCCCAGGTCTCAAATGTATGATCTCATTCACCTGAGCAGAAAGTGGCTACAGCCAGAGACTTTGTCCGCACCAAAGATTGTGGAACGTGTTGTAATGGATCGGTTTTTGAGAGCTCTTCCTACTGCCATCCAAAAGTGGGTAAGCCATGGAGACCCAGAGACGGCCGATGGTCTTGTGGATCGTGTGGAGAAATACTTGGCTACAGAGAACCTGACGGCCTCTTCCAGAGACACTCGGACTTTCCACCCTAAGACCAGACCATCCCCAGGGGCGGATAAGAGGATTCCAAGGGGTGAGGGTGGAGAGAGTGAGAGGGTGGGAGCTCTACCCCAAGTTTGGCGAGAACAGCCTGGGAAATCAGCGGCTCAAGAGGCGGCAAGAAGGATCGTTTGCTACCGCTGCCGGCAAGCGGGACATATTGCAGCCAATTGCCCGGTTGTGGAGGAACCCATGCAGTGTGACTTTCTGACGGGCAGACGTCAGTCGCTGTGTGCGACAGTCGCATGCACTGCCATTCGAGGAACTGAGAAACATTTATGCAAAATGTGTGTTAATGGTAGAAATGTTGTGGTATTGCTGGATTCAGGTAGCCTTGTGACCCTGATAAAGGCTGAGTTAGTTAAAACAGAGGTCTCTGGGAATAGCAAGGTAGCTGTTATTTGTGTGCATGGGGACACCCGAGAGTATCCAGTGACTACAGTGTGTTTCGAGACCCCCAAAGGTACCCTCTCTCATCCAGTGGGCTTAGTATCTCAGTTACCGCATGACGCCATTGTGGGAAGGGATTTTCCGAAGTTCTGGGAACTGTGGGATGATCCTGAGCCCCTCACTGGTGCCCCTATGTACCAGGAATGTGATAGCCAGAACTCCCCTGAGAGTGGTGAGGACTCTCCGGAATTTCCCTTATCAGTATTGGCAGGGGAGACTCAAGAAACTGGAGAGGAGCCCACCTCCTCAGACGAAAACCTACCGTCTGTGGAGTTTTCTGATCTTGAGGTTCACAGGGAAAACTTTGCCACAGAACAGTTGAAAGACCCCGCCCTAATAAAGGCACGGGAAAACGTAGTGAAAATAGATGGCGAGTTAGTGAACCCAGATAATACCTGCACTTACCCATACTTCAGCGTAGAGAAGGACCTACTGTATCGGGTGGCAAAAAGGGCAGAAGAAACCGTTGAGCAGCTTGTGGTGCCCAAACCTTACAGGAAGTTGGTGTTGGAGTTGGCCCATGGGCACATTCTTGGAGGTCATCTGGGGACAGAGAAAACCCGAGAGAGGGTATTACAGAGATTCTATTGGCCGGGGGTGATGAAGGACGTAGAAAATTATTGTTCCTCCTGCCCTGTGTGTCAGAGGTTGGCCCCGATGCCACATTTCCGTAGCCCGCTGGTCCCTCTACCCATCATTGAGGTCCCGTTTGAGAGGATCGCCATGGATTTGGTAGGTCCTATAATCAAGTCCGCTAGGGGGCACCAGTACATATTAGTTATAATGGACTATGCCACCCGTTATCCAGAAGCGATCCCTCTCCGAAATACCTCGGCCAAAACCATAGCCAAAGAGCTATCTCTTGTTTTTAGCCGGGTGGGTATTTGTAAAGAACTGCTTACGGACCAAGGTACACCCTTTATGTCCCGGGTTATGAAAGAGCTGTGTAAATTGTTCAAAGTGACGCAATTGCGTACGTCTGTGTATCACCCCCAAACCGATGGGCTGGTTGAAAGATTCAACAAAACCCTAAAACAAATGTTGAAGAAAGTGGTGGATAGAGATGGAAAGGATTGGGACTGTTTACTTCCTTATTTGATGTTTGCTATTAGGGAGGTGCCCCAATCCTCTACGGGATTCTCCCCCTTTGAGTTACTGTATGGGAGACACCCAAGAGGGCTGTTGGATATTGCCAAGGAAACTTGGGAAAGTGAGAGTTCTCCCCACAGGAGTGTGATTGAGCATGTCGCCCTGATGCAAGATCGAATTGCACAGGTAATGCCCATCGTGAAGGAACATTTGGCCCAAGCGCAGTTGGCACAGCAGAGAGTGTACAACCGTGGAGCCAAGACCCGTACCTTTTCCCCGGGGGATAGGATATTGGTACTTGTCCCTACGGTTGAAAGTAAATTCCTTGCCAAATGGCAAGGCCCCTACGAGATAATGGAAAAAGTGAGCGAAGTGAATTACAAGGTCAGACAACCAGGAAGGCGAAAGCCCGAACAGATCTATCACGTTAATCTGTTGAAAGCCTGGAGGGATAGAGAGTCCCTAGTCGCAGACACTTGGTCACCAGCTCAAACTGGTTGCGTGATTCCTGAGGTTGGAATAGCAGCCACCTTGTCACAACCCCAACAACAGGAGGTTAAGGAGTTTGTGCTTCGCAACAAGGAGGTATTCTCTGAGCTGCCGGGACAAACATCTGGGGTAGAGCATGACATCATTACCCCGCCCGGTGAAAGGGTGAAGTTAAAACCCTATCGGATCCCAGAGGCTCGACGGGAGGCAATACGGGAGGAAGTACAGAAAATGCTGAACTTAGGGGTGATAGAGGAGTCCCAAAGTGATTGGTCTAGTCCCATCGTGTTGGTGCCTAAACCGGATGGGAGCTGGCAATTTTGTAACGATTTTCGTCAGTTGAACAAAGTTACAAAATTTGACACCTACCCCATGCCACGTATAGATGAGTTGATCGACCGGCTGGGAACAGCCCGATACATGACGACTCTTGACCTCACAAAAGGGTATTGGCAAATCCCCCTGGCCAAGTCGGCCAAAGAGAAAACCGCATTTGTAACCCCAGACGGGGCGTTCCAATATAAAAGAATGCCGTTCGGGTTACAGAATGCGCCGGCCACATTCCAGCGGAAAATGGACCAGATGCTGAGGCCCCATCGGAAGTATGCTGCGGCTTACCTGGATGACGTAATTGTCCATAGCACAGATTGGGCCTCACATCTGCCAAAAGTGCAAGCAGTCCTGGACTCTGTTCGGGAAGCGGGGTTTACGGCTAACCCCAAGAAGTGTACCATTGGGCAGGAGGAGGCCAAATATCTTGGGTACACCATTGGGAGGGGAGTAATAAAACCCCAACTCAACAAAGTCGAGGCCATCCAGAGTTGGCCACGTCCCAACAGCAAGAAGCAGGTACGAGCCTTTCTGGGAATCGCTGGGTATTATCGGCGATTCATTCCCCACTTTGCTTCTAAGGCTGTGCCCCTAACCAACCTGACGAAGGGGAAAGGGTCGGTCATGATTAAATGGACCCCCGAGGCTGAGGCAGCATTCCAATTCTTGAAACAAGCCTTATGTAGCCAGCCAGTGTTGTACTCACCCGACTTCTCTAAAGACTTTGTCGTACAAAGTGATGCGTCAGATGTGGGGTTAGGAGCAGTATTGTCCCAGGTCTGGAACGGGGAAGAGCACCCAGTCATTTACCTCAGCAGGAAGTTGAAGTCCCATGAGGTAAATTACGCCACCGTTGAAAAGGAGTGTTTAGCGGTGAAGTGGGCTCTAGATTCCCTTCGGTACTACCTGCTAGGTAGGCACTTTGACATGGTTACGGATCACGCTCCGTTAAAGTGGATGGCTCAAAACAAGGAAACAAATAGAAGAGTGAATAGGTGGTTCCTGGCCCTCCAGGAATTCAACTTCACAGTAAAGCATCGCCCTGGCGTTCAAATGGGGAATGTGGATGCTTTGTCTCGAGTACATGAATGCCTGATTGCTGGTGTTCCAACCCCGAGGTTAAAACAAGAGGGGGGGGGTATGTGACAGCAGGAAGGTAAAGTCACCTGGTTGCATCCAGGGGGGTAGATATATTTCGCCCAGATTCAGGCTTTACGCCGACTTATACAACTAGGTGGAGAGTTGTATAAGGCTAGTGGGCTCATGGATGACTCATACCTCTAGGGAGAGTGCTGGGCGTCGTGAGACAGGGAGTTGATGAGACCAGCTGAAGCTTGTCAGCTCATTTAGGCCTCTATAAAAACTCCCAGCTTCATTAGATGTTAGCTCATGCCTGGAACCAGACCTGTGTGGACTGTCTAGGGAGAGTGAACCCCTGTGCGGTGAGAAAAAGCCTGTGTGGCTATTTGCTTGGACATTTAAAACCAGGGACTTAGGGACTAGGACAGCACTAGGCTGATCCCAGTTGTTAGTTAGGAAACCTGTATGTTTAGTCAGAGGTCAACTTGACCAGGATTTATTTTGGTTATGTTTCTTTTGCTTTGCTGTGTTTTGTCACTGTAAATAGAAAATAAACCGCACCTTTTTTTGATTTTGAAAACCACAACCTCCGTTTGCTGGGCCTGTTTTGTGTGGGGAGCCCATCCTGGGGGTCACACACACCCGCTGCCGAGCTAACCCCCTCACAATATATATATATATATATATATATATATATATATATATATATATATATATATATATATAATGTGTACTACACCACCAGAACAAAGGATTTAAAAATTGAATATATTGTGTCACAGTAACGGTACGCACACCTTAAAAACATTTTAACAATGAGAATAAAACTGCCATGTGATGATATAGCCAGCAATTAGGGGGGAAAAAAAACATACTCTTGAAGGTAACAAAAAAACGAGCCCTCCTTCCATTTACCATCATACCTCAATCTCGTTCTGTAGGTAGGTACCAGCTGCTTCTTGGCCACAGTGGTCAGGATCCTGCCAGTCTCTCATCAGAAGATCCAGGTGCTGAAAAAAAACACGGAGTTGAGCTAAATTATTTGCAAAAAATCCTGTTCTTGAGTACCGTATTTATCGGCGTATAACACGCACCCCAAGTTTAGGAGGGAATTTTAAGGAAAAAAACTTTTAGGAGGGAAGTTTAAGGAAAAAAAAAAAACTTACATTTAAATGCCTATCAATGCAGCCTTATCAGTGTCATTTGCAGCCTTGTCAGTGCAGCCTTGCCCCCAGTGTCCAGTGCAGCCTTGCCCCAGTGCAGCCTTGCCCCCAGTGTTCATTTCAGCCTTGCCCCAGTGCAGCCTTGCCCCCAGTGTCCATTGCAGCCTTGCCCCCAGTGTCCATTGCAGCCTTGCCCCCAGTGTCCATTGCAGCCTTGCCCCAGTGCAGCCTTGCCCCAGCGCAGCCTTGCCCCAGCGCAGCCTTGCCCCCATTGTCCATTGCAGCCTTGCCCCAGTGCAGCCTTGCCCCCAGTGTCCATTGCAGCCTTGCCCCAGTGCAGCCTTGCCCCCAGTGTCCATTGCAGCCTTGGATAAATTTAAAGTTGGCACCACCAAGATCGCCGCCGAGACTGGGCGGAGCGGAGCAAACACCGCTGAGATCGCAGGGACTGGGCAGAGCCGAGATAAACATAGCCGAGTGTACACGCCTCTTCTCGGCTCCGCTCACAGTCACGCCCAGTCCCGCCCTATGATGGACATAACACATTTCCAATGGCGTGACTGGGCGTGACTGTGAGCGAGGCCGAGAAGAGCCGAGTACACTCGGCTATATATATCTCGGCGGCGATCGCTCCGCTCCACTCACAATCAGCGGAGATCGACGGGGATCAGCGTATAACACGCACCCACGATTTTCCCCTGATTTTATGGGGAAAAAAGTGTGTGTTATACGCCGATAAATACGGTATATAAACAGGCCTAACAGCTAGGCGATTCAAGAAGAAGTGGGAGAGGGTACTTGTCAGAACCAGCTTAACCCAGTCCCCCCCCCTTTTTTTTTTTTGCAATACTTTATGTCACACCGTATTTGCGCAGCGGTCTTACGAGCGCAATTTTTTTGGGGAAAAAAAATATTTTTGAATTAAAAAAATAAGACAACAGTAAAGTTAACTCAACTTTTTCCTATATTGTGAAAGATAATTAATAAGATAATGTTTCCTGCCTAGGCAAATGATGTCATACAACCCAGAGGTCTTCAGGAGGAGAGGAAAGGAGGAGGGGCTTTTCTCAGCTAAGCACACTCTCCTGCATGCATGCTTGAGCTAAGGGCAGATGGAGATCAGAAAGTAAATGCTACATGAATCATCTGCCCTTACTCAAGATGGCCACAACCAGAAATGCTAGGGGGGTGTTTTTTAAAGTGATTTCCAAAACAAAATGAAGCATGGAGACACGGGGGGAGTTTGCTTTGAATAATAAAAATGAATTCGTGCTTTTTGGTTTGTGGTGCTCAGATGCAGTGAAGATCTGCTTTAATAACTTCCCTTTGGGATTAATAAAGTATTCTGCATCTGAATCTGAGATTCTACTTTAAAGTGGATATAAACCCATTCTGTATCCTTGTACCTACAGGTAAGCCTATAATAAGGTACTATGAATATCTCCTAAACCTTTGTGGCCTGGTATAGTTCAGGCCCTTCCCCCTTTTCTGACCTGTCAGGCTGCATGCTCAGACTTGGTATGGATGTTGGGGGGGCCCCCACGCTGTTTTTCAAAATTTTGGTGTGGGGTTCCCCTGAAAATCCATACAGATGCACCGCGTTACAGACTAAGGGGACCCCCCAAGCACTACATTTAAAGTTTTTTTTTTTTCATTTTTATTGTTGGACTTTAACCACTTCAATAGAGGGCACTTTCAAACCCTTCCTGCACAGGCCAATTTTCAGCTTTTAAATGACAATTGCGCGGTCATGCTACACTGTACCCAAATTACATTTTTTATTATTTTTTCCCCACAAATAGAGATTTCGTTTGGTGGTATTTGATCACCACTGGGGTTTTTATTTTTTGCGCTACAAATAAAAAAAGACTGAAAATTTTGAAAAAAATAAAGTTTTTATTTGTTTCTGTTACAAAACTTTGTAAATAAGTAAGTTTTCTCCTTCCTTCACTGATGAGGCTGCACTGATGGGCTGCACTGATAGGCTGCACTGATCAGGAGGCACTGGCAGGCATCACCAATGGGCACAGAGTGCCATCCCTAATAGGCACTGATTGGCATCCCTGGTGGGCTTTAGTGGGCATCCCTGGTGGTCTCCAGTGGGCAGCCCTGGTGGTCTCAAGTGGGCATCCCCAATGGGTCTACAATGATAATCAATGCGCTGATTATCGGTGCAGACCCCCCCTGTCAGGAGAGCAGCTGATAAACGGCACTTTCTGGTTACCATGTGATGAGCTGTGATTGGACACAGCTCATCACATGGTAAAGAGCCTATGTCAGACTGAAACCACACAACCGATCGCTGTGCTACGCGCCCCTGCAGGTGCATGCTAGTGGCTTATCCTGCTGGACATCATATGACGTCAGGGCAGGATAATACAACCACTTTGCGCACGTCATTTTGCTATATGGTGGGCGGGAAGTGGTTGAGCATCAATAAAATCACTGCTCCTGAAAAGTGACTTGCACCCACTATGCCTCACAACCCACCACATACAGAAGGATGTCAGCTATCTCTGGCCCTGTAGGTTCTAATTAGACTGAAGGAGGCCGGAGACCTTACTACATTTGGCGCCCAACGTGGGGCTAAGGCGTTATCTCTGCAGCCGTTTTGCTACACAAGTAGTATGGATTGGTGCAGCTAATAGCAAAGATTCTTCAAGCCCAGTGGTCTCCAATCTGTGGCCCGAGGGCCAGATGTGGCCCTCTGCTTGCCGTTGCCCGGCCCTTGAGGCAGCATTGGGGCGTTATTCCTCCCACTGACATCAAGGATGGTACATTGTTCCTGCAACTAGTGCCAATGATGGGACACTATTCCTCCTCGTACTGACTACATTTTTTAAATCCCACCGACCACCAAGCCTGCAGCATTGTGGTCTACCATTAATACTGGGGCATTTTCTACTCCCACTGGCTGCAGTCTGGCCCTCCTTAAGTCTGATGGGCACTAAACTGGCCCTTTGTTTAGAAAGTTTGGAGACCCCTGCTCTAGCCCATGGAGTCCAAGGTACAGTGCCTTGAAAAAGTATTCATATCCCTTGAAATTTTCCACATGTTCTCATGTTACAACCAAAAACGTAAATGTATTTTATTGGGATTTTATGTGATAGACCAACACAAAGTGGCACATAATTGTGAAGTGGAAAGAAAATGAAAAATGGTTTTCAACATCTTTTACAAATAAATATGTGAAAAGTGTGGGGGGCATTTGTATGGCGCCCCCCGGAGTCAATACTTTGTAGAATCACCTTTCGTTGCAATTACAGCTGCAAGTCTTTTTGGGGATGTCTCTACCAGCTTTGCACATCTAGAGAGGGACATTTTTGCCCATTCTTCTTTGCAAAACACCTCAAGCTCTGTCAGATTGGATGGAGAGCGTCTGTGATCAGCAATTTTCAAGTCTTGTCACAGATTCTCAATTGGATTTAGGTCTGGACTGTGACTGGGCCATTCTAACACATCTTCTTGTCACTCTTCCATAAAGGGCAGATTTGTGGAGAAGCACGACTAATAGTTGTCCTGTGGACAGATTCTCCCCCCTGAGCTGTGGATCTCTGCGGCTCCTCCAGAGTTACCATGGGGCCTCTTGGCTGCTTCTCTGATGAATGCTCTCCTTGCCTGGCCCGGTCAGTTTAGGTGGACGGCCATGTCTTGGTAGGTTTGCAGTTGTGCCATACTCTTTCCATTTTCGGATGATGGATTGAACAGAGCTCCGTGAGATGTTCAAAGCTTGGGAGATTTTTTTTATAACCTAACCCCGCTTTATACTTCTCCACAACTTTATCCCTGACCTGTCTGGTGTGTTCCTTGGCCTTCATGATGCTGTTTGTTCACTAAGGTTCTCTAACAAACCTCTGAGGGCTTCACAGATCAGCTGTATTTGTACTGAGATCAAATTACACACAGGTGGACTCTATTTACTAATTAGGTGACTTCTGAAGGCAATTGGTTCCACTAGATTTTAGTTAGGGGTATCAGAGTGAAGACGGCTGAATACAAATGTACGCCACACTTTTCACATATTTATTTGTAAAAAATGTGAAAAGCCATTTATCTGTAGCGGTCTCCCCTCTCTCACTCTAATATCAGCTCGTCTGTCTCTTGTCTAGGGGTACCTTAGAGGAGAGAGAGCGGGGTCACCACGCCAAGTTCCCTCTGCAGATGTGTGTGCAGTGAGAGACAATCCTCTTTTACCTTCGGGTCGGTGTTCTGCATCTGGAGCCTCCTCCTCCTCTGAAACAATGTCTGCCAGAAAATTAGCCCCACACCATTAAAGTCCAACACTCCTTTATTCTTCTCAATGCAGAAGTGAACACAATCAGTTGAACTCCCTCAAAGAACAGAACAGACAGAGGGGTGTGGATACGAGTAGGCCCAGACACAATGAACTCTCCACTTTCCTTCCTGAAAGTGGTTTGCGGTCTCCGATCGAGGGGAAATATCCTTCCAGGCGGTCTCCGGTGGAGGGGAAATATCCTTCCAGGCGGTCTCCGGTGGAGGCTCACCCGTCACCGGCAATATGCTGCACCAGGTCTTCAGGCAAGTACCCCCTCCGGTCCATTACGCCTCTGGATTCGGGTACCCACTCCCGGGGTTCGCTAGGAATTCCTTCCCTTGCGGAACTCAGTGGTTTGCACTGAGCTCCAGACCTCCATCCGAGTACCTCACCCCAGGCTAAAGGTGCCTGAGATGGAACACGACATCCAAACGTCCTCTAGGCCTAGGCCGCCTAGGGGACCGACACGAACCACCGCCCACAGGCTGAAGGTGCCTGGGACTCGACCCCATGACAAAGATGGCCGGCCCCTTTATACCCTCTCCCAACAAGCACGGCGGGTTCCCCGCCCCACCATACCACTGCCGAGGGAGGACAAAAAGGGGTACGGCACACAGCAATGGTTCAACCCCAGCCCAAGGCGACAGCGCCGCCCGCTGGGCTGCAGGGAACTGCACATTACTGGTGTCTCTGCCAGTTCCAAATACACAAGGAAAGTGCATGCCCGCTACATATCATTTTCCTTTCACTTCACAATTATGGGCCACTTTGTGTTGGTCTATCACATAAAATCCCAATAAAATACATTTACGTTTTTGGTTGTAAAATGAAAAAATGTGCTATGTTGGACCTTCGCCTTTGTCACAAAGTCATAACACAGGTATCCAGAAATCAGTTCCGGGTACTAACCACAATGACAGCGATAGTCACAAAATAGGACACCAAAATGCCACTAATGGCCAGGAGGACTTTTGTTTTTTTTGCTAAGGGATTTTTCCAGTGCACAGAGCAAAATGTATGCTCACCAACAGTGGATGTCATAAACATGTCTGAATATGCCTTCGCTGTATTCTGCATTTTAAGCAATGATGCGGACACACGCCTGGTCAAATGTGGAAGATATAACCTCATAGAGGGAGGACCATTGACTATCCATTAAAGTTACCCAATTTGTAAAATGTATTAAACTATTGGATCTCCTTGCCCACCTACCTCCAGATAATCGTGTTCTGTGGTGTTCAGAGTTGCATTCACATTAAAAATCTGCAGAATACATGTAAGATGACACGTTATTATCAACAAACAGATATGTCAGAACGTTACTGGAGAATTTCATATAAAATAGATAAAGTCTAGAATCTAATACCAGATGTGAGCCGAGTAACATAGACAGTGCAGTCAGTTTAAGGGAGGTCTTCTGGTCACCTCCAATATCCAGCGAGCCCTCCGTGTCCAAGAGAAATACCGCCATCTGGGAGGAGAAGATTCATCGTCACCAAAGCAATCAATGGACCGATCTCAAAGGACACTCCTTAGACTAGATCACACACACTTTAAATAGATGGCTTCACCAAAAAAAAAAAAAAATGTATACTGTACATCTATTATATCCAACTTTGGTGAATAAACTGTGAATGGTGCCTTTCATTTTACCAAAGCTTATTTTTAAGTTGTCTGTGAACCTTCTCATTTATCCAGATCATGGTATAGCTGGTAGTACTTATGCTGCCCATACACTATACGAAAAATCGGCCGAAAATCAGTCGTTCAGACAGTTTGTTTGTTTTTCGAACAGTTAATGGGCACAAAATCGATAATCTTTGGGACGTTTTTGAGCCGAAAAAACGAAGGACAAGTTTGGAAATTTTTTGCCGAACGAACGATAAATTGAAAGGTTAATGTGTTTCCCGTCCGAACTTTCTGCACTCGGTATATGTAAAAAAAAAATAGGGCTGTGGAAATTAACTATTAATTCCTCGATTAATCTATTCATTTTTTTGATCGATAAATATTTTTGATCGGTACTCACCTCTCCACCGGCTTCCGGGTCTTCGGGGAGTTCCGTCGGAGATCCGGTGACGTCACGGACACCGGCGGGGCTTGCCATGTCCATCTGAAGGGCTCCTTTGCTGTGCCTTCATATCTGCACGCCGGCGGAACCTTACTATCTGCCACACGCAAGGGCTGTTACACTTCCCTCTATCACTTCCCTCTATCAACCTGGGATTCTACAGCAGGGGGTCTCAAACTGGCGGCCCTCCAGCTGTTGTGAAACTACAACTCCCAAGAGACATTGCAAGGCTGACAGTTACAAGCATGACTCCCACAGGCAGAGGCATGATGGGACTTGTAGTTTTGCAACAGCTGGAGGGCCACTAGTTTGAGACCCCTGTTATCTAGTTGTGATAGTTCCCTTCATGGGACATCTACATGCCGACGGACTGATGTTAACGCCTCCTCATCTGGATTCAGCAGTGGTATCGTTGTACACATTTTTATACCAGTATCATACTTAGCTACATGTTTTTATGACTGCTTTTGCTACCGTTTGGTATTACTCGCACCTTTTTCACAGTTTATGTAGCTACATCGATTTTATCTCCAGTGCAATATTTATTTTGTTACCTACTTGAAGACTATAAAAGTTTTAATGCTATTCCCACCGAGCGCTGCCTTTGTGTGTTTTTTGTATCCTGCTATCCATTTTTTCAGTGGTTGGTCGCTGCACTGGGAATCGGCCTGCAAGGAGATCAGCTGAAAGTAGTTGGATCTGTATGTGCGTTATAATTCATCAAAATTAGTCGATTAATCGATTTAAAAAAAAAAAACGATTAATCGAACAAGAAAATTTTAATCAGTAACAGCCCTAACAAAAAAAAAAAAAAACATTTTGTTTTTATTTATTTCCACCGAACGATTTATCGGTCATTACATGATGGCACTATTGTTTGCGCTCACGGCCGAACGTTCGTTTTTTCAAAAGTTCATTCAGGCGATTTTTCGTATAGTGTATAGCCAGCATAGGTCATATTATACTTGACTTCTTCTGAGATATTGATGAAATGTTACCACTAATCCAAGTGGATCAGAGCCACAGATGGATTGGCAGTGATCCTGAGATGATCCACGTGTACAATTCAGATCCAGGTGACTCGAGCAAATAGTGCTGGTCCTGAGGGACTTTGAGATTTTCTTTGTGAGGAAGCTTGGATAATGGCAGGACTATTTCCCTATTATTTTCTCCATCTTTATATATGATATGATATCAGCCTAATTAATTTAACAGAAAACATCTCCATCGAACCTTCTCCCCATTCCTCTCCAAGATGAAGGGTTTGCTCCAGATCCAGATCCCCTTCGTTACACTGTCAGTGCCACCTCTCCATTCCAACCCTGTGGGGGGTTCATCATCCTGCCCCAGACTGACCGGCTGGCCTCTTTCCTACAAAGGAAAATCATCATCAATTCAATACACTCAATCTGTAAAAAAAAAAAAACAACAGAAGTAGGTTTTATAAACCAGCCTCGTGTATGCAGCAGGTTTAAGCTTGAATTTAAGGCAGATATTAAACACACATTAAAAAAGAATTCCAGGTATGGATATTTTTACAAAGTTACATTGTTTTAGCTTTGACCAATGTAACTACCGTATATACTTGAGTATAAGCCGGCCCGAATATAAGCCGAGGCACCTAATTTTACCACAAAAAACTGGGAAAACGTATTGACTCGAGTATAAGCCTAGGGTGTCCATCTGCATGCCTCACTGTGCCTCACTTTGCCTCACTGTGTCCATGTGCATGCCTCACTGTGCCCATGCCTCACTGTGTCCATGACTAGACTGACGTTTAACATGGGAGTCTATGGAAAGGTTGCCCTGTAAAGTAGACAATTGACCAACAACTAGAAATGTCTGTTAGTGCTGGTAAAGACTGCAGCAAATGGTAAACCCATCCCATGTTCTCTCCGTGACTTTGATCAAGTGCATGCGTGCGAAACATGTAAGCTACGGCAACTCCTAGCTTGCGGTTCACCACCATACACAGGATTCCTGTTTCCGGGGCGGAGTTGACGTCATCCTGCGCGCCCGGTTCCAGTGGCTACGCTCAGCCTCCCAGGCTCCATCCTCCAGCGGTGGCTGACACATCACACCCCACAAAGCTTGGCACAGCATTGTTTGATCCTTGGGCTCAGCTCCAGCATCCACAGCAGCCAGCCAGTGTCTCCCACAGTACCTGACCACCCGTCAGAGGCAGGAGGCTGTCCATCACCCCATTTTCTCCCACCGGGCCATTATCATTCCCCACACGCTTTGAAATGACTTCTCTCCACGTGTGACCGGAGAGCCTCCTGGAAGATGTTAACCCCTTCTCACCCAGGCATCATCATGGTACCGTTTGTTTTCAATACAATTTATTCACATAGCCACATGCTTTTTACCATTTGCTGCAGTCTTTACCAGCACTAACAGCCATTTCTAGTTGCTGGTCAATTGTCTACAGTGCAATAAACTAATTTTGAATTAGTCCATGGTTCACATACTTTTTGGCTCCTACCCATAGAGCCCATGCCGAACAGGCTTCCTCTTTTGTTTACAATATAAAGCTCTCAGGATACGATATGGATGGGTTTACCAACAAGGCAGCGAAGGGCTCTCAGGATGTAATATGGATGGATTTACTCACCAGTAGGTTCAGGAGGGGGGGGGACGCTCTCTCGTCCCCCCTCTTTTCCTGTGGCCTGCCAGGTTGCGTGCTCGGATAAGGGTCTGGTATGGATTTTTGGGGGGAACTCCACGCCATTTTTTAAAAAAAATTGGCGGGGAGTACCCCTTAAAATCTATACCAGACCTGAAGTGTCTGGTATGGATATTTGGGGGGAACCCCACATCATTTAAAAAAAAAAAAATTGGCGCAGGGCTCCCCTTAATATCCATACCAGACCTTAAGGGCCTGGTATTTGAATTTGGGGGGACCCCCACGCATTTTTTTTTTATCAATTACTTTTTTTTTTTTTTTTTTTTTTTTTTCAATAAATTTTTATTTTTCAATTCAAGACATGTACAGAAAATCTTAAAAAATTGTTGTTTAAACATGACAAAGGGTTATTTCCAATTGTTTATGTCACAATGTTCTCATCAAGAGATTAAATTTTAAAAAAAAAAAATGAAAAATAGGCATTCAGGGAAGTCACACCCCACCTGGACGCCCCTAACGGGATCATCCTGCGCCCAGGTCAGGCCCCCCCCCCCCAGCCCGCCATCCTCATATGAAACCAATAAAAAGGAACTCGGAATCTTAATGAAGAACAGTACTACACTCATATACAATAACGCCCATCAAATTTAAGACTTGGAAATACCGCAATAAGAACACAGTAAATAATGATATCAAATCTTTGAATCATGTTTAAGCATCGAAACAAAAATAAAATAAAAATAAATAAAACAAAAGATAAAAGAACCAAGAAAAGATAGAATAGAAGAAGAAAGAAATAAGAAGAAATCACATGCCGAACACGAGGCCCTTTAGGAATAAGAGCGGTCAGGGTCATGCCTGACCTTCAAAGAAACGCCACAGAAAACTGCCCAAGGTTCCCATATTGCCTCAAATTTAGGGATTAAATTAGTTGATATGCTAACCATCTTCTCTTGAGCCATAATCCAAGAGATCTTATTGTGTATAGCCTTAATGGATACCCTGGGCTTCCTCCAAGATCTAGCAATAATAATTTTAGTCCCCAGAAGTATAAAGTGAATCAGTTTTCTAGTTGGTTTAGAAACGTTGGGAATATTGTCATTGAGAAGAGCAACAGAAGCTGACCTAGGTATTGAACACGAAGTGACCTTAAATATGAGATTAAAAATTTTCTTCCAGATCGGCCTGATCCTAGGACATTCCCACCAGATATGCACCATCGAGCCCAATAAATGGCAGCCTCTAAAGCAGTTGGGATCCGATTCTGGGTAGATGGATGCAAGCCTGATGGGAGTCATATACCATCTCATGACAACTTTTAAGTTAGCTTCCATGAGGGAGGTGTTCAAAATACTTTGGAATGAGCGAAAGTTGGCCTTTTGCCAGGATCCTAGATCCCAATTTAGCTGGAGGTCATCTTCCCATGCTTTCATGTATGAGGTTTTAGTAGCTGTACAAGTAAGTGAAGAGTAGATGACAGAAATGCCCCCCCTTTGTCCCACGGCCGATCCGCACCAGATCTCATAGTCCGTAAATTTGGGAGGAAGAGGTTTCTCCATCCAAATATCATTCAAGAATTGTGAAATCTGTTCAAATCTAAATTTTTCAGAGTCAGGGAGGTCAAATTTATTTAGGCAATGGGGCATGGTAATAGGACCCCGATTTGTAAAGTATTGTCCTATCCTATATAGACCTTTGTTTGTCCACCAACTGAAGGCCTCTGTATCCATACCAGGAAAGAATTTTGGATTATTAAAAATGTGTGCTAGTGGTTGTGTTACAGACACTAGAGTGGGAAGAGGACGGAGTCTGTCCCAAAGGGAAAATGATTGAGATAAGGAAGGGGATAAAATAGGTGGTCTCTGTCTTTGTGGGCACCAAAGCAGGTACTCTAAGGATAATTGTGGTACCGCTTGTTCTTCTATCAGCACCCAGTCCGGTTTTTCATTCTTGGAATAAAATATAGATAATTGTGCTAGTCTGGCAGCTAAAAAATAATTATATAAGTTAGGCAAACCCACCCCTCCGTTCTTCCTATTTAAATATAGGGTGTTTTGGGGAACTCTGTAACTAGATTTGCCCCATACGAATGTGAGAATTTTACTTTGTAAGGAATTTATCTGATCTTTCCTGATGGGAATGGGGAGGGAACGAAATAGATATAAAATTCTAGGAAGTAATGTCATTTTCACTGAATTAATCCTGCCCAACCAAGATAGTTCGAATTTGTCCCAATTTTTAAGATCTGTAATAATTTTATGGAATAGGGGAGGATAGTTACTTGTGTAAAGAGATTCTGTTCGAGCAGTCAGAAAGATTCCCAGATATTTAATATGAGAAGAATTCCATTCAAATTTGAAAGACTGTTTGATGAGGGAAACTATGGGTAACGGGAGGGAAATATTTAGTGCCTGTGACTTGGCAAAATTGACCCTGAGTCCTGAAATATTAGAAAAATCAGAAATTACTTTATAAAGATTCGGGAGGGAGGTAATGGGAGAGGTAAGAAAGAGAAGCAAATCATCTGCGAAAAGTCCGCATTTATGCATCTGATTCCCACAGGTTACGCCTTTAATGTCAGAATTTTGTCTAATGGCTATGGCCAAGCTTTCAATGGCCATAGCAAAGACAATAGGGGATAGTGGACAACCTTGTCTTGTACCCCTGGCTATATTTATCGGAGAGGAATAATATCCCTGTATACGAATTTGAGCTTTAGGTTGAGAATACAGAGCTCTAATAACTCCCATAAAACGTGGGCCAAAACCCCATCGTTCTAATAGGGGAAAAAAGTATTGCCAGGATACAGAGTCAAAGGCCTTCTCCAGATCAAGTGCTAACAGGAAACCCTGTTGTTTTTGACCTCCGTCCCAGTTGGACTGCAAAAGGGAGATAATATCAATCGCTCTTCTCACTTGATCTGGGCCTTGTCTTCCTGGCATAAATCCTACCTGATCCTTGTGAATATATTTAGTAATAAAAGAGGAGAGGCGATTCGCTAAAATTTTAGTGAGAATTTTCAAATCATTATTTATCAAAGAAATAGGGCGATAATTGGAAACTTCTTCTGGGTTTTTATCCGGTTTGGGTATAACAGTAATGTAGGCTGTATTAAGTTGTGTACCTAATTGGGAACCCCTTGTAGTAAAATTAAAAAATTTTGTTAAATATGGGGTAAGGGTGTCCTTGAAGGCTTTGTAGTAGGGAGCTGATAATCCATCAGGTCCCGGGGCTGAACCCGCCCTGAGATCTTGAATTACTGCTGTAACCTCTTCAACAGAGAAGGGAGCTTCTAGGATATCTCTATGTTCCATATTCAAGGATGGAATAGGGAGGCCATCTAGGTATGAGGATACCGAGTTCATGGGTATATTTGAAGGGTCGCTATAGAGTTCGGAATAAAATGTCTGAAAAGCCTTTAGTATCTTTTCAGGGTTAGCCGTGGGGTCCTGTCCAGCAATGCGGATCTTAGGTATGGAATAAACTCTCGTTTTAGGAGACAATTTGGATGCCAACATTCTACCTATTTTACCTGTTTGAGTATAAAATTTATTACTTGTCCAACGGAGAGATTTCTCCGCTTTTGTAGTGAGTGCTAAATTGAGTTCTAGTCTACTCCTTTCAATCTTAGACAATAAGGATGGAGAAGGTTTCCTTTTATGCTGTGTTCTCAGGGTCCTGTATGATCTCTCCAATCTATCAATGCCCGCTTCCCTTTCCTTTTTAATTCTTGTCGAAATTTGGATAAGCTTGCCCCTAATAAAGGCCTTATGAGCAGCCCAAAGGACTTCAGCGGAAACATTTTCTATATCATTAAAGCTGAAGTATTCTTGAAGAGCTTTATCTATTTCCATTTGTATGGCTGGATCGGAAAGTAAAGACTCATTTAGTCTCCAATTACCCCCCTTTGATCTACCAGTTTTAATGCGTAGGAACATGACAATCATGGAGTGATCAGAAAGGACCGTGTCTTTGATAATTGACTTAATAACATCCGGGAGAATATAGGAAGGAACCAGGATATGGTCAATCCTAGAGTAGGTGTTGTGTGGGTGAGAGTAATGAGTATAATCTCTTATAGAAGGATTAGATTCTCGCCATACATCAGCTAGGCCTTTATCATGCAAAAGTCTAGCTATTTTCAGGCTTATCTTAGTGGGTCTGGTTAATTGGGTCGAGGGGGGTTTGGATTTGTCCAACCCCTGATCAAATGCTGCATTGGAATCTCCCCCCCAAATGATTGTGCCCTCTAATTGAGGAGATAGGGTGTCCAGGATGAATCGAAAAAATGTATCTTGCCCTGAATTGGGGGAATAATATGAAATCAGAGAATATATTCGTCCCTCTATTGTGCCCTTAACCAGTATAAACCTGCCCTCAGGATCTTTGAAATCAGATATGAAACTAAACTGGCATGATTTTGAAATACAAATAGCCACACCCTTGGTTTTCTTTTCGGCATTAGCTAAAAAAAATTGTGGGAATCGGGAGTGTATAAAGCTGGGATTGAATTGCCTAGGGAAATGGGTTTCCTGAATCATGAGTATGTCAATACCCAGGGATTTATAAGAGTCAAAGAGTTTGCGTCTCTTAACAGGGGAATTCATGCCTTGAACATTATGTGTAGCTATTTTGAGTGAACCTAGTACGGAATCAGCCATGGGACTCAGGGAGGGAGCTGCCATCGTCATCCACTATATCTACTTTACCGCAATACACCATCCTCAGGATCTGTAAGTGTTCTAGACGGGTAATCAAAAGCCAAAGGATCATGTTGCGGGTACCTTCAATTGAATCTGCAAAAACCAGAACTGCCAGGCATGTGATAATAGGATTAGAGATAGGAAAGGAGAAAAAAGGAATGAAAAAGTGGAAAAAATAAGAAGAGTAAAAAATTGTCATAGAAAAACAGTAATAAAAAAATTTAATTAAAATTTTAAAAAACCGAAAAAAGGATGAAAACGATCTCGAGGAGGATAAAGTCCTCCCCAAAACTTCTACCAAGGTAGAAAATGAAAAGCCCGTTCCCTAAGGAAAAGGCTATTCCTTCCACAAAGTCTCTAGGAGACTCAGGGGAAAGGTGGAAGCACATGGGACCCACCCCAGCCAGGGCGCCCCTTAAAAAAAAAATTAAAGACTTACTAGATCTACCATATTCAGGTCTGTCCGGAGGGACCCCCACCTCTCCCCCCTGAAGTGGATAGAGGAGCGAGAGTCTCACCCCCCCAAATTGGACAAAGAACTCTACAAGTAGTAGATCGAACTCAGAAAAATTGAGACGGGGATAAAAACCCCTTGCAATACATTTTGGAAAAATTTAAACAATCAGAACAAAAAAAAAAACATTCGTTCCAGACTCTTAGAATAAATCTTTCCTGGAACTCATGGGAATCGAGGAGTACAAAGTATAAATTGTGAGCTTGGGTCTCTTCAAGCGGGACCATTGTCTTTGGCTTTCTTGGTTCTTGCCCTGGTCCACAAGGGAGATTGAGGGCTGGTAGGGTTCGGTCTCTTTGAAGATTGTGGGCCACTTCGAGAAGTGTCCATGTCATTTTCTTGAGTGATGATCTTGAGATTCAATAACAGTTTTTCGCCGTCAGGAAAAGTAGAAAAGGAATGATTCTTCCCTTTGTAAGAGAATTTTACTGCAAATGGGAATGCCCACTTGTATTTAATGTCTTTTTGTATGAGGGCTAGAAGTAGAGGCTTCATTGCACGTCTGCGTTGCATTGTAGAGGGAGAGAGGTCTGCATATAATTGGATTTTATGACCCAGGCATAGAATCGTAGACATATTTCGCGCCTTGCTCATAATTTCCTCCTTTATCGCATAGAAATGGGGTTTAATTATTATGTCTCTCGGTAGACCATCTTTCCTTAGAGGACCTAAGGCCCTATGTGCTCTATCTAGCTCCAGGCGGTCTTGTGGAATTTCTGGGATTAGGGATTGAATCATATTTTGAATCGCTGCCGGGATGTCAGTTATGGTTTCTGGAAGTCCTCTAATACGGATATTATATCTCCTGGACCTATTTTCCAAATCGTCGATCCTAGACAAAGCTGTATCTAATTGTTCTTGAATAAAATGGACTTGTTCTGCATTTTGATTTGTGGCGGACACTGTTTGATCCAACTTACACTCTATGTTCTCAATTCTGGCTCCTAAATTCTGAAAATCAGCCTTTAATTCTCCCGTGATTTTAGCCGCAGTTTGAGAGAGGCCC
Source organism: Rana muscosa (assembly GCA_029206835.1). NCBI lineage: Eukaryota > Metazoa > Chordata > Amphibia > Anura > Ranidae > Rana > Rana muscosa. The sequence continues at coordinate 178,256,919 of CM055127.1, forward strand.
CTATCAAGTAATTCAGCCAGGGTCTGGTACAAGTTGGCCATAGAAAATGTAGATGTATTGGTCAGAGAGCTGACAGGACAAGAGCTGTCCTGATCCATAATAGGATTAGCCAAAGGGGTTAATGCTGAGTTCTCCTGAAAATGTTCCCTCAGGGGTTCATGAGGGGGATGAGATGGAGAGATAGTCTGTATAATAAAGCCAGATGCATGTGAGGAACATTGTTGGGCTATCAGATCTGCCATATTAATTCCCTTTGAATTTACCTCAGCACTGACACAAACAATCTGTGACTCGGCGGCCATCTTGGATTTTCGGGCGGAATTTCGATCGGCCGTTGCGGCTTCAATTGAGCCGTAAAAATTATTATTTATAGATGGGGGGATGCCCGGGAGTCTGGGGGTTCTGTGGATACCAGTGGTTCCAAATTTCGTTCAGTAGAACCGGAGTTATGGGCGCCGCTGTGCTGGGGTGGTGAGGAGCTACTGGCTCAAGCAGCCATCTTCAGAGCTCCGCCCACAATGGATCTCTATCAATTACTTTTAATGACTTTTCTCTGTATTGCCGGGAGCCGACAATTCATTATAGCCGCGAGTACTTTTAACCACCTCCCTACTGTGCACGAAAACCCCCTTCCTGCCCAAGCCATTTTTCAGCTTTCAGTGCTGTCACACTTTGAATGACAATTGCACGGTCGTGCGACGTGGCTCCCAAACGAAATTTGCGTCTTATTTTCCCCACAATAAAGCTTTCTTTTGGTGGTATTTGATCACCTCTACGGTTTTTATTTTTTGCGCTATAAACAAAAGAAGAGCGTCAAGTTTGAAAAAAAACACAATATTTTTTACTTTTTGCTATAATAAATATCCATTTTTGAAAAAAAAAATATTTAAATTTTCCTCAGTTTAGGCCGGTACGTATTCTTCTACATATTTTTGTTAAAAAAAAAAATTGCAATAAGCGTATATTGATTGGTTTGCGCAAAAGTTCTAGCGTCTACAAAATAGGGGATAGATTTATAGCATTTTTATTTTTTATATTTTTTACTAGTAATGGCGGCGATCTGCGATTTTTATCGTGACTGCGATATTGCGGCGGACACATCGGACACTTTTGACACATTTTTGGGACCATTTACATTTATACAGCGATCCCTGCTATAAAAATGCATTGATTACTGTATAAATGTGACTGGCAGGGAAGGGGTTAACACTAGGGGGGGGCAAGGAAGGGGTTAAATGTGTTTCCTAGATGTGTTCTAACTGTGGGGGGAGGGGACTGACTGGGGGAGGTGACCGATGGTTGTCCCTATGTACAAGGGACACACCACCGGTCTCCTCTCCCTGACAGGATGTGGATCTGTGCGTTTCCACTGTCCTGCTCGGTTACTGGACAATCGCGGGTGCACGGCGGCCATCGCGCCTTTTTTTCCTTCAGAAATGACACTTTGTGCAGGGACAGTTCTAAGCACGGGAAACATGCGCTACTTTACAGGCATTCTATACACCCCCCCCCCCCCCCCCAGGTACGAAATTTAAAGGAATATTTCACTTTTATTGTTTCACTTTAAGCATTATTAAAATCACTGCTCCCGAAAAAACGGCCGTTTTTAAAACTTTTTTTTGCATTGATACATGTCCCCTGGTGCAGGACCCGGGTCCCCAAACACTTTTTAGGACAATAACTTGCATATAAGCCTTTAAAATTAGCACTTTAGATTTTTCATGTTCGTGTCCCATAGACTTGAACGGTGTTTGGATGTTCGAACAAATTTATTGCCTGCTCGCATGTTCTGGTGCGAACCGAACCGGGTGGGGGTGTTCGGCTCATCCCTGTTCACCAGGCAGTGAAGAGCTCTCAGGATATAATATGGATGGCTTTGCTTAATAGGTAGTGAAGGGCTCTCAGGATATGATATGGACGGGTTTACTCACCAGACAGTGAAGGGCTCTCAGGATATGATATGGACGGGTTTACTCACCAGACAGTGAAGGGCTCTCAGGATATGATATGGACGGGTTTACTCACCAGACAGTGAAGGGCTCTCGGGATATGATATGGACGGGTTTACTCACCAGACAGTGAAGGGCTCTCAGGATATGATATGGACGGGTTTACTCACCAGACAGTGAAGGGCTCTCAGGATATGATACGGCCGGGTTTACTCACCAGACAGTGAAGGGCTCTCGGGATATGATATGGACGGGTTTACTCACCAGACAGTGAAGGGCTCTCAGGATATGATATGGATGGGTTTACTCACCAGACAGTGAAGGGCTCTCGGGATATGATATGGACGGGTTTACTCACCAGACAGTGAAGGGCTCTCAGGATATTATATGGACGGGTTTACTCACCAGACAGTGAAGGGCTCTCAGGATATGATACGGACGGGTTTACTCACCAGACAGTGAAGGGCTCTCGGGATATGATATGGACGGGTTTACTCACCAGACAGTGAAGGGCTCTCGGGATATGATATGGACGGGTTTACTCACCAGACAGTGAAGGGCTCTCACTATATGATATGGACGGCTTTACTCACCAGACAGTGAAGAGCTCTCACTATATGATATGGACGGGTTTACTCACCAGACAGTGAAGAGCTCTCACTATATGATATGGACTGGTTTACTCACCAGACAGTGAAGGGCTCTCAGGATATGATACGGACGGGTTTACTCACGAGACAGTGAAGGGCTCTCAGGATATGATACGGACGGGTTTACTCACCAGACAGTGAAGGGCTCTCAGGATATGATACGGACGGGTTTACTCACCAGACAGTGAAGGGCTCTCAGGATATGATACGGCCGGGTTTACTCACCAGACAGTGAAGGGCTCTCGGGATATGATATGGACGGGTTTACTCACCAGACAGTGAAGGGCTCTCAGGATATGATATTGACGGGTTTACTCACCAGACAGTGAAGGGCTCTCGGGATATGATATGGACGGGTTTACTCACCAGACAGTGAAGGGCTCTCAGGATATGATATGGACGGGTTTACTCACCAGACAGTGAAGGGCTCTCAGGATATGATATGGACGGGTTTACTCACCAGACAGTGAAGGGCTCTCAGGATATGATATGGACGGCTTTACTCACCAGACAGTGAAGGGCTCTCAGGATATAATATGGACGGGTTTACTCACCAGACAGTGAAGGGCTCTCAGGATATAATTCAGTAGGATGGACTTTCCTTTCTGCCTCTCACCGATCACACAGATAAGGCACATGGGGCACTTCTTGTCCCGGAAGCATTTCTTTACCACCCTCTCATCCAGCTGCAGTTTCTCCTCATCATCTGTGTACACCAACTGAAGGGCTGATGGTGAATTCTAATCATATAAAAAAAAGTCACCAGTCATATGGGGTGTGTTTTTTTTTTTTTTCCATGCTACTGTTTATTTAAGGTAATTTACAGAGAAATAATATAAAAACAGCTTTAAAAAAAGAATTTCAATTGAGGTGGATAGGTGCAAAGTAAACATCCTTTTGTATGTTTTTTTTTTTTTTTTTTAACTTGAGTACATACAGGGTAAGAGAACAGGGTCCAGTTTTCTTTATTTACAACTATATATACTGGAATTTTAATTAACTTTTTTTTTTTTTTTATACACATAATGGCGGTGATCAGCAACTTATAATGGGACTGTGATAGTATGGCGGGAAATCTGACACAAACTGACACTTTTGACACATTGTGGGAACCAGTGACACCAATACGGTGATCAGTGCTCAAAATATGCACTGTACTAATGACACTGGCTGGGAGGGAGTTAACATGTAGGGTGTTCTAAGAGTTGTGTGTGTGCTTAACAGTGCTTGGTGCATTCACTGAGTGCTGTTTTTACTAAGGGATGTGCCGGTTTTTATCCCCTACTTTGCAGAGAAACAAAAACCGACACATCCATGCTGACAGGACAGAGCTCTGTATTGTTTACATGGACAGATCTCTGTCCTATCTTCCTCCTTGCTGATTGCCGTTAGGCCCCTGGGACCCACTGACCAACTTGTGATGGGACTAATCACAGCATAGCCGGCGGCCACGCACGTGCCCCCTACCCAGGGCCGCCATCAGGGATTTTGGGGCCCCTTACACAGCTTCAGGCATGGGCCCCCTGGAGCAGAGAACCGGGTTGGGGGGGGGGTGTGCTGCCGCTGCAAATTGAGAAGCGGGGGGTGCTGCTGCCGCAAATTATTGAAGTATAGTAATGTAATTTTGATGTGGTACTGTTATGAACACGGGGAACATGCGCTACTTTACAGGCAGACTAAGGAAACCCCCCAGGCACGATATTTAAAGGAATATTTCATTTTTATTGTTTCACTTGAAGTATCATTAAAATCCGAACCCCTGGGGGGGGGGGGTGTTTGGCCCATCCCTACTGACAGGAACTTTTCTGTCTTTGTTAAGGCCCAAACGCACGATCCAATTTCATGGCCACAATTGTCTGATGGACGTGTTGTGTCGGATAATCCGTCTGTGTGTATGCTCCATCAGACAATTGTTGGCTGAATTAACGACAACAAAAGTTGGCTGTTCATGCTCACCAACTGTTGGGCAAAAAATCTGTTACGTCGGGTAATCCGATCGTGTGTGCGCAAGTCCGTCCAACTAAAATCCAAAGTACAAGCACGCATGCTCAGAACCAATGCTAAACATCAGACAACAATAGCAGAAGTTGCCCAAAGGGTGGCGGTAAAGAGCTGAAAAACAACGTGGTTTGGTGAATGTTGGCTGAAAACGTTGGGCCGTCTGTATGCAGAACAAGTTCGCGGCCAACGCCCTTCGGACCAAAATCCACGGAAAAGTCTGATGGAAGTCCGATCGTGTGTACAAGGCTTAATACTCATATATAGTACAATGTTGCACACTCTCACCTGTCTTCTCCACATTTTCATGACAGCCTGTTGGATCCTGGTCAACATGATCTTCAGCCAGTTGGCGGGTATGAGCTGGTCCTTGCGACACATTTTCCCTGCACTTGGGGCAATGGTACTGCAGGGTGCCCCAACTTTTAGGTATACAGCCTCTGCAGAAGGTGTGACACAAGGTGCCAAGGACCGGATCTGAGAGCTCAAGGAGACACACAGAACATGTAATATATTTTTTTAAGTTGTGAACATGAGCAGCACCTTCCTGAGACACACGGTATCCCTGGCAGGAAAGAAGAAAAAAAAACACTTGTTATGTCACATTTTGAAATTAATTTTAAATGGGTCCAACCCACCACAAATCAGAAAGGAACCGACCTAAAGCAAATTAAAGTAGAGCAAGATTTTCAGGACCTACTGTACTTGTATCATAGCTCCCAACTCTCCCTGATTTGGGGGGACAGTCCCTGATTTGTTCCTCTTTCCTCCTCATTTGTCCCTCATTTTAGTCTGGTCTATAGAGTTGTATATAAAATGCACTTTTTATCTTTCAAAAAGTGTTTCCCAGCGCTAAACCTTTCATCCAAATTCTATATTGCTGTATTTGTAAACTTCAGAAGTCAGTATAAAAGAATAGTATTGGTTAAAAAAGCACTTGTGGGTTTAACTAATATTTTTTTGTAAAATTCTCCTTTAACCACTTCCCGCCCGGCCTATAGCAGAATGACGGTTATCCTGACTGGGCGTCATATGACGTCCAGCAGGATAACAGCCGCCGCGTGCCGGGGGGGGGGGGGGCGTGCATCGCGGCGATCGGTACTGCGGTGTGTCAGTCTGAGGCGCTTTACCACGTGATCAGCCGTGTCCAATCACAGGGGGGACCAGAGGAGCATAGGAGGGATCAGAGGAGCATGGGGGGAATAGAGAAGCGGGGGGAACAGAGGAGCATGTGGGGGACCAGAGAAGCACAGGGCACCAGAGGAGCATGTGTGGGACCAGAGGAGCAGGGGGTACCAGAGGAGCATGGGGGGGGAACAGAGGAGCAGGGGGGACTAGAAGAGCATGGGGGATGACGACGACCAGAGGAGCAAGGTAGGTACAAAGGAGCAGGGGGGACCAGAGGAGCATGGGCAACTAGAGGAGCATGTGGGGGAACCAGAGTAGCACAGGACACCAGAGGAGCATGTGTGGGACCAGAGGAGCAGGGGGTACCAGAGGAGCATGGGGGGGGGGGGAAACAGAGGAGCAGGGGGGACTAGAAGAGCACGGGGGACGACGACGACCAGAGGAGCAAGGTAGGTACAAAGGAGCAGGGGGAACCAGAGTAGCACAGGACACCAGAGGAGCATGTGTGGACCCAGAGTAGCACAGGACACCAGAGGAGCATGTGTGGACCCAGAGGAGCAGGGGGGTACCAGAGGAGCATGGGGGGGGGCAGAAGAGCACGGGGGAGGGGACAGACAGCTGACTCAACAGCTATGGCCTGGGAGTTTCTCACTTTCCTGCCTAATCTTGTCTTGCAAAACACTCAGATCAAGTTACTCTCAATCCAAGGTTTTACTTTTCAAAAGTTTCTGTCTATTTTCATTTATATAACAACAAAAAAATGCAGAGATGATTAAATACCACCAAAAGAAAGCTTTTTTAAGCCCGTCGTCATAGCGTCACATGTTATTATGACAACGCGGCTGTATAATAGTCACCCATACACATCACGGCTCTATACCCTATGATTAAGTGGCGTGAACAGCCACGTAACGCGTAAGGGAGGTCAGGGAAGAGAGCCAGTGGTGACATCATTTCCGCCCGCGGCCGAGAGCGGAAGTGCCGTTGTTTGGAATGTTTTACATGCGCTTGATGATCATTTTTAATGCAAGTGTTTTGATGTATTTTTAATAAATTGAGTGGAACGTTAATACACTATGGGAGCCCTTCTTTCTTATCTTACCTTTGAGAGCCAAGTACCTGCCTAAAAGTGCTTGTTGATACCGAGGAGCTGCATTTGCTACTGGTGATCAAAGAGGCTGGATTGCAAGCCAGCCAAGGTGAGAGGCGGAGGAAAGGGGGGCACTTGGATTGAAGCACTTGGATGGGTAAGAATATCTGCGGATTGGTGGATCATTCTGCACTATATTGGATACTTGAAAATTGATATTGCACAGAGACTCACAGCTGCACTTTATTGCATGAGCATTTTTGTTTCTGCTTGTGTTTTTTTGCACAAAGAACATTATTTATTGGACTTTATATTTATATTTTATAAATGAAGGATTCACAATTATTTGGAGATTGATATTTTGCTACATATCTTACTACATTTTTACACATTTTTTATTGACAGCTTCACTTGCACTATTGCTGTTTTGCACTTATGATCCATTTAGCTATTTAGTTGGTTCAGTTTATTTTATTTTATTCTGATTATTTTAGAACATTAATTATTTATTAAATAGTAAGCGCCATTACACCCCCAATTTATAAAATCCTCCTGCAATTGCTTCTCCACCTCCCACTAGCGGACTACTCTCTCCCCCCCCCCCCCTCTGGTCCCCTTGCAGCGCTTACCTCCTCTCCTGGTTAGCTGTGCAGTATGTGGCAGGCTGAAAAGACGCTCTTCATATGATCGGAAAGACAGGCAGCCACCCACAGGTGTAACATAAACGTCCTCGGCACTCGTTCTTCTGGTCTTTCCTTCCCCCACTCTCCACCTAGATTCCCCACGGCAGCAGATAGGATGGAGACCAAAGGAAGGAAAGACCAGAAAAACAAGTGCAGAGGAAGGTTATGTTTTTGAGGATCATGCCTTTATTCAGCGGGGGGTGGGATTAGAGGAGCATGGGACCAGAGAAGAATCGGGGACCAGAGGAGCATGGGGGGGAACAGAACAGCAGGGGGGACCAGAGGAGCACATGGGGGACCAGAGGAGCATGTGGGGGTACAAAATATGGTGCACAGGGGGGAACCAGAGGAGCATGTGGGGGACCAGAGGAGCATTTGGGGGACCAGAGGAGCATGAGGGACCAGAAGAGCATGGGAGGAATAGAGAAACGGGGGGGAACGGAGGAGCATGTGGGGGACCAGAGAAGCACAGGGCACCAGAGGAGCATGTGTGGGACCAGAGGAGCACATGGGGGACCAGAGGTGCAGTTGGGGACCAGAGGAGCATGCAAGGGACCGGAGGAGCATGGGGGTAACAGAGCAGCAGGGGGGACCAGAGGAGCATGGGGGTAACAGAGCAGCAGGGGGGACCAGAGGAGCATGGGTGGGGAACAGAGGAGCAGGGGGGACCAGAGGAGCATGTGAGAGTACAAAAGATGGTGCACAGGGGGGACCAGAGGAGCTTGTGTGGGATAAGGAGGAGCATGTGGGGGACCAGAGGAACACAGGGGGGACCAGAGTAGCAGGAGGGACCAGAAGAGCATGGGGGAATAGAGAAATGGGGGGAACGGAGGAGCATGTGGGGGACCAGAGAAGCACAGGGGACCAGAGGAGCACATGGGGGACCAGAGGTGCAGTTGGGGACCAGAGGAGCATGCAAGGGACCGGAGGAGCATGGGGGTAACAGAGCAGCAGGGGGGACCAAAGGAGCATAGGTGGGGAACAGAGGAGCAGGGGGGACCGGAGGAGCATGTGGGGGTACAAAAGATGGTGCACAGGGGGGACCAGAGGAGCTTGTGTGGGATAAGAGGAGCATGTGGGGGACCAGAGGAACACAGGGGGGACCAGAGGAGCATTTGGGGGACCAGAGGAGCAGAAGGGACCAGAAGAGTGTGGGGGGGGGGAATAGAGAAGCGGGGGGGAAACGGAGGAGCATGTGGGGGACCAGAGAAGCACAGGGCACCAGAGGAGCATGTGTGGGACCAGAGGAGCAAGGTAGGTACAAAGGAGCATGGGGGAACCAGAGTAGCACAGGACACCAGAAGAGCATGTGTGGACCCAGAGGAGCAGGGGGGCACCAGAGGAGCATAGGGGGTACCAGAGGAGCATGGGGGGGGCAGAAGAGCACAGGGGGAGGGACAGACAGCTGACACTTTTCATTTATATAACAACAACAAAAAAATGCAGAGGTGATTAAATACCACCAAAAGAAAGCTCTATTGGTCTATTTGTGAGGAAAAAAATAATAGGATTTTTATAACAGCTTACCTGTAAAATCCTTTTCTTGGAGTACATCACGGGACACAGAGCGACATAGTCATTACTAATGGGTTATATAGATACCGTCAGGTGCTGGCACTGGCAACTTCCAAAACCGGAAGTACCCTCCCCTATATAAGCCCCTCCCATCCGGGAGCACCTCAGTTTTGTAGCAAAGCAATAAGTGTCCCCAAAGAGGGGTGGGAGCTCTGTGTCCCGTGATGTACTCCAAGAAAAGGATTTTACAGGTAAGCTGTTAGAAAATAGGATTTTTATTTCTCGTACATCACGGGACACAGAGCGACATAGTCATTACTAATGGGATGTCCTAAAGCAATGCCAAATGAGGGGGGGGGATACACCATATATAAGCTGAGCGCTATCAGACATGAGGATCTTTTGCGGCCTGCAACACACTGCGCCCAAAGGCGACATCCTCCTGACTTCTAACGTCCACCTGGTAGAACCTAGTAAACGTGTGTACTGAAGACCATGTTGCGGCCTTACAGACTTGAGCCAGGGAGGCCTGGTGATGCACTGCCCATGAAGTTCCAACTGCTCTCGTGGAGTGCGCTCTAACTTTGAACGGAGGCGGTCTCCTTCTCAAGCCATAGGCTTGTATTATGACCTGTCGAATCCACTTGGCTAAAGTAGATTTTGACGCTGCCTGACCCTTTCTGGGGCCTTCCGGCAGAATAAACAAAGTATCCGTTCTGCGAATCTGAGCAGTGGCTTTTAGATAAGCTTTAACTGCTCTTACTACATCCAAAGAATGCAATAACTTTTCCTCTACCGAAGTAGGTTTGGGGAAAAAAGAAGGAAGAACCACATCTTGGTTCAAATGAAAACTCGATACCACCTTAGGAAGAAAGGCTGGATGAGGACGTAACACTACTCTGTCCTTATGGATAACCAGATATGGCTCCTTACAGGACATAGCTGCTAATTCCGATACTCTTTTAGCCGAACAAATGGCTACTAGAAAAATCAATTTCCTGGTGAGAAGCACCAAGGAAATATGCTGTAATGGTTCAAATGGTTGTTTCTGTAGAACCGACAGAACCAAGTTTAGATCCCATGGACATATGGGAATATTAACCGGAGGACTAATACGCATCACTCCTTGTATAAAGGCTTTGACTAGTGAATGCGAAGCCAAGGGCCTTTGAAAAAATATTGACAAGGCCGAAATCTGACCCTTGATAGTACTCAAGGCAAGCTTCCTATCTACAGCCCATTGTAGGAAGTCCAGAATCCTACCTATTACGTATTTACGTGGATGCCATTTCTTGGCCTCACACCAGGCGATGTACGCCTTCCAGATTCTATAGTAGATCTGCCTGGATACCGGCTTCCTGGCATTGATCATGGTAGATACCACAGAATTAGAGAGCCCTCTCTTTTTTAGAATGTGGGCTTCAATAGCCAGGCCGTCAAACCTAGGGCTGGTAAGGAAGGGTGGTATATCGGTCCTTGCGAAAGCAGGTCCGGACGATGTGGGAGGGTCCAAGGACTCCCCACAGACATTTTTACAATCTCCGCGTACCATGCTCTTCGGGGCCACGCTGGAGCCACCAGAATCACTGGTTTCTTTTCTACCCTGATTCTGCAGAGTAATCGAGGTAACCATTGTGGCGGTGTGAATGCATATATCAGCTTGAACTGATCCCAAGGGAACACTAGGGCATCCGAGCCGCACGCTAGGGGATCCCTTGTCCAAGAGACAAACCTGTCCACTTTTGTGTTGAATCTGGATGCTAGCAGATCTACATCCGGTGTTCCCCACCGCTGACATATTGTCCGGAAAACCTCGGGATGAAGGGACCATTCCCCTGGGCATAATTGTTGGCAACTTAGAAAGTCCGCCTTCCAATTCTCCACTCCTGGAATGAATACCGCAGATATGGCTGGGACATATCTTTCTGCCCATCTCAGGATGTAATTTACTTCCCTTTGGGCTGCACGACTCCTGGTGCCCCCCTGATGATTGATATATGCCACTGCTGTGGCATTGTCTGATTGAATTCTGACAGGGGACCCTTGGAGTTTGGATGTCCATGCTACTAGGGCATACCGGGCTGCTCGTATCTCTAAGAGATTGATGGGCAGGGCCTTTTCTGCTTCTGACCACTTGCCCTGGAGAGACCATTGCTCCAGTACTGCTCCCCAGCCTATAAGGCTGGCATCTGTAGTGACCACCTTCCAGGAAATCGGACTGAAGGATTTCCCTCTTTCCAGATTCTGGGGAAACAACCACCAGCGGAGGCTCTTGCGAACGGAAGGGGACAAGGACATTGGTAAGTCCAGAGCCTGAACTTTTTTGTTCCAGGCTGACAGTATGGCCCTTTGCAACTTCCTTGAATGGAATTGACCGTAGGGTACTGCTTCGAATGATGCCACCATTTTTCCCAGCAGCCTCATGCACAGGCGTATGGATGGCTGTCTTTTTGAACCCACTAAGTGGATCAAATCTCTCAAAGACGACCCCTTTTCTTGAGGCAAGAAAATTTTTCTCTGGTCTGAATCCAGCCTTAGCCCCAAGTATTCCAGACTTTTGACTGGTTTTAGGGCTGACTTGTCTCGGTTGATAATCCAACCGTGATATTCCAGAAACTTGATTGTCTCGTGAACAACCACTTCTAGTTTTTCCACTGAGTGGTCTATCAGCAACAAGTCGTCTAGATATGCCATTATCGTTACACCTCGTGTCCTTAGATTGGCCAATAATGGGGCCAGAATTTTTGTGAACACTCTTGGTGCTGTGGCCAGACCGAAGGGTAAGGCTCTGAACTGAAAATGGCGTCCTTCTACCGCAAACCGTAGAAATTTTTGGTGGGCTGGAAAGATGGGAATGTGCAAATAAGCATCTTTGATGTCGATCGAGGCTAACCATTCCTCCCCTTGTAGGGCAGTGGCTACCGATCGGATCGACTCCATCCGGAAAGTCCTGATATGTAGGAATTTGTTTAGCCCTTTTAGATTTAATATGGGCCTCACGTCCCCGTTTGGCTTCGGAACTGTAAAGAGGTTTGAGTAAAACCCGAACCCCCATTCTTCCAGGGGAACCTCTATAATTACTGCTTGGAGCAATAATTGTTCCAGTGCCAACAGGAGGGATCCTCTCTTCTGGGGATCCCTTGGCACGTTTGACCTTATAAAGCGGGAAGGAGGGGAGTTTTTTAACTCCAATTTGTATCCCAGATTTACTGCGGAGAGCACCCATCTGTCTCGGATCGTGTCCCGCCAGGTCTCTGTGAACAACTGAAGTCTTCCCCCCACCCGATTGAGTGGGGGCAACCCTTCATGCATTTGACTTTGGGGGAGGTTTTGTACCTCTCCTGCTCCAGGGCTTCTTGTTACCCTGTAACTGTCCCTGATTTTTACCTCCGGGATTTGACCGAGGAGGCCGTCGGAACTGTTTCACAGCCGATGTCCTAGGGACTGGAGAAGCCGGCCTCTTAAAAGAGGGACCTCTAACTCTATTTTTAACCGGCAAAAGTGTACTTTTACCGCTGGAAATTCTCTGGATATACTTGTCCAGGTCTTCCCCGAATAAGCGCTCACCATGAAATGGGAAGCTAACCAGCAATTTTTTACAGGGAGCTTCAGCAGACCAGTTTTTGAGCCATAGAAGCCTGCGCATATGTACTACAGACAGCGTAAGGCGGAAGGCCTGATGGATTGAATCCTTTATGGCGTCAACCGCAAAGCATAAGGCTCTAGGTAGATCAGCTAGGGCAAGAGCCTGCTGATCTGGCAAGTCCCTTAAGACCTGTTTCAACTGATCCTTCACTGCTTGGCAGACCCCAATAGCTGCCACTGCTGGTTGTGTCACCAATCCTGCTGTAGAAAAAGCAGATTTTAATAAGGACTCCAATTTTTTATCTATTGGGTCCTTGAACATTTGGACATTATCCACTGGACATGTCAGTGATTTATTCACACAAGAGATGGCTGCGTCCACTGTAGGGACCCTCCATTTTTTGATGAACTTATCCTCCATGGGATAGACCACCAGAAATCTCTTAGGGGGAGTAAATATTTTGTCAGGATGCTCCCAATCCTGGTAAATGAGCCCTTCCAGTAAAGGATGGATCGGAAAGGAACAAACAGTCTGGGGAGCTTTTAGCGACCCCAACGAGGAGACAGAAGTGGATGATGGCTCCGCAAGTGGCATTTTAAATGCTGATCGGACCATATTAGTCAGGGACTGAACCCATAACCTTTCAGCATGTGATGCTGAGAACGGCTCTTCCACTGTTGATTCCTCTACAACCGAATCGACCTCATCCTGATCCCCTTCAGGTAGGTCGATCCCTGTATGGGACTGTTGCTCTGTTAACAGGCACTCTGAGGGGGGAGACGGAGATCGAGCGCTTTTCTCCTGTGACAGGGAAGCCGCGATCAATGCTGACAATCTCTCTTCCAGCCCTCCCAGAGCTGAGGAAAAAACCTCCTCTGTTACATACACAGGAGCAGGTGAACTGAGGACAGCCACAGTACCAGGTACTCCTGAGGGTGCTCTACGGTCACTAACCTCTGATTCTTCAGGGGAGACTGGTGCAGCCAAAGCATGCCCAAGATCCTCAGAGCCCGATGGAGACCCCCTATTCCTCCTGGAATTTCTAGTCCCGGAGTTTTTAGACGGCATATTCCTAAGCCACAAAGCTGAGGTATTCCAGCCGAAATACACCAGTTACTGATAATAGTCTAGCATAAATGCTGCTATAAGAAACAGTTGGTGTCTACTAATGTGCCTTTCTAGGGGATGCCTGTATCAACCGCTTGCTGTATGCCCTTTTTTAAATGTTGCCAGCTCTGTCTCTGTACTTCATAGCCAGCTCACCACACAAAAATGTGGTTTTTAACATGCTGGGACGCCCGCACATGCGCAGAAGCGCTGCGGCGCGCACAGAGCGTCATCCCCCAGGCTCCGCCCCCTTTCCCGGCTCACCTCTATATATAGAGGCGCGTGCACGCGCACGCGCGTGGCCACGTGCGCCTTCGGCGCTAATTTTGAAAAATGGAAACTAGGGACAAGAGCCAGGGCCCCTCTTTGCCGCAGGCCGGGGGATGGACGAGCATTGCAACATGGCAGAGGAAGCAGTTTCCCATAAGAGAACTCACCATCTGCCTGGACTTGCTCTGCTGAGAAGAAACTAGTCCACATGACAAGAAAACATTCCACAGCGGCCTCTAGTGGACAAACACAGGTACTGCAGTGTAATATATTAAATATATATAAAAAAAAAAATTTTTTTTTTCTTGACCACCATTAAAAATTATTACATTTTTTTAGTAGTTACAGGCATGCACAGAATTTTGCGGAAATACCATTAGGTAACAGACAGAAAGACAAATTAGGCTTGGGGGTCCCCTAATAGAACCAAGTTCCTGGGGGCCCCCACTTACCTGTTCCCCGCCGCAGGACTTTGTTTGGTCCACAAAAGCCCAAACTTCACCTATCACGGCAGGCATTGTAATCAAACCTTCAGGGACCGGGTTCCCAAGGATTCCACTCCCCTGGACCTGTATAGCACCCTGCACAGAAAACATCTTGGTCGTGGGTATGACCAGAGCTCTGGATCCCAGGGTCCAGCTCTCCTAAGAGAAGCATTACAGGCAAAACCTTGCTCTTCTCTGCAAGGCCCGGGTACCGACCGTTTAGCTATGAAGCTTTTTTGGTGGGATCCGGAATAGCTTACTGAGGCCCAAAAGAACCTGTACGCAAGCTCAGTGAAAAACACATGTTACTTCTTGGCCAACACCTTAGACACTGGCAAAAAACTGAGGTGCTCCCGGATGGGAGGGGCTTATATAGGGGAGGGTACTTCCGGTTTTGGAAGTTGCCAGTGCCAGCACCTGACGGTATCTATATAACCCATTAGTAATGACTATGTCGCTCTGTGTCCCGTGATGTACGAGAAAGAAATATAAATTAAAATTTGGGTACAGTGTTGCATGACCGCGCTATTATTAGTTAAAGTAGCGCAGTGCCTCACCCGAACTGATTCTTGAATCGGCTCTCGGGGTGCTGGCACCGCCATCTAAGGAAAGGGAAACCGCCAGTGGAGCCTTGCAGCCTCACAGCCGGTTTCCTACTGCGTGTGCGCGAATCGTGCTGTGGGGGGATGGGGGCAAAGTTCTGGCTCACTTTGCTGCGGTGAACCAGGTACCCCCCCCAAAGGTGTGAATTGTTGCATCGGGGGGGGGGCAGACAAGCAGAGCTTCCCCTTTTGGTTGGAGCTCCACTTTAAGTAGTTAAAAGGAAATCATCAGGAGGAGAAACTAGACATGGGCGCCGTCAATAACATTTGTTTTGTTCCGTTTCGTATTAGCCGTTATTTCGCATTTCGGAATTAGTGTCCGAAATTCAATTTAAATTTGTACAAAATACGAATTTCCGTTAGGTTCGGTAACTTTTCGTAACAATTACGAACATCTATGAAATTCCTCCTGGGGCTGTGCCCCTGCTGTGCTCATTATGAGGGGCTCCCACCATCCCTGTGCTGTGCTCATTATGAGGGGCTCCCACCATCCCTGTGCTGTGCTCATTATGAGGGGCTCCCACCATCCCTGTGCTGTGCTCATTATGAGGGGCTCCCCCCATCCCTGTGCTGTGCTGACTTCCTCCTGGGGAAGATGGGAACCATTCTCTGGAGAACCTGACCATAGAGACCCGGGTACATTACACCGCTCAACCTCTTCACACAGGAGGGTGTGGGCATGTGGTACGGTGTGCCCCTTTTCCTACAAGTGAGCCAAAAGGTAAGGAAGAGGGGTCTGTGTGCTACACGAAGTTCAATGATTCTGAGCATGCGTCGGATTTTTGTGTTTCGGAATTGTGTACACACGGCCGGAATTTCCGACAACAAGTTTTGTTGTTGGAAAATTTGAAAACCGGCTCTCAAATTTTTGTCGTCGGAAATTCCGACAGCAAATGTTCGATGGAGCCTACACACGGTCGGAATTTCCGATGAAAATCTCCCATTGAACATCTGTTGTTGGAAATTCCGACCGTGTGTACGCGGCATTAGTCTTTGAATAGAATGTCCAACTTCCTAAACAGCGCCCCTGCTATCCATATTATTATCCATGATTATTATGAATTGTGACGTATATAAAGAAGCTTTGGTATCACTTTCACTTTCACTTTCACTTTCAATGATAACAGTAAACAGAACACATAGAGATGGTGATTCTCCTTAATGATGGCACAGACAGCAATAAAAACCTAATAGGTGTTCTAATCCCTCTCCACTCCAACCAGAACTAAAGAAAAAGTTTGGAATTTAGTTATACTTTAACCCCGGAAGGATTTGCCCCCTTAATGACCAGGCCATTTTTTTTTTTGCGATACGGCACTGCGTTATTTTAACTGACATTTGCGCGGTCGTGCGACACTGTACCCAAATAAAATTGATTTCCTTTTTCCCCCACAAATAGAGATTTCTTTTGGTGGTATTTGATCACCTCTGCGTTTTTTTTTTTTGCGCTATAAACAAAAAAAGAGAAACCATTTTGAAAAAAAAAAAAAAACAATATTTTTTAATTTTGGCTATAAGACATATCCAATAAAAAAATGTTAAAAAAAATAAATTTCTTCACCAATTTAGCCCGATATGTATTCTGCTAAATTTTTTGGGTAAAAAAATCCAATTAGCGTATATTGATTGGATTGCGCAAAAGTTATCACGTCTAGAAACTATGGGATATTGTTACATACAGTGGCGGCTGGTGCTCAAATTTTTTGGGGGGGCGCAAACAAACTGAAAAATAAAACAAAACATCAATTGCCGCCACTGTGCCCATTAAACACAGCCACTGTGCCCAAACGCTACCAGTTTGCCCCCTCAAATGCAGCCAGTTTGCCCCCCCAAATGCAGCCAGTTTGCCCCCATATACAGCCAGTTTGTCCCCCAAATGCAGCCAGTTTGCCCCCTCAAATACAGCCAGTTTGCCCCCCCAAATGCAGCCAGTTTGCCCCCAAATGCAGCCAGTTTGTCCCCCAAATACAGCCAGTTTGTCCCCCAAATACAGCCAGTTTGTCCCCCCCAGCCCTGCACTTACCTTCCTCGGATTAGCACCGTCCTTATTCTGTCCTCAATGTCTTCTCCTGCCCTCGATGTCGCCTCAGCCAATCAGGTTACCGGTAACCAGACCCGGTGAATCTGATTGGCTGAACCGCCTGTAATCGGGAAGCCTATCCGAGCCGCTGGCTCTGATAGGCACTTCCAAAGACCAACCAGCCGTTGTTATTCAGATGGCCAGCATTCAACAGGGGGCCGGCCATCTGAATAGTGGGCGGCAGCGGCGGCGACAATACATAGGTTCATTCAATGCATGAACCTATGTATTGTTGTTGTGAGTGACGGGCGCAGGAGAGAGAGGGGGCAGCGCTCCTGCTCCCACTATGGACGCACCGCCACTGGTTACATAATTAGTGAGGTTAAAAAAAAGACACAAGTCCATCTAGAATAGATTTAGGGAATGGCTCCGCTAAAGAGTCCACCAGGTGAGGGGAAGATTTGTCCCGATTAACCTGTTGCCGCCCACCGTCATATGACGGCGGAGCGGTGCAGCTATTGTTCTGGGCCGACGTCATATGACATCTTTGCTTTCTGGGCCACTAGGGGGCGCGCGCCGCGTCACGTCACTGGGGACCCAACGTCGCATGACCGCGCAATTGTCAAAGTGTGACGGCGCTGAAAGCTGAAAAATGGCCTGGGCAGGAAGGGGGGTGAAAGTGCCCGGTAGGCAAGTGGTTAAATAGAAAATCTAGAAAAGGAACCAAAATCGTTTATTATATCCATAGCTGATGTCAACGACTGACCAGTATCTCCTAAAAATAGGAGAATATCGGCAGCGTATAGTGCGATTTTTTATTTTTTTCTCCTGGTCCCCTCGCTAAAATCCCCGGACTTCTCCTGCGGTCCTTCCAGCTGTATAAAGCAGAATTTTACAATGGACACCCCCGCCTTGTCCCCATTTCTACAACAACAACAACAAAAAGTCTGAAAGTTTGCCGGTAATCTTCGCATAGAGCAACCTCATCCAATCAATAAAAGAGGGGCCAAATCATTGAATACTTCTTATCACCTGTTCTAAAAGATTTCAGCAATTCTCACACTCAGAAAGCTAGAAAATCTCTACATTGTATCCTATAGAAATGACTCACAAATGATATTCCATGTATAAAGAGTCACATCTCTACCTTATAATATCACGATCAATACTTGGATTGTTTCCATTCATAACACATCCCGAGAATAAAAGCAACACCTATAATCTCTTCTAGTTACCTGGGTGGTGATGAGCTGCTGATGAGCGATCTCTCTGTGGTTTCCACATAGAAGGTCTTGAGGTTTTTATGTTTGTGTTACATTTCTAGGAAACGTGATGGGCAGGACAGATTTACGGGAACAGGTTCACTTTCACTTTCATTTTCCTAGAATTATAATAATACTGGATGCAAATACAGTAAACGGGAACAGGTTCATTTTCACTTTAATTTTCCTAGAATTATAATACTGGATGAAAATACAGTAAAACCTTGGTTTGAGAGTAACTTGGTTTGAGAGCATTTTGCAAGACAAGCAAAATGTTTTAATAAATTTTGCCTTGATATACAAGCAATGTGTTGATATAAGAGTATCCTGTCACAACTGAGGATAAAAAAAAAAAAGAGAGGAGCCTCTAAGTGTAGCAATACGGTTACATTTAATGAAGGTACAACATTTAGCAACATATTGATACACTTAGAGGTGCCTCTCTTCTCTTTTATACTCTGTAAAAAAAATGCTTTGATATACAAGTGCTTTGGATTACAAGCATGTTTCTGGAACGAAATATGCTCGCAATCCGAGGTTTTACTGTACTTTAGTCTGGTCTTATTCTGTATGTATGGACTCTGCACAGTACTACTTCTCTTGTCCTGTATGCTGGGTGTAATGCCGCATACACACGATCGTTTTTCATGCCGTTAAAAATGCCATTTTTAAAAATGGCCATTAAAACCGATCGTGTGTATGCTCCAGAGCATTTTTAACGGCGTGAAAAACGGCCATTAAAAATTTCGAACATGCTCTATTTTTTCACGTCGTTTTTCATGTCGTTTTTTTTTTAACGACGTGAAAAACGGTAGTGTGTATGCTTTTACGAGGGGAAAAAAAACGCGCATGCTCAGAATCAAGTATGAGACGAGAGCGCTCGTTCTGGTAAAACTAGCGTTCGTAAGGGGGGTACGACAGTGGGCACTATGTGGAGGGTCTAACAGTGGGCGGTATGTACAGGAGTGTGGAGGGTACGACAGAGGGCACTCCTCTCCTGTACATAGTGCCCACTGTTATACACTCCTCTCCTGTACATACCGCCCACTGTTAGACCCTCCACATTCCTCTCCTGTACATACTGCCAACTATCTTTCTCTCCATTTTCCTCTCCTGTGCATACTGCCCCATCATACTTTTCACACTCCTCTCCTGTACATACTGCCCACCACTGTCATACCCTCCACACTCCTCTCCGGTACATACTACCCTCTGTCATACTCTCCACACTCCTCTCCTGTACATACTGCCCACTGGCCTACCCTCAACACTCCTATCCTGTACATAGTGCCCACTGGCCTACCCTCAACACTCCTCTCCTGTACATAGTGCTCACTGGCATACCCTCCACATTCCTCTCCCTCACCTGCACATACTTCCCACCTTTATACCATCCATATATTTCTCCCTATGCCTCTTACCCATAAAAACGGTTCTTTAAAATTATACTGAATATCCTCAAAGTTACCAGCTCTAGAATGGGCACACTTTTTTAGTTCAACTAAAGGAAATCTTCTCAGTCCTCAAATTTGTTCTGCCCCATTATTAGTACTTATTTCATTTTGTGATTACTACTGTGATGTATAGAGGAACATAGGGGATCTCAGCTACTCTAAATATAATACTTGTAAAAAAAAAAAGTGTCCCTGAAAATATTTTTGAAATGTTGACAACTATGCACTTAGGCACTGCCCAAGGGCCACCGGGTCAGTAGGGGGCCCCACGAGAGGCCCCTGGGATCCTGTGATATTAAAGCGGTAGTAAACTTTGCTAACATTACTACTTTTTAGAGGCCCTGAGGTAGGTTATGCCACAATGTACAAGTATGTTCAGCCTATTAGCACATTAGGGTACACTTACCTGTCAGACTGAGCCCTCCAGTGCTGCGCTGTGATCAATCCAACGGGGCCCGGGCGTTTCCATCTTCACCGGTCTTCCTTCTGGGTTCTGTGCCTTCGGTCACTTGCCTTGCCGGGCTGCGTTGATGTCATTCCCACGCATGCTCATGCGCATTCTCTCTCACTCTCATCCCCACCATCCCCATCAACCGTTGATGCCCCAGTAGAAGTCTTATTTGGACAAAACGCGTAGGGCTTGGTACGCCACTCCCCATATTGCTTTGTTTTATTTTAATTTGTGATCACTTTTTATGTCAATTTTTGTGGTTTTATTCCAATAAAACCGTATACTACCTTTTTGACCTGCACCATTGGAGCCGTGTCTCTTTTTTTTCCTGCATGGGATTCGGAGAGGGCTCATCTGGAGTTACCCTACATCATTCAGTTACCCCTTTTGGGGGTCTTTGGTGGTCGAATTTCTCTTACATCAATTGGAAATAGGGTGACACCCTAGGAGTCCAGGTTCGTTCCATCCATTGGGGATATCCATCCAAGGTTTGGATCCGAGGATTGTCGAGTTGTAACGGCCAAGATTCCAACAGCTTAGGAGTCATCAGATAAGTCGACTGGTCCTGTGGTTGGATTTCCCATGCTTACATGATCTGCTACCACGGGTAGGCAGATCCACGGGCTCTGGTAAGAGTGTTTCATCTGTTTCCTATAGTCGGAAGATGTTTTTTCCTTGATGACCTACAGCCTACATGTCCTTCCCTGTATTGTGCCTTCACGGGTTATTTTGATGGACACTGCACATGTTTTTTCTTTCACGATTACATGTTGTTTTTTATGGATTTCGTAGTGAACTCATACACATCCTTTTAGGTTGGTGTGATATTCATTTATCTTTCACTATATATTCAGAGAGACATTTATTTGTTTTTTCCTAATTTGTCAGCGCTACTTTCTTCATTAATATCACGTTTACAATTTTTGTCACATTGTTGTGTAGCTGCTTTTTGTTTTCTCTTTTTTAGTTTTTACACTTAGCGCAATATTTTTTCTACTTTTTCACAGCTAGCACATGGTAGGCCCAACTCTGACTCTGTCGGGCCTTAGCAACTGCCATTTGCAGGCAGGGATTGCAAGGGCCCCTTTAGTGTAGCAACAAATAGTGAAAGAAAAAACTCTTTTAATGCTAGATGTCCTATGGTGGACTACTGCTCCCAGTCAGTCCTCTTCAGGCCCTGCAAGCCCTCCTGACTGTAGCCGCCCGACTCCACATCCATCTCAGACTGCACACTCCCAGTCCGCTCCGGCATGCCTGCCCAGCTTTCCCAACTGTGCCTGTCACTCACCAGCCCTCCTGGCTGCACTCCGGTGGATTCCTCCTGGAGACTTGCCTGGC
The DNA here is from genome assembly GCA_029206835.1 of Rana muscosa. Lineage (NCBI taxonomy): Eukaryota > Metazoa > Chordata > Amphibia > Anura > Ranidae > Rana > Rana muscosa. Next base: position 178,278,507 of record CM055127.1, read on the forward strand.
AACACTAGCTCCCTGTGTCTCTCTGTGCCTCTTGTCCAGATCCTTCTTTGTTACTCAGAAAGGCTCTGGCACCCGAACCCCACAGGCCCAAGGTCACCACCCCCCTCCTCAGAATGGGGAGTGCCTCAAAGGCTCCGACAACCTAGTGCTCCATCTCCAGCTTCTTCCACCGGACAACTCCTCCCCAGCTGGGCTGACCCTGGGTATTTCAAGGAGGCCTGCCCCCTGCCAATCCTCAAGTGAAGGTAAATTGGGTATCTGGCGCAGCACATTCAGGAAACGTTTCCTGAATGTACAGCGATTCAGCACAACATCACACCAGAACCTTTCCCAGCTACCCGGATCGTGCGAGGAGCCTGTGGGACGCAGTAGAACTGCCAGGACTACATACCTATGATGAGCATGACTCCCACTTATATCTTGTAAGTGGTTTTAATCTTGTGCAATAAATGTTACAGTTTTAAATACTACACATAGAGAGCCCCCCCCCCTTTGTTTCTTTTCCTTGCCAATCCTAGTTGGGGATTGGTCAGGGCTTCCTGAGACACCTTCAGACAGCTCCACCTCTCTTCCCCTCCCCTCTTCTAGAATCCTCTAGAAGCCAGTGGGAAGTAACGGAAAGATGATGCTCTGAGTCACCTGCTACTGCTCTAGGCCACTCCCAGCCCACACAGATCAAAACAAAACAGGCCTAGCTTCCAGCTAGGCCTGATTAAATTTACCTGCACTCAACAAAATACTACTTCTAGCACCTACCTTAAGTAGAGGGTGCTACACTCATCTTTGTATTCTTAAAACTTAAAAAAAACAAACAAACAATTGAAATAAAAAAAAAATACATATTTTAGAAAGACACAAATTGAACAGAAAAGATAATTAGAAACTCTTAGTTTATTGGAAAAATAAAGTTACAGAACAAGGCTTGCCTTGAATGCACCTGAGGGACATTGGCGTTATTTAGAGATGTCCCTTATGTGGGCCTGTGATGATGGGCAGTATTGCCTTCAGGTGGATTTCACTTGCACTTGAGATGAGTTTAGAACAGGGGTCTCAAACTGGTGGCCCTCCAGCTGTTGCAGAACTACAAGTCCCATGAGGCATTGCAAGGCTGATAGTTACAAACATGACTCCCCCAGGCAGAGGCATGATGGGAAATGTAGTTCCACAACAGCTGGAGGGGTGCCAGTTTGAGACCCCTGGAGAAGCTTAAGAGGTCATTCATGGTTCATTAACAGGTACAGGTAACCTTCTAAGATGCATCAACCTGCTCTGAACTGCTTTTGCACTCCTATGGACTTGTATGAAGGAAAATAAGCAGTTCTGATGCAAACAAGAGCTGGTTGGCACAGGCCCTGTATCTGGTTTCTATAATGTATTGTCATTTATTTTTTTTCATCTCTGAAAGAACTATAATGCAAATACGAAATCCAATTTCAAATGAATCAACAAATAAGTTACCCAAAAATGTAAAGCTAATAAATGTTAAATAGACATATAAAGATATCTGGTAAAAGAAAGTGCCACCGTTTATAGTAAACAGTTCATAAGTGAAGAACGTCGGAGTCCTTCCAGAGATATTTCAAGGAATGGTGTCAGTCTTATTTGTCCACCAGATGTTTGGTGTCCTCTGTGGACGTCTCTGTACTGCACTCAGCTTTTGTGTCTTTTTTCTTTTCCACGTGTCCAATAACGCGACCAACGCCAGCTCCAACCCCCGTGCCAATAGCTCCGAGGGCGACGGAGCCTCCGAACGCCCCTGTGATCACCGCCGCGGTCGTACTTCCCAATAAACCTACAGCCTCAACAGCGAGCACGGTCCCAGCCACGGCTGCCCCTACAACCCCACCGGCCAGGCTCAGGACTCCGCCTCCTACGGCACAGCCAATACCCACTGCGCACCTGGTGAAGCGCTTTGAATATTCGGCGCAGAAAGTTTCTTGTTTTTCTTTCAACTGAGATTTCATCTCCTCCATGAGCATCTCCTTCTCCTCAGGGTTATCTCCTCTCAGGATACCCTCATACGTATCTAGAAGAACATCAGCCTGCTCGCTGACCCTGGTCCTCATCTGAGATGTCCTCACCCCAAGGACCTTAAATGGAGAAGCGTTGGCAGGGAGCTGTAGGAGAAAAAGAACAGTAAGAATGTAATGAAATGTTGGACTTGCCCAGGTTAGTATGAAACTAGAACATCTGGTGCTACATACCACACCACCTACATTAAACCATGGAAATTGTATACAGTGAAACCTCGGATTGCGAGTAACGCAGTTAACGAGCGTTTCGCAATACGACAACCGTTTAAAAAAAAAAATCCTGAATCGGTTTGCGAGTGATGTCTCGCAAAATGTGCAGGATTCAAGCCACAGCGGTGTGCATTACCGCATTTGGCCTGAGGTGGGGGGGGCAGAGCTGAACGGAGCCAATCTGAGCCGTTTGGAAAAACTCAGTTCCCGAGCCTTTCCGAGGTTTTCGGAGTTCAGCCGAGCTGTCCCCGGGCCTTTCCGAGTGTTTCTGAGGCTCTCCGGCGCCCCCACCTCTGGCCACATGCGGTATTGCATGCCATTGAAGTCAATGCGGAACAAATTATTTTCGTTTCCATTGACTTCTATGGGGAAACTCGCTTTGATATGCGAGTACTTTGGATTACGAGCATTCTCCTGGAATGGATTATGCTCGTAATCCGAGGTTCCACTGTATCTATAAAGGAACGTGCTAGTTTGGTTTAATATCTGGGCAGTTTTTACAATTATTTTCTGAAGAGAACAATTAACATAAAATTCTAAAGTACATTTCTAGCAGTCTCTTATATTTTTTTTTTAGGTTGGATAGAAAAATATTACAAATTTTTCACCAGCTATGCAGAAATAAGTGATATTATAACAACATTTAGTGGCTCCATCGGTCAAGTCACCGGATCTCCATAGGGGGAAGTTGTAGATGCCAACCTTGTTTGGGCACAGAAGAAACTCCTTCCCTTCATCTCTGTTCCGCTTTCACTTTTGCTTCTTCTTACCCCTTCGTACTACTAAAAAAAACCTCTTAAAGTGGTTCTAAGGTCAGAAGGTTTCCAATCTTAATGGTTTCTTTGCATTATGATAAAAAACCTTCTGTGTGCAGCAGCCCCCCTAATACTTACCTGAGCCCCATCTCTATCCAGCGATGTTGCCCAAGAGTCTTGGCTATCCGGGACTCACCCTCCTCATTGGCTGAGACAGCAGCGGGGCGCCATTGGCTCCCACTGCTGTCAAGTCAGTGAGCAAATGAGGAGATAGAGGAGGCGGGACCAAGGGGGCTTCGTGTCTGAATGGACACACAGAGCAGCGGCTCCGCTACCTCCATAGCAAGCGGCCTGCTGTGGCGACGCTCGATAGGAGGGAGGGGCCAGGAACGCAGGCGAGGGACCCGGGAAGAGGAGGATCTGGGCTGCTCTGTGCAAAACCATTACACAGAGGAGAGAAGTATAACTTGTTTTGGCTTTTTTGATTAAAAATAACAGACTTTAATATCACTTTAACCACTTGCCGACCACGCGCCGCTAATCACCATAGGTGTACGTCGGCTCCTTTAAAAAGGAGCTGTAGCAGGCGTGTGCGCTGACTGTACAGTGGGGGACACGATGCGCGATGTCCGCTGGCCACCCATGATCGCGGGAATGAGCCGGAAAGGGGATGCGTCAATGTAAAACAGACAGTTCCCCGTTCAGGGGAATTAGAGAGAAAGATCAGCTGTTCCTAGTGATTAAGAACAGCGATCTTTCTCCTCCTCCAGTCAGCCCATCCCCCATAGAGTTAGAAACACCTCCCAGGGAACACACTTAGGCTCCATGTACACAGAAGCTGATAAACTGCAGTTTATTGGCGTTTTTTTAAAAAGCCCATTAACTGCACTCTATGTTAGCCTATGTGTTCATGTACACAACGTTTTTTAGCTTTAATGAGCAGTGGAGTTATTGGGCTTTTTTCTGTACGCAAGAAATTCGCGTTCAAAGTGCTGTTTTTCGGCAGCAAAAAAAAAACGCTCATAAACGCTGGCCGCGAGCGTTTTTTGGTCCATTGAAAAAAAAATGTTTTTTTTTTAAAAAAAAGCTACACTGAAAAACGCTAATAAAAGCTAATAAAAGCTAGTAAAAAAAACGCTGATAAAAGATAGCTTTTTCTGCTGCTTTAAAAACGACCGTTTTTGAGCTTCTGTGTACATGGAGCCTTAACCCCTTGATCGCCCCCCTAGTGTTAACCTCTGCCAGTGACATTTATACAGTAATCAGTGGCTATGTTTAGCTCTGATTGCTGTATAAATGTCACTGGTCTCAAAAGTGTCTGATCTATCCCGCCGCAATGTCACAGTCCTGATGAAAATCACAGATCACCACCATTACTATTAAAAAAAAAAAAATGCCATAAATCTAACCCCGATTTTGTAGACGCTATAACTTTTGCGCAAATCAATATACGCTTATTGCAATTTTTTTTACCAAAAATATGTAGAAGAATATATATAGGCCTAAAAAAAATATTTTTTTTCCCCAAAAAAATTGGGGATATTCATAGCAAAAAGTACAAAATATCGTTAGTTTTTTTCAAAATTGACTCTCTTTTTTTGTTTATAGCGCAAAAAATAAAAAAAAACTGCAGAGCTGATCAAATACCACTAAAAGAAAGCTCTATTTGTGGGGAAAAAAAAAACAACAATTTTGTTTGGGTACAACGTCGCACGACTGCAAAAAACGGCCTGGTCATTGGGGGGAAAATCTTCTGGTCTGTAAGTGGTTAAGGAAGCAATCCGTATACAACTGCATCAATCTCGGCTTACCAAAAAGCCACATCACTCTCCTCTTCTGAACTGCAGCCAATGCCTGAGCTATGTGTTGTAGTCTCCAGAGGAGCATGTGACATGGTGACAACTCAGAAGCACAGTTCGGAGTTGTCACCCTCTTACAGGAAATGCCTGAACAAGGCTGCAAATTTTACACTTTTTAAAAAAAATTTTTCAATAAATATTAGGCTCCATGTACACAGAAGCTCAAAAATGGTCGTTTTTAAAGCAGCAGAAAAAGCTAGCTTTTATCAGCGTTTTTTTACTAGCGTTTATTAGCGTTTTTCAGTGTAGCGTTTTTTCGTTTTTTTTTAAAAAAAATAAAAATTTCTTCAATGGACCAAAAAACGCTCGCGGCCAGCGTTTGAGCGTTGTTTTGCGTTTTTTTTTGCGCTTTTCTGCCGAAAAACGGCACTTTGAACGCGAATTTCTTGCGTTCAGAAAAAAGCCCATTAACTCCACTGCTCATTAAAGCTAAAAAACGTTATGTGTACATGAACACATAGGCTAACATAGAGTGCAGTTAATGGGCTTTTTAAAAAAAAACGCCAAAACGCCAATAAACTGCAGTTCATCAGCTTCTGTGTACATGGAGCCTTAAAAAAGGTACGGTATATTAAATTTTAGTAATTGGATTTACATCTACTTTATCTTTAACAATCAAGTACTTTTTAATTCAGTAATGATTTTACAGGCAATTAATGATTACTATGATATATAGCATACATTTCTAAAAAACACCAGCTAGAGGAAGTGCCTGAAGAACCTTCCATGCAAGATCATCAGAGATTATTTTAACAAAGGCTGCAGAATAAATAAAAAAAAGAAGAAGTTTTAAAACTATTTTTATTTTTTTAAATTAATTTAATAGGGGACATTTTCTACTACTTTACCTTTTACTATCTATTGCTTTTTAATTTAGTTATGATTTTACAAGAAATTACAGATTAGGATAGCGTGCATTTCCAAAAAAAAAAAAACATTTTAAAACAATTTTTGAAAATAAAGTAACTAATATTAGTTCACATCAACTTTACCTTTCACTATAAATTTTTAATTTTTTTTTAAATGTAATTTCTAATTCAGTACAGAGGAATGCAGCTCAGAGATGTGTTAATTTTCTCCATATAAATGTTGACATTTCATATACAGAAAGACATAATCAGGAGTATCAGGTAATGAGGGGGTCTCAGTATTGTTACCTGCTGCTCCAAGTATTCCTGAAATCTTTGTAAGACAGTACTCATGTGTTTCCGGTTTTCAAGTGAATAAAACATCTGTTGAGAGAATTGGACACAATGGGGGTTAATTTACTAAAGCTGGAGAGTGCAAATTCACTTCTGCAAAGAAACCAATCAGCATCTAACCTCAGCTTGTTCAATTAAGCTTTGGCAATAACCTGGAAGCTGATTAGTCTCTATGCAGTAATAGTTTATAAATAAACTCCAATGGGTCTGATTAAAGTACAACGCCAAAAAAAAAAAAAAATAACACAAAAATCATTAGCCCATTACAAGATAAAATAACACGAATAATATTTTACATACAGGCCATCAGGAGTGTCCATTATATAAAAGTGCCCAATATTATATAATAATATAATAAATACCTGCAAGGGGGAAGTAAAGCTGTACGGTCTCCTCTGTAGCACGATGACAAATTCCTATAAAAAAGGATGGTGTGTTATTGTCTGAACTCAAACTGGAACTTCATTTTATTTCTATTTACAAGCCTCTCTTTCACTCCGTATATCAAAAAAAAAAAAAAAAATTATATTATATTGTAGCCTCTTCCTCTACAAATGTGCAAAGTTTGTTGTCCGGGGGACCTACGGCTGGGGAGCACCGATTTTTCAAAGCCGGGCACCCCTTCCATAGACTCCTATGTTAAACGTCAGTCTAGTCACACAGTGCCAGAGATCAGGTAGGGAGATTGGACACAGTGAGGCATGGGCACAGTATGATACTGGTATAAAATTGTGTACAACGATACCACTGCTGAATCCAGATGAGGAGGGGTTAACATTAGTCTGTCGGCATGTAGATGTCCCGTGAAGGGAACCATCGCAACTCCCAGTGGATGGCTGTAGAATCCCAGGTTGAGAGAGGGAAGTGATAGAGGGAAGTGTAACAGCCCTTGCGTGTGGCCGATAGTAAGGTCCCGTCGGCATGCAGATATGAAGGCACAGCAAAGGAGCCCTTCAGATGGACACGGCAAGCCCCGCCGGTGTCCGTGACGTCACCAGATCTCCGACGGAACTCCCTGAAGACCCGGAATTTTGATCGATCAAAAAACATAATCGATTAATCGAGGAATTAATAGTTAATTTCCACAGCCCTAAATATATATATATATATATATATATATATATAATAATGCCAAGTTTCAACCTCTCTATATTGCCTCTTCCTTGGTCCAGCACTGGTAGTCCTCTTCAGGGAAGAAAGACACTCAGCCATTCTACCCATTTACTGCAAGCCCAGCCTGTGGTCTACATGCTGCCACTAGGGGGCGTGTCATTACACAGGCTGAGCTCACAATACTCCACTAAGGCTGAACGGCACTCATGCACCATTACATAGTCATTGCTTAGTCCTGGAAGAATGACCCCCTGTCCCCGTATCCAGCTGTGGTGAAACTACAAACCCTTTCACACTACGCCACCCAGAGCGTCGGCCGTAAAACCCCGCTATTTTTAGCGGCGCTTTACCATCGGATTTGCGGCGCATTTCGGCCTCTAGCTGGGCGCTTTTAACCCCCGCTAGCGGCCGAAAAAGGGTTAAAACCGCCCGCAATGCACCGCTACGCCGGCGCTGCCCATTGATTTCAATGGGCAGGAGCGCATTAGGAGCAGTGAGTTCACCACTCCTAATGCGCTCCAAAGAAGCTGCTGGCAGGACTTTTTCTGACGCCCTGCCAGCGCGCCGCTCCAGTGTGAAAGCCCTCGGGGCTTTCACACTGGAGTGAATGGAGCAGCTGTTTTAGGGCGGTTTGCAGGCGCTATTTTTAACGCTGTGGCGCCTGCAAAACGCCCTCAGTGTGAAAGGGGTCTACAAGTCCCATGACACATTGCAAGACAATCACAGGCATGACTCCTAGAGGCAGAGGCATGATGGGATTTGTAGTTTCACCACAGCTGGAGGGACAAGGTTTCCTACCCCTGGCTTAGGAGGAGGAGTTTGGAATCAAGAGGAGTGGGGTCATTGAAGCACAATGCACTAATTCCATTTTTTGGAGTTGGGATTTAGCATACATCCCAGACTTCATGGTACTACGGGATTTGAGGATGAAAATAAAACCAGGTGGTTTTACAAAATATCACACCTCCCATTATGTTCTTGGACAATCAACATCTGCCTTGACACATTCCATAGTGATTGGGTTTAGGTGAGTGAGCTAGAGAATTTTGGATACGTTATCCTCTCTAGAGCCCACACATTAGCTGTAGTAGAAGCTGCAAGATTTAAAACTTGTATAGTTCTGCTTAGCAACCAGTCAGATTCCATCTTGCAGCAGTAGGACATTAGTAATACTGATTGCTATGGATCATTACACTGGTTTTCCAATAGTATGACTAGTCGTCTCTGATGGACTGACCTTCAGTGCTTCTCCCACATGGCGGCAGGTGATCTTCTCTCCACTGATATCGGTTTTGTGGTGGAGCCAAACTCCTGCCGCAAGATCGGAGATGTATCTTGTGAGGTGATCTTTGAAATCCTCATCCATGTCTGTGAATAGAGAAGAAGGACTGTGATTGGAGAGACACATGATGTCAGCAGAGGATTTTGTTGAAGGCTCTAAAGTCCCAATGAAGAAATGGAGCCATTGGGTGTACAATATAAGAGGTGGAGTGGGAAGAGTTTAGCTGGTTCATAAATCATACATTTTCTTGCTGGAAAATTACTCAGAACCCCCAAACATTATAAACTTTTTTTATCAGAGACCCTAATGCCGCGTACACAAGACCGTTATTCACGTCACGGAAAAAAAACAACGTTTTTCTTGACGTGATTTTTCGTGTTTCCTCTCAAGCCTGCCTTGCCTACACACGTTTGTGAAAAAAAAAAACGCTCGAGCAAAGCACAGTGACGTACAAACACATACGACGGCACTATAAAAGGGGAAGTTCCATTCGAATGGCGCCACCCTTTGGGACGCTTTTGCGGATCCTCGTGTTAATAAAGTTTGGTGAGAGACGATTCGCGCTTTTCAGTCTTTGTGCTTTTCAGTCCGTTACAGCGTGACGAATGTGCCATCTCCATTACGAACGTTAGTTTTACCAGAACGAGCGCTCCCGTCTCATAACTTGATTCTGAGCATGCGCGTTTTTTTCCCCCCCTTGTAAAAGCGTACACACGACCGTTTTTCACGACGTTAAAAAGAACGACGTAAAAAAAAAAAAAAAAAAAAAAAAAAAAAAGAGAAAAAATAGAGCAGGGTCTAATTTTTTTTCGGGCATTTTTCTCATCGAGAAAATGCTCTGGAGCCCACACACGGCTGTTTTTCACAACCATTTTTAAAAATGGCATTTTTCTCGTCATGAAAAACGGTTGTGTGTACGCGGCATAATGAATTAAATGAATTTAAGGAATTAAAATGGCGGCCGTCGCAACTTTTTATGTCACACAGTATTCGCACAGCAATTTTTGCCTACGATGTCCCTGCTGGTGGCCGCATCCATCTTCAACCCTCTTCCTTCCAGCGCCGTGGACTCCGGCTCTGTGACTGGCCGGAGCCACGTGCCGGTCATGGCACGGGCCTTTTAGAAACGGTACAATAGTGCCCATTCTTCAGTGCGCATACGCGATGACATCACAAAAACTGATTATGTTTTATGATTATGTGTGTGTTGTACTGTCTTTGGTCTTATAGCAGCACCATCTTGGATGTATAGCATTTTTAGGGTGTGCCCCCCCCCCCCCCAAGTATGTCTTTGTATGTTGTATAGACCCTGACCAGGTCTCTTGGGCTGGAGCACCCCTCCCCCTCACCTCTTATTAGTGGCCACCAGTACATAGGAGGAATCCCTTCAGCTCTCCCATATAGGGGAGTTTATCTCCCAAGGTTGAGACGCAGGTTTTCATTCTATTACTAGGTTAGGACCCACTAATTCGGGGTACTTTGTTGCAGTAAGTGGGCTTAGCACTATATGACCATATAGTGTGACCAAACCCCCGTATTTTTGAATATGTTCAGTTGTTTTTAACTAGCCTTGCAGGATAACATTTCATTTTTGCATGTGTGCGCTATAATCTGTTTTGTACTGTCTTTGGTCTTATAGCAGCACCATCTTAGATGTACAGTAGGTGCCGCCGATATTGTATTTCTATCGCGCTCCCATCGCCGAGATTCTCGGCGACAGGAGTACCGAGATCTCGGCAGCAGGGTGGCGACACGTGTCGCGCTCGCTGCAATAGCGAGGAGACGCGACACTGTATTGAGCGGGGATCCGACGCGGATTCCCGCCAATGCCAGGCACTGCGTTTGGTATGAATCCTGAGCGGGAACTCCACGCCATTTTTTTAAAGAAAAAAACGGCGTGGGTTCCCCCTCCAGGAGCATACCAGGCCCTTGGGTCTGGTCTGGATTTGAAGGGGAACCCTACGCCGAAAAAACGGAGTGGGGGTCCCACTTAAGATCCAAACCAGACCCTTATCCGATTCATACCAAACGCAGTGCCTGGTATTGGCGGGAATCCGCGTGGGATCCCCACCTATCGGCAATGCGTGTCGCTCATCGTGAAAGGAACATTTTTTCCTTTCCCGATGACGAGACAGCTCGGCGCTGGCTCTCGCGACGGAGCTCATAGGGTGTCAATATCGCCGCTAGAAGCGGCGAGATTGACACAATATCAGCGGCACCTACTGTATAGCATTTTTAGGGTGTGCCCCCCCCCCCAAGTATGTCTGTTTGCGCGATGACATTGGTGCAAGCGTATATGGTAAATATCTCCTAAACTAGATATTTCCAGTACGAACAGACAGTGTTAATTTTGTCGAAAAACATTTTAGTCGACTAAATGAATACTATTTTAGTCGACTAAACTATGACTAAAAACTAAACCAAATGAGAGGACTAAAATACGACTAAAACTAAAAATGGCATTTTAGTCAAAGAACTAAAAATGTAACTAAAATGCCATTTTATTTGAAAGACTAAAGCCCTGCACACACGATCGGATTTCCTATGGATTCAAATCCGATGGATTTTTCCATCGGAATTCCGATGAAGCTGACTTCCATCAGTCTTGCCTACACACCATCAGTCAAAAATCAGACCGTTCCAAACGCCGTGATGTAAAACACTCCGACGAGCCGAGAAAAATGAAGTTCAAGGCTTCTGAGCATGCGCCGACTTGATTCTGAGCATGCGTGGGTTTTCAAACAAACTTTTCTGTGGATTTTTGGCCGAAGGGAGTTTGCCGGGCACACCCATAGCATACACACACACTGACTTTTCTGCAAACTTTCCCAAAACTTTTCCAACATCACGTGGTTTTTCTGCTCTTTTCTGCTCTTTACCGCCACCCTTTGGTCAACTTCTGCTATTGTTGGTTGATTTAAACATTGGTTCTGGGCATACTTATTTGTCCATCGGACAAAAGTCCGATGGATTTCTGTACACACGGTCGGACTTTGCTCCATCGGACTTTTGTTGGCGAAAAGTTTGTCCGTTTGCAGACCGAACATTTGTCCGATGAAAAACAAAAAAAGTTTGTCCGATGGAGCAAACAGACGGTCTGATTTTTTGTCAAACTTGCTCAAAATGAAGTTTGTTGGCAAAAAGTCAGACCGTGTGTACGAGGCTTAACAAGGTTTACAAACACTTTAAGCATCAGCCTTTTGCCATCACTGCATTATTATCCATTTAGTAGAGAGCCCCCCCTAGTGCCCTATTGTGGCACAACACCTTTTATTCATGTATGTTTTTATTCGCTTGCATCAAACAAGACCTTTTATAGATCATATATATGTGTTGATGTCCTTGTATAGAACAATTAATGTCCATGCTTGCCTCCAAAACGATACATTTCCTATAAATACTTCTGTACAGAGCCTATTGCCATGGCAGGAAATGTTCATTATCTGTACACAGTCAATTCATTTTTTTTAGCAGCAATTGTATGGTGCAAACAAAGGCTATGTAATGAATGTAGATAATTTGCCTTTGAAAACTGTCTACACAGGAACAGTACCATGAGGGTCTAAATTACCTGCCAGTGTGCCCCGACTTGATCTCAGGAACCTTTTCCCAGGGTGGGGCAACAGGAAGCCGCTGATAGACGGACTTCTAAGAGTGTCCAGCAAAAGACGATATTCTGAACCTTTCCGCAGCCTCAGTTTCTGTAACAATAATAAGGTTACATTTATAATTAATATACAGTATATGGCCAAAAGATTGTAGACACCCAACATGCCAATAGGAGTTTGTTTGGCATCTTATTCCAAACACATGGCCATTATTATGGTTTTGGTTCTCAATTCTGGCCTCTCCTCTGGAAAGGATTTCCACAAGATTTTGAAGGGTTTCTGTGGGAATTTGTTCTAAAATTTAAATCACGTACAGAGGTTGGACAAGAAGATTTGGCTTCCATTTGGGGTAATAATTCATCCCAAAGGTGTTCAGTAGGGTTGAGGTAAGGGCTCTGTAAGCCTACGTGAGTTCCTCCACACCAAGTTCATCAAACCAGGTCTTTATGGAGCTGGCTTTGTACACGGGGGCACCGTCACACTGGAAAATAAAAGAGTCTTCTCCAAATTATTGCCCAAATTTGGAAGAGCACTATTGGCTAAAATGTCTTTGTATGTTGTAGCATTAACAGTATTAACAGTACCCATCACTGGATACACCTGAACTTATGTGATGACCGTAATGTAGGTATGGTGGTCAGGTGTCCACAAATGTTTAGCCAGAAACTCAAGCATATTAGAAACCTGCTTAAGTAAATAAAGCAATATGTTTTTAAACTTCTGGTGATAATTTTTGGAAAAAAAAACTATTTTCTGAGTCCTCCTCACATTTTACCATCATACCTCACTCTCATGCTGTAGGTAGGTACGAGCGGCTTCACGGCCACAGCGGTCAGGTTCCTGCCAGTCTCTCACCAGAACATCCAAGTGCTGAAGAATTGTAAAATAAAACGGTACAATAACTTCTCAAGAGAGGCAAAGTTTTTTTTAATGTATTTTTAGAGTATTTAGAGATTTAGCTTAACAATTTTAAATGATTCAATAAAATAAAACAAAACCAGTGGTAGAAATATTTACAGTAAATATATTACAAAACAGTAAAAGCAACAGTACAATAAAAGGGTTTTATAAGTGAAAAAATCCTTCAGTGGAAATGTCTGGTCTTTGGGTCTGTACCAGAATCAAGTTGGATCACTTGTAGAGCAGTAATCCAATCTGATATTGCAGAGTCACTGACCCTCATAAATGACTCTCAGTATCCTAAGCAGTTTTAATTGTAAAATGAGCGCTCCCAACTGCCAAATGCAGCAGCCTTTTCTTGTACCTTGAGAGGGTGTTGCAAAGCATATATCCACTGCTATAAGTGCTCCAATTAGGAGACTTTCAAAACTATAGCCTAATGCCGCATACACACGGCCGTTTTTCTCGTCGAGAAAAATGAAATTTTTTCCTTTCGACGAGAAAAACGATCGTCTGTGGGCTTTTTGCCGTTTATTTCGACGAGAAAAACGGCATTAAAAACGACGAGAAAAATTAGAACATGTTCTAATTTTTCTCGTCGTTTTTTCGACATGTTTTCCGCGGTAGTTTTCCCATAGGGAAACACTGCCGTGGAGCCCACAGACGGTCGTTTTTCTCGTCAAGAGAAAAAATGACGTGAAAAACGACCGTGTGTGGGGAACAAGCCGTTCCCTTGTTTTTAATGTCATTATTCACGGCGGTTTTTTAACCGCCGTGAATAATGATCGTGTGTACGCGGCATTAGGGCCGCAGTATACAGAGGAGCCATGACGTGGGTGCTGCGGCTTCCACAAAGATTTGCAAATGAGTGCAATGAAATCCTCTGTTTAACGTGAATTGTTAGACAGGGTCAGTTTGGTTTGTTTGCAGGCTAGCTGGTAAGTGTGCTGGGAAATGTTTGCTTGTTTGTGATGTGTGTTGCACATTCATGTGCACCTGACTGCAAAGGCTAGCTGGCCAGTTGCCAACAGGCATATTATTTATCAGACTAAAGTTACATTGTGTTAGATACCAAATATGATATAGATCTCAGGAGAATCCTGTGCTTTATTAAACCTCCTGGACCTTGTAAAATAGGCATGTTTGGTATTTAAATGATATGTTCATCAACGTTAGTGTAGCCAAGGAAGGCAACTTCATTACTGTAGGAGTTATGGAATATAAATTAAAGTTGATGGTATGAGACGTACGTGTTCAGCTGTAGGTCAATATTCCAGATGCACAGATGTGTTCTCCTTAGGTTTATGAATTGGTCATTTATGACAGGGACTCATCAGAAGTCCTTTGAAGACCCTGGCTATGTAAGCTTTTTTATGTTCTGCATTTCTTCAAAGCTAGACTGTGTTTTGTTAAAATTTTCACCCTACATGACTGCCTAGAACAGGGTTTTATGGAACCCTAAGGTTCCTCCAGAGGTTGCTAAGGGTTCCTTGAGCAAAGATCAATTTCTGCTGATAAGTTCCCACTGACACCATTGATCTTTTTTTGCTAATCTATAAAGGGGTTAATTCTTCCCAATGACCACAAGTTTACGGAGCATTCGTCCCATTGACCATCACACTACTACATCATGAGTTGTAGATATAGTAATTTTAGCAGGGGTTCCCTGAGACTGGAACATTATTTGAAGGGTTCCTCTGTGTTGAAAAGGTTGAGTGAGCTGAAATACAATATACATGAGATTTAAATCTGACCATTTTTGTTATTGAGGTTTGAATTTTGGGGACAATGCGATTGGCACTGTGTTCAATACTACTCCCCAATTCTCTCTATACAGTTTTGGATCAGATCTCACTTTATTCACTTGCGTCATAGCTCTGCACTCTGCCTGGAAACAACTGGCAGCTGTTCACCCCGTCACATGACCCCTTTCCCCCCCATCACATGACCCCTTCTTCCCCCCATCACATGACCCCTTCCCCACCCCACCCATGACCCCTTCCCCCCCCCCCATCACATGACCCCTTCCCCCCCACCCATCACATGACCCCTCCCCCCCATCACATGACCCCTCCCCCCATCACATGGCCCTTTCCCCTAGCTGTCCTATATCTGTACCAGTTAACAGCTGCGGTACATACTGTATGGAGAGGTTTCATTTGATTAAAAGGAGAGAAAGTTTAGTCCCTTGTAAAAGTTATCGATAAGAAAATCTGTTTCAGGTCACCTGGAGATATTGCAGTGAAAATGATGTTCCTGTCAGTTCGGACACATGAAGATACATCTGGAAAGACCAAAAAGAGAAAAAAAAAAGCAAGATGTATCAATGAAATTCTTCAACCCAACGGGATGTTGTCCCTTTCACTATGGCTAACCTAGTCTAATCTTGTCCACCAACATAAACATGGCATTATGGTTTTCTAGCAGGCCTAGAGTGAGATTCACAGACAGCACAGGGGGGTAGGGGGGTAAACGTTTTAGGGAAACTTTCCAAAACACAGAAGGTGTCCAACAATGGTGGCCTCAAAGTGAAATACTTGTTCAGTCTGCACCATGCACGCTTTTGTGCTGGTCTTGAAATATATCTATACTCATAAAAGATCCAATTGGTGACTTTGCATGACCTTATCACAGTTGTTTTTTACCTTTAAATACACTATTAGTAAATAATATAGAGGATGGCAAGGATTATTCTGGCCAATAATGAAAGCTCTTCTAGGCCATGGAGTCAAATGTATGTCAAAGTTTCATCAAGATCCCACATAAAGAGTCATAGTCATGGCTGTGTAAGGTGCCACATCGGACCCTCACCTTTGCCACAATATCATAATTAAAAAGTATTCTCAAGCGAGTCCTGGGTACCAAGGAGAATCATAGCAACAGTCACAAAAATAGGACACCCAAATGCCACAACAGACCAGAAGGTTGCTATGGGATTATATCTGTGCACTGAGCAAAATGTATGTGGTTTTCATAAATGTGCCTTTACTGCATGCATGTATGGACACGACAGATTCCAGGGTGCCTTGACGTGGCTCTGTAGCTCACGCATGCGTTTGCAAATGCGTGCGGACAAAACCCCTGTTTTTACCGCATACTGTTAGACAGGTTAATTGGTTGTCTGCGAGCTGGTCGGTAAGTAGGCTTGGTTTTTTCCTGGGCATTCCCCAGGCTTTTGTTATGTGATGTATGGACACATACCTGGTCCAACATGGAAAATATTAGGAGCTAACCACATAGAGGAAGGACGTGTTAGCCAACGTTACCCCATTTGTATTATACAGTATATTAGAACATTGGATCTCAAGCCACCTACCTCCAGATAATCCAGTTCTGTGGTTTTCAGACATGCGTTCACATTAAAAATCTGCAGAATACATGAAAGTTGACACATTATTATCATCATCAACTTATGAATAAGTCAGAACATTACTGGAGAATTTAATATAAAATGGTAGAATCCAGTACCAGATGTGAGCTGAGTAACATAGACAGTGCAGAAAGTTTAAGGCAGGTCTCCCGGTCACCCTCGATATCCAGCGAGCCCTCCGTGTCCAGGACAAATACCGCCATCTGGGAGGAGAAGGTAAATGGTCACCAAAGCAATCAATGAACCAATCTCAAAAGGACACTCCTTGAACTATATCAGACTTTAAATAGATGGTTTGACTGAGAAAATACATTCTGTACATCTATCATGTCGGTTGTATACCCTCATATACTACTTGTACCTACAGGTAGGTCTACATTAAGGCTTACCTGTAGGTGCTTGCAATATCTCCTTAACCTACATGGTTAAGGAGATATTTGCAGAAAATTGGGCACCGATGCACGCCGGGTCTTGAATGGGAGCCTGCCGGAATTCGCGCATGCGCAGGATCGTGCCGGTTCTGCGTGCATGCGTGGGAGTGACATCATCGCCGCTCCGGCCAGTCACAGCGCCGGAGCGGCGATACCCGGAAGTCACTCCGGGTATCATGGCGGAGGAGAGGAACGAGGGTCGGTGCGGGTTCTTCGATCTAAGGTAAGTAATTGATAATGAGCTAGTATGCTAGTCATACTAGCTCATTATGCCTCTGCCTTGCAGGTTTATTTAATTTTTTGGGGGTATACAACCGCTTTAATAAATTGGTGAATGGGGGATTTTAAGTTGACCAAAGCTTGTGTGTGATGTATCTGAATATTCTCATTAATCCAGATCATGGTATAGCTGTTAGTACTTAGTTATATTAAACTGGACTTCTGTGATACGTAAGAAATGTTACCACTGATCCAAGTGGCTTCCTCAGTTCTAGCGAGTGTCAGGAACTTACCCCGGCATTTATACAGTTATCTAGATTGATAAAGAAAAATCATTATCATGCGTTTTACTAACTAATAACAAAGAATAAGGCCAATGTTAAGGGTCAATATTAGAAGAAATGTTATGTTCTCTGGGTCCTTCACATGTCTTGTTATGGAACATAGAGACAGTTTTCTTGTTCTTAAGTACTGTAAGTTATCTGGGAGTCTGGAGAGCGATAAAGCTGAAAAGGTGTTCTGGGATAACAAAAAAAAAAAAAAAGTCTCTTGTAAGTAATGATGTGTTCCTTGTGCAAATTCTTAAAACTGGTTCACGCAGTCCAGTGCATCTTTATTCTGCATCAAAAATGAATGGGCAGTGTTTAACATGGATTCCAATGGCCCTAGTTCACACCAGTGCAGTGCATTCCAGTGCAGTCAATAAAAGTAAAACAGGTTGCACTCTTTCTGCAAAATGCATCAAAAACTCACTAGAATGCATCAAAAATGCACCGGAAAGCACATGTCCTAATGAGGTGAAGAAAAAAAAGGGAGTAAAATGCATAAAAAATTTACAGCGACAAATAAAAAAAAAACACACACACGCGGAAAATATTGTGGAGCACAGATATTGTGATGTGAAATGGCCCTTAGGGCACTTTTACCCTTGGTCGTTTGAGGCGTCGGCGGTAAAGCGCCGCCATTTTTAGCGGCACTTTACTGTTGTTTTAGCGGCGCTTTTCGGCCGCTAGCGGGGCGCTTTTAACCCAATAAAGGGTTAAAAGCACCTGCAAAATGCCACCCCCCATGACGCTTTGGCGGCGCTGCCTATTGATTTCAATGGACAAGGGCGCTTTAGGAGCAGTGTATAAGCGCTGCAAAGATGCCGCTTGCAGGACTTTATTTAAGTCCCTCTACTCCACAACTCAGCACCAATTTCAAAAGGATGTGACGTTTTTTGCCCATGATGCTCCTATATTACAGGTATGGACTCTGTGCTGGAACACATGTGGGCCCCCCAATCACTGCCTATAGAAGTACCAGTCCTGTCTTTTCTAGGCACTGGGCCATGTTTGTGTTACTTCTCCAGATGAGAGGGGGGGTCATTTACACCATTACAGGTAATACATCTACTGAAAGAGAAGAGCCACAGGTGAATTGCCAGTGATCCTGAGATAAGCCATTTGTAATATTTGGATACAGAATTGCTGTGGTCTGTAAGCAGGGGTTAGTACCACTTTTAGGGAAACCCTTCCTCTGGGTAGATGTGGTGGGTAGGACTAGTTTACTCGCTTATAATCTAGAGCCAGAAGAATGTGAGGCAGAGGGTAATGGGAACGGCTACCCCTAGTATACTGCCATGTTAGCTTGTAGCCTTAAGAAGTGAACCCTTTGGGGTAGACCTGGTACAGGCCCCGTTGGAGAGCCAAGGGGACCTACAGTGAGGACATTGGAAGAGTTAAGTGGCCATCCTATGTTAATGTTGGATTTGCACTGTGCAGAGTTAATAATATCAGGACTAAAAAGAGGCAGAGGTGAAGGGTTGTTGGCCAAGAGCTGTACATTATGTTATTGCTACAGTAAAAAAATCATTGAAAATCTGAACGTGTGGCCATTCCTTGTTTTTTTGGAGGAGGGCCTCAGGTCAGGAGAATGTAAAGGACCAATGATGGTGGAGTTTCTCCATGGTGTGTGTGTGTGTGTGTGTACCCCATCTCATACCTGAGCAGGGTGACAGTGGAAGGCGCCCTTGGCCATCATGTTCATTGCTGTTGGAGAATTGGGGCCCTGCTAGCAGCTCTATTTGCTAAACTCTAGCTTGGCTAAAGGAAGGGATAAGCTATAATGAAGTGTAATCCTCTAATATTTTTCTATCTTTGTACGTATATTTTAACAGAAAATGTCTCCATCAAACCTTCTCCTCATTCCTCTCCAAGATGAAGGGTTTGCTCCAAATCCAGATCCCCTTTGTTAGGCTGTCAACACCACTTCTCCATTCAAACCCTGTGAGGGGCTCCTCGTCCTGCCCCAGACTGACCGGCTGCTGTCTCTCCTATAGAAAGGAAAAATTCATCATAAGTTCAATACACTCAACCAGTAAAAAAAATAAATAAAAAATTTTTTTTTTTATATTTATATATATATATATATATATATATATATATATATATATATATATATATATATATATATATATATATATATATATTATATAAACCTCTACCCTCTATAAACCAGCTTCATGTATAGGTTAAAGCTGGACTGAGGCAGATATGAAAGACACATAGTAAAGCAGCTCTGAATTTATCATTACATCATCGCATTATAAAGAAGCTGCGTTGCTTGGGCAGTAAAGCCCACTTAAAGGGCCGTCGGGAGTTAAAAAGTGGTGTTATGGGGTTAAAAGAGGGGGGTCAGAAAGGAGAGATGAGTGATTGTCATTTTTTTGCTGCAAGGTCCACTTTAACTGAGGCAAAAAAAAAAAAAATAAAGTTCTACTCCTTTGCCGATATGGGGCAGAGTTGAGTAACTCGGGGCTGGATGGACAGAAAGACAAATCCTTTGGCAGGTAAAATATACAATGTATTTCTTGTGTGTATTTAGAGTTGAAATTATTCTGCATGAAAAACTTATCTGCTACACTGTCAAGTTGCAGACAAGATTTACTGTGTATACTTGAGTATAAGCCGAGTTTTTCAGCACATTTTTTTGGGCTGAAAATGCCCCCTTCGGCTTATACTCGAGTCACCTTTTTGCGCCTGATCTCCCGGACTTTGGGGACCCGGTACCAGCTGGGTCCCCAAACTTGGCACACATGTAGACCCACTCTTCCTCTATAAGTGTGCAAAGTTTGTTGTCCGGGAAACCTACGGCCGGGGAGCACCGATTTTTCAAAGCCGGGCACCCCTTCCATAGACTCCAATGTTAAACTGTAATTTCTCCTGTGACTTTGGGGACCCGGTACCGGCCAGAAACTTAGCACACATTTAGCCCCACTTCTCCTCTACACGTGTGTAAAGTTTGTTGTCTGGGTGATCAAAGCCCAGGGAGCACTGATTTTTCAAAGCCGGGCACCCTTTCCATAGACTCCCATGTTAAACTTCAGTCTAGTCATGGATACAGTCTGGGCATGGGCACAGTGAGGCACGCACATGGACACCCTAGGCTTATACTCGAGTCAATAAGTTTTATCATTTTTTTGCGGTAAAATTAGGTGTCTCGGCTTATATTCGGGTCGGCTTATACTCGAGTATATACGGTACATTAAAGTGATAGAAGCCCCAATTTGAGCAGCTCAGAGGATGGAACCTAGTAGATAAAAACTGTAAAAATATTGAGCAGTGGGGTTGTAGTTAAGGAAGGACTGAAAGTTCTGGGAGTAGAAAAGGCTGAAATAAAAATAGCCAATTCAGATCTTACATAGTAGGTGAGGGTGAAAAAAGACACAAGTCCATCAAGTCCAACCTCTGTGTGTGATTATATGTCAGTATTACATTGTATATCCCTGTATGTTGTGGTTGTTCAGGTGCTTATCTAATCGTTTTTTGAAACTATCGATGCTCCCCGCTGAGACCACCGCCTGTGGAAGGGAATTCCACATCTTAACGGCTCTAACAGTAAAGAACCCTCTACGTAGTTTAAGGTTAAACCTCTTTTCTTCTAATTTTAGTGAATGGCCGCGTGTCTTATTAAATTCCCTTTCGCAAAAATCTTTATCCCTATTGTGGGGTCACCACAACATATTTGTACATTGAAATCATATCCCCTCTCAAGCGTCTCTTCTCCAGAGAGAATAAGTTCAGTGCTCACAACCTTTCCTCATAACTAATATCCTCCAGACTCTTTATTAGTTTTGTTGCCCTTCTCTGGACTCTCTCCAGTTCCAGTACATCCTTCCTGAGGACTGGTGCCCAGAATCTTGACATCATGTGTTGATGTAAAATGAATAGTCTAGCAACCCACCAAAATGTGCAAAAAATTTTTAAATAGACATGCACCGATATTGGCACAGTAGTGAGATACTGGGCTTTATATAGTGTGCTGTGATGTATGTGCATTAAAGATACACTGCCTTGGTGAGTTGAAGTGCCTTTCAAATGAAGGATATGGATGGGCTTACTCACCCGGCAGTGAGGAGCTCTCAGGGTATTATATGGACAGGTGTACTCACCCGGCAGTGAGGAGCTCTCAGGGTATTATATGGACAGGTGTACTCACCCGGCAGTGAGGAGCTCTCAGGGTATTATATGGACAGGTGTACTCACCCGGCAGTGAGGAGCTCTCAGGGTATTATATGGACAGGTGTACTCACCCGGCAGTGAGGAGCTCTCAGGGTATTATATGGACAGGTGTACTCACCCGGCAGTGAGGAACTCTCAGGGTATTATATGGACAGGTGTACTCACCCGGCAGTGAGGAGCTCTCAGGGTATTATATGGACAGGTGTACTCACCCGGCAGTGAGGAACTCTCAGGGTATTATATGGACAGGTGTACTCACCCGGCAGTGAGGAGCTCTCAGGGTATTATATGGACAGGTGTACTCACCCGGCAGTAAGGAGCTCTCAGGGTATTATATGGACAGGTGTACTCACCCGGCAGTGAGGAGCTCTCAGGGTATTATATGGACAGGTGTACTCACCCGGCAGTGAGGAGCTCTCAGGGTATTATATGGACAGGTGTACTCACCCGGCAGTGAGGAGCTCTCAGGGTATTATATGGACAGGTGTACTCACCCGGCAGTGAGGAGCTCTCAGGGTATTATATGGACAGGTGTACTCACCCGGCAGTGAGGAACTCTCAGGGTATTATATGGACAGGTGTACTCACCCGGCAGTGAGGAGCTCTCAGGGTATTATATGGACAGGTGTACTCACCCGGCAGTGAGGAACTCTCAGGGTATTATATGGACAGGTGTACTCACCCGGCAGTGAGGAGCTCTCAGGGTATTATATGGACAGGTGTACTCACCCGGCAGTGAGGAACTCTCAGGGTATTATATGGACAGGTGTACTCACCCGGCAGTGAGGAACTCTCAGGGTATTATATGGACAGGTGTACTCACCCGGCAGTGAGGAGCTCTCAGGGTATTATATGGACAGGTGTACTCACCCGGCAGTGAGGAGCTCTCAGGGTATTATATGGACAGGTGTACTCACCCGGCAGTGAGGAACTCTCAGGGTATTATATGGACAGGTGTACTCACCCGGCAGTGAGGAGCTCTCAGGGTATTATATGGACAGGTGTACTCACCCGGCAGTGAGGAGCTCTCAGGGTATTATATGGACAGGTGTACTCACCCGGCAGTGAGGAGCTCTCAGGGTATTATATGGACAGGTGTACTCACCCGGCAGTGAGGAGCTCTCAGGGTATTATATGGACAGGTGTACTCACCCGGCAGTGAGGAGCTCTCAGGGTATTATATGGACAGGTGTACTCACCCGGCAGTGAGGAGCTCTCAGGGTATTATATGGACAGGTGTACTCACCCGGCAGTGAGGAACTCTCAGGGTATTATATGGACAGGTGTACTCACCCGGCAGTGAGGAACTCTCAGGGTATTATATGGACAGGTGTACTCATCCGGCAGTGAGGAACTCTCAGGGTATTATATGGACAGGTGTACTCACCCGGCAGTGAGGAACTCTCAGGGTATTATATAGACAGGTGTACTCATCCGGCAGTGAGGAACTCTCAGGGTATTATATGGACAGGTGTACTCACCCGGCAGTGAGGAGCTCTCAGGGTATTATATGGACAGGTGTACTCACCCGGCAGTGAGGAGCTCTCAGGGTATTATATGGACAGGTGTACTCACCCGGGAGTGAAGGGCTCTCAGGATGATATGGACGGTTTACTCATCAGACAGTGAGGAGCTCTCGGGATATGATATGGATGGGTTTACTCACCAGACAGTGATGGGATCCCATGATATGTTATGAATCACTTTACCCACAACGTATTAAAGGCCTCTCAGGTAATGGTATGGATGACATTTAGTACCAGGCAGTCAATGCTGTATCCTGGCCTAGGCCGACAAGGCCCAGGCCTAGGCCAGCACTTTGCAGGGGGGCAGCACGGAAAGTGTCCCCGCCGGCTTGCGCTACACTGTTAGTGTAGCGCCAGTCTTATGGGGCGGACTGGGCTGAGAGGCAAATTAGTCTAGAGCCCCCATAAAGCGACAGCACTGCTTCCGGTATGCGGGCGGACGCCATTGCGCAACTGCGGGGGGGGGGGGGGGGGGCGCTTCTAATTTTGACTGTCCTATCATCCTGGACCACAAACCTTCCTTACTGTGCTATATGTTTTCTGCTGCACCATCGGCATGGTTATATATTAGTCCTCTCCATAAAATTATCAGAAATTTGTGCTTAAAGTAGAACTACAGGAAACCTTTTTTTTTCCCCCATTTTGGATAAGGTAAGGGAGGGTTATAGCCCCTGTTAGAAAATAAACTACCATACCTGTCCCATTGCAGAGATTTCCCTTCCCTTCCTGCCCCATAGCCAAACAGGAAGTGGGAGGAAATCTATGCAAATTAAGAGAATCCATTGCCCCCTCCCCCTCAGAACTAGTGTCCACTTGAAAATTTCAGGGCGGGTCTTAAACAGCAAGGGGTGTGGCTTCGACAGGAAGGGGTGGTCCATATTTAAATTGGGGGGGGTGCACGAGTTTAGTCAGGCCTAGGGCAGCACAAAACCTAAATACACTACTGCAGGCTGTGAAGGGCTCTCAGGATATGATATGGACGGGTTTACTCACCAGACAGTGAAGGGCTCTCAGTATATAATATGGATGGATTTACTCACCAGACAGTGAAGGGCTCTCAGGATATGATATGGACGGGTTTACTCACCAGACAGTGAAGGGCTCTCAGTATATAATATGGATGGATTTACTCACCAGACAGTGAAGGGCTCTCAGGATATGATATGGACAGGTTTACTCACCAGACAGTGAAGGGCTCTCAGTATATAATATGGATGGATTTACTCACCAGACAGTGAAGGGCTCTCAGGATATGATATGGACAGGTTTACTCACCAGACAGTGAAGGGCTCTCAGTATATAATATGGATGGATTTACTCACCAGACAGTGAAGGGCTCTCAGGATAAAATTCAGTAGGGTGGACTTTCCTCTCCGCTTCTCCCCAATCACACAGATAAGGCACAGGGGGTATTCTGACACCTCTGTGTCCAAAAAGCATCTCTGTGCCACCGACTCATCCAGTTGCAATCTTTCATCACTATCTGTGTACACCAGTTGAAGGGCTGAAGGTGGAATCTAATAAGATAAAAAAAAAAAAAAAAGTCACCAGTAATATGGGGCTGTTCCTTTCTTATGGGGACTGCTCAGGTGGCGAGTCCAGATCCTCCTAGGAGTCACAGTAAGGCACCATTTGTTAAGTCTTAAAGTAGAGCTAATCCTTGCTGGATAATGTATAGTTTGTAAAGGCACAGTGTACCAAACAATTGTATTTTTTTCTATAAAATACAGTTTTTACCGGTTTTATTTTTACCCTTTATTCCCATCCCAGTGTCACAGACCTCATGCAGTCCTGTTCAACTACTTCATGTTCACACTCACTCACTCACTCCAGCATCAGCTGGCACCCCAGATGTGTTGGAACTACATTTCCCATGATGCTCTGGCACTCTGCAGTGTCATGGCAAATTTCGTTCCAAAACATCTGGGGTGCCAAGGTTCGCCATCACTGCTCTAGGATGTCTTCCTGACAGTGGCAATGGTGGACCATGCCTGAGCAATGCGTGTCAGCATAGCCAGAAGAACATGTGAGAGAGTGACAAAACAGGAGCACTATTGAAAATTGCCACCCCATAAACAGGCATTGCTTGAATAAGAACCTTCAGGGCAGGAATCAATTGAACGAAAACTGCAGATTTAAAAAGACATCTTTTGAAATGACTTTAACATATGTAAGCCACATATACAAGTTTATTTAAAGGCAAAAATAGGATTTTTGACGTACTAGTAAAAAAACATTTATTGTAGTACAGTAAAGAACAGAGGAGCTTTAAGCCTCGTACACACGGCCGGTTTTCTCGGCAAGAAAACTGCTGGGAGAGATTTTTGCTGAGAAAACCGTTCGTGTGTATGGTTTCTCGGCAGAATGTTTCCTGCCGAGAAAACCGTTCGCGAGTATGCTTACCTGTCCCAGGTAAGCCCGCACATGCTCGATGAGACTTTGACGCCTGCGCGGTAGCATACAAGGGTAGTGTAGGGTGTAGCAAGATGGCGGCGACGGCTTCGAATGTGACGAGCGCTGGCTCATCATAGTCGATGACGACACCGCGTTCTTGCCATTCAAAAGAACGGTGGTTCTTTTGAATGGTTGCGTGTGTACACAGGGCTTGGCAAGACAAGCTTGCCAGGAATCCCGTCGAGAAAACCGATGTTTTTTTTCGACGGGATTCTCACCCGTGTGTACAGGGCTTCAGTCTTTAACCACAGGTTATATGCAGCTACTTTCAGGTAATTGCGAGTAAGAATTCTGAAGGTCTACTGAAGCTAGAGAATTTCCTAGAAGAAAAGGCAATGTCTGACCTGGCTGACTCCATGTAAAAAAAACTTTTGAACCCTGAGGAACAAATTAGGAGTCTTCAGGCCCAGAATGGTCCAAAATCCTCCATTTGGCTTGGGAACTGTGCACAGAAACCCAAAAAAAGTGTTCCTCATTCAAAAGGGTCTCTGTAATTCTGCCCTTTGAGTGTACTACAAGCTTGATCCAGACTAGACTGGAGGAAAGACAAGATGTGTCCGACAGGGGACTTCCTAGCATGAAATTTTCTGGTCTCCCACCACGCAAAATAGGCTTTCCAGATGTGATGGTAGACTTTTTTTGTGCAAAATTTGATGATAACCACAATCCCTTAGGACCTGGGCTACAACAGCAAAGTCATTAAAGATAGTGACCGAGAAGCAGGGTCTTGGACTGGCTCTTGGGACAGAAGGTCCAGACCATTATTTGGAAGGGCCGACAGAGTCTGCCAGTAGTCTGAATAGGTCCATGTACCACACCCTCCTGAATCAGTTTGGTGTGATGGGAATCACCATAATGCTTTCCATCATGATCCTATCATACAAATGAGGAAGCATCTGCAACGACGGTGGAAAGTCATAGATCATATGTAACCAATCCCACAGAGTCCACTGTGAAGGCCATGGGGTCCCTGGACCTAGCGACAAACTTGTCCAGTTTGTTGGTGAATCTAGACATTGGAAGATCCACATCCGATGTCCTCCACCAGTGGTAAAGGGCTTGAAACACCTCCAGTTGAATCTCTCATTCCCTGGGATTCAGATGCTGATGACTGAGAAATTCAACCTCCAATTTTTCATGCCTGGAATATGGAGGGGCAGACAGGTCCAGAATATGCAATTCTGTCCACAAGAGGATCAAGTCTGTTTCCCTTTGAGTGTCACAACTTCTAGCAATTCCCTCCTGATTGATGTAGGCCACAGTCATGGCATTGCCTAAGTGGATTCTTCTCAGGTGGCCTCACAACGGAGGGGTCCAGCATTGAAGAGACAACTGTCAAGCATTGAAAGAACTCCCCATACTGATGTGAAGATGAAATTCCCCCAATGACCACGTCCCCTGCTCCGAGAAGGCATCCAGGACTCCTCCCCCAGCCTGACAAACTGGTATCCATCATGAGAATGCTCCACATCTTTGGTAGAAAGGGTTTCCCCAACGCCAGTGCCAAGTTAGAAATCGACCACGCCAGGGATAGTCTGGCCTTGCAGGAGAGACGCACAGGGTGGTGCAATGACCAAAACGGTTTATCACACACTGCCAGATTGTTGAGTTACAATTATCTGGAGTGAAACTAGGCATACAGCGCTGCCTTCAAATGGCATAAAGAAACAGGTTAGGGCCAAAGGTTCTCATGCAGACACAAATTTCAGGGTCGAACCTGAAACCCAAGCACGAGCGTGGGGGAACAGAAGTTTGTTCCAAGGTAGGGAGAGGGAGAGAGAGAGGGGGAGAGAGAGGGGGAGAGAGAGGGGGAGAGAGAGGGGGAGAGAGAGGGGGAGAGAGAGGGGGAGAGAGAGGGGGAGAGAGAGGGGGAGAGAGAGGGGGAGAGAGAGAGAGAGAGGGAGAGAGAGAGAGAGGGAGAGAGAGAGAGAGAGAGAGAGAGAGGAGAGAGAGAGGGAGAGAGAGAGAGAGAGAGGAGAGAGAGAGAGAGAGAGGGAGAGAGAGGGAGATCTAAAACTCCAGTTTGTAGCACCTGGAAAATTATACTATGGATTCAGACATCTTAGATTTCCTGAAAACAGAAGGGCAAAAAGCAGAAAAGAGACATCTGACAAGTGAGAGGGCCGATCGGAATTTCCGACAAGAAAAGTTCTATGTGAGCTTTTCGTAGGAAATTCCAACCGTGTGTAGGCTCCATCGGACTTTTCCTGTCAGAATTTCCGAGAAGAAAAATTTGAGAGCTGGTTCTCAAATTTTCCAACCAAAATAATTCCAATCGGAAATTCCGATCGTCTGTAGCAATTCCGACGCGCAAAATTCCTACGCATGCTCGCAAACAATTTGACGCATGCTTGGAAGCATTGAACTTAATTTTCTCAGCTCGTCGTAGTGTTGTACGTCACCGCGTTCTTGACGGTCGATAATTCAGAGAACTTTTGCGTGACCGTGTGTATGCAAGCCAAGCTTGAGCGGAATTCCATTGGAAAAACCATCCCAAGGTTTTTCCGATGGAAATTCCGATCGTGTGTACGTGGCATAAGATGGGCGTCGTTTTATTCACTTTGAGGGAACTTCCCTCAATGTACTCTTCCATCTCCAGGACAGGAAATGAAGGCTAAATCTCCCCAAGAAGACAGGGATAACCCGTCCCTACTCTATCTAAAACTAAAAAGTTAAAGTTTTGCCTTTACATGAACTGGGTGAGTTTGTTGGGGTAGCCGAACACTTGTCTGGTACTTTTGGTAAGGAAAGGCATTTGGTGAGAAGTTTTGGGGGCTCAAAGTATACCTGTTATCCGAACTGAATGTTAGATTGATAGGGTTGATTTAGCTTATGTTTAATGTGATTTGTTAATAAAGAGAGGAAGATCAGGGGACACATCTTAAATGTCCAAAGTTTTTAAAACTTTGTTAGTTTAGGACAATTGTCTCCAAACTGCAGCCTGTGGGCAGGGTGTGGCCTTTTTTTTTTGCATTTATCTGGTCTTTGAGGCACCATTACTTCCAACACCAATGACGGGGCACTGTTCCTTGCACCAGCACAAATAATAGTTACCCATACCTGCCACTTACACCAATGATTGGGTAGCATTCCTATCAATGACCTTAATAATGGGGCACCATTTCTCCCTTGAATACCGATAATAAGCTGCCATTCCTTGCACTGATACCAACAAAGCGGCACAATTCCTCGCACTGATGCTGGGGCATTTTCTACTCCCACTGGCCAGAACCTGGCCCTCCTAAAGCCTGAAGGGCAGTAAACTGGCCCTTTGTTTAAAAAGGTTAGAGACCCCTGGTTTAGGACAAGCTACATGAAGCTCCACCTGGAACCTCCTCCTCTGTTGCATTTCACCCAACTGGGCCTATTTGTAGCAATACATTCTCTAGGATTAGGACTAGTTGTGTGAAAAGTGTTCGAAGAGGTTCCCGCCGCCAATAAAGCGCGCGCGCGACCCGGGCTATGGCGGCGGTCTCAGGTGTGAGGGAAGCTCCCTCCTTATGGCCGCACATCTCTTGTGTATGAAGCAACCACGCCACCCTCCTTCTCCACTCTTTGGCTCGTTCACTGGAGAGGAAGGCGCATAGTTTCCTCCATGCCCGTACCCCCCTGGGTTGCAGAGGTTGAGCACACTTAGTTTCACTTACGGGTCTTTGCAGCGACTCCCCTCAGTGTTGGTTTCTGTCCCTAGAATGTAAGGACAAAAGTCTCTATGCCCCAAGTAACTCCAAGGTCCACACCAGCATCAACTCCAACATAGAGTTTATTTCTTTATGCATGAACATCCACAAATGAGGAGAAGAGAAAGGTGTTAGGAAGACAGATCAGTTCAGGCACTCTTGTTTCTTCGCCACTCGATCCCGAGTGGGCACAGCTCACCCGAACAGTCACCCGAAGGCACCAGCAGCCGGCGTGTAACTCGAACAGTCTATTTGATTCCCTAATGGATGCGTTCGGGAGATCCTCTGCCACAGGATCTATGGTGCCCCAAACCTCCTACTGGCCCTTTTGGTTAGATCCCTTTCTTTTCGGGTGGATGACATCCCTCCAGAGAGTTACTGGGCCCCTTCCTTCACTGTGATCTCTCACCAGTCCTTCGAAACGGTCCTCCTCCAGCCTCCACTTCCAGAAAAACGGGTCCCCTCGCAAGGCGGCACCCTGGGATTTCTCCTCTCGAAGTGGGCTCCAGCTAAAAAGGTGCTGGGCCCAGGGCTGAAATTGCAGTCCCAGGACGAAAAGGTGCCTGGGACTGAAGTGCACGTGGCCCCATGGCCTGGAGGGCCACGCGCCAGGACTCCGACTCTGGAACGAACAGAAGACCCCTCCCAGGCGGCGGCTGCCCCTTATGTATCCTCTCCCGGCATGCCCAGCAGGTTCCCCACACCCACTGTACGGTTGCTGAGAGAGAACACCAAACCGCTGCCCCATCCCCTGTCGTTCAACCCCGAGTATAGGCGACAGTGCCACCCACACTTCCAAGGGGAACTGCACACCAGGCAAAACAGCAGCAAGGCAGAGTCCAGCAAATTGAAAAGATTTGAGCCAACTACCACTTCAATCACCCATTAAATTTGGCATAGCAGTCCCTAAATTTGGTACCCCCGCTACATGTATAACATCTATGTTCTGATTTTGCCATACCTTGAGAGGAGGGGGAGGGAGGCCAAGCAGCTCTGCAGCAGAGGAGAAAGTGTGCTTGTCCAGACGGAAACTGACACTTCTAATGGTGAGTTACACTCAACTCTTTACTCCCCCAGTGGTGGCTTTAGAGAAGACACTCACCCAACATATAGGAAAAGGTCCTTAAAACAATGTTTAGGACTCTTAACCACTTACCTTGTCCCCGCCGCAGGTTCTGAAATTTAGACAGTACCAACTTTCACCCATCACGGCGGGCTTTGTGTGCCAACCTTCAGGGATATGGGTTCCTATTTAAAGGATACCTCTCCCCTGGGCCTTGCAAAAGACTCTTACCAGGACTTTTAGCGGAGTAGCGAAAGTGCTGGATCTTAGAGCCCAGTCCTCCGAAGAGAGACATTACAGGCGAAGCCTCGTGCATGAGGCCCGGATCCCATTCAGTTTTGGCTTAAAATTTTAGGCGTCTTGGATGGATCCGGAAGCATAGCTCTTTTACCCCCAGAGGGTCTCTTTGGCAGAGCTTTTCGCGTATCCTATCGCGTCCAACACCTTTAGACACTGGCAGAAAAAAACTGGGAGGTAATTCCCTGATGTGAGGGGTTATATGGAGGGGAACTGTCTTCAATTGGTTGTGCCAGTGTCCAATCACCGCTGATGACCCTTAACCCATGATGTAGTGACTGGCTCTGTGCCCCGTGGTGTACGATAAAGAAACCAGTTTTCTTTTTTTTTCCTTTAGGTGTACTGCTGGAGGTTTGCACATGATCAGCCAAACGATTGATTCACTATAGGAGGACTTGGAAGTAGGTTGAAAGTTTTATTTAGGTTTGTTAATAAAGCCCCATCATTTCTTCTTCCAAATAAAATTAGGGCGTGTCTGTGTGAGGTTAAGGTTACAGTTGTTATGGGGTCAAAATACATACGTTGCTTGATCCTTCAATCAAGAAGGATTGTGTTTGAATTTACACCTCCTGTCCCGATAGGAACATTTCCTTTCTGGTGTACACCCTATATCAGGGGTCTCAAACTGGTGGCCCTCCAGCTGTTGCAAAACTACAAAATTTCCCATGAGGCATTGCAAGGCGGACGGTTACAAGTATGACTCCCACAGGCAGAGGCATGATGGGACTTGTAGTTCCGCAACAGCTTGAGGGCTGCCAGTTTGAGACCCCCTGCTCTATATAGTAGAATTCACCACTCACCTCTCTGCTCTGCTCTTCCTTGACGGCCAGTTGGACCTTGGTCACCACATTCTTCAGCCTGTAGGCCGGGATGAGCTGGTTTTTGGGGCAGATTTTTCTGCACTCGGGGCATCGGTAACCAAGGAGCCCCGGGGCGTCCCAATATTTGGTGATACAGCCTCTGCAGAAGGTATGACCACAGGTGATGGAGACCGGATCCGAGAGCTCATGGAGACAAATGGAACATAAAATATCTTCTTCTAACTTGGAAAATTGAGCAGCACCTTCCTGAGGCATGGTACTCCTGCCAGAAAGAAAACAAATGTTAGATCTAAATAGAGAAGACAGAGCATGTGCAGTCTGATAGAGAGCTGGAAATGTTCATAGAGTACAAGAAGAGGACTGAAAACTGGGAACAGGACTTTGTAATGTACATAGCAGGGTGCTCATTATACTGTATGATAACACGCTAAAGAAAAACTTATCAGGTACAGCAAATAAGGGAAGGACCAGACAAACAACAGGAAGAATGTAACACGGGTAGTTACTTCACCCAGGAGAAGAACATTGGAGGCTCAGAGTCCTCTGTACAACACTCTGGACCCTGTCAGAGCTATATATATATATATATATATATATATATATATATATATATACACACACTCGTATTTAATCGGCGTATAACACTCACCCTAACTTTAAAGGAAAAAAAAACTTTCCACAGCCCCCTGCGTAGGCACAGTTTACCCTCTATTTTCAGGGTAAAAAAAGTGAGTGTTATACGCCAATAAATACAGTAAATATATATATATTTTGTGTTTCCCCGAAAATAAGCCCGGGTCTTATATTAATTTTGGCAACAAAAGACACAATAGGGATTATTTTCGGGGTAGGTCTTACCATGTAATGTGATGTCTTCTCTCCCCCTCTCCCTCCCTGCCAGGAATCTCCAGTGTGAATAGAGTTAAAATGCTTGTAAAATCCTATAATCCGCTATATTACAGTATTATATAAAGTACAATGTGTGTGTTTCTGTAATATAATTGTGCCAAATACCTTCATTATAGCGCTGCTCTGCGCTTCTGTGACCCGCCGGAGCTCTCTTCCCCGCAATTATATTACAGAAACACACACATTGTACATTATATAATACTGTAATAGAGTGGATTATAGGATTTTACAAGCATTTTAAACTAGGGCTTATTTTCGGGGGTAGGGCTTATATTGCAGCCCTCCTGGAAAATAGCGCTAAGTCTTATTTTTGGGGTAGGTATATATATTATATTATATATATATATTTTTTTTATTATTATTATTAATAAGAGTGTGTGACATTAGAGTGTAAGCTCCTCTGTACAAAGACTGATGTGACTGGCTCAGTTTTCTCTGTACAGCACTGCGTTATATGTCAGAGCTATATAAATGTATAATAACAATATTATTATTATTGTGTGATTAGAGTGTAAGCTCCTCGATGTGACTGGTTCAGTGTTCTCTATACAGCATACGTCAGAGCTATATAAAGGGCTCCCCCCCCCAGAGAATAGTTGCAGGAACCCACACTCCCAAGTCAGCTCCCCGCCCCCAACCCCACCGCCAATCCCTCCATTCCTCAGGGAAGAGAAGTGTTGCCAAATAATGGGTGTGGTCAAGGCTCACCTCCCCTCCGTCCACAGCTCTCCCCCCCCCCCCCCCCATCCACAGGTCACCTTCTCCTCTCTGGTCCACAGCTCACCCTCTCCCCCCCGTCCAAAAAACCCCCCATCCACAGGTCACCTTCATTTCTCTGGTCCACGGCTCACCCTCTCCCCCCCCCTGTCTACAGCTCCCCCCCCCCCAATCCACCGGTCACCTTGTCTTCTCTGGTCCAAAGCTCCCCTTTCTCCATCCACAGCTCACCCTCTCCCTCGATTGTTCAACCTGTCCCTCCGCCCCCCACACTCCACAAGTCACCTTCTCTCTCACCCCCCACAGCTCACCCAACCCACAATCCACAGCTCACCTCCCCCCCCCCCCACATTCTACAATACACCTTAGGATGCGCCTCCCCCCCCCCTCCCCAATCCACAACATGTCACCTCTGCACCCCCCCCCAGGGGCGGATCCAGAGTCTTTTCTCGGGAGGGGCACTGCCAAAAAATATGTTTTTTTTGTGGCAAATTTAATCGGGGAGATGGCTGGTGTCGGCGCTTCAATCATCCCGGCACCATGGTTGTTATGGTGTCAGGATGATTGAAGCGCATTATTTATATTATTACATTGTAATATGATATTATATAGTTCAATGCAGAATCAGTGGGAGCCCCGAGTGTGTCACTTGCCACCGTCGCCTGCAATTAGTGGGAGCCCTGAGCGTGTCACTTGCCACACCTTGCTGATTGTCACTTGCCACGTCACCTGACACACCTTGCTGATTGTCACTTGCCTGCCACCAGATGCAGATTGTCACTTGCCACGTCACCTGACACACCTTGCTGATTGTCACTTGCCTGCCACCAGATGCAGATTGTCACTTGCCACGTCACCTGACACACCTTGCTGATTGTCACTTGCCTGCCACCAGATGCAGATTGTCACTTGCCACATCACCTGACACACCTTGCGGATTGTCACTAACTTGCCTGCTAAGGTGTAGTTTTGGTTGTCTCTTGCTGTGTCCCAGACTCCCAGAGTCAGGCAGCAGAAAGATAAAGTAATCTCTCTGCTGCCTGCACAGTGAGGGCAGAAGTCACTGCAGGAATGCAGGGCAGGCAAGGGTGGTGAGAGATGATCTCATCTCTTTGCTCCCCCCGCTCCCGGCTAGCTGATTGGCCAGCTGCCACACTGAGCCTGCTCTCTCACCTGCGCTGCCAACCCACTGAGCAGCACGGTCTGCCCACGAACCGCGCTGCCCGCCCACAAACCGTGCCGCAAGTGGAGCCGCCTGCTTTCTTACCCATCTGTGGAGCCGCACGCTATTGCACCTGCCTGCAGAGCGGCCCGACGTGACTCACTGACGTCACTCGTTGCTAGACGCCAAGCGGCCCAGGCGTTAGCAACGAGTGCAGGGAAGAGGCTCCACCCACCTCCTCCTCCGCTCCTGGTATCGTGTCAGTGCGCCCTGCGTAACTACATTAGACGAGTCTCTCTCTCTGCGCCGCTGATGTGAGAAACTGAGAGTGAGACTCAGAGAGGCAGCGGCAGAACAAGTACTGTATATACTCGAGTATAAGCCGACCCGAATATAAGCCGAGGCACCTAATTTTACCCCAAAAAACTGGGAAAATGTATTGACTCGAGTATAAGCCTAGGGTGTCCATCTGCATGCCTCACTGTGCCTCACTGTGCCCATGCGTCACTGTGCCCATGACTAGACTGATGTTTAACATGGGAGTCTATGGAAGGAGAACCCGGCTTTGAAAAATCGGTGCTCCCCGGCCGTAGGTCTCCCAGACACCAAACTTTGCACACTTGTAGAGTAGACATGGGGCTACATGTGTGCCAAGTCTGGGGTCCAGGGGACCTACAACCGGCCGGTAACGGGTCCGCAAAGTAACCTGAGAAATGACCGTTTAACATTGGAGTCTATGGAAGGGGTGCCCGGCTTTGAAAAATCGGTGCTCCCCGGCGGTAGGTCTCCCAGACACCAAACTTTGCACAAAGGAGACATGGGGCTACATGTGTGCCAAGTTTGGGGTTCAGGGGACCTATGGTCGGCCAGTACCGGGTCCCCAAAGTCCGGGAGATCAGGCGCAAAAAAAAAAAAAAAAAAATTGAGCAAGCAACTGAGTGTGACAGATGGTCTTGGGGGGGGCAATTGCCCTGTTGCCCCCCCTGGATCCGCCCCTGCCCCCCCCCGTTCACAGGTTAGTACCCCTAACTACAGCTCAACTCAAGCCATAACTCTCAACCCCCCCCCTCATATTTCACCTCTGCACCCCCCCCCAACACTCTGTACAAATTCCCCCCTGCCCACAGCTCTCACTTTACACAAACCCCCCCCCCCCCTCCCCCCATCCCAGCTGTGACCTCTGCAGAAAATCCACAAGTTCTCCACAGCTGTCACTCCGCATTACAAACAGGCTCCGTGTCCTCTGTACAGCACTGCGGTATATGTCAGAGATATATCACTAATTCACAGACACACAAATATTTGAATGTAATAAAAACGTACGTTTTGTTGGTGCTGTTCCCCATGAGACTCCCCCGGGGTTCCTCCTCACTTTGTGGGATCTGCAAATAAAACTTTATTACTAGAAGTGAAAGAAACGAAAAAGAATGTCAATATCACAGAGAAACGAAACTCACAAGACTAGAAAATCGAGAGCTTCTCACTGAAGGATAGAGGGGGAGGGGAACCACAGTGTAATTATAATATTTTTTTTTTTTACATAACTATATATTGTGAGGGGGTTAGCTCGGCAGCGGGTGTGGGTGACCCCCGAGATGGGCTCCCCACACAAAAACAGGCCCAGCAGACGGAGCTTGTGGTTTTCAAAATCAAAAAGGTGCGGTTTATTTTCTATTTACAGTGACAAAACACAGCAAAGCCAAAAGAAGCATAAACAAAATAAATCCTGGTCAAGTTGACCTCTGACTAAACATACAGGTTTCCTAACTAACAACTGGGATCAGCCTAGTGCTGTCCTAGTCCCTAAGTCCCTGGTTTAGTAAAAGTCCAAACAAATAGCCACACAGGCTTTGTCTCACCGCACAGGGGTTCACTCTCCCTAGACAGTCCACACAGGTCTGGTTCCAGGCATGAGCTAACACCTAATGAAGCTGGGAGTTCTTATAGAGGCCTAAATGAGCTGACAAGCTTCAGCTGGTCTCATCAACTCCCTGTCTGCACGACGCCCCACACTCTCCCTAGAGGTATGAGTCATCCATGAGCCCACTAGCCTTAGCTGGGCTTATACAACTCTCCACCTAGTTGTATAAGTCGGCGTAAAGCCTGAATCTGGGCGAAATATATCTACCCCCCTGGATGCAACCAGGTGACTTTACCTTCCTGCTGTCACAATATATACATATCACACTAACTGCATGCAATGTAAATATCTCCTAAACTGTACAGGTTTAGGAGATCTTGTCACGACCTATAGAGAAGCTTCATTATAGACTCACCTATTAGGTAGGTACATGTCAGCAGAGGAAGTTTACCTTCTCCTTAAAGGGGTTGTAAACCTTCGTGTTTTTTCACCTTCATGTATCCTATGCATGAAGGTGAAATGCATAGGATGCATCTAGGATAGGATGATCTATCCCAATCTCAGCTCTTGATTGGATAGATTGATAGCAGCGCAGCAATTGGCTCCCGCGGCTGTCAATCAAAACCAATGACGCAGGTGCCAGGGAGCGAAGCCGAGTCCTACATTTGGCGTCTATGGACGCAAATGCTGGACTCGGGAGTGGGCCCGCAAGGTAACCCCCTGGGAGACCGCTTCTCCTAGGGGGGTTATACGATGTGGGGGAGGAGCCGCAAGCGCCGCCGAGGGACCCCAGAAGAGGAGGATCGGGGGCCACTCTGTGCAAAACAGTCAGCAGCTACAAATACTGCAGCTGCTGACTTTTAATATAAGGACACTTACCTGTCCAGGGTGCCTGCAACGTCGGCACCCGGACACCGGAGGGGGGGGGGGGGGGAGGAGAGGGTTCCGAAAAGCAGAAGTTCAATTTTTGTGTGGACCTCCACTTTAACTACTTGCCTACTGGGTACTTTTACCCCCTTCCTGCCCAGGCCAATTTGCAGCGCGGTCACACCTTGAATTACAATTGAAAATTTGTAAGATTTTTTTTCCCCACGAATAGAGCGTTCTTTTGATGGTATTTAATCACCTCTTGGGTTTTTTTTTTGCTAAGCAAACCAAAAAAAAACCCCCAAAAAAAAAAAAACACAAAAATGTTTTTCTTAGTTTCTGTTATAAAATTTTGTAAATGAAGTAATTTTTTTCCCCTTCAGGCTGGGTTCACAATGCTGCTAATTTTATTGTGAATTTGAGACGTTGCGTTTTCTCAAATTCGCAAGTAATTTAATTACATAGTTTAACATTAGTGCTGTTCACATCAATGCGTTGCGAATATAAGCTGCGGGAAAAAAGGGTACTGTGCGAGTTTGATCTGTGTGCGATGCAAATTCAACTCTATGGACTGGCATTCCCCGGAATCGCGGCCGCGAATCGCAGCAAAATCGCGGCTGCTTTTTTGCCGCGATTCGCGGCTGTGATTTCAGGGAATACCAGTCTATAGAGCTGAATTTGCATCGCACACAGATCAAACTCGCACAGTACCCTTTTTTTCCCGCAGCTTATATTCGCACCGCACTGATGTGAACGGCCTTAATGGAAAACAATGTTATTTTAATGACTTGCGAATTTGAGAAATCGCAACGGCTCAAATTCGCAATAAAATTAGCAGCAGTGTGAACCTAGCCTCACCAATGAGGAGCACTGATGGGCAGCACTAGTAGGGGCAGGGCCGCCATCAGGAATTTTGGTGCACCTTACACCACAGCTTCAGGCATGGGCCCCCTGGAGCAGAGGGTATGGGGGGTGCTGCCGCCGCAAATTGAGAAGCGGGGGGGGGGGGGGGGTGCTGCCGCCGCAAATTGTTGAAGTCGGAGGGGCTTTGGGTGCTGACAAACAAAATTAAAAAAAAACAAAAAAAGGGGGGGGGTTGCCATCCGGGGCCCTGGGGACCTCTGGGCCCCTTACGAGAAAAAGAAAAAGAAAAAGAAGAAGGGGAGGGGGGGTTGCCATCCGGGGCCATGGGACCTCTGGGCCCCTTACAAAAAAAATAAAATAATAAAAAAATAAAAAAAAGTGATAAAAAAGGGGGGTTGCCATCCGGGCCCTGGGGACCTCTGGGCCCCTTACAAAAAAGAAAAAGAAAAGGGGGGCATTCGGGCCCCTATGGACCTCTGGGCCCCTTACAGGTGTACTGCCTGTACCCCCTGATGACAGCCCTGGGGAGGGGGCACTGATGGCCACTGACTGGCATCACCAATGGGCACTGATTGGCCTCACTGATGATCAGTACAGATCTCCCCTGTGAGGAGATGCCACTGATCAGCTCTCCTCTCACTCTGTCAGTGTGAGGAGAGGAATGCTGATAACCGCATTTATTTGTTTACATGTGATTGGCTGCGACTGGACACAGCTGATAACATGGGTAACAAGCCGCGTCATCAGCTTTTTACCAGGATCGGTGATGTGCCATTTTCCAGGGACAGAGCGCTCCACACCCATACAGGCACGCAAGTGCAGCAGGAGTGGGACGACATCATGCTGCCGCCTGCCCATTATTTAACAATACAGCGGGCGGGAGGTGGTTAAAGGAGAGTAAGGCCCCTTTCACACGGGGCGGATCCGTGAAGATCCGCCCCGTGAAGCTCCGCTTGCTCAGCGGGGATCGCTCCGTTGATCCCCGCTGAGCCGACGGATGACTGGGCGGTCCCCGCACACTGTGCAGGGACCGCCCTGTCAGAGCGCCGCTCTCCCCTATGGGGAATCGGATGACGACGGACCGTAGAGTCCGTTGTCATCCGATCCGCTCCGCCGACGGAAGGAAAAATAGGGTTTTCCTCCGTCACACTTTGGCGGAGCGGGGCGGATGTCAGCGGACATGTCACCGCTGACATCCGTGCTTCCATAGGGGTACATGGAAGATCCGTTTCAGGTCCGCCTAAAAAACTGACAGGCGGACCTGAACGGACCTCCGTGTGAAAGAGCCCTTATACAAAAAAATGTTTATGAGATTATATATATATATATATATATATACACACACACACACACAGTTAAACTAGTGCTTTTTTTTTTACCACT